>OY728132.1:2120305778-2120930778 GCA_963277665.1 Viscum album | reverse complement strand
GTGTTAAGTTTTTTATGCATAAAAGAAAGATTGTTTTCTTTTTCATGATATGACAATGTTCAGTATAAACAACTTTCCTGCATATGGAAACTTATCCGGATATAGTGTTAAGGGACATAAATCATGTCCAATTTGTGAAGAAGAGACTTTATATTATCAATTTCAGAATGGAAGAAAGACAATGTACATGTGACATAAAATATTTTTGTGAATTCATCATCTTTATAATATATTGAAAAAAATAATTTAAAAGTTTACAATAATTCAACATTCCCCCATAACCATTGATAGTTAAAGAATATTACGATTGGGTGAAAAATATTGATTTGACATTTGGAAATAAAAGAAGTTTTGTTCTGTAAAAAATATCTAGAAGAAATAGTTTATCTATTTCGAACTACCTTATTGTATATTTTTAGAGATAAAACATAACATCGATGTGGTGCATGTTGAGAAAAAAATATGCGAAACTTTTATTGGAACTTTATTGTACATAAAAGTAAAGACAAAATATGTATTAAATACTAGATATGACTTGATATCAATGGGAATGCATTTGGAGTTAGCTCTCATTATGAAAGAAAAAAGAACATATTTACCTCTGGCTTTTTACACATTAATAAAGATTTAGAAGATGAATTTTTTCTAGTGCCTTCATGGTATTAAAGTACCTAGTGGATATTCTTGAAATGTGAAGAATTTTGTGTCATTAAAGTATTGTAAAATAATAGGTATGAAATATCATGATTATCTATATTGATGCAACAAATTCTAGCAGTCACACTATGTGGTATATTACCAACAACTGTCATAAAGATTATCATTAGGTTATGTAATTTTTTCAAATCCATTTATAGAAAAAACATTGATCTAAATTTGTTATATGTGTTGGAGAATGAATCTTTTCTTATAATTTTACAACTAGATATGTATTTCCTGCTTATGTTTTTTTGATAAAATGTTTCATATTTTGATTCATTTTGTGAATGAGATAAGACTATATAGGCCTATTTATTTATAATGGATGTATCCTTTAAAAATATATTTTAAAATTTTTCAGGGATACGCTTAAAATACTTATTGACTGAAGGCCTCTGTTATTCAAAAATATGTATCAAAAGAGGTGATTGAGTTTTGTACTGATTATTTGTATGAAGTGAAGCATATTGTTCTCCCTATATCTCAACATATGATATGTGATAGTGAAGTTAGAGGGATTCTAGGCTTAAATGTAAATTTAATTCCATGTGATGAAGTGATGCAAGCACATTTATACATTTTGAACAACACATATAAGTTTCAATCATATATATCATCACATATTGCTGAATTAAAGGTGTGATATCTAAAAATAAATGAAATTTGGATGAGTACTGAGTATAAAAATACATTTGTTGTGTGGTTTAAATAGAAAGTCATCATAAATATATATGCATCAGAAACATTGAAATGGTTCATAGGGGGGTCATCTCTTAATGTGATCACATGGTCTAGTTTTTATATTATTGGGTACACATTTTACACAAAAAAAGTTGGATGACAATATTGTCGTTCAAAATAGTGGTGTAATGGTCATCACTAAAGTGCTTCATTTTTTGAGTGCAAAAGATAAAAACCAAATTTCTAAATCAACAGCATGTTTTGGAGTTCTTTAAGACATATGGAAAATTGATTATAATAAATTTTGAGTCACTCTGTTTAAGTATAATTGGGTTTCTAGTAATAGTGGTGTGAAACATGATAAATATGGGTTTAAACTAGTTGATTTGAAAATATTTTGTTGCAATTAGGAACCATTTATTAGGGACACGCATGCAAAGAAAATATTTTATGTCATAGATCTATCTAATGATCAGTGGGCCATCATTTTTTAAGTGGAAAAAATTCATTTTGGTGATGAGTATGATGATGATGTAATTGATTTATATGAGGATTATTTGTCTATTATGTGATTTATATATAACAATGCCTACAATTCAAACATAGTACATATAGTACGAAATGATCATGCTGAAGGGATATGAGAAAACACTAAATTATTCTCTTAATTAATCTGGTAAATATTTACATTATATTTATTTTTTGAAATTTATATGTGTAAAAACTATATTTTTTAATAAATATTGGATGTTTAATTATATATATTTGATTATTTATATTGTTTTTTGTGTTAAATTATATATTCCATGGTTATGGTTAAACATTTTTTCATTGAAATACCTGACGTAAATTATAATATTTTGTTTACATTATGCATATGAAAACACTTTTTGGAACATTGATATTTAAATTCATAAATGTTTTTATCATTTTAGAAGTAATTTTTATATTTAATAGTTCACCTTGCATATTTATTTGTTAAGAAACATAAAATCATTTTTTTTACTTACACATGTGTGCCACTTTTTAACTTATATATTTTTGTTTTCCCGTTTTCTAATTATTCAGTTGTCTAATAATATGTAGGTATATAATATTTTCATTACATTTCCCTATTTAAATAACAGATATAGATATAGAGACTGAGGAACATGTACTTTGGTATATGTATTTTTTAATGTTATGAAATATTCAGTAATATTATTATTTAATGAAACAAATATTTTAATTTAAAAAAAATAATTATTGGACTACTGATGAGACTTCAGCGGTGGAGTCTTCTAATTTTACTATATAAAATCGAATTCTCAAGTTAGTAAATGTGGCATTACACGTTTACCAAAACTATCACATTCTTATGGAGATGAGGGATTTCATATTATTTTTAATCAAAATAATAATGAAACTAGCCCAAATTCAATGTAATTTATGATCTATATCTCTATGTAGAGTCATTGAAAGATTATCATTTTATATCCTAATTGAAATTCCATTGACAAGATGGTGATATATCATCTTTAGGAGTCCATAATTATAAAATATTTCAATTGATTTATTTTTTATCATTTTTCAAATAACATATATTTTAAATGGGTAATATTTAATCTATTCAATTATAGATGACATTTAATTTTGAATAATAGAAATAAATTAAGAAAATATGTCTTTCTTTAGTGGTGGTTTGATGGAGAGATTTCAAAACCAAATTGACAAAAAACTATGCTTTTTGAATGAAAAAAAAATGAAAATTCATGCCTCATGTATGAGTTTTTAGATTAAGATACATGGAAGAAATTTGTTTCTAGTTGACATGATGAAATATTTATAGTATAATAATTATTTTATATTATAAAATTTATTATATATTTTCCTAATAAACTAGTAGTTGATTTTTATATAACAGGCCTCTAGTAAATATCATCAAGAGATCCAATTGCAGAATGTATACCCCCATACTTTATCACGTTGAGGGTATCATTTCTTGGAGAGAAAAATGATTGAAAAAAAGGTTTAAAGAATTAAGAGATACGTCTAAAAGTAGTTCAGATGAGGTGTCATTAGGTCCTCCATCTCCCCCCACCCACCATGAAAACAGAAAAGATAGAGAAGACAAAAACTTGAAAAGTGTCTTATAAAGTAAGCAAAGGAAGTAGCTCAAATAATTTTAAGTAAATAATTTTTATTTTTTAGGAATTTTTGTATTTTATAAAATAACAACACTAATATACAATTTTCATTTTTCAATTTATGATGACCTTCGGGAGAAATCAACATAGGGAACATTTATCCTTCAGGGTAGAATGGACATCCTAGCCACTACTTTAGGAAATCCATATTACCCCAGCCACATAAGAGGATATGAGGTTGGTGTTAGTATTCAGAAATTTTTTGGTCATCAAAGTAAGAAATAAAAAGATCTGAAAATAGAATCATTAAAAGTTGAGCTGAAAGATATGAAATAGTCCATAGGAAATTAAATTCAATCAACAATGCAGACTATGTTAGGAAAATTGACACGGTCGTCACAGTTTGTGCAGCCTTCCCAACCTACCCATCCATCCCATTCGGCCGCACAACCTACCCATCCAAACCAACCTTCCTAGCCTACCTAGTTAGATTCTTCACCTCCTCTCTAGGACCCTAACTTGTACTGTGAGTTATATGTTGGATATCCTCATGTACATATTTTACTATAAAGATTGGTACATGTTTTTTGGGATTTTATAAATCACTAGACCATGAAAATGGGCCAGGTTAGAGTATCAGTACATGATATTATTGATCGTAATGCTCTACTACCATTTTATACTGAGGAGGCTACCAGAGTTGGGGATTGTATGGGTCACTTTTTACTTTTTCCATCTAGCCTTATTCGTTATCTTTTGTATGAGGTATGCATTTTTTTAATATTAATTACATCTGATTGAAAATTACTTATAATGTTTTTTGACATTTAATTTATATGGGAGTATCTAAAATCAAAAGAAATGTAACAAAGGAAACAAAAGATTCAGGAAAAAAACTTTAGATATTTATGATATTTCTAATGGGATATAAACATTATCTTAGAATTCTTATTCCTTGGATAATTTTTATGAGTTTCATATGGTGTCCGATATATGTGGAAAAGACTATCCATTGAGAATATTCAAAAAATATATCATGGATCTGATTGATTTTAAATACCCCAGCATGCCTTTGTAGGATTTATTTTTCATGTAAGTAAATTGATGTTTTAGTTTTTATTTCTTTAATTAAACATGGTTTGAATTAACTTACTACATTACTTATTTAATTATGTATCTACACACACTTCTTATTCAAAATAATACCACTAGAATTTATGGTTTTATAGATCTATAATTAATTTTAATAGCTGTAAAATATTTGAATATTACTGATAGAGTTATATACATATGTGAAAGATTATCGAAGACAGATATTGGTTGTTGGTTTTTTCCATTTATTGATGGTTAAGAAAAATAAACATAACTATGAACTAATATTCATTATAATGTCATTAATTGTGAACTTTTTGTATTCTGGGGGGCATTGAATGTTAGGCATATTCTGCCCGAGTGAATGCACATTATATTGGTTTTTCTCTTCATTGGGTAGCGTTATCAAGCAATTTATCACCATGTTATACAAGAAAGTTTTCTTCTTTTTTATAAGTTTATTATATTTAATTATTATTGTTTAGAAATGTTTTATTAGTTGATATATATTAAAATTCAGGTCATGGAAAAAAAATTAACAAAGATAACTTGTCGATAAAGAACCCAAATGTAATCCAATACATGGAAGTAACGGTAATTATTTTTTAAATTAGATATTATTCTGATTTTTGATAGATATATATATTGGTTTTTATTATCAAGTTAATTTTTTATAACCACCGTTTCATCATCAACAAGGAAGTTTGGAATGTATTTATTATGTTCTAAGATCCATTTATGAGATAATCACAACTGTGTTAAAGACTGGATTTTATAAGGTTAGTTATATTAATTATTTTATATTTTATGTCATAGTATTTTTTATATTAATATTATAACATTCAATGTTATTATAGATGTTAAATGATATGGATTTTTATATTAATGATGAAATTACCCATCTTTGAACTTTGTTTGAGAACTATTTATTAAGTATGATTGAGATTTAAATTATCGGGTATGTATCTTTAAATGTTTATGATTAATCTTACATTTTCATAATAAAAAGTGTTAAAAAACTAATTATTTTTTATAATATTTATTTGAACATATTGATCTCAAAATAATGCTTTAAAAACAGCCATAAATGAATATTTTTTCAATTATCAGATATGTTTTTTTTAATTCTAGTTTAAAGTATAATTATGTAGATAACGATTATTTGATTAGGTTGTTAAATTATTATTTTTTATATATTTTTATTCTCTGAAACATTCTATTTTTATTTATATATATTTTTTTTTCTATTACAAAAAATGTTGATACTTTTGGGGGTGTAATATTTCCATTTTTCTAAAAAAATTGGATTTCGGTGTCAGTTTTATTAAAAAATGATGCTGAAATTACTAAAAAATCTAATTGATCTAAGATGTTGGTTATTTTATAAACCAATTCCAAAGGTAAATTTTTGCATCAGTTTCTATTAGAAAACGATGCGAAAATAGACCTTTGATGTTAGTTTAAAGTGGAACCATCACCAAAAACTTAACAAAAAATTGAAAGTCCAACTTTCAGCATTGGTTTTAAAAAAAATCGATAATGAAACCCTTATTTACTACATAGCCTTTATATACGTTGGTTAAGAACAAAAGTTAAAATTAAAAAAGAAAATAAATGTTAAAACCTGTTTTCTCACTAGTGTAAGCAATGTAAAAATAAAATTATCACGGTTATTATTCTCAATATGCATTATGTCATGATTATAACATAGAAAATTAAAATCCCAATAATAAAGTTTTAAAAATATAATCATTTTATTTCACTATTTTATTCTAATTATTTAAGATATTGTACCTCATACACTTCCCCACACCCTTCTTTCAACTAATTACATTTTCTAAATTCTACACTAATATTCATTAATTATCCAAATATTTCTAAACTATATAACACTTTTTTGGTGAATTTATCAATTCAATATTTTCATCTAAATATTTCTTATTAAAAATTAATTTATGTGATGAATCAATAAATATGTGATGACACATAAAGCATTGTTTTCTACAATGAGATAATCGTTGAGGTTCAAAATCAAAATTACAAAGTAGTCAAGTCAAACCAGTATGAGTGTTTCAACCAGATAAGTTTCCTATTCTAGGAAAGTCAATAGTTTTTTATATTAAAGAAGCATAAAATTTGAATATGTTTATCATTGATTCATTAAATTTTTACATGCCATCATCCCATAATTCTCACAATTCTTTGATTAAAGGTTGAAGGTATACATCAATGTTATTTCAAGGCATTTTATTTCCTAGAATAATTATTGAAATAATGGAATAATCTTTATTTATTCACATTCATTGAGGTATATTATTGGGGATCAAAAAAACTATCCAAATAAAATAATTAATACTTAATGTACCAAAAGGGTTAAAACCATTCAAATCCAATCCCAAATGTATATTCCTATAATCTAAAAAAATCTAAATATAGTGAATCAAACATCATCCATGATGTTGAATCTTTTAGATGTCTCATCAAGTAGTAATTGTTAATTTTCCAAGCATGCCAATTCATGTCATGTGTGGTCTTATATGACATGAATAATCTTTATAATAATGGTTTTAGAAGAAAGTAATACAATACCTTCACAGCAATTTTCTTCTTCTACTTCTTTATAGTGTTACACTCATTTATAATCTCACTGTTTCTCATTTATTTCCATATACTTTTATGAAATATTATTAATTCATTTTATCATCCTCTTATCCCCAAAAATCATGAAATTATAAGGGAATGCATGTATTTTTTTTATAATCAAGTCCAATATTGGTGATAATTTTTTTCATCTCATAGAATGATGAAGGGATCATAGATTCACCGAGTTCATCATGAAGTAACTCTAAAATCATGGAAATTTATTTATTGATAATTCCATAAATACACTTAATATGGTACAACTTGATTAGAAAAGATATTTTCAAATACTTGGCACAATTTTCATAAAATTCTTGATTTTTATCTTCAACTAATTAATAAAAATGATTTTTTAGATCACAACAGTTACAGGTAATATTTTCTTGATTGGGATCAACTAAAGTTTATACTGATATATTAAAATATTGTTCATTATATCATGAAAATGAAAATTCTTAATTTATTAGGTTTCCAACTGAATTTCATCTAGTGGGTCACTTTTTATTTAATTGAGAAGATAGTTGTTTCTTTAACTTTCCCTAACATTTTACTCGCCATGATAAATCCAACATACCTATTAAGTTTGAAAATATTTCAATATATTGTTTCCATTTACTTCATTTCTATTCAACCATATCTTTAATTTACAATCAGGATGTGGATATTTTATTTTATCACCCACTAATCAATTTATAATTATATAATCTAAAAAATATTCAAAACCCCAAGAATATCGATGTTTTTTTAGGATAAATTAATTTAAATTTTATACATTCATATTAGATTAGCACTCTTATCCATATACCTTCAAAAATAAAGATATAAATTTTTAATCAAAGAAGTATAATTATTTCTTAACATCACTATGTAAAAACATTTCTTAAATAAAATTAAACATGTGGGAGATATCATTTTAAAAATAAAAGATGAAAATTAAATTAAAATGCTCATAAAAATATTTTAAAATGATTAGAACAATTCTATGTTACTCTAAAATCAAATTAATAATTAATAATTACAAACCCTTAAACACCACTTGATGTTTTAGGGGTTAGATGTTGTAGAATAATGAATGTGAGGTGAGGGGATAGAGGCCAGAAAGGAGAAGGAATAAACCTATATGGAGGTTGGGGAGGAAAGGCCAATGATATTGGACTCTCTAATGGATAGAGAGTTGGGGGATTGGGGTCAAGGTAGAAGGGTATGGGGAGGATGGGGGTTAGGGGATTAGGATCATGGGGAGAAGGGGGACATGATCATCAGAGTCTAGAGAGAAGGGAGATAGAGTGGAGTTCCATCATAGGGGTCGCAAATATGGAGTGATGGGGTGAGAGAGAATAAATAAAGAGGAGGATGGGGTATTGAGGGATCAAGGTCGTGAGGAGAAGAGGGTTCATCATCATCGGACTCTAAAGGGAAGGGATATGGAGGGGATGTTAAATGTGTGGGACACATATGTAGATAGGGAAAGGTAAGGTAGAATAATGAGGGTTGAAGTTGGGGTTAATTAGGGTTTTGTTTCATAAATTTCGTGTCAATAAATAAAAAAATGCTATTACTTAAAAGTAATTTCTCTAAAACTATCACGGCATTTAAAAAAAATAAAAAGAATATATTGATGATTATAATAAACCACAACTGTATTTTCAATAAAATAAATATATTAAGATTTAGTGTCTATTTTATTAGTCGCTTCTAATATGTATTTTTTTTATAGTGTGTTGCCTATGTTTTTATTGAGGTTGAAATAAATTTTACTGTCACACCCCGACCTGATTTGTTATTATTATTATTTTTAATCATTATTTTGAGTTTTGGATGACTTTATCTGTTGTGCGGTCAGTCCACACTACTATAAGTAACTATGTGTTGCCCGCGCAGTTACCCGAATGGGTTGGAGTTATGGAGCATGACTTGCACACGGTTTATAAAGTCGTGCGACAAACGCACAGCTTAACCCTATAACCAGGTGGCACTAGGTGGCACGGTTCGGCTGTAGTTTGCTCAACCGCATGACTTATTGCAGGTGAATCACGCAGTTAGTCAATTCGAAATAAGTACATAAATTATTTTGGTCGGTGAATGAAAATAAACAAATAAAGAAAGAAAGAAAGATAATTTGTATGAAATGATTTTCTTTAAATGGTTAGAAATAATAATAATAATAATAATAATAATAATATGATTTTTAATATTATTATTATTATTGTGTTTGTTATTATAATTATAAAGATTACGAATATCAATATTCTAATTATTATGTTATTAAATTTTTATTATTATGATTTGTATTATTATTATTTTTATTATTAAGTTTGTTGGTATTAATATTATTAACATTATTATCAATTTAGTATTATTATTACTACTATTTTCATTAATATAATAAAATTAAAAATACAAAAAAAGGTCCAAAAACCTAATCTACCCCCCCCCCTCCCCGTTCAGCTCCTCGCACTGCCAGCTCCAGTCTTCCAGCACCCCTCCTCCCCTTCGTCCGCCGATGAGCACTGAAGCCAGTCAGCCATGCTCCCCTTTCTCCCGCTCTCATCCGCCGCGTGACAGTGCCCCTCGGCCTCCCTATTCGTCCTACGCGACACTGAGTGGCCCCATCCTCCTCGCCATCCCCCACCTCTCGTCGCGTCGCCCTCCCGTAGCACCCTCTCATCCCTTCCGCCGGCACCCTCCAACCACAACCCCGCACGGTGGCCTCCGCCTCCCCTAACCCGTGCTCTGCCTCCCACTTTCCCACTCCTTGCGCGACGACCTCCACATATCACTCCTCCCAAATCCAGTAGACCCCTCATGTTTTCCCCATATTTTCCAGCGCTGCACCACCCTTCCTGACACGTTTCCAGCGAACCCAACCCCGCCCATACGACAACCAGTAGTGATGAACTCGATCCCTTTTATGCAGCCCCTCCGCATTGCTCTAGCGTGGCCGCAAATCCCCTTGTCAGGTTCACTAGGGGTGCTTCGGGTCATGTCAGATTGCATCCCTCCCTTCGCCACCGAAGGAGAAGCAATTAAAATTGCTTCGGATCGTCCGCTGTTGTTTTCGGGGGTGCATTTGGTCTTTCCGCACGTTTTGGTTCACCGCCACCATCCAAGGTAAGAGTTTTTTATTGCACGTGCGTTTATTTTATTACCGTTATTGTGTTTTGAATTTCCTTCTATTTTATTGGCAGTGTGGGTAATGTTTTTTTTATGCAATCTCGGCTTGCCGTGTGTTTTCAGGGTTTCCACCACCGTCTGAGGTGATGTTCTTTGTTCGTCGTCTTGTTTCACTTTTTATTTATTTATTTATGTTTGGGTCACGTTTATGTCTCTGAGTCCCTAGAATTTTTTGGATGTGCAAGGGTATTCTCCGCACTCATTTTGGTTGTCGAAAGTTGTTACAGGGAGTCGAGATCGTTTCCAAGTGCGTGTGTTTTTGTCAAAGTGCGTGCACATGGGAAGGGTGTGGTTTGAGTTAAAAATCTTGGTGTGACTATTGTTCGAGGTAGGTGTTTCCATATTTTCTCACTTTCTGAAGATTTCAAAAGGCACTTGCATGATTTCATTTGATTTTTAGATGTTATTTTCACCCTTACCATGTTGACAGTTTATTCATTGTAGTGTATATTTGATGGTTAAAAGTGTTAAAATATGCTTTGAAATAATCCCTTAGTTATGTGTAGGTGTTTCCATGCCCTTGCTCCCAGTTTTAATCCATTTGATGTTGTGTTCTCTTAATTAAATCTTAGATTATGTTTCTCACCTATAATTTTTTTATAGTTAACTTATGACTGTGTTTTCCTATTGAAAGGTTTGATCGAAAATGGATTTTTGGATGCTTCTTTTTTTATGCACTTTTTTTATACCTTGCCAACTTGGTTGGAATCAACTTCCTTTATCTGAAAATGGTACTGTTGGACTTCTTGAGTGGTGTTTTATAATAGAAACATTTTATGGAACTTGTTTTTCCTCTGTTGGTTAGTCTTATGGAACCTAGTGTTTTTGTAGAAATGATTTCACGTCTCTTCAAATTGGTATTTTTCTCAAATCCTTGGTTTTATAATCGGTTCTTGTTCTCAAAATGATGTGGGCCTATGCGTGTAGTTATTTAAATTGGTTTGAAAATAAATCCATGAGTATATGCCCATTTGGATTTTTAAATATTAAAGTGGTGTTTAGAGTCGTTTTAGAAGATCTTGTGCAATGTTTTCATAAAGGCATTTGATTATGTAAAACGAGAGGCCCGATTTACAACTCCAAGTGTTTGATAAAGTGAATTTTGATAACCGAATGATGTGATGGCCCAGCTAGAACTTTGTATATTTCACATGTATGCATATATATAAGTATATTGGGCGCTCCTATCTAGGGTAACCCTCCATAGGAGAATGTATAAGAATCGTTCGTGTTTGGGGTAGGCAAGTGCGGTGAGATGAGTCACATGTGCGAGGGCCTTCCTACTTACACAGTATTATTATAACCACCATGGGTTCCTGGGAGTCTTTTAGATGATCGAGTGACGGTTGCTGACCAACCATGGTTAGACGGGTTGGTACCCCCTGGATTTGTTGTTAGGACAGGTGGGCTTTGCCACTGGATTGGTCAGTTAGGGCAGCCAGTTGGTTATAGACTTAGGAGCTTCACCATATTCCGGAAGGTGGTTCTGAAACCGAGTACGTCTAGGGGTCTTCTAGGGATGTTTAGGATCACCCATGGTTACTGAATTATTTACATTTCTTGTTTACTTTCATTGCACTGGTTTATTTTTCAGTTGCACTTTTACTTGTTTCCTCTAGACCAGCTTTTGGTACTCTCTATTTTGGATTTCATTTACAAAATGGAAAATTATTTTGGAAATGGTGTGTAGCGTGTGTTAGGTTTTTAAATGAGAAAAACATGTTTCATATTTTAAAATGTGAAAACCCTACTTTTATATCTGTATTTCAAACTTGTGTTAGTGGACTATTTTGGAAGAGAGAATTGTTGTATTCGGTGGTTTATTTCTGGTATCCCTACTAAGCATCTCGGGGATCACGCCTACTATATCTTTCTAGTTGCAGGTTCAGTTTCTCGTGCAGGTTCCTGTTTTAGCTTCTCAATGTTGGAGCAATGTGGTCTTGAGTTGGGTGGTGACCTAGGAGGTTTCAAGGAGGTGTGTTCAGTTTTATTCTCTTCTTGCTGCTAGTTTTTGTCTTTACTGTCAGTTTTTTTATCCGTTTATCTTTTTCTTATGGGCCAAATCGTTCCCAATAGTTTAATTTTTATGCACGGCACTGGTTTCCAGCCCGTGGGGATCGAGAACGCCCTTTGGGCCATGTCGAGGGCCAGCTCGGGTGAGCGGTTCAGGGTCGACCCGGGTTGGTTCATGACAAAATGGTATCAGAGGAGGCCATTGATATTTGGGATATCTGGTAGAAGGAGATTAGGATTGTCGGGGCTCAGGAGGTTGGTTACGGGTCGGTTCTTGATCACCACCGCCCGTGACGAGACCTGAGTTACCAGGGTTAGTCCGGGTTTTTAGCCTTTTGGATTTGGTTGTTTTGGTTTGAGAGATGATAATGAAGGAGAACTGGTTCTTGTTGTGGCCCCACATGGGGTGGTGACCCATGTGGAGTCCAAGTGTCCAGTTCAAGGTCTTCTTAGTGTAATGCCTTACTTGGGTCATGACTCACCACCATGTCTCCAGGTTAGGTATATGCACTGGTTCCTCATTCCGGTGGTTTGTTGTTGATTGTGTTTTGTTTTGATCTTGGTTGATGTGGGCGTGTGTTAAAAATGAAAGTGATTTTAAAAATGGAAAATTGTTTCTTTTAATTGTTTTGAAATTGGTGAACTAATTTTTTTTTAAAGTGGGAGTGTTTCGATTTGAAATGTTTTATTGCGTTCTTGGATTTGATAAGGGAAAGAAGTGTTATAACCTTGGTATCCTTTATGGAGGGTCATATGTGCATTGATATGTGCAGAGAGTGTGTGGGAGCACTTGTCCACGAATGATGTAGCCGGGATTGGTTGAACGCACATGTGATAGTCCATAAGGGGCCATAGGCAAGTTTTTAAATTTAAAAGAAATGACGGTTTTTGGAAATGAATTTTTTTTACTCATGTTTGTATATGTTTATATTATGAGTTTGTTTCCCTTGTATCGTGTTGTTTCTTTGATTGAGTTTTGGATAGATGTCGATTTCAGTTGTGTTTTTTGTGTTGTTCTGAGTATGCCGCCCAGAAAGGTCAGTAAGGTTGCTAATGAAGCATGCCCAGTTTTTAGTTCTTTTTCCATGTTTCCTATCGATCAAAGTAATCAAAGTCTGTGAGGGGCAGTTGTGTGGTTGTGGAATTAGAGTGGGTCTTCAGGTTGTTGGGAACTCCTAGGGTTGTTAGGGTTCGTACCATCTTAGGTTTATTTGAGGGTCCAGTTTTGGACTAGTAAAGGTGAAATGTCTCACCATCGTTGAAGTTTGGGGTGTGTTTGATGGTAATTGTCTCTAGTGAGGGTTCCCCATCTGGCAAGGAGTGCATGTCGGAGGAACCTGTCGCCAAGACAGCATCTTCATCAGTGCTGACTTCCAGGTTGTCTAACTATTCTCTTATGTGCCACTAGTGTAGCCTCTTTGGGCATTCTAATCCATCATCTTGCATCCCTTTGAAAACATGCCACCGTCGTGGGAGTTTGAATCATTGAGGAGAATAAGTTGGGGACTGAAGGATAAAATGGTTGACTGTGAGGCGGGAGATGCTTCAGCCATCAGAGCCCCAACCACAGGTCTCAGGGTGAAGCTCGCGCACAGTCAGGGGTTTCCGAGGATGTGTGGAACCTCAGTCCGAGTAATTTTTTCATATTTGGGAGGGATATATCCAAAGTTCTCTTATTCGGTTCTTGTCACCATTATAAGATCATTATAGTTGTGGTGATGTGATGAACTTGTTCTACCGTAGTCTAAGCGGTCTTATCTGTTCTCAGTGTGTTTTCAAATTTTTCATATTTTCCTTGAAGGGTGTTGGGCCCATGAATAAACGCGTCATTTTAATTTTGAGTTTGGCCTCAATTGTGTTTGTTAGGGGGATGTTTGGTTTCATGAAATTAATGGGTGGTGTTTCGGGGTCCTTTCTGAGTTCGGGCTAGGAATTCCCTAGTCTCTGATTGTGGTGAGGATTTTATTTGGTCGGTGTGTGAGGGGTGGAGTTAATTCCTTATCCTTAGGTTATTGGGTCATTTCGTAGCAAGATTTCTGTTTAAGTCTCTGAGTGTTTTTCGGTCCATGTGGAGACATTAACTGGGTTCGGTTTGGGAGTTCCCATGTTGGCCCCCTCGGGGGCGGTATGATCAGGTTTCAAGGTTTTCATATTAGTAAATTCTTGTGGTGGGGAGAACCCTCATGTGTTCTCCCCTCAACCTTGGGATTCAGTTTTCTCTTGAATTGGTCGGTTGTGACCTTTTGAGAGTAAGGTCATCCCGGGAGTCACAGTTCTTCCTCAGTTTTTTCTGGGCATAGACTCGAGCTGTGTCAACTGTCGGCTTGGTGACTTTCTGGGGGCAGAAAGTTTTGTGGTGGGGAGAATTGTCACACCCCAACCTGATTTGTTATTATTATTTTTATTATTATTGTTTTAATCATTATTTTGAGTTTTGGATTACTTTCTCTATTGTGCGGTCAGTCCGCACTGCTAGAAGTAACTACGTGTTGCCCGCGCGGTTACCCGAATGGGTCGGAGTTATGGTGCGCGACTTGCACGTGGTTTATAAAGTCGTGTGACAAGCGCACAGCTTAACCCTATAACTATGTGGTACTGGGTGGCACAGTTCGGCTGTATTTTTCTCAACTACACGTCTTATTACAGGCGAATCACACAGTTACTCAGTTCGAAATAAGTAAATAAATTATTTTGGTCGGTGAATGAAAATAAACAAATAAAGAAAGAAAGAAAGATAATCTGTATGAAATGATTTTTTTTAAATGGTTAGAAATAATAATAATATTAATATTATGATTTTTAATATTATTATTATTATTATTGTGTTTTTTATTATAATTATAAAGATTATAAATATTAATATTCTAATTATTATGTTATTAAATTTTTCTTATTATGATTTGTATTATTATTATTTTTATTATTAATTTTGTTGGTATTATTATTAGAATTATTATCAATTTAGTATTATTATTATTATTACTACTATTATCATTAATATAATAAAATTAAAAATAGAAAAAAAAGGGGCCAAAAACATAATCTACCCCCCCTTCCCTGTTCTGCTCCTCGCGCCGCCAGCTCCAGCCGTCCAGCACCCCTTCTCCCCTTCGTCCGTCGATGCGCACTGAAGCCAGCCGGCCATGCTCCCCTTTCTCCCTCTCTCGTCCGTCGCGCGACAGCGCCCCTCGCCCTCCCTGTTCGGCCTATGCGACACCGAGCGGCCCCAGCCTCCTCGCCATCCCCCGCCTCTCGTCGCGCCGCCCTCCTGTAGCACCCTCTCATCCCTTCCGTCGGCGCCCTCCAACCACAACCTCGCACGGTGGCCTCTGCCTCCCTTAACCCGTGCTCTGTCTCCCGCTTGCCCCCTCCTTGCGTGACGCCCTCCACATATCACTCCTCCCCGGTCCGGCATACCCCTCATGTTTTCCCCATATTGTGCAGCGCTGCACCACCCATCCCGACACGTTTCCGGCGAACCCGACCCCGCCCGTCCAACAACCAGCAGCGGTGAACTCAATCCCTTTTGCGCAGCACCTCCGCGTTGCTCTGGAATGGCCGCTAATCCCCTTGTCGGGTTCACTTGGGGTGCTTCAGGTCATGTCAGATCGCGTCCTGCCCTTCGCCACCGAAGGCGAAGCAATTCAAATCGCTTCGGATCGTTTGTTGTTGTTCGCGGGGCGTGTTTGGTCTTGCTCCATGTTTTGGTTCACCACCACCATCCTAGGTAAGAGTTTTGTTATCGCGTGCGCATTTATTTTATTACCGTTATTTTGTTTTAAATTTCCTTCTATTTTATTGGCAGTGCGGGTAATTTTTTTTTAATCCAATCTCAGCTTGCTGCGTGTTTTCAGGGTTTGCACCACTGTCTGAGGTGATGTTCTTCGTCCGTCGTCTTTTTGCACTTTTTATTTATTTATTTATTTTTGGGTAACATTTATGTCTCTAAGTCCCTGGAATTTTTTGGATGTGCGAGGTTCTTCGCCGCACTCATTTTGGTTGTCAGAAGTTTTTGCAGGGAATCGATATCGTTTCCAAGTGCGTGTGTTTTTGTCAAAGTGTGTGCACATGGGCAGGGTGTGGTTTGAGTTAAAAATCTTGGTGTGACTATTGTTAGAGGTAGGATTTTCCATCTTTTCTCTCTTTACAAAGCTTTCCAAAGAAACTTGCATGATTTAATTTGATTTTTAGATGTTATTTTCACCCTTACCATGTTGACAGTTTATTCATTGTGGTGTATATTCGATGGTTAAAAGTGTTAAAAACTGCTTTGAAATAGTCCCTTAGTTATGTGTAGGTGTTTCCATGCCCTTTCTACCAGTTTTAATCCATTTAATGTTGTGTTATCTTAATTAAATCTTATATTATGTTTCGCACCTCTATTTTGTTTATAGTTAACTTATGACTATGTTTTCCTGTTGAAAGGTTTGATCGAAAATGGATTTTTGGATGCTTCTTTATTTATGCACTTTTTTTTATACCTTTCCAACTTGGTTGGAATCAACTGACTTTATCTTCAAATGGTACTGTTGGACTTCTTGAGTGGTGTTTTCTAGTAGAAACATTTTATGGAACTTGTTTGTCCTGTGTTGGTTAGTCTTATGGAACTTAGTGTTTTTGTAGAAATGATTTCGCGTCTCTTTAAATTGGTATTTTTCTTGAATCCTTGGTTTTATAAGCGGTTCTTGTTTTCAAAATGATGTGGGCCTCTGCATGCAGTTATTTAAATTGTTTTGAAAATAAATCCATAAGTATATGCCCATTTGGATTTTTAAATACGAAAGTGGTGTTTAGAGTCATTTTAGAAGAGCTTGTGCAATGTTTTCATAAAGGCATTTGATTATGTAAAACAAGAGGCCCGATTTACAACTCCAAGTGTTTGATAAAGTAGATTTTGATAACCGAATGGTGTGACAGCCCAGTTGGCACTTTGTATATTTGACATGTATGCATATATATAAGTATATGGGGCGCTCCTATCTAGGGTAACCCTCCATGGGATAACATATAGGAAGCGTCCGTGTTTGGGGTAGGCAAGTGCAGTGAAATGAGCCACGCGTGCGAGGGCCTTCCTACTTACATAGTATTATTATAACCACCATGGGTTCCTGGGTGTCTTCTAGATGATCGAGTGACGGTTGCTGACCAACCCCGATTCGACGGGTTGGTACCCTCTGGATTTGTTGTTAGGCCAGGTGGGCTTTGCCACTGGATTGGTCAGTTAGAGTGGCCAGTTTGTTATAGACTTAGGAGCTTCACCATATGCCGACAGGTGGTTCTGAAACCGAGTACGTCCAGGGGTCTTCTAGGGGTGTTTAGAATCACCCATGGTTACTGAACTATTTACATTTCTTGTTTACTTTCGTTGCACTGGTTTATTTTTCAGTTGCACTTTTACTTGTTTCTTCTAGCCCAACTTTTGGTACTCTCTGTTTTGGATTTCATTTACAAAATGGCAAATGATTTTGGAAATGGTGTGTAGCGTGTGTTAGGTTTTTAAATGAGAATAACATGTTGCGTATTTTAAAATGTGAAAACCATACTTTTATATCTGTATTTCAAACTTGTGTTAGTGGACTGTTTTGGAAGAGAGAATTGTTGAATTCAGTGGTTTATTTCTGGTATCCCTACTGAGAATCTCGGTGCTCACACCTACTATATCTTTCCAGTTTCAGTTTCAGTTTATCGTGAAGGTTCCTGGTTCAACTGCTCAATGTTGGAGCAATGTGGTCTTGAGTTGGGTGGTGACATTGGAGGTCGCAAGGAGGTGTGTTCGGTTTTATTCTCTTCATGCTGCTAGTTTTTATCTTTACCATCAGTTTTGTTTATCCTTTTATCTTTTTCTTATGGGACAAATCGTTCCCAATAATTTAATTTTGATCCCTGACACTGGTTGTCAGCCTGTGGGGATCGGGAACGCCCTTCAGGCCATGTCGCGGGCCGGCTCGGGTGAGCGGTTTAGGGTCGACCCAGGTTGGTTCGTAACATTTACCCCAATCAAAACTATTCAATTTGACTAAGGGGGTGACTATGTAATGTTAACAACATTTTGTTGGGATTGGCATAAAATTGAGCATTTATCTTCTACTTGTTGAGGTGGTAAATTTAATGATCTGATATTTTAATAATTTCATATAATGGTTCACAATATAAAAAACCATTAGGATTCAACTAAAGAAAAACTAATATTTCTAACAAACATATTTTCATAGAAAATAATAATGATTGTGGTAAAGGGTTATAGGAAAATGTTAGTTAGGTTTCTCTTTTAGATGTGTATATAGTTAATATTGTTGAAATGGATGTGATAGTTGATAGTAAATCTTACCCAAAAGCAAATTATATTATCTTTCCTAACAAGAGTAATATTTTTGAATTGGTTTATATTATCACATGACCTCTAAATCATCAAAATGTCTACTAAAAATATATTTTTAATTAATCAATGGGAATGAAATTTCATGTGTTTTTAATAGTTAATTACGAATAAATGTCTCACAAAGAACTGATATAGTTATGTTTTGTAAACTCTAAAATATATTATAATAATTTCAAAATTTTAAATAGGTAAATTCAATGTTTCTATTATTTTTATTATTTATTAGTTCAAATGAATAATAAAAGAAAATCCATTAATAGTGTTTCAAATTTAAAGGTTGATAATATAGAATATAACATGTTTATATATGATAATATAAGCATATGATTCATGAAACATCAATGTTCTTCAAAAGGAGTTCCCACTTTATTAAATAGTTTATGGTCATTTGATTCTCTTTCCCAATGGACATGGTGAGGAAGTTACTAAATCCATTAAGTGTGGTTTATAATTTATTAATTTACCTCTATTTTTAGGTTTCTGGATTTTTTTTAATAAAATGTAAACTAAAAATGATGATATATTACTAGAGACACTTATGTAGGAATTTAAATCAAAACAGACACCCTGTATGGGAATAGAAGAAAAAAAGTGAGAAAAAATTACTCACTAAAAAATTGTCAAGGATGTTTTAGTTGAATTCAGGTGATATTGGATGTTACTACTTGTAAAAATGAAAATGTGTTATGAGTAGTTAATTTTTTTGTGTTATGTATTTTTTTTTAAGTTAATTATATACCTTATAAGTCAATATTATATAAAAATGAAAGTGTGAATATGGAATAGACATATTATATCAACAATAGAAAAAAATATATATCAAAATGGTACTTTTTGAATAAGATTGATCTATTGAAATATGGTATAGCATACTTCAGAGAATTAAAATTATGAAATTACAAATACTAAATGGTTATTATGGTTTAGCTATGTTAAATAACTACTCAGAATATGTAAAAAAGAAAAAGGAAAGGAACTGAAAAAACAATTTCATATAACTATAACAATATTATTGAAATTTTTTATATAAAATAATATGATATCATACCATAATAGAACTAATTATTAGTGATATGAGGTTTGTATATAAAAATATGAAATGCAAATTTTAAATATGAAAGTTAATGAATCAATCCTACAGTCACTATAATTGAAAAATTAATTGGAATTATTGATATCAATTTAGTGTTTCATTATATATTATCTTATGATTTCATCCATTTAGTTACAATTGAATTTCAAAATAAAAATTAATCATACAGCTAGAATTTAAAGAATATTATTTATCATTATTATGAATAAACTGAATATTGTGAAACAAATTAGTTAGCAGGAAGTTACCTGTGTGAACTATTTTGTCACTTAATAAACTATAAGAATGAAATCCTTATAATAATACATTATAGAGACAAATATATTAGTATATATTGATCAAAAATAATTTTCAATTATATATTTTAATAAATGTGATTGTGAGATTGTGGCATTTATGTTTTAATGATATGTAATTACTAAGTAATTTATAAGGAAAAACTATATGTAATAATATGTAAAAATAGTGTATATATAAATTGAATACTGGAAAATGAATTACATTACATGCAATATATAAAATTAGTGAATAATGGTAACATATATAAATTGTATAACTATAACTGTATAAAGGGTATAAAAATATTTTTATAGTGGGAAAATATTTTATACATAAATGCCCACAACTGAAATTATTTTAAAGGAGATGAATAAGTGATGAAACTATTACAATGATTATAGTTTATAAAAATTAAAATTGTATAGAAATTAACAAAATAAATGTATAGAGATGAATATTTAACTATTATTGTATAACTCCCACATTGATTTTATTGAAGTACTTATTATTTTACTTGAATGATGAAAGTAAAATTTTTTAATTGATGGTATAGTATTACTTAAGGAACTGGAAAATGGTATTAGGGCCATAGAAAATAATTTTTGAGCCAAATTATTTCTAGTATGCCAATTTGGAAATATAATAAACAATTAAAAATGCATATTAAGTGAAAATATTTAGTAAAATTAAAAAATAAACATGGTATTACCTTCCAAATTGGGTTGATGTGGTTAATTATTTTGATAGTTTATTAATAGAAAGGTATTTTCATAGTAAAAGAAACATGGGATAGCCTCCTATATTTTATTATAAAAATGAGGACAATGATTCTAATATTCCATGAATGAGGAAGATTTTTAGGAATGAAACTTATACGCCAAGGGTATATATAGGAAAAATTATATTATATATATGAGGATAATCCCTCTATACAAAAATTACTTAAATAAATATGAGGATATAATATCTAGTATTTTAATTATTTATTTATGTCTTTCTATAGAAATATTTTTTTGACAACTACTCTAACGATGTAAAATATTTTTCGTAGTTTTCCAAAAATCAATATAATGTAATTAGTAATAAATTTAAATATAATAACACATAAATTTATTCTTAAAAGGATTAACAAATACTAAAGTAGTTTTATAATGGAAACTATGATAATGAAAACCAAATTGTATAAATAATGAAAAATAATACTAATGCATTCCTTCTTAGGAAGAGATGATGGAAAGAGGGAACCTATGAACGGAATAGTGAACCTAAAATATAAAAAGGGGAAAGATAGAAGATTCAAATTGAACCTATAAGCCCAAGGATTTGGTAAATATAACATGTTAAGTAAAAAAAGGTAAAGAGGTAAATTGAACTTGTGGGACTTGGGAAGATGGAAATTGAATATGTAAAGTAAAAAAAGGGAAAGAGAGAAATTGAACCTGTGAGCCTAGAGAAGAAGGAAAACAAACCTAAAAAGTAAAAAAAGAAAGAGGGAAATAAATCATGTGATCATGAGGAAAATTTAGTAGTTGGATTAGAGTTGAACACCTGATTTAGGAATCTGGACTACCAAAATAATCTATAAGTATGAATAAGGAAGTTGGAACAAAGTGTAAAGCGTTTCACATGTGGATTTAAGAATAAAAATTGGAGGATAAAACTAGGGTTTCAACGGTATATTTGGAATAGAAAATAAGAGAGGGAAGAAAGTGAGTGGATGAAACCGATGGAAAGAATGGGAAGAAGGGAAAAAGAAAGAAATAGATAGTGGTGCATATGACATGTGTACGAAAGTATATATAGTTTAGTATAACCATAGATGTAAATAATTTATATTATTAAAAAATCATGTGTTTTATGTTTATTTAAACATTTTATTATATATTTCATAGAAAATTTTGACACAGTTTAATAAAAACTCCAAAACAATGCATTTATATGAATATTTCATATTATAATTTATGAAAATTTCATAAAAATAATATAAACACTTTATAGTTTCCTCATTTTATGATTTATAAACACTCCCTAAACTTCTATATATTTTTTACATTAATACTTTATATTAAAATTATAAACTTAATATCATGATAATTTCAAGAAATTTAATTATAAAAAAATGATTTTATTAAATATTTAATAAATTGTTATAAAAAAATCATAATTATTACTTTATGAATTACTTATAAATTAATAAATGTTTTAAGTGTATTTAATATAATTTATAAACAATTTATAAATTATATAATCAATTCATAAATGAAAAAACAATATATATATATCACATTTATATCATGCACTGCAATATACACTATATTATTATCTATGATATAGAAATAACTATATCATAAGCAGCTATTTTGATACAATGGTTTAAAGTTATCACAAAGTTATCACTAATTAACCACTTCTAACATTTTAAATTTTAGGTCATGATATCTCTATATCACTAGACATCTTTTTTCGAAAACCTTTATTTTGAACTATATCACGGAAGGTGATATCTGCATATCACGATTGTGGAAAGGTTCTCCAATATGAGTGAATATTTTCATATCATGGAAAACATTATCACATATCCTTTTCTATGATATTTCAATCAATGATTGTGATTTCACCATGCATTCCTTTTTCATATCATATAAAATGATATCTATGTATATCATTGCCTATAATATGCTTGTTCTTCATAAATATCTATATTTTCCGAAAACACAAAAAAATTTGAACCTAATGACATTTTCTCTAACACCCCTCAAGGGTTTTGAATGAAAACTATATGACCAAAAAGTACCAGAAACATAAAAAAACTCATAACACAATATCTACCATGAGTGTCTTATAAGAATAAACATAAAATAATTAAGAACAACATAACTTAATTTGAAGTAAAACCTTTTACAATATGGTTTATGGATATTACTAAGAAAAAAACCAAATAGATATTACCTTCATAGGTATTCAAAAGTTGATTGAATCACTGAGAAATATTCTTGTTAGGATTTATCGTAATCAAAAATCTATTAAAACCTTATTGTTAAAGGAAAAAAGACAATGAGAAAGATATTTAGTTAGAGGATTTTTTTTTCATTCAGGTGGAATACATCACCAAGATTAAGCCTCTCTATATAGACTTTTAAGGACATTCCTTGAACATTCTCTCATAACTCAGATTATTTTTCATAACTCAAACATTTCACAAATGTTCATATGTCACAAATATTTTATATATTATGTTTAACCCTAGGCTCAAACTTTCATCATAAATGAGCTTAATATTTAAACATAATAGTGATATGTTACAACTATGTGATATCATTATCTAATAATGATAAACCAATTATATGATAGATTATACTTGGAATAATTGAAATGGTTATGACATGTGATAACCCCTTATCGTACGATGTGATAACCCCTTTATTTCAGGCTACATTAACCCCTTTTTTCTCACACAGTGATAACTCTATATCACACACATATTTATCTAAGTGATATGCCTATATTACTCTATGATATATATATACAACACTCATACTGCATATGGTAATATGACTATATCGCATCCAATTATATAGTTCTTTAAAGAATATATTTTTTAAAAAGTTGTGATATAAATAACGGAAAGACGTCTATTTTTTATACATGGTGGGTTAAAGTTATAATATTAGAGCTTATAGGTGTATGACCATGTGGGTACTGTCACATGGATTCTTTTTTTTTCTTTTTTAGGTAATATGATATAAGTATTGAGATTTCTATTTTAGATACACTCATCACTTTTTTGAAAGGGATATGTAAGCCATGTTTTTTATCCTCTTTATTTTAATTTCAAGCATTGTCCTTGAGGGGTTTTTTGGTTGTGTACATAATTTTTTTTCAATTTAATTTCTAATGATAGATTTATTTTATTTCAAGTATTTATAAATGTTGATTGGTATTTTAAATTTATTACTGAGATTATATATACTCCCTAAGATCACTTGAGAGGGTGTTTATTTTTATTTTACAAGCTATTTTGGATTATGTCCAATATAAGGACCACCCAAGTTGTTTTATTCTAAAAACTAATGGTATAAGGTAATATGTAATATTAAAGGAAAAATTTTCCCTGATCAATTTTACTTAAACCTTTAGCACCATTTGTTAGTTTTTGGTGATTGGAGGGTTGTGATTGATACCTTGTGACGTCCTTGCTTGAATATCGGGTTGGATATTTGAGTTGGGATGTTACATAATTGACAGAATGTATGACATTGTAATGAGAGTACAATAATTGAAAAAAAATGTTCAACACACCTCCATTATTTGGTTATACAATTTTATATAAAACTTTAATGGTACAAACATGACATTTTATAACCAGTCAAAAAAACACACAAAAAATACAAATAAAATATCATGTTAGACAATAAAGAATAAATAAATAAAATAAATATGATAAAACATGTTCTATTTAGGAAAACTGATTAATAAAAAAAATATCTTGAAATAAATAGAAAAAATGAAAATTGAGAATAAACTAAATTAATGAAAATTTTATGAACAAAACAAAATACATAACATGTGTTCTATTTAAATTAATAAAAATGTATAAAAATGAGAACAAATAAATAAATAAATAAATAAATAAAACATATATTTAACATACGAAAAAAAAAAATATAGTTCATCCCATTGACTAGAAAATATTTAATGCAAAATGATATTATAAATTTTAATATATAAATACAAAAAATAATGAAAATGGAGAATATAAACAAATAAAAATTAACATAGAATATTATCTCTTTAAAATAACACAAATTTTATAAACAAAATTCTCAAAAATAAAAAAAAAACTTTATAACACTTATAAGATTAAAAAAGTGTTCTATCTATAAACATAGAAAACATATATTAAAAACTGAAAACATACCACACCTTTAAAAATAAGAAACAAAACTAGAAAAAAAAATAAAAATGAATGTAAAAAAAGAAAAGGAAAATAAAAAATATGATTTATATTTAGAAAAACTTTAATAATGATTTTTAAAAAAATTATGGGTTAGGGTTTTTTAGAATATGAGACTATGAAGCATCAATTAGATTGATTATCATCCCTGACAATAGAGAGAGTCAATTCAATGAATACTCTCCTCCAAAAAACCAAAGAGAGTAAATTTAATTGACGTGATTATTTCAATCTATGAATGTTTGGAATCAATTAAATTGATGCTCAATGGTGTATTTCCCCTATAAAATCCACCCCCCCCTATAATTTTACATCCTAAGTTTACTCATTCTCTCTCTTCCCCTTGCTCACTTAGTTTAAAAAATCCATCTCTCTTTTGGTGCTTCGGTTTTTCTGGTCTTCCAAATTTTGCGGTGTTTATATTTTATCTTAGTTTTTAAATATTTTGTAGTGTAATATTTTATTTAATATTATTTAATTATTAGTATAATATGTTAGTTATAGTACTTTGGAATTAAATTTTATTAATTAGTATCACATTCTTAGTAACTTAAATGTGTGGTATTAAATTATGTATTTATTATATTATTTTAATTATTGAAAATATTTTTAAAGTGCATGTTTAATATTATTTTAGAATAATTAATTATTAGTATAATATTTTAATTATTAGAATAATTAATTAGTAGGTATATTATTAAATTGAATGTTTAATATTAATTAATAATAATAAATTGTCTGTTTAATGTAATTAGATGTTTAATTGTTAGTATAATGTTATAATTATCTTTTAATACTTAGAAATATTAATAAGTTCAAGTTTAGAAATATTAAATTATTTATTTAATAAAGTTTAATTCTTAATTATTAGTATAATGTTGTAAGTATCATTATAATTTTTTATTAATAATATTTTAATTTTTTGTATTTGTCTATTATAAATAGTATTGAATTGTATTGTTAAAATTGAGAATATAAAACATTAGTGAAGACTTTAGGGATAAATTTAAACATGGTAAGATGACCTAAAATTTTGGTAAACAGTGTCTGGTCTCTTAACAATGACAGCCCTTTCTAAATACAAACAATTGGATTTGGGCTCTAGCATGTAAACAGTGTTTGGTTTTAATGATACTTTTATCAGTAAGATAAATTCTGTATTTACACCGGCCTTTATCTCTATCCTTGTCAATGGATCTTCTAAAGTCTATTTCAAATGCACTAAGGGTGTCAGGAAAAGATATCCTTTATCTACCATCCTTTTTTTATTGCAGAGGATTATTTTAGAAGACTTCTTACTTGCCTTGTAGATAAAAATAAACTAAAACCCATTCAGGCAGCCATAAATCTAAATCTGTTTACACATCTGTTATATTCCAATGACATAATCCTATTCTTACAAGGAGACAAAATAAATATTCAAAATTTAAAAAATGGCATAGCTCATTATGAATAGATCTATGGGAAATCTATTAGCTGGAGGAAATCTTTTGTGTTCTTTGGAAAAAGCTTTTCTCCTCTTAGGAAAAGTAGCATCATCAATATATTAGGAATCAAAGAAGGATCCTTCCCTTTTACCTACCTAGGGGTTCCCATTTTTTGGGGAAGGCCTAAATCCATGTACTTCACCATTGTTGTTGACCAGGTTATCAATGAACTATCCTCTTGGAAAGGAAAATCACTCTCCATGGCTGGCAGTATTTGTCTGGTGAAATCTACCATTGTTTCTAAAATGGTCAACTCGCTGATGGTATATAAATGTCCTATCAGTCTCCCCAAGAAAATTAAATTTTACATCAAAAAATTTGTTTGTACTGGTATCATTCTTGAAAGGAAGCTCATAACCATCCCATGGTCTACTTGTTGCAAAACTCTTGAGAAGGTGGACTTGCCATAAAAAATATTAAACTCTTTAATGAGGTCCTTCAAGTTAGAATCACTTAGAGATTGATTAATAACAACTCTGATTCCATTTATTTTCATAAAAATAGATTCCTTACAAAGTTAAATAAGGGAAATATTAACTATGTTAACTCTTAGATCTGGCCATCCATTAGACAATATTTTTCCAATATCATGAATAATTATAGATGGATGGTCAGTGCAGACTCTTCCATGAATTTATGGCTAAATAACTGGACTGGTTCCCCTTTATATCCATGTTATCTCTTAATTCCCCATAGGTGAATTCTAGCTAGACTATTAAGTATGTGATTCAATCTCACAGCTTCAATTTTATTGATAACATTATTAAAGTTATGGATAATTACTCCTCCTCTAACTCGGATGATTTCCTAATCTAGGATCCTTCCCAAAATGGTATTCTTGATTCCAAAACTTTTTATAATCATTATTTTTCAAATTCAGAATCTAACTTTTGTTGGTTGAAATTATTTGACAACCCTTGGATTAAACCCTCGCGCTTCAATCTGGTTTGGCATATTTCTCACAACCATATTTTTACTGAGGTTTGTCTTCAATATTTTGGTATCCAACTTTTCTCTAAGTGTGACTTCTTTCACCAGCATAGAGAGGATATTAACCATCTATTTTTTTCTTGTGCTACAGCTTCAGCTTTTTGGAATTATATTACTGACATATTTGACTACAGATGGTTACACTTTGTCTCAATTTTCTCACAATTAAAATGTTGTGTGGAGCTTGACTCTTTATATAAAATCAAGAATATCTTATTAACCTCTATTATTAATCTCCTCCACGTGATCTGGTATGATAGAAATGTTATTACCCACAACAACTGCTCATTAAATCTTAATGCAGGTCAGACGAGGATTCTCATTTCCATTAGAGATGCTTCCTCTATCCAGAAATCTTATTATGATAACACTGTTAAAGACTTTATGATCCTTCATCGAATTAGGATTAAAGGCCTCTATAGGCATCTGAGGCACACCTTTGAGGTGTTTTGGAAATCCTTGCTCCTAAGATGGATCAAAGTAAATGTTGATGGAGCCTCCAAGGGAAATCTAGGTCCTGTGGGTTGTGGTGCTATCTTCAGAGACTTTCTTGGTCATTGTTACAGATGCTTCTTTGGAAGTTGCGATGTGGCCTCCTCTCTATAATTGGAAATGATGGTTGTGATACATGCTATTGATTTTGCTAAGAAAAAAGGTTGGAACAACATTTTTATTGAAATTGATTCAACCACTATTGTCCAAGCTATTTGGAATGGTGTGGTGCACCATGCCTAACTTCTTACCACCCGTTGGATGAGCTGCCTCACTTCACTTCTGAAGATCAAATATATTTCCACTCATGCCTTTAGTGAAATGAACATGGTTGCAGATGGTCATGCCAATAAGGGAATTAACCAGGCCATTTCTTGGTTGGATGATCTTCCTGTTGATCTTATTGCTCTTTATGAAAAAAAATTGTAATAAGATCACATCCTTCAGACTCTTATTTACTTCTTTTATGTTTAATAAATTGTGTCTTTTAAAAAAAATTATGATGAGGAGTGGGAATATGTATTTTCATGGGTTAATGACAAAATAAATGATCAAATTAAAGAGTTTTATATCACTATATTTACTGTCAAATATGTTCCATCAGTAGTAGAAGTAGGCCCATCACAACCTCGAGACACACTATCATATCCTTAGGCTTAAATATCTCATAGATATATTGATGTTTTTCGAGAAATTCCTCTAAATAAATTAGATTTTATGGTGGAAAATATTTAGGATGATTAACATTTATATCAACATGAAGATGTTGGGGATGGTGAATAAGAAAAAAACATTGAAAAACATTCATAATTGATCCATGTGTTATCACACCAACATTTGAATAATCTATCACCATTGCAATATTAGTCGATATAAGGTATGATATTCTTTCCATAATTTGATTGGTCAATCATTAATGCCAGCATTGAATTTTCTGGAATTATTAGTGGACAAAATCTGGGTTCATATAAAGTTTTTCTATATATTATGGGAGAGTTTTATAGGAAAGAACCTATGAATATAGTGATAAAATAGTATCACATTGAGTGAAATTATTTTTATGTAATTTAATAATTGAATATATATCATTATATAATTTTATGTGAAAGGTTTGATTTAGATTTCTAGATTCATATTTGAGCTATACTTGCTGACAATTTCAACTGCTAGAGAATCTATAGATTTACTTCACACACATGTGTGAACCTAACCCTATCATAGGGTCACACAACCATATATATTGAATTCATTTCAATTATTATTTTGTAAATGATAATATCTTGTCAATATGTTCCAATGGTTCTAATGGTGATGAATATCAAACAACATTATAGTTCTTATATTTCTTACTAGAAGGCATGGGATACACAACAAAAGGCCGTTATGAATGTGTACAGGGACTGGGATGACACTTATCAAGTTTTACCACAACTTATAGAGTTTTTTTTCATAATAATCAGGTTGGGAACCAGTTACACATAGTTGAATATTTTATCTAATGGAACCAATTTGATCAATCAAACGTGGTCTTTGATATATTATTTTGAACATTTTTACCTTATGTAGCTTATTTCATACATTGTAAGTAGTTTATTCAGGTTGATGGAACATTTCTATACCAAAATTATGTTAGAAAATTATTTATTTCTACCACATAGTATGTATATGATAGTCCAAAACTAATTGCCTATTAATTACATGTCTTAAAGAAAATATTTCATTACAATACATTCCCAATACCTTTTAGGTTTATATTTTTATATAATTAGGACAAAACATTAACTAAAATACTCATTTATTTTTAGTTAATGGACATTTTTTTCACTGTATAAGTAAATACATAAACCATTACAATTCTTCAACAACTCCCATTAATTATGCACATAAGATAATCTTTTATACATTTAATACTTTTATAATCTTGATAACCTAAGGAAATGGAAACATAAGAAAGTGGAGATCTTAGATACTCGATAAGGGTAAATATAAGAAATAAAAATCAAATATAATAAGCGATCATAAGATGATCACATGGGTAAAATCAAGACACATAAGAAAATCATACCCAAAAAATCTTAAGTTATAAATCATGGAATAAATCTTGACATAAAATAATACATGAATCAAAAGAGTGGGTTAATAAATATAATCCATGAGAGTGTAACATATCCATGATAATAAGTATAAAATTTTGAAACATCTTTCAAATATGGAAAATAAATTATTATGGGGAACATAACTTTCATGATTTGTTCCATCAGTGCCCATGTTTTTGAGCAACTAAAATGTACTCACAAATAAATATCTCATGAGATATAAAGTCTTAACCAATGAATTGAAAGGTGATGTAGGACCCCAACCATCACCATCAATTCATATGAGTGTCATAATAAAATAAATCATTCATCGTATCATAAATAACCCATAGAAATTAAATAGGTTTCATTTAACATATCATAAAGAAACCATAGAAATAAAATCAGATTCATATCATTTCTAAATGGATTCATATAAAAAAATCATTCATAATTCCATAAATAATCAAAAAATGATAAAATCCTGAAAAATAAATGGGTATATAATGAAATCATGTAACTTTATAGGTAAATACCATTTAATTGTGATAATAAAGCATTTGTGTAAAGTCCTTGACCTTCCATTCCATTACATTTTAGGAATTATGGTGGTGGAGGTGTCTGGGGGGGTCTTGAGAAGTTGGAGAGTGGAGGAGAGATTGCAGATAGAAAATATAGCTAGTGGAGTCCAAAAAAATGGAGCCTTAGGTTACATTATAGGGTATATGTTATAGAATAGGGAAGCTGGATGTAGTGTAGGGACCCTGAGAAAGAATTTTTTAGAGCTACTTCCTATTTGGGGGTAGTTACGCCATAGAGCCTTAGCTATAGATTATACCCTTAATTAGTTGTTGAGGGCTATGGCATGGAGGTGTTGGTTATATCTTGGATTCCTTATGGGAGGTGTTTTGTGGGGGGGGGGTTTTGCTAGTTATGTCATGGAGAAGGGGCTATGGAATAGCCTCTTTTCTAGTTGTTGGGGGTCTACGACATAGTGGTTTGGGATTTATCATAGCCTCACCCCTATTTAATAGGATACATAGTATGTAAATAGATACAGATATAAAATCCTAATTTGACTATATTGGTTATAGTTTGGTTCTTTCCACTATTTCATAGTCCTCTCCCTCTACAACATAGGGAAGTGTGGTTGTTCCATGGTTTTATATTTTTCCAAACCACCTATAAATTCTAAAATCCCATTGAAACCCCTTATTCCTATAAACTTTATTTCATTTATTAGGTGATCCAAGTGAATCCCAAAGAGGCCTTTTAACCCTTAATCATAATATTTTAGCCCCTGTCTTGGGAGATCGATTTGTAGATGTTTGGGTGAGTTCCTCTCTACCTTTTTCTAGTTTTTACTCTTTTTTCTTGTCTAATAGGTTTTTGTCATGATAAATCTTAGGTTTTGGGTTTTTTTCAATGATATAATTTTGTCTTTGTTGTATTCTAGTCTAATAAGGTATTCTTCATCCTCGTGGTTCTTAGTGGTGGACTTTATCTTATTCCAACCTTGGACTGCAGATAAAAAATATCTATTTGAGGTAGGGTTACTTTGTTTATCATATAATTATATCATGTGGTATGGGTTATACTCTTTTTTATTTTAGGTAATATGGTTTATTAACATCCTAATAAATATAATTAATTAGTTAATTAAAATTAAAGGTGAAGTATAATGATTCACATGTTTTTATAGCCTTTTGATATTGTTCATATTGAGATTATTCATACTTGTTGTGCCGCTAAAAATCATGGATGATGGGAGCCTATGTTTTTATTAAATTGATATGTTTTGTGGAGCCCTTTATGTGTGATTATTGTGATACCACCTTTAATAAATGGTTAATCACTTATATTTGGATAAATAATTGGTTCTATATGGTAACTATGGCTTGTGTGAGAATTACCTAGAATAAATAATTTTATTTGATGAAGCCCCCTATTAAATCCAAAATATGGTAAGTGATTTTTGTATGGTTTTAAAATTTATATTTGTGTTGTGTGGGTATTATGTGTTTTAGTGTTTCCTTTTTGTGGTATGGTGATGAAAAGTTGTGATTTGGGGTGGTTATGTGATGAGTTATGGTTGTGTTATATGGCAAATGGGATGGGAAATGGTTATGATGTGACTTTTTTTATAGTAAAGTAGATGTTGATATGGGATCATGGTGATGTGGGGTTGGTTTTATTGATGGTGATGATGGTATTTTTGTTTCTGTGGTGTTGTGTTGTGTTAGTCACCTGGGTAGTATTTGAATTATATGATAATAGAGAAATTGAAATTGAATGGGATGGTTTGGTTAATAAGAAAGAAAAGTATAATGAAAGAATTAAAATGGTAAGTGTGGTTAAATATGGTTAATTTTTAATATTAAATTAAATTGGATGAATAATTAAATTAATGGGATAGATAATGGAATTAGTTGGTAATGTGAAATCTAGAAAATGGATTAAGTTGAGAAAGAATATGAAATGTGAGATGTGTCTTCTAACCAATTGTGTGTTGTAGTGCATTTAGTGGTGGAAGCCAAAGTGGTGGTGTTTTGAGGTTGGGTGGTGGTGTTTTGAGTTGGTTAGTGCTTTTTTTTAACCTATAGGTTGGGATTTTATACAGCTATATATATATATATATATATATATATATATATATCATGTGTGTTCCTTATGATTTTCTATACACACCCCACCCACATAAAGCACTATGTTTCAACACCCATATATTTGGAGGTGTTTTCCTAACATCATGGTAGTAGAGATATATGGATGGATACTCATTATTTTCTACTCTCTCTTCCAGATGATGATTACATGTATGGGATGTTATGACCAGAATTCAAAAGTGTGTTGTAGTGATTTTTGATGATGTTATGAGATGGAATATGGTGAGGTCAAGCATAGTAGGAGGAGGGAACGAGGTTGATGTGCTTTATGTTCAAGATACCATATTAATTTGGTTATGATTGTGGATAAGATGTGATTCAATGGCCCAATTTTCTTTAGTGAGATGTGATGTGATGACCCAGGTGTCTTAGTACGAGATATGATGTGATGGCCCAGGTGTCTTCATGCAAGATGTGATGTGATGGAAAATTAATCATGGGTTTCTTTCTATGATGTGATGTTTATAAGACATGGGATTTTCAGGACATATGACATTAGGGTGTGAGAGTGGAAAATTAGTGCGAAAGTGGTGTGGTTACCCTTTATCTATATGTTTATTATTATGTTATTGTAATTGGATTCATTATTTGGTGAGTCTATCATAGTGATAATGGACTTGGTTAGTTGATATGTGTAGGTGATTTTTGTTCAACTATTTTCTAATGGGTCCATTATTATATCCTTTTCACATGTGTAGGAATGACTTTGGATACCCTACTGAGCATACTTGTATGCTCACCCTAAATATATAAAAACTAATTTCATCTTTCTAGGTTGAATTCATAGACTGTGCTGGACATTTCTATCTTGAGATTAAGGGTCATTGTTATGTCTCTACCTTATATTTTCTTTTAGTTGTTTATTTGGAGACTTTTATCTATATCTATTTCATTTATACATGCATTGTGTGATAGTTTTGGTTTCCTTTTTATATTATTTCATGGTGTTTCTTACAGTTGATTTATCATATCTCTCAATCATATTATTATACAGGGTAATTCCACCCAATTGTGAGATTTTTATACCCTCAACACTAGGATCCAACCTGGGGCCTACTAGAGGTGAGACTCAGGGGGTCATTATCTCTCTTCCTACATTTTCATCCCATGGTGTTTTCCTTTAGAGGTAGGGAGTCGTGACAGAGTGGTATTAGAGCTTATGGTTGAGAGATGTGATGAATTTTGGAGATAGGCTTCATGAGGATTTCATGGTTTAGTGAGGCAACGATGTCAGTTGATCTTGGTAAATGACATATTATGGGGAAAAATTACTATAATATGGGATTTTAGGGCCCCTTGGGATCTGATTCAAGGACCATGATCCTACCAACTAAACAAGTGATGTGGTGCCGCTTGTAGGGTAGAGACCTAGGAGTGGTACGTGAACCATGATTAACTTGTGTTCTTGTTTGAATTTGGGTGGTTATGGGAATTTAAAATTAATTAAATAAATATTAATAAAATTATATAAAAATGGGATTAGGAAATATTTTTTTCCCTTTTAGTTATAGCTCATGGTCATCATATGTGTGTGGTTCAAGAAGTTGAGGTTTAGAAAGCTGGTCTAGTTGATCACTGGAGGGTTGATCTGGTTGAGGAGGAGGATCAGTGGAAGAAAATGTTTCACACTTTTTAGTGGTAGAATTTTTGGAGTTATAAGGGAATTATTTGTTATCTAGATATAGAGATCTATTTAGAGGATATTCATATTTATTTCAATTTGATAAAGGCCCCAGTGGAATACCATGTTCTACTAGTAATCAGTCAGATGCGAGGAGTTTTGCATCAGTAGTGGGAATTATATCTTGGTTTATGGAAGGAAGCTAATTTTTCATGGGTCAAATTTCATAAGGAGTTCAGGGTATATTTTCTTTCATTTATTGTGGAGTTAGTGAAGAGGTTGTAGATTTTATCTCTTCAATATAGGAGTATGTCTATGTGGGATATTAGGATCAAGTTCAAGGATCTTATTCATTTTTCTCTCAAAAACTTTTTTGGATAAGGAGTCCTAATAAAGGTGTATTGAGGAGAAATTTCTTCCTTTTATCCAATATGTAGTTACTTTTTATATTACCAACATATCAAGAGGTTTAGAAGAAGGAATAGGTGATCAAACATATGAACTCATGAGGCGGTTTACTACCAGAGGGGAACTAACATGATTCCTTAAGAAGAAGAGTTTTTAGTAGTAGGTTTGAGGTTCCAGATCCTTTAAGGTTTCAACCAGTGGGGAATCAAACTTATAAACTTCCTTTATGACCTTCTGTGGTTAGTGGTTTTCATGCTTTTCCTGGGAGTTTTGGTCTAGTGTTTTTCTCCTATTGGGTTTATGGAAATAATTAAAATCAGTACGCAGTGGTTTTTTTAGCTCAGTCTGGTGGATGTGGATGGGTTCAGTGTCAACCTCAGTAACTATTTCCAATGAAACTATTTTAGTTATAGGGATATATGGATTATTTACCATTGATAGGTGATAGAGTAGGCAGGGGTCAACCTCATGATGTCCTTCATATTCAAGGGCCTCAACCTAAGTGTGTCCATAGAGGTGGTCATCAGTATAGAGGCAGAGGAGATGATTGCGCGTAGTTTCATGTAGTGGAGGTGATAATTCAATAGGGTCCAGATATCATTAAAGGTATGATCAGTTTATAATCAACCCTTGTTTGTGATTTGTTTAATTCAGAAGATTTTTACTCCTTTATTTCACCCGTTATAGTTCATTTTATGGGACTAGACATAGCTTCCCATTCCTCTAGTGTTAACTATTATAGTAAGAGGCTATACACACTTTTTTGAAATTTTTTGTGTGTGTAGACTAATGATGAGGTCACATCAATCATGTGGGGATATGTTCTTGCTTCATATGTATCCTTACAATGTTATTCTTAACATCAACTAGTTGTATTATAGGCATGTCATTATCGACTACTTCTATAAGAGAGTTTACCTCTTATATGTGGATGAAAAGTGTGTTGTTTTTGTTGGTGATCTGAGTTTTTAGGTGGGAAGTAGACATGTGGATCCCCTTATTTCTTTAATGGATGAGTTGTCTGTAGAATCAGTAAGCATTAGGGTGGTGGAAATTCCCAGAGTTGACTAGGAGTTTTTGGATGTTTTTTCAAACGAGGTTGCGATGCTACCTCCTTGACATGATGTTGGGTATAGGATAGATCTGTAGACTCGTTTTTCTATGATTTTTATGGATCCTTGTCATATATAACCTTCTAAGTTTTAGAATTTGAGGTTTCAAATAGATGATTTAATGCATAAAGGTTTTATTTGGATAGGTGTGTTGCCTTGGGGTGCTCCAGTGTTATTCTCTGAGAAGTTGAAAGGTAGTATGAATTCATAGAACATGTCATAGTCATGATCTTTATCAAACTATTGATCTAATTAAATCCATAAGAGGATCATGTCGATTATCTTAGATCTTTCTTGTGGGTTATTTGATACTACCATCTCAACAAAAATTTATCCAAGTGTAAGTTTTTTAAATGAGAAGATTATTTTCTTGGGCACATGGTTTCACAACAAGGTGTGTTCATGAACTTGTTGAAGGTTGGGACAGTTGTTTCTTGGTCAGAACCCAAGAATGTGGTAGAGGTTCATAGCTTCCTTATCCTTACAGACTATTACAATAGGTTCATATCTGAATTATTATGGATTTCATCCCCATTGATAGCTTTAACTAGGAAGGATTAGGATTTTATCTGGACTAATTAGTGTTAGGTATAATTTAACTACCTAAAGTGGAAATTGATCATTTCTCTAGTTCTCCAATTTCCAGAGGAAGGGGTGATATTTGAGGTGTTTTGTGTCACTTCCCACTTGGGATTGGGATATTTTTCAATAAATTAAAGGGAATTGATCTCTTTTGGGTCTAATTAGTTGTGTCCCAATAAGTGTAACGTCCACCCATGATCTGTAGCTAGTAGTGGTTTTGTTTGCATTGAATTTTTGGTAGCATTACCTTATTGGGGGGTCACTTTATGGTCTTCACATATCACAAGAGTTTGAGGTATATCTTTTCTCATTGTGATATGAATCAATAGAAGCAATGGTGGATATATTTTCTTTATGGATATTAATTTTATATCTTCTACACCATAGGAAATATGAATTTTGTGGCTGGATCATTGAGTAAGAATTCATGGAAAATGTTTTTCAGGAGTCCAAGGATGCTTGGATGGTGATGGGGGAGTTATAATCCTAGTACCATGATGCAAGAGTGTTTGATGTTGGTGGTGGTATGTTTCAAATGATAGTGTAGTCTTATCTAATGAAATATTTGGAGGAGTCTCGGTAGTGATGCATGAGGTATTCCTTTTTGAGTTTCATATATCACCTTTGTTGTAACACATGGGAGTTACCAAGATGTACCATGGATTGTGGACATAGTTTTGTTATATCTAGATGAAATGGGTGGTGGCAGAGTTTATGGAATGGTCCTAGGTTTTCTAGTAGGTAAAGGAAGAGAATCATGTAAATGATAGGTTGTTATATCCCTTGAATATTTGAGAGTGAAAATAAAATAAAATATTTATGGAATTAATCCTGGTATTACCCTCGGATTAGGGAGGTTGTGATGTTATCTAGGTAATTATATATTCGTTGAAAAAATTGGCTCACTTCCTAGAAATCAGGTAATAGGGCATTATGAGTCTTTTGGAGAGGAGTTATATGAATTAGGTGGTGTGGATTTCGGGATTTTCAAGTTCTATTCTCCCATATTAGGCTGCACATTTTACCTCATGAGTTTATTGGGGATTATAGTATGTTTTTTGAACTCAATTGTGCCACATCACTACTTTTCACCCTTAGATAGATAGGAAGATATAGTGTACTATCCAAACATTGGAGGATATATTATGGTAATGTATCTTGTACTTAGGAAAATATTGGGGAAACAATATTTTGGTTGAGTTTTCTTATGATAAAAGTTGTCACTCATCTATCAGTATGGCCTAGGTTGAGGCTTTGTATGGGCGGTTGTGTCATTCTCCATTGTGTTGGGCTAAGGTTGGGGAATCTTCATATCTCAAAACTGATGTGGTTTATAGAATTATAGACAAGGTTAAGGTTGTTAATGAGAGGGTAAAGGAATTATAGGACTAGTAGAAGTATTATTCCAATTGTGGGAGGAGGCCTTTTGAGTTAAAGGTTGGATACCATGTGTTATTAAATATTTATCCACGAAATGGGTAGCATAGGTTAGGCATGGGGATTAATCTCTCACCCTGGTTTATTAGGCCTTTTTAGGTGTTGGGGTTTATTGGAAAAGTGGTTTATCAGTTTTTACTTCCACCACAACTGGATCATATTCATGACACCTTCCATGTCTCTTAGTTTCATCGGTATTTTCATGATGACTCCCATGTCATTGGACGAGGGGAGTTGGATATCAAGGATGATGTGACATTCATGGTGCATTTTGTGGAGATCCAGGATCGCCGGGAGAAGGTTCTCTGAGGGTAGACCATTCCTTTTTTTCTATTATAGAGGCATGGAGGCCTAGAGGAGAGTAATTTGAATCCTTAGACACATATTTGTTCCTAATTCCCTGATTTTTTCTTGAGATTTTCATTTTTTACTAGTTTTTTATTGATGATGTAAATTTTGATATCTTGTTGGTTTATGAGATTTATTTTTCATTGATGTGATTTGTGATTAAATATTCAAGCATAGAACAGTGGAAAACATGATTCCTAATCAAGAGTATTTATACTTTGAATTTATTAAAACCATTTAGGTGAGTCAGTACCACCAAAAGTTAATAATATATTGACATGGAATATGGAATTATTTTATTTGTGTGCTTGGGACATATTTTGTAGTGTTTTTGGTATTTATTGGCTTGGGATTCTTGAAAAGGGTGGTGGTTTTTGGTTGATGTGAAATAGTGTGGTGTTGTTCCTGTTGATGTGGATAGTAAAGTAGTTTGGTGGTGTGGTTTCAAGAAAGGTTTAAATGAACCTTTTTTACTGGGGTTGGTGTGTTTGGTTGGTGGTGGGGTTCAATTATAACAAGAAACTTTAGAGGTATCTCAAGGGATGGTTGTTTATACTTTTTACCTCTTTCCTTATAGGTTGGTTTTGATTCTTAAGAGAGATAATAGTTTGATAGGTATCTAATTTAATGATTTGGATCTTTCAGCATGTTACTTTGTGGGAAGTATGGTGGTTGAGGTTCCTGGGGGAGTCCTAAGGAGTTTGAGAGTATATTAGAGGTTTCAGATAAAGGATTCTTATGGAATGGAGCCTTAGGTTGCACTGTAGGGGTGTTTTGTTTTGGTATATGGAACCCATCTACAACATGGGGACCCTAGTGAAGAAGTTTTTAGAGCTACTTCTATTTTGGGGGTAGTTGAATTGTGGATCCTTGGCTATGGTGTATCCAATTTCTTGGAAGATGAGGACTTTTATATAGAGTTGTTGGCTTTGGTATGGAGTTTTTGGGGAGGTTTTTTTGTGTTTCTACTATTTTTGAGGTACTTTTTCATAGAGCAGGGGCTACAACACAACCTTCTTCCAAGTTTTTGGGGGTCTGTGGCATAGTGTTTTGAGCTATGTCATGGTCTCATCATAATTTTATAGGATCTATGGTGTGTAAATAGCATCATATCTCATAGGAAGATTTTACCAACTTAGTTTCATTATGGTTCTCCCCACTGAATTGTATTCCTATCTCACTCTCTCTCTATGATATAGTGAAGTATGGTTACACTATAGTCTTATATTTTTTTGAACCACCTATAAATTATAAAATCCCCTTGAAACCCCTCATTTATATGACTTTGTTTTATTTAATGGGTGATATAAGTGCACCCCCGATAGACATTTCAACCCCTAATCATCATCTTTTAACCTCAATCTTGGAAGATAGATATGTGTAAGTTTAGGTGAGTTCATCTCTTCCTTTTCTAGTTTTCCTCTATTTTCTTATCTGGGAGGTTACTATTAAGGTAAATCTTAGGTTTTGGGTGTGTTTTAAGGGTATAATCATGTGGTTTTTGTGTTCTAGAATGGTAAGGTGTTCTTATTCCTTGTGGTCATTGGTGGTGTCCTTTCTCTTGTTCCAATCCTACACAGAGGATTATAAATCTATGTTTGATGTAGGGTTCCTTCGTTTCTTATATATTTTTATCACACGAGAGGGGTTATACTCTTTTTTATCTTTGGGAAGTTAGTTTTTCATTATCCTAATAAATATAATGAAATTTTTAATTTAAATTGAAGGGGGGTTATAATTATTATCATGTTTTTACAGACTTTTGATATTATTGATATTGAGATTATCCATGCTTATTGTGCCACTGAAAATCATGACTTTTGGGAGCCTATGTTTGTGCTGAATTTATATGTGCTTTTTATCCCTTGATATGTGATTGTTGTGATACAATATTGCATAAAATTTTAAACACTTATATTTGGAAAAATAATTTGTTCCACATGGAAATTATGGCTTGTGTGAGAACTCCCTAAAATAAATAAGTGGAATTGATGGATCTTCCTGTTAAATCTAAAATATGATAAGTGATTTTTGTGTGGCTATGAAATTTATGGTTGTGGTTTTGGGGGATGATGTGTTGTGGTGAGGTCTTGTTAGGGGTGGTGATGTACAATTGTGATGTGTTGTTGTTATGCAATGAGTTGTGGTTGTGTTATGTAGAGTATGAGATAAGAAATGGTTTTGATGTGGTTTTGGTGAAGAGAAAGTGTATATGGATATGAAATGGTGGTGATGTGGGGATAGTTTCCTTGATGATGATAATGGTTTGTTTGTTTGTATGGTGTCGTGTTGTTCTATTCACATGAGTAGTATTGGAATTAAATTATAATGTTGAAATTTAAATGGAATGGGCTAGTTTGGTTAATGTGATGGAAATGGATAATTAATGAAATAAAAATTGGAAGTGTGGTTAAATATGGTAGATGTTTAATGTGAAATTAAATGGGATAAATAATTAAATTAATAGGCTAGATAATTGAATTTTTTAGTGATGTGAAATATGGAAAATGGATTAAGTTGAGAAAGAATATGGAATGTGAAATGTGTCTTGTGGCCTATTGTTTGGCGTTATAAATTTAGTAGTGGCAGAAAAAGTGGTGGTGTTGAGATGTTGGGAGATGATTTTGTGAGTTGGTTATTTCTTTTTTTGAACCCATGGGTTGGGATTGTGTGCAGATATGTGTGTGTGTGTGTGTTTATATATATATCATGTTCCTTGTGATTTTATATATTCATCCCACCCACATCTAGAACCATGTGATGATACCCATATATTTGGGGGGTGTTTTCCCCCAATAACCTGATGGTGCAGATGGATGTCTGGATACCCACTCTTTCTCTATATCTCTTCCAAGAAATTATTACATTCATGGTATGTGATGAAAAAAAGTCAAAAGTGAACTATTGTTATGTTTTATGAGGTGACGAGATGGATTATGGTGGTGGTTGTACAAGGTAATAGGAGAGAATGAGGTTGATATCCTTCATTTTCATGATACCCTACTAATTTGGTTATAATTGTGGATGATATGTGGCATGATGGAAGAAGTTTCTTCAAGCGAGATGTGATGTGATGTCCTAGGTGTTTTCAAAAGAGATATGATGTGATGGCCAGGGTGTCTTTGGGGAAGATGTGTTGCGATGTCTAGTTTCACATGGGGTGTTTGGCATGATGAGATGTTTATAAGAGATGGGAGCATTAAGACGTATGAAATTGGGTAATGAGAGTGGAAAATTTTTAGGAAAGAGGTGTGGGGTACCCTTTATAGATATGATTATTATTATTTTATTATATTTGGATGAGTTATTTGGTGAGTGTACCATGGTGAGTATGGGCTGGGTTAGTTGACATATATAAGTGTTATTGGTTCTTCTATTTTCTCACTGGTTCATTATTATTCTCTTTTCACATATTCATGAAAGAATTTGGTTACCCTACTGAGTATATGATCACCCTACATATATACAAACATATTTCAAGTTTCCAATAGTACTTCATAGACTATGAAATGAGTTTCTAATGCAATCTTTGGAGCTGGTGTTATGTCACTGCCTTAGCTTTTATTTTGAGTATTTATTTGGATACATTTATCTATATCCATTTCATTTATACATTAACTGTGGGATGGTTTTGGTTTCTTTTTTATATTATTTCATGGAGTTACTTTTGGTTTATTTATCCTATCACCCAATACTATTATTATAGAGGGTAATGCCTCCTGATTGTGATATTTTTATACCCTTGGTGTTGGTTATCAACCTGAGGCCCACTGGAGGCGGGACTCAGGATTCATTAACTCTCTTACTTCATTAGCGGCCTAAGAGGGGTAACTTTGGAGGAAGGTAGTCATGGAAATATATTATTTACACCATATAAAGGGTATACAGTTAAGATAATAATTTTCCCTAATCAATTTATGTATGTAATCTAGGTGAACAACCATCAATTAAAAAAATCAATAATATAGTACTCATGGAGAAAATGCATTGGAATAAAAATTATGGTCATGCACTGAAAATTATTAGGTAAGAAAATTCCATTGTTATATAATTTCTTCAAAATATAAGGACATTACATAATCTATCCATATAAAAATTTGGATTGTTACATTTGAAAAAAAACATCCTTAGTCAAGCATAAGATATGTCAAAGGGAAATTACTTGGATGAAGAATATTTTTAAGGAGTTTTGGAAAAATATATTTAAAAATAATAATTATCATTTATATTTTTAAATTATTTTAAAATAAGTATTTTATAAATCTAGGAAAAAAATAATTTTCCTTTTAGAAACCATGAAAAAAAAATTGAGAAAGTTTCAAATAAAATGACCAAGGTGGTGGAAAAAATTGTTCCCATATAAAAAATTAAAAACATAATTTTCAACATATTCATAAAATGATGAAGTTACAAGTCACTTTAAAATTTTATTTTTAAAATTTTGAATTGAAAATTTTGGAAAGAATTTACATTTGAAAAATAAACTTTAATAAATCATTCCTTTAAAAAATATTATCAAAATAAATTTAGGGTTGAAAATAGTTTGAAATGCCTTTATTTAAAAACACACATCATAAAAAGAGTATAAAATTTTTATTTTTAAAATAAGAAAATAAAATTATTAGAATCATAGAAAATAATCCATATTATCTTTCCAAAAAATATAGAATAACATTGGTGGGAAGAAAAATATGGACTTGAAACAAAGATCTAATTAAGAAATGGAGGTTTATACTTTATAATGTTATAATTTTTGGTAAGGGAACATCCAATTAGGAATTTTGAATCAAAATATACATTATACCTAGAAATATAAAATATAAAATCATATAATATGGTAAATCAATTAATTAATATAATATTGTAGGTCTAAGTTCAAAAAACCATATAACCCAAAGAAATAGACTTGAGTTACCAAATTCCTGAATAGACAACATAGTTCATGAAGTAAAAAACTTTTGAAAAAGGGTTTTATGTGGTTAAAATGTAAATCCCTAAAATTAAATAGAAAATACCACATAATTCAGTCATAGGGTATAATTTACCCACTTATAAAAAAATCAATAAGAAAATTTATAACTTAATGAATGTGAATTGAGTTAACAAAACCCCTTACAACTTGAGGAGTATTTAAATTAAATACTCTTGAAATATATAGATATTTAAATTAAAGTTAAATTACTATGAATAAATGGTATTTCAGGATATAACATCTCAATTTGGAAGCATATGCACCGGTTAAAGAAATTAAGTTCATAATACAAATCATGTCTCAATCAGAGTAATTTGGGATAAAAAAATCCATACCTTATATTTCTAGTTACTTGACCATGCTCTAATATCCTATATAATTAACATAACTTTATTAATTACTTATATCATAACCTTATATCATTTAAAACTTTCAATTTATCTTTTCATACAAACTTCACAAAGACAGGACCGATTCTCACTGAGTGGTTTCAAGTTCTGAATTATCATATAATTCAAGATAAAATAATCATTATTTTTCAATTATTAATTAATTTCCATTTTCATTATGTGAGATACATGAATATGTCTTGTGAAAATGGAAATCAAGATATACTAGTTTCTGACGTATTTAACAATTGAAAGGCCATATATTAATAAAAATTGTAAATATTAAAAACACCATTATAGAATAATTAAATCATATTAAAATTATAATTATGACATGATATCATTGTTATATAATATCACATAATCATTTATTACATAATCTATATAACATAGTTTACATAGGCAGTTAAATCAACCCAAATGGTAATGTTTTATAATGTTTTCATGAGTAAGGGAATTTGTTTAGATAATGAAAATATGAAATATTAATAATCTTATGGATATCATTATTATCATATCACATAAGTAAATTCATTCTTATAACCATCTATGATAGGTGTTGATGAAAAATGAAATTTTTTGTTTGTGGAGGTAGTAGTGTGCACATATACAAGATTAATGATCTAATTTCTTAAATAATAGATAGAATTATGGTATATGATAGATTATCATTTAAGATTTATAAATTTTACATAAAAACATTATAATTTATCAATCTATCATTTTTATCATCCATGATAGGAAGTGGTGAGAAATGAGCAATATTGATTCATTGAGGTTGTAGTCCACACATACACACAATTGATGTTATTTTTTTTCTTAGTGGATGGAAAAGATTGAATAATTTTTTTAAAATTAATATAATTATATTTAAGTATACTAATAATACAGAATTCATTATGTTCATAAGTTTAGAGAATTTTAGGATGGTATAAATTAATAATGAAGCACTAAGAAGAAGTGGTTACTCACGTTGGGGACTTGAATTATTGCTAGGAATTATAATTTGAAATGAAGGTCTTATACTAACTAAATGTGACAATAGGATTTTGGAAGTGGGATAGGGTTATATAAAGAGGAATTTTTTAGATTTTCAAGTAGAAACTATAATGTAAAGTGATTCTTGAAGTGGTAGAAGTGTTATCTTTTAATAAGTGAAGAAAAGTTTTTTTGGAAGTAACCATTACATTTTCAATAATGTAATATTAAAATTAAAATTTAAATGCCTTAAAAATGGATAAAATTATAGGTAAAGTGGTTTTGGGTCAATATTATTCTTATACACTCATTTTTCATACACCCTAGAGTGTTTTTAGTATTTTTATTTTAACTTTTTAACTTTAACCCTAATTTACTTTTACCTTGGTAATTAATTTTAACCATAATTATTAAAATTAATGAAAAAAAATAAGAGTTGAAATTTTAAATAATTTAGACCTTATGATTTCAAAAAAAATTAATCATTTTATCAAATAAAATTTCTAAGGTTTTGAAAAGTTATTTTTATGATTAGCGCCCATAATGTGTAAAAACAGTTTTAAAAAAAGTTTGTTTTAAGCTTAACATTTATGTGTAAGACATAGTTATGAAAATCATCAATTAACACGAAATAAATTGGTTTTTAATAAAATAAAATAAAAAGGTATGAGGATTTTATGTAAATCTAAAATCAAATCTATCCTTGAAAATACTTGATTCAAAGAAAAGACTAAAAACAATTTTTATTAAACTAACATTTTAATTTAGTTCTAAAAATGTTGAACATAGGATTTATTAGCTCTAATAATATATTAAAATTCATAATTATATTCCTTAAATACATATTTTATTCATTAAAAATAATTTAAAACTTCTAGGATACACTTAAATAGTGATAAAATCATAAAAATTATAATTTTCACAAAAATCGTATTTTTCGACTAAAAATAAATCATTTAATAAAAAATTAAAAAATTAATACTAATTAAATTATTATGTGAGGATTTAAAAATTGAATTTTATTTTATCGAATTTAAATTCAAGATTTTTTTAAAAAATAAAATACATAATATGGAGAAAAATTGTTATTATTGAAAAAATGATGTTTTTAAACATTAAGTGTTTTTAATATTATTTCATCTCAATTTATAATTTAAATGTTGTTAATATATTAGTTTATGTATAATAATATTTTAAAATTGTTCAATTTAATCTAAAACAAATACTACTTTTATATGAAATACTCTTTAACAAATAGCATTAAAATTAATTATTTCTATTTTAAAATTAAATTTAACTACTCCAATGATATTAAAATCTATATTTGAATTTTATATATACTTAATATTATATTTTAATAATAATATTTATAAGTAATTCATAAATATATATTTATTTATTTATAATATTTTAATATTGTGTTTTTATTTCATTGTAAGTTGTATTATTTTAAATTTACTACTTAACAATACATGACTTTAGTATACCTATCGGATATATGAACTGTGACCATATTTTTAATGACCATATTTGCAACGATCATATTTTCAATGATCATGTTTTAAATGATCATATTTGTAATGACTATATTTCTAATGACCATATTTTCAATGGTCAGATTTTATTCATATATATATAGACTTAATAAATCATTTTCTCATTAAACTCTCACTTTTCAAGGCATGGTTCTTATTTCATATTATAGATTTTTTGAAATGATTTCCATTTAATGGTTATCTTCCTAGGTATAGGTTTTCTTTGGATTTTTGTAATCCTCAAGGTTAAAGATGATCTAGCTATTTTTGGAAAACCCGACCCAGATACCCTCTCAAATTGTTGCCTGAACCAAATTGCCACATACATGAAGGGAGTTCCCGATCCTTGTGGTCTATAGACTAGAAACAATAAATCAAAAACAACCAAAGGGAATAATTTCCCCCAACCTAGAGTAAAAAAAATGATATATATATATATATATAAATGATGAAAAGAAATAGTGGAAGAAGAGATACGTATATATGTCATAACAAAAGGGAAAAAATAGAAGCGATACAACTAAAAAGTATCGAAAAAACTCCAATTAAAAAGTAAAACAATAAAGGAAAGCCAAAAAACAAAATAGTTATTCCATTTGATAATGTGGGAAAATTCACACCATCTCACCCCTAGTTATCTAGACATAGCTGACAGAAACCTTATTGCCTCACTACAGTGCATTACTTTTCCCTGTATCAAAAGATATGCAAAGGTCTACAGGCCACCGAAGGGGTGCATAGGATGTGATCTAATAGGCTCAGTAGGATATCACCTAGGTGTATCATATCAATTATCTATACAATAATCTGAACAATTCTCAACTTTAAATAAAACAAGGCATGATAAGTTGTTAAACATTTTTATACCAAAATCATGGAAAAAAATTTAATTTCCCATTTTCCATGTTTTCAAAATATGTCAGGTAAAACATCTTCTAAGTATTCTATATACATTAAATTAGTAAAATAAAAAAAAACATGTATCACATATCATATCAAATCCATGGAAGTGCATGCTAAAATAGTACAATCAAAAAATAGGCAAATTACAGTTAACATCACACCAAGGATCACTACAGGTTAGGATTTCTAGGACACTCATACCTAAACATATAAAATCACATGCATCAAGTCTCTAAATATATGAATCGAATCTATAGATAGGAGGTAATATCATGTCAGGTATCAATACAGTTTAGGTAAGCTATCACACTCATACCTAAACATAGAAATTACACGCATTAAGTCTCTATATATATGCATAGAATCTAGAGAGCAGAGGAACACTTTATAAATTGAACCCCCCAACAGGCCTATCATGTCCCTAGATTAATGGGTCTAGGGAGAAAGGGAAAACCCCATGAGTGAACCCCCTAAAAATGGACTAGGACTATTACTACACCTTCTAGCTAAGTAACCTAGGCTTTGTATGTGCTATATTTTCCAAACAATTTCATCAAAACCATGCTTTGAAAACCATTTTATAAATCTATTTAATAACTTTTTAAAAATACCCTTTTATTTTACTGAAAAAAGGGGCAAAACCATATTTCTCAAAAACCCCATTTCCACACACAAAAATTAATCAATCAATCATGTCATTTCATTTATAAAACAATTTATCAAAACCAGATCAATATGGTTCATCCAACATAGTCTAGAGACGGAACTGCCTACCACAAACTTGGTTTGCACAAGCCTTCAATGGGATTCACAAGCCAGAAATTAATATAAGGTAAAAAATAGAATCCTTTTGAATGATTACTATTTCTTAGAATCATATATTATAAACAAAGAATATGGAATAAAGGGTAGATCATGACAAACCTTAAATAACATGAACCTACCGCATAGCAACCAACAATGGATTGGCCCCCAAAAGAAGATCACATTATGGGTATTTTAATAATATTATAATCACATATTAAGGAATCTAATAATGTAACACAATATTTCTACCACAATCAATAACAATGAAGAAGAAGAAGTATTACTCACCTGGAAAAATGCACAACATCTCCAATAGAGATCAATCGCTGAACGAAGTGATCCAGAAGTAGCATAGGCCCCCAAAATCACCTGGGAGAGCTCCTAGATTAAGAGAGAAGAGACCTGTGATAAAATGAATAACAAATCATGTTTGAAACTCCCTAAAAATCATATTTTATGATAATTACATGGTGTGTATTCATTTCATGGCGTGTAATTTGTTATTAAAAAGTTACGTTAAAAAATGCATCACCTCGGATTAAAAATCAAGAATTCTACCATTTTACAATCTGTAAAATTTTCTTGGAATGTAATATTTCATGCCCTGAACCCAACTCATGAAATATGTCAGTAGAAAAATTCATGATTTGAATAATTTACATGGAATGTAAAACTTTCATGATGTTTAATCATTACACGGTGTGAAATCTCCCATTAGACAGCAAAAAAATCCATATTTTAATCAAAATCCCAAACCAACACCTTTGTTCACCAAACTTAAGAAGAGTCCCAAAAATCCTTTAACACATTTATACTCATACTTCATTAATTAAAACAAACATACATCCACGAACTTTACTACATTTTCTCCCAACAAACACTCTCTATCCTCCAAAGACCCAAAACACACCCAAAAAAGAGGGAAACCAAAAGAGAAAAGAGACATACCTAAAATTAGGTAAAATAATATTACATGATTTCCTAGTTGTAAAAATTTTATTATTTTTTATCTATTTTCCCCTATTAATTTATGCACTTTTAATGGATGAATTTTATCCACGGTGAGTAATAATTCATGGAGTGAAAAACTTAGTTTTATATTCTTTTTTTGTAATGTACCACTTATGAATGAATGAAGTTTTGTTAGTTTAATTCATACCTTCTATGATTTATTTCCTAATAAATTTCAATTCCTTTAAAAAATAGGAAAAAATAGTTTAGAATTATAAATATATGATTTATAAAATAAGATGTTTCCTAAAAACCTGGGGCATTACATAATCCCTTCCACCCTAAATAAATTACATCCTCACAATTTTAATTACTCCTAACTAATGAAATTGGGTGAGGTTATTCTTAACATATTCATCATTCATGATATATAATTTAGAATATAGAATCTACCTTACTTTATTAGGATATACCAAGTTACTTATATTTTTTCAAACCACATTTAACATTCATACAATCATGTACCCCAATTTGTATATAAAATAATCATATTTTATTTATAACATACCTCTCCCAAAACCATTTTAATCTCCATGACATTAAACTAATGTGAGGTTATATATTCCTCTAAAAAATTAACTCTATTTTTAACACTAAAATGTATTAATAACTAGTTTATAAGGTCACAAACTAGTCAATATTTATCATTATCCTAAAAATTAGATAAAAATCACCAAAACATATCATGGATTACTTTTTATTTAAATAAATAATCAATTTAAATATTATCTAACTCACTTTTATAAAAATAAATCAACCCATTATTACCTCAGTATCAAGATTATATTAATCCAAAGAGTTATTTATACATCAATCATGTGTTCTTTAATAATTATCCCCAAAAATATAGCCTTCTCATAAAATCACTTTAAAAGCTTATTAATTGTATTTAATATATGTTTTAAAACCTTTAAAGTGGAACTACTAAAGAACAATCTTTATATGTTTCACATAACCCTCATAACTTTTAGAATATAATAGAATAACATCGATAAATATTACTCACTAATAAAAAAAGTTATGATTATCAAAAAATAATTTCTATTATGGTATTGACCCCACTATATTGGGTAAGACAAGGAAACTCACCTTTTATAACATAACTATAATATACTATGATTCTTGACCATTTAATTATACCCCCTTATTCAGTTATAATACATAGTGTTTTTTGGATACATATCTTTATCTACTTCATCTTCATGATCCCATTTCAACCAAATACTAAAACCAAAATGGTTATGATAATATCCAAAATAATCAGACCATATGAATATGAAGATCAATCTTAATATTTCTTACCCAATGACACCTTCAATTAAACCTATGATACTTTATTTCAATAATGATTTACTTGGTTAATCCTATAAATCTCTTAGTTCTTCCTAGGTTAATTTAATTTGTGTTCTCTCATAATTCTTAACCTAATCTCTTAAATTAATTAGGAAATAAATCCTTCATAATGATTTATAAAGTAAAAGTGATTGACCAAAGCATATCCTCTAGGAGTTTCAAACTAGATGTGTAGTTAGGCCTCTTTATCAAGCACCAGGTGATGATTTAATTAATACTCAATACAGTCTTTTCAGGATTTATACCCCTAGATAAATATTTTATATAGACTAAATCCACTTTTAGTATCTAGATAGGGATATAATTTCTAGGAAAACCACACAACCTCTACTTTACCAAAATTTTATAATGTTATCCTAACTTAACTTATCCCTTATACTTATTCCTAGGGTTTTCACTGAGGTTATCTTATCCTAATCCCTAGAATATTACCTCAACCAACCTAAAGGGTCATATATACCTTTCAAACTATAACCATACTTAATTTATCAACCTTTAATGACATTTCTAACTCTTATATTATCCTCAATTGATATCACCCTAATATCCAAAATTATCTAAACTCTTCTCTAATACCCACTATGACATCTCAAAATTAACCATACTGTATTTATATTTCATAAATAAAATATTTCATTAAAATAAATTCTCAATAACTTTTAGGTTTAGAGTTTTATAGAATTATAATAGAACATTAACTAACAAAACTCAGGTATTTTCAAGTAATGGACATTTTTCCACTATATAAGTAACTACTTAAACCATGAAAAAACCTAAATATATCCCACTAATTCTATCCACAAGATACTCTTCTAGACATTTCATAATTTTATTATATTTATAACCTGGGGAAATAGAAACATAAGAAAGGTGTGAGCTTAGATGATCGATAAAGGTCAATATAAATGATGAAAATCGAAGATCATAAGTGATCATAAGATGAGTATGTGGATAAAATAATGATACATAAGAAAATCATACCCAAAAAATCATAGGTCATAAATCATGTAATAATATTAACATAAAATAATACATGAATCAAAATATTGAGTTAATAAAATTTAGTCATGAGAGCATAATATAGTCATGATAATAAGCATAAAACTGTGAAAAATCTTTCAAATATGGCACATGCATTAGTATAGGGAACATAACTTTCCTGAGTCGTGACATCAATGCTCATGATTATGAGCCACTAAAACTTACTCATGAATACATATCTCATGAGATATAAAATCTTAACCAATTTATTATAGGGAGACATGGGACCCCACCCATCATCATTCACACATATAAGTTCCATAATAAAATCAATCATTCATCATATCATAAATAACCCATAAAAATAAAATGTGTTTCATTAAACACATTATAAATAACCCATCGAAATAAAATGGGTTTTATATATTTTTCAAATGGATTAACATAATTAAATTATTAATAATTTTATCAAAAATTATAACATGATAAACCCATGAAAAATAAATGGATATCCAATGACATCAAGTAACATTATAGGTAAATATCATACAATCAATATAATAAATCATAAGGAATTTACATCATATAGATAAATTCTATATCATTAATACAATAATTTTCCCCAATCAATTAATGTTTGGAAACTTGGTGAACACCCTTAAATTAAAGAAATCAATAATATGGTATCCATCAAGGAAAGTAATTGGAAGAAAAGTTATGGTTCTACACTAAAAATTACTAGGAAAAAAAGGTATTAATGGATCTCTTTTTTTGAAAGAGAAGGACATTACATAAGATATCTATAGAAATAAAATGGGTGGTTACATTTTAAAAATCATCCTTGATCAATAGTAAGAAATTTCAAATGAATATGACCCATATGAAAAATACTTTTGAGGAGTTTTGGAAAAATAAATTTTTAAATAATAAATATCCTTGACCTTTTGAAATCATTTTAAAATATATATTTTATAAATATAGGATAAAAATATTTTTTATTTTGTAAACCATGAAAACAAAAAAGGTTTCGGAAAAATGTGCTCCCATTAAAAACATTAAAATATATCATTTTCAAGATATTCATAAAATAATGAATTTATGGTCCACTTTAAAAAGTTATTTTCAAAAAGGTGAAGTGAAAACTTTTAAAAATATTTAACTTTGAAAAATAAAATTTAATAAATTATTCCTTGAAAAATCATAAATATTATCAAAATAAATATGTGGTGGAAAACATTTTGAAATACATTTATTTGAAATCCTACATTTTAAAAAGAGTATTAAATTTTTATTTTTAAAAGGGATTAATAAAATTATTATAATCATATAAAATAATCCATATTATCTTTCCCAAGAAGAGAGGAGAACATTGGTGGGGAGGAAAATGTGGACTTGAAATAAATAATTGATTAAGAGATAGAGTTTCATTATTGATAACATTATACTTTTATGTGAGTGAACAATCAAGTAGTAATATTTGAATAAAATGAGATATTATACCCATAAATATAAAATATAACATTATATAAAATTTAGAATCATTTAATAAATATAATATTAAAGGTCGATGTTCAAAATAAACCGTATAACTCAAAGAAAGAAATAGATTTTCCAAAGTCCCTTATGGAAAACATAGTTCATGAAGTGATAAACTTTTAAAAAAGTGTTTTATGTCGTAAAAATTTAAATCCAAAAAATTTAAGATAAAATATCATATAATACAATCATAGGTAAGAATTTATCCACTTATAAGAAATAAATTAAAGAAGAGAAACTATAACTCAATGAATGTGAATTGAGTTAACAAAAACCCTTATAACCTGAGGGGAATTTAAATAAAATCCTATTGAAAGATAGAGAGAATTAAATTAAACCTAAATTACCATGAATAAAGGGAATTTCATGATATGACATCTCAATTTGGTAGTATATACACCACTTAAATAAATTAGGTGCATAATACAAATCATGTCTCAAAGAGATGAATTTGAGACGAAAAACCCTTACCTTGTATACCAATTTACTCGACCAAGCTCTAAAATCCTGTATAATGAACACAACTATATTAATTAATTATGTAATAAACTTAATATAAATATAATACCATTTTTATAATTATTTTATAACCATATATTACAAATATACTAACTGATTATTGTTTATTTTCATTATCGAGTATTAGAACTTTCAGTTTCTTGTTTATTATAAACATTAAGAAGATGGGATCAATTATCACTGATTATTAAAAGTTAATAATTCTAAGATAATTAAATATATAAAAATAGTTGTTTTAAATTATTACTTAAGTCCCATTTTCATGAGGTTAAATACATGAATACGACTTGTGAAAATAAAAAACATGATGAACTAGTTTCTGACATGTTTAATAATTGAAAGGTGATGTATTAATAAATATTGCAAATATTAAGAAAAACTTTCCAAAATCATTAAAAATATTAAAAATATAATTATTACATGATATTAATATTATCCAAAATCCCATAATCATTTATGACCTAATCTCTATAACATGGTTTATATAGGTGGTTAAATCAACCCAAATGGTAATGTTTTATAATGTTTTCATGAATAAGGTAATGTCTTTGGATAATGAAAATATGATATATTAAACAAATCATCATTATACTATATCCTTAATAAATTCATTATTATAACCATACATGATTGGTGGTGATTACAAATGAGATTTGTTGTTCGTGGAGGCGGTAGTTCACATGTACGCATGATTAACGATCCAATTTCTTGATGAATTGAAAGAATGATGGTATATGATAAATTAACATTTAAGATTTATAAACGTGACATAGAAAACATTATAATTAAAAAAATCCATCCTTGATACCATCCATGATAGTTAGTAATGAAAAATTAACAACAACACTTCGTGGAGGTTGTAATCTACATGTACACGCAATCGATGTTATTTTATTTTTCTTAGTGGATAGAAAGGATTGAATAATTGTTTTTTAAATAATATAATGATATTTAAATATATTAATGATAATTAATACATTATATTCATAATTTTATAGAAGGTTATGATGGCATAAATTAAGAATTAAACACTAAGAAGAAGTGGATACTCACATCAGGGACTTGAATTTTCACTAGGAATTTTACTTTGAAATGAAGGCCTTAGGATAACTAATAGTGGAAAATGATTTGGTAAATGGGATAGGGTTATATAAATAGAAATGTTTCATATTTTAAAGGATAAATTATAGGGGAAAGTGATTCTTGAATTGGTGTAAGTTTTAGCTTTTTATAAATGAAGAGAAGTGTAGTTTTGGATTTAACAATTACATTTTCAACAATGTAATGTTATTATTAAAAGGTAAATGAATCCAAAATGGAAAAAAGTGTAGGGGAAGTGTTTTTTTATATATATTCTCCTCATATATTTATTTTTTATACAACCTTGTTTCTCTAATGATCTGGGATGGTTGTTCACCTGACTCTTGGTTGTGAGGGGGTTTAAATGTGTTGCACAACTCTTCACGTCGGGTTTTACCATGTTTTCCTTTAATGGAAACTCCAAAAACTAACACATTCATAACTGAGTATAGACATACTTTCCAAAGTTATTTGGTCCTTTGGGGTTTCATACCCAATGATTCTTAAGAACTCACATTGGTCGAGAGGATGGGTGGTCGGGCTCATCACAACCTTTTGGGGGAAAATTATTGCCTACTCCGGGACTCTCTTATATATTTAAGATATGTTCATGAATCTCTTCCTAATATGTATATGGAAGTGGTTACCCTAAAAAAATAACAAAGTTTAAATATATTTTATGTTTTATGTGGAATATTTTTAGTGAGTTTATATGTATGTATCTTAGGTTATTTATCCATTTACCCTAATGGTTAGTTGTTTATATATTGAAGTTGTATTTCCAATCTTTTAGGAATATTATTCCATATAGGGATGTGGTAAATGTGTAGAGGATGGTATTGATCCATTATGGGTAATCATACTTATCCTAAATATAAAAGGAATCAAAACTCACATAGTTTGTTAAACCCATGCAGTTTAATGTCATGCAGAAAGCACATATAGATGAGGTCACTTAGGCACCAGGTGCTTGAGCTCGAGCCTTAGGAAGGAATCCTATGTATCCTGGTTATGGAAAAAATCAGAGTCATCATATTTCAATCACACCCTTGGGACTATTCCCAAGGTAGATTCCCTTATATAGTGGAATTTATATCATGCCACTCATTAGGGCTTACACACTGATGTTTCCCTGGTTGTTAGAGATTCATGATGTGAATGATATGAACATTACAACTCCCTAATCCCACATGATCCATGATTGGTGTGAGAAACAAAGGATAGAATGTAATCATCTCACTATATATGGATGTGGGGATTATGTATTGGGATATCCCTTTGGATGTTTAATATGGAACTTGGACCATAGGGAGGCATCTTAAAAATTTTGGTTATAGCAAGAATCAAATTTATCATGGTTTAGTTGATCAAGACTTACACACTGAGACTTCTCCAGTATGTGGGATATATCATATTATGTCATTGATCAAGGATTACACACTGAGGTTGCCCTGTGAAAATGATGTGATCATTGAAACTCCCTAAGCCCACACTACTACAAAACTGGGTTTAACTAGTGCTAGGGATTTAACAGTTCTAGCTAAAAATGTTATTAAATACCCCCTTTTTCAGCACTAAAAAAATCATTATTAAAGGGGGTATTTAATAGCATTTTTTAGGGTTATTAAAATGGGTATTTAACAGTGCTAAAAAAAATTTTGTTAAAGGGGGACCTTTATCAGCGCTTTTTTATAAGAATTGATAAGGGGGGGTTTTATCAACACATTTTTATAAGAACTTATAAAGACCCCCCTTTATTAGAACTTTTTTACAAGCACAGATAAAAGTATACTTCAAAAAAATATTTCATTAAAAATAATATATAAATATATAAATATATTTATACTGATATAAATATAATATATGATTTTTAAAATATTTTTTAGATAAGGAAAATAGGAATTTGCACTTAATATATAAGATATTTAGTGAAAATGGCTTATAAAATAACTAAAAAATATATATTTTTAATTAAGAATTTGTTTATTATTACTAATTAATATTCAATTAATATCAATTTAAAGATAAAAAAACAAAAAATTCATAAAATATCTAAAATAAGTTGAAAACATAACTCAAAATTCAAATGACCATGATATTTGATCTAGGTGTCCGTTTGGGCTCTACAACATATCAAATCGAATCTTGTGATGAGATATAATCTATGTCAGTATGGGACCATCTCTTTTAACATTTTCCCCATTTTTTCTCCAGAAAGTCCCAAAAGGCCTTTGAAATAGAGTTTTTAGTCACCGAACCCGATTTCTTAAAATTCAAACGGTTATAACTTCTGATCCAGGTGTATGTTCGGCTTGTACCACATATCATATCAAATATCATTTCATAATATTTGATTTAACTGGTTTTGGAGCTGAAAAGGGACTCTTGAATCAGATTTTATGGTCATTTTAGTGTTTTTAGGGTTTTCAGTGTTTCTTAACATTTTAGGGTTTGTTTATTTATTTATTATTTACCATTTATTTATTATTAATTTATTCATTATTTATTAAATATTAATTAATTAATTAATTATTATTTATTTATTATTTATTTATTTATCTATTATCTATTATTAATTATTTATTATTCATTCAATTATTATTTATTATTTATTATTTATTTATTTATCTTTTTAATGTTTATTTATTTGTTTATTATTTTGTTAAATATATTTATATTATATACTATTATATGTAAATAAATATAATGTATAATATTTTTAAATAAATATAAGTATATATATCACACACACACATATATTGTATAGATGTATTTAAAAATAATTATGTAAATATATATATATAAATAAACAAATATATCATTAAATAGATAGAAAAACAACATGGTGTAGTGGTAAAGTCGTTCCATCTTTGAAGGCGAGGTGCACAATTCTAATCCCGGTGGGCATGCATGAGGCTGGAAATTTGAAAAGCACCAGTAAGGGGAGGTGAAAAGTACTGATAAAGGGTGGTGGAGCACTGTTAAAGGGGTCATGGAAGCACTGATAAAGGGGTCAGATGCTCATGGACATCTGAATTTTTTTTACCCCATTTAACAATGCTGCTTTTATCAGTGCTAAAAAAAGTGTTGTTAAAGGGACCCTTTAACAGTGATTTTTTTAGCATTGTTAAAGGGGGCCTTTAACAGTGCATTTTTAGCACTGATAGAATTTGTAGACTTTTAACTAAACTCAAATTATTATTTCTTTTTTAGCACTGTTAAAGGCCTATTCTAATGATGTTAAAGTCCTTTTTTGTAGTGGTTTCATGTGATCTATGATCATTGTGAGAAACAAGGGATAGAAAGTAATTGGTCTCATTACTTATGGATGTGGGACTTATGTACTAGGATATCCCTTCTGGTGTTTAATATGGATCTCAGGCCTTATAAAGGAATCCTACATATCTTGGTTATTATAATAATCGTAGTTATCATAGTTCAGTTGATCAGGGCTTACACACTGAGTTTTCCCTTTAGATATTTAATATGGATATCGGGAATCAGGAAGGCATCTTACATATCCTAGTTATATTAGGAATCAGATTCATCATATTTCAATTGACTCCTTAGTCCGTTGATGGATGAGGTAGAATGATCAGTCCATGGGAATGATTGGGTCTTAATAGTTGAAATGTCAGATACATTGGGGGACTTACATCGAAGTGGATGACTATTTGAGCTAGGTAATTAGGAAGGTTTCCTACGTATCATGGTTATTACAGGAATCAGAGTAATTTTAGTTCGATTGATTTGGGATTAAGTAGTGAGGTTTCCCTGGTATATAGGCTGGACAAGGTTATCATGTCCTTATATTCCTGCCTAACCTGGTTATCTACTTGACCTACTTGATTGTCCACCTAACATGCCTTGATTGTCTGACTGACATTTTGTAGGATGTATAGACTTGTCTATTTGTATTGAGGACATGTCCAAATACAATTTCATGATCCAGTTGAATTTTCTGAGGGACATCGCATAATTTGGATGGCATATCTGAGGACCATCGCTTGATCAAGGATGGATTTTCTGGAAGACATCACAAGACCTGGCCGACTTGTCCTGGAGTCCATCGCATGATCTTGAATGACATTCTTGTATATTTTCGCATGATCCAACTCACTTTCCCTATTGTCAGCATGATAAATTGATGATAGTATTAGAGGTTGTGGTAAGAGTCAGTTTGACATGTCAGGAGGGTGTTGCATGTCCTTTCTAGCTTGTCCAGAGAATGTCTCAAGATCTAGATGACTTGTCTGGAGGACATCATGAAATCCATTTGACGTTCTATGGTGCCTTCATGAGACCTATATGATATGAATTGGTTCCATCGTATGATTTTTGTGACATGTCTTGAGGAAATCGCAAAACCTAGATGGAGATCTCAAAGGGCTTCACGAGACTCAGGTGGCATGACTAGGGGCACAATGTGACTTGCTCAAACATACCCCAGGAGAATCACATGATTCAATGTTATTCCAATGGAGCATCGCAAGATTTAAGTGATATGTACCGGTGTTTTCACATGACCTGGATGAGTCTTGAAAAGCGTGTGAAGATTAGCATATATTTTCTTCACATGAGCCTCACATCTTTTAGTCTTTTATTACAACTTTATTTCATATACGTCTTATATTTATTAAATGTTTTATCTTGTTTAGGTCTCACATTATTGATTAGATATATGGGATTCAGTTTGTATAATTCAACATAAGTCCTTTACGTGATCTCAAATGATCACATGAAATGTCCATGCATGTATCATGATCACTTAGATTGTTCCTCAGACTTTACCTAATGGAATACCTTTCCGATCATGATATTGGCCACTTTGGGAAATCCACTCTCATACTTGAGTGCACTGGAGTGGGGATCCAAGGATGAATTTTTTCATACTGGGGTGGGGGATTTATAGGCCTTACCACCCCGGTTATACACCACTTTTCACGATGTGCATTTCACAAATTCAGGCTAGAGTCAGTGGAGGGATTTGATTGTTACACGTTTCAAAAGATTCTTCCATGGGTCATCCCAGTGGAATCTCATGATTTTTAGAAACCAAAAGACCATCCTGTCATCATCCCATTTATTTTATTATGTCCAATCAAAGGGGTTTTTACTAACCATGTGGATATGTCATGGGGATATTATATGGTTAGGATGACATGTTTAATGACCTTCACAAGATCGGTATTCCAGTTAAAATTATTTTTCATGATATAAGGTGTTTTATCTAGGACCATCCAAAATAAAAAGGTGTATTTTCTGAGGGTCTTTTTTAGATTAAGTTGACATGTCAAGAGGGATTCCATGGGATCATGCTGACATGTCGAGGGGGTTTCATGGGATCAGTGGTTATCGCCTGGGATTCACAACCCATTTCTTGTGATATCAACATATCTTTCCTTCATAAGAGTCTCCCTTCATTCCACTTTTTATTTCTTTTTTTTATTTTACAAAGGTTGGGGATATCATGAGGTTGTATGAGTACTATCAAAGAAAATAAATCTACCCATTGGTGATGCATCACATGAAAATAGAGGTTCTTGTGATGATGTGTGATCATTAACATGGAAAAAAACCAATATGTTTGTTTTTAGAGCTGGAGGGAGAGCACAAGACTGTTTGAACATGCCAAAAACCCTTTGCATAATGAGGGTGACATGCTAGAAGGATCTTGTGTGATAAGGTGGACATATCTCTAGAATTTTTTCTATGTCTTACAAATCACATGGGCATGTCTCCTGAAAGTTGTGAACATGAAAGTATCCTTTATTTTTCATATTTTCCTCCTTATTTTACAAGAATTTTTTTATGGTTTTTTGGGTGTGTGTCAGCTGAAAATTCATGTGACTCGGGGGAGATCATTTGGCAGCTTCCGCGTGATCAGAAAGTGTCTTGGATGAATTCACGAGAGTATAAGGACTAGTTAAAGGGGATATTTGGGATCTCCCATAGGTTATGCACTATACGTGACCATCTGAATGGACTTCCAAAGGTTATGAGATCATGTGTCTTTAGGAGGTTCATGTGATCTTCATGATCTTAGCCACCTTTTTCTTACTTTTATTTTTTGAGAAAATAATACCTATATTCAAGTATTTATTCCCTTTTGGATTTTTTTTATGCTCATCTGGAAGGCATCAACAAATTCCCCCCTTTGGAATTATGTCCATGGGGAAAAGGGCTCAGTTATAAGTAAATTAAATGATCACCTGAGTCTTTGGTTCTATCATCAATCTGTGTCTTGGGAGACACTTGGTCTTCTGGGTGATTATTGGTATTCTTTGGAATGACCTATAAATAGGGGAACAGATGGTGGGTAACTGACTAATTACCAAACTCTCAAATCTCTTGTGCCTTATCCCTATCACGTGACCCATTCACAAGATCCTCCCATCAGAATTGATCGCAAGATTCATTCGTAAGAACTTTATATGATAAATACATTGCAAGAGTTGTTTTTCCTAGGTGTTGGGCCAAATAAACCATGCATCTATCTTTATTAATTGGTTGTACCTTGTCTCTAGTAGAAATATGGACATCTTAATGGTTTTATAGGATTTGTTTGGCTCAATATCATAACCAATTGACTATTATGAAAATCGTGTGATCATGTTAGGGTCATGCAATCACGAGTATTGTGATTATTTGAGCTATTGTGTGATGTCCTACTGTTTGATGTGGTCTATGAGATCTTTTATGGTACAGGCGATTCATGAATCTCTTATGAAATCATGAATCCCATTGTGATTCATGAAATGCACACGAGGCTTCTAGAATTATGTATTTCATTTGATAATATTTTCATTTATTTGAGATATCTTTTTTCCTTTGTGCGGATGGATTCCATCTCTCATTGTACTTCCTCGGTTGTAGCCAACCAAAAGGATATGATTTCTAGGAATCATAATATCAACCCTCGGTTCCTTGCGTGTTCTAAAAACGAGGTATTGAAGAGGATTCTACCATCCGAGCTTCAGTATTATCCTTTATTTCATCAGCTTCCTCTACATGGGTTTGTCTTGCTAGATGATGTTGGCATCCCCTCTCATATCTAAAACCTATCATATTGTTGGGTGGTAACTTATCTTGATTGCATCTAGCTGACAGTTTTTGATGATGTCTATCTAGTCATAGAATAGTCTCAGGGGGTGTCTTATATGTTGGAAAACTCCCCTCTAAGCCCAGATGGCTGTGGATTTTCACATAAACCCATTTCCTAGAGCTATTCAAGTATACTTTTCTCTTATTTGAACAACTTGGTCACTGGATGGAGTTTAAAATGAAATTTGTGACCTAGTGTGAATTTCTTTAATGAATGGGAATGTCTATTCTAGGTTAGAAATAGTTTATTTAGTTTATTGGCCAGCTTTACACTATCCATATTTATAAATCTATATGGGTTTCCTAATTCATCATTTATCACCAATATGGTCTCCTTGTGGAACTGGTTATCCATTGGTTCCCTCGCACTAACTCATTCCATTTGTCCAATGGCAAGGTAGGAATCAGCCTCTAGGATATTTATCAACTGGGTGGGATATCCCCTCTCGAGGAGATGTAGAATGAGTTCTTTCCTATCATGGATTTCTGGTATAACCCTTCACAAACTTCAGTCTTGGTGAGGGATATGCTCAACATCATGAATTAAAAGTTAAGAAAGGATATAAATATACACTCAATCATCTATTTCAAATATTGGATCAACATTTTCCTTTATTTCAGTGAAGCTTGGATGACTATTATTCACCCTCACCAGTGCCCTTCTCAGTAGGTTCGTGACATCACCAGTTTATAATGGTCCATCTTGGAAGTTGTAGATCATACCACTTGGGAATATTGGGTGAGGTCAAAAATATCCTAGATCCTTAGGTTTGTAGGATTTATGGAAGTGTTCTTGAATGGATGGAATTTCCTAGTTAGGGATGCATGTTCAGAAATCTGGGTTGGTATGTTGGTGATGGAATCATGGCTAGCATAGGGATAGCCTCTCAATCTAGTAGTACCAAATCTTGCATTCCTTTACAAACTCCTATTCCATATTCAACAAGGTGTCATCCCTTATATGATTAGTGGTCCTTTACATTTTTTATTTGGCTAGATAGGGGATCATTTTCACTGCTATGAATACTATAATACCATTGGGATTCCTGATGCCTTATTTCATCCCAAGTTACTGAACATATCTGGGGTTGAGGCATTGTCTTTATACACTGATGAGGTTTTTGATGTGTTTATCCAACATGATCACTTTTATTTCATACCATATCCTGCACTGACTGGGACAATAATTGATAATAATGGTGGATATCTTGATAAAAGTTCATACAAGATTTCCCTTTGAGATGGAGTTCTTGTGGCCAGGATGGATGAGATAATAATTTGCATGCATTATACATATTACCGGTTCACTCACTAGTTCAATTGTATCCAAATGGTTTCCCCTCTTCCTTTGGTTGATGCATGGGGATAATGACATCCCAGGATCATTTTCCAATTTTGGTTGACATTGGCACGTGAGGATACCAATGAAAATATTATTCTTCCACCTTCTTGAATTCCTTCCTTCCTGTCACATGATTATGCCCAGGATTTGATGGAGGCCTACCCAAGTGGAATGCTGAATAGACTGGTCCATCAATTGTAAAAGACATTCACCTCATCGACCCCCTGATTTTCATAATGGTTGAGCTGATTGAATACTTGGGTGAGTCTTTGAGGAAATGTTCTCATCTCGATGATGATAATACCATTTTTATCAGAGAATTTTTAGAAGAAGATAATCCTTCCATTTAAACAACATATAACACATCTTTTAAGGGAAGATTATATGGGACTTCTTCCCCTACTTCCTTTTCAAATCAGTCGGTCATTCCTACTTGGGACATACCCACTATGGAAGCTCCGACACAACATAGAATGATCTTGAATAAAATTAATACCCTAATTATTGAGACTCCTTTGGTAATGTTTTGTAACCAAGAGGGGTATCTTTACCATCTATTTCATGATTTGGGGGTAGGAGGCTTCGACCATCAATCATTATATGAAGTCATGCAACAAACTATCCTAATGCATTAAGAATTGGCTACCAGTGAGAGGGGCTTGTGTGATCTTGATTATGGGTATTCCCCAGCCAAATTGATGAAGGAAGCTTTGGAGGCATTGGAACAAATATGTCAATTTATATCTATTCTTTAATCCCAAATAGACATCTTGATCATGCAGATATAGTGGTATGAGGAGATCTTGGATCGCTATAAGTATAGACTTTTAGCATCATCATCTTCGCTAGAAACTACTCATAAAAGAGTTCAAGAGATATCAACTTTGATTGATTCCCTTCATCCTTGGGTGGAATAAGAATAAGTTGGGTGAGCGACACTTCAGCAATCAATCGGCACTTCTCATTGGACCATTTATGACTTGGCCAACTCTGCCGATCAAATCTTATTGTAGTTTGATTGTTGATATTTATTCAATGCAATTATTGGAGAGACCTATAAATGTGGGGATTCCTCCTTTTTTATGCTATCAATGAATAAATCTGATTAACTTTATATGTTGATTGTCTAGTTTTCTTTCATTCATGATGTACATGAAATTTTGCGGATCTGATGTTGCATGAATTATCAATGATACCCATCCTTTGTATAATATCAAGTAAACCTAAGTGTTGGATCTCAATATTTAAATCATAACAGATTCCTCAATAGAAATTCTCATGAATTCCTACCAACATTATATTTCTCATTGATGTATTTTCTCTAGCTATCTTGAGATTACCTAATTCACATAAGGATAATCTGGGTAGAAAATATGTCCTAGAGTGAGAGTTCTCTATCTTTTTCTGAAGACAGTAGACTTAGGGAGAACACCTCTATTTTTACTGAGTCCATATAGAGGGCCTCACAATATTTGTATCTTTGTATGAATATTGACCTAATTTTTTCTAAGATTTATATAAGGTAAGACTTAGTGGGTGTGGACCTGGATTTTTCTTCAATGGCACCCATACAGGTTTTTGACCTGCAAATATTTACACTTTTTCTACTCTTTCAGACTAAATCATTGTTGTGATGTAGTTTAGGGTCTTCTATCTTAGACCATATATCATTGGTAGTTTTAGTTTCTTTTAGCATGAACCTTCTATTTTTATAGTTTATGTAATTTTATCTTGGACCTTCTATTATTGTAGTTTAGGGTATTTTATCTGGGACCTCATATAGTTGTAGTTTAGGGTCTTTTATCATGGACCATTTATCGTTGTAGTTTAGCGTATTTTAGCTCCTACCTTATATTGATGTAGTTTAGGTTCTTTTATCTCATGCCTTCTGTCAATATAGTTTAAGGTTTTTTAGCTTGGAAATTATATCATTGTAGTTTAGGTTATTTTAGATTAGACCTTCTATTATTATAGTTTAGGGTCTTTTAGATCAGATCTTTTATCATTGTAGTTTAGGGTCTTTTATCTCATAACTTTAGATGATATGTATTATAAAGTCTTGCCACTAGGAAATAAATATGAGATATGGGGAATACATTTTAGGGATGACTCAGAACACTTTGGGGTGCTAAGTTGGATTGTAGTGTTATCGAGGCTCATAAGGATTAGAGATCCTTTACAGCAAGGAGGATATGACACTGATTGGTAGGTTAAAACCTTATGCATCACTAGAATGGTCAAAAAGGGGTGTTTCCACTCTTTTCCAAGGGTCAAGGAAGATTTATGGGGGTAATACTGGTTGAGGGAGGATTACTAGGGAAGTCGAGTCCACATGGATAGTTGGAATGTGGATGATGTAAGTCAAAACCCAAAAGTTTGATTAAATGAATATTAGAAGGGGTAAACATTCTAGGGATGACCCATAACACCATGAGGTTTCAAGTTTCGGAATAATGTTACCAGGTCTCACTAGGAATGGGTTTCCTTTCCTATAAGGAATAGACCCCTCTATTTAGTAGTTTAAAGCCCGTATGCATCAGTATCATGGTAAAACAGAGGTGTTCCCACCATTTTCAAAGGGTTGTGAAATGTTTTTGAAGGCTCAAACATTCAAATGATGAAGTGGTGTATGGATAAAAATCCATCTAGGAAGGGTTTTGGTACCCTAGGGAAGTTTAGATCTTTAAATTTGAAGCTTGGGCCCTATTCCTTGTAATTTCAAGTCAAGAGGTGTGGTCCATCAAAAGGTTTTGGAATGGACAATCGCATTCCTCCTTTGATAAAAGGTACAAAATATAGTGATTTAATGTTGAGGATGTCAAATCTACTTGAATATTATGGCTATGTGGATTATAAATCATGGTCCAAAGTGCTCTGGTCATGAGGATCATATGGTAAAATCATACTGGGGATAGCCTGGAACACCCTCAGGTGCTGGGTCCCATCACAGTGATGTCATGCTCACAGGAATCATAAATCTATTTATATAGGGCCAAGATGTCTCTAGTTAATTGGTTTGAGCCTTTATGCATCTATATCATGGTCAAACATAGAGATCTCTTTTCCTTCCCAAGGTCTATGTAAGGTTTACGGTGACCTGGGATGCTCAATTCATGAAGTGTGATTTTTGGAAAATGTAATATTCAAGAGGGGTTCAAGAAACCTAAAAGTTGTGTTGCCTCCTAGTGAACACATTATCATAATGAGGAGATGTGACAAACCATTACTCTAACTTCCTGGACCAAAGGGTCCAGAAAGCATGACTCATCTTTTACTAGGGCCACAAAGTGGAATCTATGAGCTTTATACCTCAATTATTTACACCCTAATTTTTTCCTAAACTCTAGATATGAGTATTTTAGTGACAGAAGACTTGAATTTTGCTCAGTCCTCCCTCTTCAGGTTCTCATCCTGAAAAGTTTTGTGCCTCTTTCACAAGTAGTTTAAGGTATTTTAATTTAGACCATCAAAGGCTAGAGTTTAAGATCATATAGCTTTGACCAAAGTGCAGGTAGTTTAATGTTGTGACATACATGAACCTAATATGAAGGGAATTTTACACAAGAATCTAATTAGGATACCCAGGTTAAAGAGTATTCCAACATCCTTTTGAGAAGGTGATGAAAATTATATAAATCACGGCTCAAGGTTCCTAGGTCATGAGTAATGATATAGGACAATCATACCAGGGATGGCCCAGAACACCATTTGGTTTCTGGGTTCCGTCGTAGTGACATTAGGCTCACAATAATTTGAAAACTCTTTATATAGGGCCAAGATGTCTCTAGTTGGTCAGTTTGAGCCATTATTCATTGATATCATGGTAAAAGAGAGAGATCCCTTTTCCCTTCTAAGATCCATGGATGTATCTTTCATGTAGTTTTAATGTCATGCAGCTAGGAAATTTTCCATGCAGTTTAACATCATGTGGTAAAGATGTATTTTTTGTGTAGTTTTAATTTCATATGGTCAGAAAATTTTCCTTGAAGTTTAATTTCATTTGGAAAGGATGTATTTTTTACCTTATAATTTAACATCATGCTGTAAGGACGTATTTTTTTCTTTATAATTTAATGTCATGCGGTAAGGATGTAGGAACCGATGTGAAAAATTGTGCAATATGTATTACATGAAAAATCAATCCATACACATATTTGACTCATATATAGGCAAAATGATTTTATATGACTCATATACTATACAATTGGGGGAAGTTTCTTGCACAAGTTTGACCCATACACAGGGATGTGGGAATATTTTTTCTTGTCACGGCTAAACCAAAGAATCAGAGATCTGGGCTTCATTACGTATCCTATGAGGACCGGGATCAAGACACATGTATTTATTGAATGGGAAACACTCTATAAAGATATGACCCATACATAGATGGGTAATTGTTCCCATTTATTGTTGTATATGGGTCTGGGATTAAAGATCTGAGAATCACTATGTATCATGTGATGATAGGAATCAAGTCGCACTAGTTCTTAAGGAACTATATAGTTTAATGTCATATGGAATGGACATGGGTTCCCTGATGTGAAAAGGTAATATTTTTGTTGGATCCTTGACCTAATATTTGGGTGTCACTATATATCTTTTGATGATAAGAATCAAGCCATGCATAGTTCTTGAGTGAAATATCCCTACACAGATCTGGTTCGTATGTAGGAGGGGGGATTTTTATGTTTATTTTTTGCATCTAGGACTAAGACTATAGGTCCAAGAATCACTACATATCATGTGATGATAGAAATCAAGGAACATTTAGTTCTGGAAACCCATGCAGTTTAGTGTCATATGGGAAGGACATCAACTGTGCAGTTTAACATCATGCGGCGAAGACTCATGGTGTTCCTTTTAAGGTCATGTATTCAGGACCATGGTTTCCCTATCATGAATTAATATGTATCATTTATATGGGGAGATCCCTTACCAGACTTTATAATCCCATGTGAAAAAAGAAATGGAAAAGGTTACTCAAAACATGGAGACAATTGGAGGATAGATAGGGTCATTTTGTATTATGTAGTGGCTAGATCAGGATATAAGATCCAGGAATCTCTATGTATCTCATTAGAGTGAGAATCAAGTCATACATAGTTCTAGAAACTGGTAAAATTTATTTTTGTTTGTCAAGGACATAATCTGTTCAATTTAACGCCATGCGGTGAGGAAATAGGTTACTCGAAGTGAAATAAGAGGAATATTGTAGTTGGGCCTAGGAATAGAGATATGGACATCACTACATATCCTATGATGGAAGAAATAAAGACACATATAGTTCTTGGATAAAGATATTCCCTATTTGGATATGAATCTCAGATAGGGATAGGTCCATTTCATCTTTCTTTCACACAGATCTAGCTCATGTGTGGTGAATCATCGGTGAGATGATGATTCCCATGTAATTTAACATCATATGATGAGGATATCTTCTGTGAAGTTTTATCATCATTCGGTCAGGATGGGAGACACCATTCAATTTAAATTCTTTCTACCAGGACTAGTTCCATACAGTTTAACATCATGTGATCAAGAATAATTTTTATAGTTTAATGTCATGCAACCAGGGTAAACTTCCTATAGTTTAACATCATGTGGTCAGGATGAATCTGCATAGTTTAACATCATGCGACTAGTACATGTTTGTGAAATTTAAAATCATGAAACCAGGATGATTTTTTTCATTTTAATGTCATGCATCTAGGATTAATTTGTGCATTTTAACATCATGAAACCAAGACAAACTTCATACAGTTTAGCGTCATGTGGTCAGGACAAATATACCTAGTTTAATATCATGTGACTACGACGTGTTTTTGCAGTTTAACATTATGAAACTATGATAATTTTGTGTATTTTAACATCATGAAACTAGGATGATAGAAACTTGATGGAAACTATGAAAATTATTTCTTAAGAAACCTCGCATTGGTGGGGGGTGTGACACACTCCTCATCCATTGTGTCTAGTGAGTAAGATATGTTGTGATGGACCTTATATATGATATAAGGCCCTTCCCATTTTGGTTCCAACTTTAGAGGCTTCTTGTCTAGTATCATTGGGGTTCTGAGAGCCAACACCAATTCTTCTTAGAATAATTAATAGAGTTGAAACTTTTTATTGAAGTCATGTATAGTCTGATTCTGATGGACTTTGAGGTTGTGCAGTTTACACAACCTGTTCTTATCGAGCCTCTCCAATTCATCTAGCCACTTTTGTGATTTTTCATCATTTTAGAGTCGTCCTCATATTTCTATTTGAAGTGAAGGAAACTATATTTCTATGGGTAACATGACCTTAGTTTCTTACACCAATGAATATGGTGTTTCTTGTGTAGCAGTATGTGTGGTAGTGTGGTAGGCCCATAAAGTATGGAGGAGCTTGTTTGGCTAAAGCTTATAGTATTTATTCACCATATTATAGAGTGTATTTTAAAGAGTATTATTTAAGGCCTCAATATTTCCATTTTCTCTTTCATGATAGTGGGATGAGTGATTGGATTCGATATTTTACTACTGGTACAATTTCTTCAACTCTATAGAACAAAAGTTGGTGTCATTATCTATCAGAATAATGTGAGGGACTTCAAATCTGGTGATGATATGGGAATTTACAAATTTTATGATATTCTTCATCTTGAATTCATTGAGGGGTATTTCCTCATCCCATTTGGAGAAGAATTCGGTAGTAGTAAGGATGTACTTGAACTACTTGATTATGGTTAGGGGATATGGCCCCATAACATCCCTTTCCTATATGATGAATGGATAGAAATATTTAGTTGTATGTATGAATTTTGGGGGTTGATAGATCAATTTTTCATGGATCTTACATGCATGAAATTTTCTATTGAATTCCACATAGTCCTATATCATGTTTTTCTAGTTGTAACCCAGCCTCCTGATTTGGTGGGAGAGACTTTTCCTAGATCGATGAGCACTGTAGGAGCCTACGTGGAATTCTACCATGATGGATAAAATCTCTCCCTTTTCTATACATATGATAATGATTCTATTGGGGCTTCACTTGTAGAGGGATTTTTTCCCATTCGGACCATCCCACAGGGTAAAGTTCATTACTCGTCATAGAATTTGTTCCCTTATGGATTGGTCCATCTAAAGGATTCCATTTTGGAGATGACTGATTATGGGATACATCCATCTGAGAGTGGGAATTGGTTCATCATGTTCTAGGGAAGTGTTGACCAAATTGATTTATCCCATATCATAGACGATGATTGATGAGACCATCCTTCAGTGTGTGATATGGAAGATTTATTCCACCTGATCAAGGTTGGCCAATACTATGGATGCATTAACCAATGCGTCAGAACAAGCATTCTTTGATCAGGGAAAGATTAGATAAAAACTGATTTTTCTAGAGAAACAAATTCAATACCAAAGCCAACCTAATTGAGTCTTTGTTTTTCCGGTCTCATGCCAATAGGACTTTGGGATCCACTATCAAAATACATATCCCATGTATGGGGAGTGTCATTGTCATAGAAAACCTCCTCATCTAGAAGCTTGATATCTACTGGTGTAATTTTCAGGTTGGGGTGTGTCGTGAGGAAATCCACCAAGGCTTTCCCTTTCACTGATTTATGTGATATGAACTAGATTTCATATTATTGCAGAATGACCTTCCATCATGAAAAGTTCTCAATCACTATGGGATGGCCAAGGATATACTTGAGTAGATGAACACAGGATACCGGGTGTAATTTATGCTGTTGTAGGTAATGCCTCAACTTCTGAACTGAAAATATGAGTGCAAGGAAGTTATTATATACATCTTTGTATCATGTCTCAGTACCTAGAATCATTCATCTAAGGTATTATAAATTGTTCCCAGTCCCCACATTGTTCTTCTATGTGAGAAGAGAACCCAGTGATCATTCCATGGAGGCCACATATAATATGATTGGATTTCCTTCCACCGATATCATTTGGATTTGTGGGTGTAGTAGGTACTACTTGAGACTTTCAAAGGATACTTGGAATTCCCAATACCATTGATAGGTGATCCCCTTATTTATAATCTTGTTAAAGTAGAGAGATTTGTTGGCCAGATTGGTTATGAAATGATGAATGTAAGTGAGGTGCACCTGGAGCCCCCTCATCTCTTTGAGATTTTGAGGGGTTGACATTGCTAAAATAGAAATAGTCTTTTCACGTACAACCTCAATGTCATGATGGGGTACAAAAAGCCAAGGAACTTCCCCAATGTTACCCCAAAAGTGAATTTCAATGGATTCAACTTCATACTATTTTGTCGCATCTTTTCAAATACTGTTTGAAGAGTTGTGAAGTGATCACATTGTTGTCGAGATTTTATCCCCAGGATGTTGACATGACATTCATCTATTCTTCCAAATAAGGGCTTAAAGATATGACACATGGCATGTTCATAAGTGGTGCTAGAATTTTTAAAACTAAAGGTAATGACATGATAGCAAAATATCTGCTGGGGTGATCTAAAGGAAGTGGATTCCTTATCTTTAGGGTCCATATTTATCTGATTATACCATGAATACCCATCCATGAAGGAGAGAGCCTGAAATCCAGTGTATGTATCGATCAGGAGTTATGTGATTGGATATGGGAAGTCATACTTTAGGAAATGTTGATTAATGTCTCTGAAGTCAATGCAGATCCTAATCTTCCCATTCATATTCTTGACAAGGATGATGTTGGTGAGACATATTGGTTATTGAAATTATTGGAAAAAGTTTGATTTAATCGATTTTTCAACTTCTGTCTCTACATTGGTATCATGAGAGGGGTGAATCCTCTTGGATACCTACTTAAAGCCTCAATGGTCATCAGGTAAACCAGGATGGTGTGTAGACACATATGTATTTAGTTCGGTAATTTATATATAATTCCAAGAAAACACATATCAATGTTTATTTAGAAATTCAATGTACATTTTTTCTCCTAGAGAGTCATGGAGGCACTAATCAGTATAGGTTACAGGTCTTATTTTGTTCCCAAATTTACCTATTTGAGCTCATCAATGGTGGTAGAGACACCTTCCTCAAATGAAGGAGGGTAATTCCTAAGTTTATCCTTATCTTATTACACCTTTGAGTTTGTGGATTCATTCCCATATGAATTTGAAAATATGGGGGCATCTCTATCACTGTTGAGGTGATAGAGTCCATAATAAAATACTTTATCATCCCCTAATTCCAGAGTCATTACTAAGAGATTTTGGAACTCATTATATTTTACATTATCACTAGTAACAGATGGAGCTTTGACATCTAGGATTAGGTCTATTACCTTAACTAGATTTATGGGGAGCACATAGTCATTTTCGAGCATATTTTATGGATTTGTAGGGGCGGTCCCTAGGCCATTGGGGGATACAACCTATATATATTCATCCATCATTTTTTTCCTCCTTCACTTTTGTAAAAACCTAATTCAGCATATGTAGCTTCATAAGCCTTGAAGGGGGAACTTTCACCATGTAGTATACCAACCTTTCCATTAATTGGGTACTTTAAACATTGGTAAAATTTTAAAGGTACTGCCACATGGTTGTGGATCTAGGGCCTTACAAGCAGAACATTTTATGCAGTGTCATACTAGATAACTATAAACTCAACATTATATATAAGGTCCCAAAATTGATATTTGATATTTATCTTCCTGATAGGTACTTGATCATGCTTATCATACCCCTAAATGGTAATATTTGTGGGAGATAAGTCTCCTTCGTTATATCCAAAACATAGAAGGGTACGAATCAAGATAAGGTTGATCCTTGAACTATTTTCAATAAGATCCCATTAGACATCAACATCATTGAGTCTTCCTGAAACATATAAGGTATTGATGTGTCCCTGGATGACCTCTTACTAATACTACTCTGTGAATGAGATGGCGACATGGAATTCTACTGGAATGGTCTCCACTCGATATACCTCAACTGCAATGAATTTTGTCTCAAACTTCTGTGAGATCTAGAGGGATTCAATGAGCACCTCCATGAGTTATTTTAAAATATGAAGTGCATCCAAGATTGAGATCTTGGTTGGTAAAAATGCTAGTGGTTTTAGAATGTCATACTTTTTTTCCATAGGTCAGCACTTACGAAGGTGGGGTTTTCATTTATTATGATTCTTAAAGGCTAAGTATTTGAGGTGGATGGACCTGGTGCCTTTGTATAGGTTGAGGGAGAATCTGGTACTAGTGGAATGGGTCACTCTGGTCTTCCTCATTGTCTAGCTTGATCAGATAATCTCAACCCTTCTAGGATTTCATATAATATGGTCGGGATTAGATGATTATTGGATTTTTTTGGGCAACCTCCATATATATTTTCGAATTACTAGAGTTATTTACCATAAGTCTCAGCTTCATATATGTCCTCTGTGAGGGCATGAATGAAATATTGGGTCTGTACATGCACGTGTTGTCCCTATATCCTCAGTTCTTGCGCATGCGGCCTCCTCTTCCCCGGTTGGGTGTAGAGAACTCATACTCCTAGGTATATTAATTATTAGAGAAGGGGTATTCCAAATGTATCAAATTAACATATCCAAATATGATATCTTCATCCAATGAGGGTTTTATTTTATGAGGTAGTGTTTTTGATTTGGACGTTGCAGGGAGGAAATTTGTAAGTGTTAGAGCTTATGTTGGAGCTGAAAATAAATTTTCCTCTCTAGTTTATTTCTATATATGATAGTCATGTTCACCTCTGGGATTCATATTTTATGCCACATCCCTAGGTAATATATATTTTTTAGGTATTCAAAACTATTCTCTTTGGGTGGAATGATCTCAATCAACTGTCTTTTGAGTCATCCAATTGTTGAACTTATGTCCATGCCTGGCCAAAACTTTCTGCCAATCCCTTTATTCTTCTGACTGGTTGATGGTTATATAGGTCACCTGCTCTTGGGAGCTATCTGAAATTACCTATTTGTAATTGACCATGCCATGTAGGATGTCTTTAAAGATGAAGCAATCCTGGATTTTGTGACCAGTCATCTACATAAAGGGAAGTAGTTGGGACAATTGGTGAGGTTGACCTCATTGGGCCTCCTAGGTTGTAGCAGATTGAGTAGGTTATTGTCCATGGATGTAATAAAATAATTGGGGTCTTGTTCATTTCATAAGGAGTATGTTTTATCCATACATTCCTCAAATCCTAAGTTACCCTGATCTCTTTTTTCTTTTTTGTGAGGCCAATTATGTTCTTTTTTTACTCGATATAAGGCCCTGGGTGGTTCAAGAATTGCCAAGGTTCTTGAATGGGTATTTTTATTGGTTTCAGGGTAGAAACAATAGTTTATACCATGTCAATACTTTTCCCCTATGTTGAGGTCATGATTTAAGACTTAGATCTAGTCCGATAAATGGAATCATCCGGATACTGCACCATTTCAAAAAACTCACAGAACCCACTTGGATACTTCATTGGGATCAGAGGTGTCTGCAGCTCATCTCAGAGATTTTCAGCATAGAGTTCCAGCAAATGTTCCTATGAGAGATGAATACTAAGTGAATAGGTTAAACTTTTAAATATAGTTATAAAGTTAGACACCCTCTCATTTTCGCATTTCTTGCAGTTCTTTAGGTTAACACTTGTCGTCTTCCTTGGTGTGGAGATGAACTGGTAAAGGAATTGATTACAAAGGTCTTTACATCCTACAACGGATCTTGATGGAAGTCTGGTGTACCAAAAAAAGGTTTTCCCTACCAAATTCTATACAAAATGCATCAATTTGGTCACCTCATGTTGATCTCGAGGGCGCATCATCAAACCACATCAGGACATGAAGTGTGTGAGATGTTATTCCGAGTCTCTCACACCATCAAAGGTGGAGAAGGTAGGATTGCTAAAGTTTGTTAGAGGAAAAGTTTCATCCACCCATTCGAGATATATATTTCTCTTAGGTTTCACTAGAGCATGTTTCCCTTCCATGGATTCCATTCGAGTAGTTTAGAACTCGGTGATGTTGAGCAATTCTAAAGGTACTTCTATCTGAGACGTCTCTTGTCTATAGGGAGAGGGCGGGGTATGATGATGTGGCCCCATTTTCATCTCCCTTTGATTCTCGATTCTTCCTAAGACTAAATGATCACCTTGATGAGGGAGTGGTTGTCGCCGTAATGGAAGGAAGTCATGATCATTTTCAACTTCCTGATTTATATACATAGTATTCCTAGATCTAAAGCTAATCTAACACTTAGATGTCACTCTTGTAGGCTGATTGACTCAGGGAGGGATAATATCTTTCTCTTCCTGAAGACAATACCCCATGATAATTTTTCCCCTAAGCAGCTCCTCATTGAGTTGTCTGAGATTCTATATCTCACTCTCATATTGGGACAATCAGTCCTCTGTGGAATGATTTCTGATTCTTATGGGAGGTGATTGGGATTTAGCCACACCTTTCCCTTTATCTTTGGTTGTGTTCCTTCATAGATGTGGAAACTCAATATTTGGTGATGCCATATTTTGGAGCCTCCTATGGTTCCAAGTGTGTGAAACCTCAATGGGTGCATCCAAATCTTCCTCTCAGGGTAAATTTTCTGTATTTCTACCCTCTGAATTTTCCTATTGATACATATTATCTATTATAATGATTATGATGCCATTTACATAGGTGTATCAAAAAATGGTGGTTGTTTCATTACTTTTAATGCAATATGATGATTTTTCACTGCCTTCATTAGGGTCATTTCTTGAAGCCTTAGCCATATTGGTCTATTTTTTCTTACGGCCCCAGTGGGATTTGATTGCCTTTGTCATACATTCCTCTTGACTTGGTCTGTGAATAGTGACCTTAAGGTATTTTTTGGTCGTGGTTTCCAAACAGGTCCTGAATAGTAGAGGTTCTTCTTGTAGTGGATAGAACATATGGGATTTCTACTGTCGATATTTACCTCCCAAGATAGATAAGACTGATTCCCTCTACGATGATAATGATGATGATAAAAATGCCCCTAGCCCTGCGGGCTGGGGCCTATTTGGGGTCACAATTGACATTAACTAATCCTATTGTTGAGGATCCAATTATTTTAGTTTAGGATTTGATTATTCCTAGGACGAACATTGAGATATAAATTCCCCCAACCCATCAGGTTGGGGTTGATCCAGAATTTTCATTGATTTCCCTAGGACCCTCTCAATGCATAATGAACTTGGTGATGGTGATTAAGATAAAAATTATTCTAGTCTGGTGGGTTGGGTTTTGTTTGTAACTGTTATCGATATGTCCTAAATCCTCTCAGGAATTGAATATTTGAGGGGTGGAGGCAGTGGTAAATATTTCCCCAGCCTGGAGAGCTGGGTTTGATCCTAGATGGATGTTATGGAAGCTACTATTATCGCATGTTTGATGTAGTGAAACCATGATCGTGTAGAAGCTGAGTGCAATGGAATCCCATGATAAGAGTCATTCATTACTAGAAGTTGTCTGGATGATTGCAACTTCAAATTCCGTGTCTGAAATGTGATCCCATTATTTTGAGGGGCCTAGTTCAAATTTCTCTAGGCTATCCTCTTCCTCTATTCATGATGTCTTGACACCGTTGAAGTGGGGGCATTCCATTGTAGTGATCAACTGGCTCACGCATTACCCGATCCCCTGATTTCTTCTAAGGTTATGAAATTATAGGATGTTATATCAGAATGGATTTTTTGTTCCAGGGGTGTGGTAAATTGTAACACTCTATAATTTCCCCATCCTTGAATACAGATGCATGACATGACTTTCACTACTACAAAACACACCTATAACAGCACTGGAATTTATCAATGCTAGAAAAAATCACTGATAAAGTTCATCTTTATCAGTGCTAAAATAATCACTGATAAAGGCAGCCCTTTATCGGTGCATTCTTAGTGCTGATAAAATTTCCCTTTATCAGTGTTTTTTTAGCACTGATAAAGGTCCAGAATGAAATCAAAAATTAAACAAATAAAAATAAAATGAGTAAATTAAGAAAAATATGAAACATTTTATTAATTAAATAATTATTACTAAAAATGAATATATTTAATATACATATATATATTATAAATATTAATAAATAGTATATATTAAATATAGATATATAAAATGAATAAGTATAATATATATAAAATTTTCATTAAAAACATGTTAATGACTTATTCAATTTTAATGTTGTTTGATTTTTCAATTTAACCTATATAAAATGTTGTGTGTTGCATTTATTTCATGTATATATATATTTATATATTAATTCATTTTTATACACAAATGCGCACACAAATATATTTATGTAATATATAAAAACACAAACATCTAATATTTATGTAATTTATTCAAATTTTAGTATATTTTAGAATTTCATTATAACATGATGCATTTAATATATATTATTTTTTTAATAGGACAATTTTATTTATTTATTTTTAATACTACAGTTATGGTACACATTTTTAATGTTTTTTATTTTTTATTTTATTTTTGAATTTGATCATTTTCTATTATTTATTTATATATATTTATTTACTATGTTTTAGTATGTTCAATATATATTCATCCACTTCAATATATATATATCCATATTTTTTTAATAACTTATATTTAATTAATAAAACTTATCCATTTTTAAATATTTATAAAGTGTACTCATTTTGAATTATTTAATTTCACTCATTTTTAAAATGCATGTATTTAAGATTATATATCCATTAATAATGTTAAAAATATATTTATAAATAAATCTATATATAAATGTATATTTACTATATTTATAATTATTATAAATAAACAATTATATATACTTAAATAATTATAAATTTATAATAAATTTATTTAAATAATTATAAAATTATAATAAAGTTATTTAAATAATTATAATTATAAAATTTTTATCAACGCTTATAAATTTAGCACTGATGAAAGGGATCTTTATCAGGGATTTTCTAAAATCACTGTTAAAAGTTTCCCCAATATATTTTAAAAAACTCTAACCATGATTTAGTCACTCATGATTCTCAAGCTCTCGCGGAACTCCTCTATTGTCGGTGTGACTCCTATTTGTTCCCTTAGATTAATCAAGGATAGAATCCAATTTTATGTTATTTTCTACTCTTCCTATATCATTGTTTGATGTTTTGGGTTCCGCATTTTGTGTTTTTTGTGCTATTCTTAAACATGAAGAACCCTACATCTCTTCTCGTTGCTACTTAAATACAACGAGTGTGGTTTCATTTAATCGTTTTTCTCCTTTCGTATGTATTTGAGTATCCAACCCATTTGTACATAGAGACACACATAGATGTTTTACTCTCCTATTGACATTAATAAGGATACCTCTCATCCCCCCTTTGTTTTCTCTTCATTTGAATAATATAGGGTTTCAAAATCTAGGTAGTTTCTCAAATTTAATTCATCTTATATACTAGATTATATATTATAAAGGCTTAATTATGAGGTTTTTTAAGGATTATGGGATACCATGTTTTGGCCCTCATTTATGGGTGATGAACATATATGGACCAAGGTAAGTGTAAAAATAATTAAAAACATGTTTTGTGGATTTTGGTTATTCGTATAAATTGTTAAACTACAAAATGGGTTATTTAGATTTATGATTTTGATGAATAATTTTTTATTGAATTAAAAAAAATATTGAATTAATTAGTCACTTTCCAAAAATTATTTTAGTGATTCATGTTATGAGAGTTTTTTTTAATTAATTCAATATTATTATTAAACTTTAAACAAGGGTTACAAAGAGTGATGGGGAATTTCTTTGGTGAGAAAAGTATGCTCAGCAAATTTTTTAAAAATTTCATAGATTGGATAGAGTTGAGAAATCATTGGGTAAATGGACTTAGAAATACATAACAACATATAAATATTGTATTTCACAAAAGTATTTAAGTTATCCATGGTTGGATAGTTGATCAAGAAAACTGTGAGATTTAATTCATGATTTACTAATGAAAATAGAGAGATAATTAATTCATAAGATAAAAAAAATAATTTCAAAAGTCATCTAACATGTTGAATAATCGTAGAGAGAACAAAAATTGATTAAAATGTACTTTTTATGGTTTGGATATTTATTTCCTATAAGTCATGTAATTTTTTATCCATGACCAAAATTCAAAAAATAAAGATGTCATATTTTCTGATATCCTTGAATCATAAATGGAAATTTAAGGTTATATATACTTTTATCAGAGGTTACAACCTATGACCAACATAGATTTTGGTGGGGAATTAAATATATTATATTTTATGAATGAATTTGGATACTTCTCCCAAATGGTTTCTCATCAATTATAAATCATAAGAAGTGTCATAGATGGCTTGAAACATTTATTGAAACACTCAATGAAAGAAGTACTTTGATGTGATAAAATTATCAGTTTCCATGAGATGGAAGCAAATTCTCAAGGCACTCTTTATTAAATGTAGAGTTCTTATAAAGGGATACGATCCCCCTATTATAATTAACCCTTTGTTTCATTCCATAACCTAACTTATCTTCTTCTTTGATCATTTTTTATCACTAGGTTAAGGCACTAGCACTCCTTTGGTGATCGAGGATCCTCAAGAATATTTTTATGATTGAAGGATAGTGTAATCTTCTCAAAGGATAGAATAATTTTTTTATTGATTCAGTGTTATAAATCAAACATATTACATTGAAGCTTAAGGATGGATTCCACTGATACTATATTACAAGTATTTCATAGGTGTTTTTTCTTTATTTACATTTACATTTATCCGTGAGATAAATCATCCCTTGTTTAGGTTTTTTATACCTCTAATGATCATAAGACGATACCCTAAAACTCATAAGTGGTATCAGAGACATGTTCTTTAAGGAAATAATGTATTAATCTATTAGTTTTTCGAATAAATAAATATCATATTGTATTATGTCAATATCATATATTATGATATGAAGGATTTCTTTGTTCACCCATAGCATATGGCTATTATATATCATATGATATGACATATAGAAAATATAGGGATTTTAACTATGTTTTATCACACAATTTATGATGCCATAAAATATGAATCTATCCATGGTTTGTGTGAAAATAGAGGATCAAAGCACAAATACAATATCACCTCAATTGTTAAATATGATAAAATAAATATGATATCTTTTATCATATTTGGTGAGACCAGACATGGTGTATGATTAAAGTTTAATTATAGAATATAATTGAGTTACGGGGATATCTCTCTCTAATATTATATTTTACAATCGATAATATCATTATCAGTCATAAAGTTGGACATTTCTAGAGGTAATTGTAGATCTACTTCAAGCTATGTGGTATAATTTTCAATGACAGAAATTATATGTGGTTCCTCTAAGATTTTATGGTAATATATCATAATAATAAATTTATGATTGCATTTAATATATTCATTTCATTTATAAGAGTAAAAACATTATAGATCAATACTGAGCATAAGTTTAAAAATTCACCCTTTAAATGGATGTATGTTATTGGATGGATCTTATGGTGGATTAAAAAAATACCCAAAAATTGGAAGTTGAGGAATCCTTGAGTAGATAGAAGTGATGTACAATGTAGTTGGTGTGAGATTCATTTCTTCAATACCATTAAAGTGGAGGTATAACAATTCCTCTTCAATTGATGATAATTTTTGAGTGATTCCATTAGTGTAGGTTCCTAGGTTACTTTAATCCTTATATGCTTGATTTCCTTCCATCTATTGATGATGTATTTGAATCCCTCTTTAAAACTATCCTTCCTCCCATCATTGTACTTCCAAATTTCTTTGATGACATACCTCTCGAACAGTGATGGGAGGAAGGATAGTTTGAAAGAGGGAATGAGTGTCCTCAAATACATCATCAAGAGATGGAATGAAATCAAGCGTCTAAGGACAGATTAAATAAATTTATTTAAGGTTAGTTGTTCTGTAGTATTGAAGTATTATATTTTGTTCAAGATAGTAAAACTTTTCATGCAAGATGCATGAAATTGTGGACTTTTATGCATGGAGTTTATTGCATTGTTGTTATTCATGACAAATTAAATGTTTGACTACTCATGCAGACAATGTATCTTGAACATGTTGATGTTGCCAATATTGATTAAGAACAGACTGTTGATGATGAAACTATGTAATTATTAGGGGATCAACAAATTGTTAATGAAAAAAATGAAAAAAAATAAGAATGATGCAGAATCATAGTTTTGAAAAAAAATCATGGTTAGAAGTCGAGGTATAAAATTTTAGGTTGGTTGGAATCAACGCAGCCAACCTATTGACCCCAACAATTCAATGTTCATTAGTTAACTTGGGGTCACAATGAGGATGAATGTGAAGATTGATATTGACTCATGGCACCACATCTAACCTATAACGAAGGAAATACTTTTGAAAGATAAACAGTAATGTTAAAATATACTTTCTTTATTTTACTAAAAAATTATATAATGAAACATTGATTTAGTTTTCATTATTCCTTGTAGACTTTGTTTATTTTATAAGATTTCCTTGAGAAATTTGTCTTAATGGCCGCTAGAAAATCCCACAGAGGCTTCCAAACTCTTCTGAAAAAGGTAAATCTTAGGGATGCTGAGGGGAAAATAAATCCCCACCCACCACTTAGTTATGCACACATTATAAAGTAGGAAACATGGACTGCTTTCAGAAATCATTGTAATGATAAATCATTTTAGGTTAATTTTGGTCGATAATATATTATTTAAAATTATTTATTTTATCCAAATTCATTAAAAAAATTTAATTTATAAAACAATAAAAGGGTTATTAAAATAAATAACGTACATCAAAACCAGTGTACCCATATCACAAAGGAAGGATGGGGTGCGCTTCATTAGAGAAGAAATTATCATATATTTTAAATCAATAATAAAAGTTTAATTATTTGATATGAAACAACATATGTTCCTTTGTTTATATTTATATTGATTAATCTAAATCTAAATCCACTTTCATCCCACGTCATGTGTTATAGAAGGAGGCTCGTGTAAATAAGGATGGTATATTAGTTTATGAAAACAAAAAAAAAAGCATTATGGGAAGCATGTGTAGCCCAAAATGTCAAAAATAAATTTTTATCATGAAAATATGTTTCTCAAGTTAAAATTTTTCATTTATATTCTTTCATAATAGAAATTTTTTCCCATGTGGACATGTAAGGGAAAATAAAGACAAAGAAAATGGAATTTTATGTCTATTTAATTTAAATAATATATAAGTCATTTTCATGAAAAATTATCCATTAAATAACTTAATTTAAATACTTATGTGTTTATGGTCTAATTTTATTCATAAAATAAAAAATTTCATGTGTTAGGGTAATTTTATAGTCTTTATAATTTTATTTTTTACCAAAATTACCTAATTTACCCTTTACCGTGGTAACAAAATTTACCATGGTTGCTATTCATATTGAACAAAAATAAAATCTACCTATTTACCAAATTTGGACCTTATGAATCTAAATTTGGAATCCATTTTTCAATATTTAAAACACATAAGTTGTGGAATTAATTGAAAATAAAACTGATAAAATTCCATAAAAACATTTTTCAAAAAAAATCCCTTTTAAAAAATAAAATGTTTTTATAATAAAATCATGTATAAAATAATTTTTAGAAACCATAATTGTATTATTTTAAATTAAAATGAACTAATTAATATTTAAAACTATTTTAAAACTTAATTTTACCTTGTAAATACTTTAAAAGAAAATACAGCTTCTTTAATAAAAATCAATATTTCACTATTCATCAAAACATGAAACTTACCAGAAAAATACCAAATATTTATCCAAAGTAAATTTTAATATCCCTATTTTAAATAAGAAGTTTAATTTTTCATATAAAGATTATAAAAGTGTCAAAAAATAGATTTAAAATGGGTTTTCAATTAAAAGGCGGGAAAATTACCCTTTTAAAAAATATATATTTTTATTCATATAATTAGATTTATTCTTTTATTATGTATATAAAATATGTTAGATGGATATCAAAAATATTTTATTGAATATATAACATATTTATTTCATTATTATCATTCAATAATTGAAATTAATTTAATTTATAAAGACAAAATGCCTTTGGGGGCATAAAAATAAAAATATTGTCTTTATATTCAATTAGTATGTATTTTCATTTCTAAGTAATTAGTAAATAATAAATTCATCTTAGAAACCATATATTTTCATGATTTATTTAATACTATTCATAACTTCTAATTTTATGGTTAGGTAATTATCTTATTTAAATAATAATAAAATGATATTTCATAAAAACTCTGTGTTGCGTGTAATGTAAGATACATCGGTGTTGCATATAACACAAGACATTAAAGAAATCAAATGGTTTTTAAAAATATATATATTTCATAAAAATATCAAGGTGTTAAACCTATGATTCATATCCACATTACCATGAAAAGGAATATCGCAGTAATGATCTCCTTCTACTTCAGTTGAAGAGTCAAAGGACCCTTTGTGTGATGAGAATGTGTCTCAAACAACCTCAAGGACACTGACATTGAATAGATTAGGTATGTTAGCCTCATTCTATGTCATGGTCATAATATTTCAACCTACCATTTTGAATTGTGCAGGGAAATGAGACTATTGTATGAAGGTTTTCGGACCTTGTTGATAATCGTCTGATGTTGTGGGAATATGAGCCCACCGTTGAGAAGATACTAGAATATTCTTATGAGATTATTTATTATTGGAAGTAATATGAGTCTTCCTTAAAGCATATTACTCTCTCACTTGGTGAGCCTCAGTTGGAACAGGGATATGATCCTGATCCCGAGCCTTTGGAGTATGTCGTTGTTCTTTCTTGACAGAAATATGAGCCTTTCCTGAGGCATGTGCCACTCTCACTTGGTGAGCTCCAGTAGGAGCAGGAATATGAGACCAGTACGAATATAAATTCCCTTTCAAAATATTCCAAAAAACCTCCATAATGGGAGAAGGAATATTATCCTCCTTATATATATCCTCAGAATTATGTTGATGTAGTCATTCATCGGCAGAAGTAGGGATATGATCCTAGCTTCCGTGATTTGCTAGAATATACCAAACAGATTCTCTGATGGGAATATGAAATTATCCTAAGGCATGATCTATTCCCACTTGGTGATACCTATCTAGAATGGAGATATTATCCCAATCCTATGCCTTTGGAGTATTCAACTGATCTTCTTCGATAGGAATATGAGTTTGTCCTGTGGTATGTGCCTCTCTCACTTATTGGTCCCCATCCAGAAAGGGGATATGAACCTGATCCTAGTCATTTGTTATATGTCACCAGTATTTTTAGATAGGAATGTTCCCCTATCCTGAGTTATTTTCCACTCTCACTTGGTGAGCCCTAGCTAGAATGGTAATATGAGCTCAGTCTGGTTCCTTTCCCTTTACCAGAGTATACCAATAATCCCCCTAGACGGGAGCAAGAATGTGCACTTGCTCTGAAGAAACCACTTTTTCATTCTAATTAGAGTGTTGCACTTACCTAGATATAGGGATAGGAATATGATCATATCCCTATATTTATACTAGCATAAGAATATGATGATAGAGTTCTTCAGCTAATTTTAAGATGTAATGACACTTTATCAAGGTGTGTGCGGGAATGTAAGCCTATACATTTTCTGTCTCCACTATATAATGGTAGATATATTCAATTGAAGTAGGAATATTAGAAAACTTCTTCCCTTCTTATGTCACCAGAATATGATAATGGACTTCATGAATAGGTTAAGGATATGAGCCTCCCCCATACCTACTACAGGAATATGCCCACAGACTTGTTCCATGTGAGTGGGGATATGATCTGAATCATTGGTTACTACTAGAATATGCTGGAAGACATCATCATTAGAAGTGGAGATATTATACCACTCATGATTATCCAGAACCTTCCATGTCTGATGTGTCTTCCTTGTTTCCCATGAATGGGTATCAGAGGTTTTAGTGTGTCAAGTGTTACCCTCAACAAGCGACTAAAGGGTACATGTGGGATGGTTCTAGCGATAGCAGTTGAAAGGAGCCCTCATCGGCGACCCCTAAACTAAAGGGGGTCCATAGTTGAATCCCTAGTCCACCTTTATCATATACTAAATGTGGTTATTTTCACACTCTAAGTATAATCACCCAAAGTGGTTAGTGGTGGTGAAGAGTGTCATTGCCTTTACTACAGCTTTCCTTGGGTGATGTGGACTCATCAGTTTCAGTACTTGGAGACCCTCATGGGTAGACTCAAGGGTTGGGATAATATCATGTATTTGGTATTCCCAAACCATTTCATTAACCACCCTACGCTAAATATTTCAGGTGGTGAGGTCATTATAAGGTCCAAAAATGTTACTATTGTAGCTGATTTTCTAGAACAATCATAGGATGAAGACGTGTTATGTTAGGATGTTATTTGTGAGAGCAGTATCTACATTCATGAAGAAAACAAGGAACAAGGTCATAAATCATTGAATCATCATCATCATGATATGTTCTCAATCAGATATGCATGGGTAACATAATTTTCCTTTTATTCCCAATTCATCCATTCTAGTCACTTGGAATTGTCAATGCGAGGATGAAATTATTTCATAAGAACCCCAGTTACAAAGGATCATCCATAATATTCATGCTAGGTTTTCCATGATCACATAGTATATTATAAAAACATGTCTTGAAATATAGTAAAATGATCACCCTTTTGTTTGAGTGATTCTTATTGGATTCACTGTTTTTTTTACATAGGAATATGAAAACAAAATGGCTTGACGTATGGTCAACTGATCATTTTGTTATTTGAGAGATTCACGTCGGGTTCACCATTTTTTTACCCAAAAATATGGGATGGTCATTCTCCCAACACTTGGTTGGAGGGGGGTTTAATGTGTTGAAAAACTCTTCACGTAAAGTTTTACCATGTTTTTATTTAACAAAAACTCATAATGGTTCCCACATACATAACTGAGTATGAACCTGCTTTCCAAAGGTAGGTATTCCTTTGAGGTTTTAGACATAATGACACTTAGGAACTCACATTGGTCAAGAGGATAGGAGGTCGGGCTCATCACACCCTTTTGGGGGGAAATTTTTTCCTACTCTGAGACTCTCTTATAGACTTAATATATGTCCATGAATCTCTTCCTAATCCCGATATGTAACTGGTTACCCTAAAAAATGACCAAATGTTAAATCTACTTTATGTGTGATTGGGAATAATTTTAGTAAGTTTATATGTATGTATCTATGTTTCTTTATCCATTTCCCCCAATGGGTATCAGCTTATATGTTGAATATGTATCACCAATCACTTAGGAATATGCTTCCATGAAAGGATTTGGTCAATGTGATGAGGATAGGATTGATCCATTATGAGGTGTCCTATATATCCTGAATATAGTAGGAATAAAAACCCATGTAGTTTGTTAAACCCATGAAGTTTAATGTCATGCAGAAATGACATATATATGAGTTCACTTAGGCATCGAGTGATTGAGATCGAGCCTCAGAGATGCATCCTATGTATCCTAGTTATGGTAGGAATCAGAGTCATTGTAGTTTGATCACTCCCTTAGGAATATCCCTAAGGTTGATTCCCTTATATGGGGGAATTCATATCATTCCACTCATTAGGGATTACACATTGAGGTTTCCCTAGGAGGTGGATATTCACAATGTGAATGATATGACCATGGAAACTCCCTAAGCCCTTGTGATCCTTGATCAATGTGATAAACAAGTGATAGAAAGTAATTAGTCTCACTATATATGGATGTGGGGCTTATATAGTAGTATTTAACTTTTTATGTTTAATATAGAGATCGGGTCATAGGGAAGCATCCTACATATCCTAGTTATATAAGGAATTAGAGTCATCATAGTTCAATTGATTGGGGCTTACACAATAAGGATTCCATGGTATGTGGGACATATCATATTATGTTGTTGATTGGAGATTACACACTGAGGTTGCCCTGTACAAATGATAAAACCATTTCAACTATTTAAGCCCACATGATCTATGATCATTATGAGAAATAAGGGATAGAAAATAATCATTTTCATTACTTATGGATGTGGGGATTGCATGTTGGGAAATCCCTTTAGGTGTTTAATATGAAGCTCGGGCCTTAGAAAGGCATCCTACATATTCTGGTTATTGCAGGAATCTGAGTTATATAGTTCAATTGATCAAGGATTACACACTGAAGTTTCCCTTTGGATATTTAATATGGAGATCGGGCCTCAGGAAGTATTCCTATGTATCCTAGTTATAGCATGAATCGAAGTCGTCATAGTTTAATTGACTCCTCAGTCTATTGATGGATGAGGTAGAATGATTATCCCATGGGAATGATTAGGTCTTGATGGTTGAAATGTCAAATACATGGGGGACTTACACCGAAGTGGATGCCTATTTTATCTCTAGCCTTAGGAAGGAATCCAACGTATCCTAGTTATTGAAATAATCAAAGTTATCATAGTTTTATTGATTGGGTTTTTTACATTGAGGCTACCCTAGTATATAGGTTATATAGGGTTATCATGTCCTTAGATGTATGCATGACCTGACCTGGATGTCTTCTTGACCTTCTTTATTGTCCACATGATATGCCTTGATTGTCTGACTGACATGTCGGAGGATGTTTAGACATGTCTGTTTGTATTGTGGACATGTCCAAAGATAATCGTATGATCTAGTTGACCTATCTGTGGGACATCACATAATATGGATGGTGTGTCTGATGACCATCGCATGATCAAGTCTGACTTGTCCAGAGGACATCATAAGACCGGGCCTACTTTCCCTGGAGGCCATCGCATGATCTAGACTGACATTATTTGAGGGAGTTTCATGATCTAGCAAACTTTCCCTAGTGTCATCCCGAAAGCTATATAACATGCTTGGAGGGTGTCGTGAGAGTCATTTTGACATGCCTAGATGGTGTTTCATGTCCTGGATGGATTGTTTGGAGGACATCACATGATCTAATTACTTGTCTGAAGGACATCATGAAATTCAGTTGGCATGATATGGTGCCATCGTGATACCTAGATGATATGAACTGGTGACACCATATGATTTGGGAAACATGTCTATAGGACATCGCAAAACTAGGATAGAGAGCCCAGAGAGCTTTTTAATACATGGGTGGCATGCCTGGGGGTTCCATATGACTGTATATGACATACCCAAGGGGTGTCACATGATCCAAATGGTATGCCAAGGGAGAATCATGAGATTTAATAGACATGTCCTGATGTTGTTGTATGACTCAGATGAGTCATGTAAAGCACTTGGGGATCAATGTATATCTTATTTTCATTATTCTCTCATCTTTTAGTCTTTTATTCCATCTTTATTGCATATGATCCTTAGTTTTGTTCAGTGTTTTGGCTTATTTAGGTATCGCGTGATTCAGAAGATATGCGGGATTCCCTTCTCATAATCTGTCTGAAGTCCTTTACATGATCTCAAATGATCACATAAAATTCCAATGCATATCTCATGATTTCTTAGGTTATTCCCTATACTTTACCTGATGGAAAACCATTCTGATTGCGATATTAGACGTTCTGAGAAATTCTCTATGATTCCTGGTTGCGTTGGTACGAGGATCCATGGATGTATTTTTTCATTATAGGGTGGGGATTTATAGGCCTCATTATCCCAGTTATATGCCACGTTGTATGACATGTATTGATAAAATATAGACTGGAGTCAGTGGAGGAATTTGATTGTTACACGTTTTGTAATATTCAATCATCGGTCATCCTGGGGGCGTCACATGACTTCAAATGACCGAAAAACCATCCTGTCAGTGTCCCATTTATTGTTTTATGTACAATAAAATGGGTCTTTCCTAACAATTTGGATATTTAAGGGGGATTTTATATGGTCAGGTCGACATTTCTAGGGGCCTTCTCAAGATCGGTATTCCTTTTGAAAGGTTTTCACATGATCTAAGACGTTTTTTATGGGACCTTCCATGAGACAAAGGTGTCTTATATGGGGGTCTTTGTGAGATCAAGACAACATGTCAAGAGGGATTCTCTAGGATCAGGATGACATGTTGAGACGGGTTCTATAGGATCAATGGTGATTGTCTGGGATACACAACCCCTTTCATGTGATATCAGCATATCTTCCCTTCGCAAGAATCTCCAATTGTTCCCCTTTTTATTTATTTTCTTTATTTTACAGAGATTGGGTATCTCATGAGGATGTATGATTATTGTCGGAGACAATAAATCTACCCATTGGTGATGCGTCACAGGACCAATAGAGGGTCTTGTGATGATGTGTGAGCATTAATATGGACAAACCCTTTTGTTTGTCTTTGGAGCCGGAGGTAGAGCACAAGACAACCTGGACATGTCTGAAACCCTTCATATGACAAGGGTGGCATGCCAGCAGGCTCTTGCGTGACAAGGAGAACATGTTTTCAAGGCTTCTGCGGTGTCTTGTGAACCGCATGGGCACATCGCATGAAAGTTGCGACCATGAAAGGATTCTGTCTTTTTCATATTTTCCTCTTTATTTTAAAGGGATTTTTGGATGGTTTATCAATTGTACATTTGTTGATAAGTCGTATGACTCGGGGGAGCTCATCTAGCAGCTGTCGTATGATCGATGAGTATCTTAGATGCCTTATCTAGAGTAGAATAACTCTTCAAAGGGGCTCTAGGAGATCTCACATAGGTTATGCATTGCACGTGACGGTCCATATGACCTTCATAAAGTCATGTGATCGCATGTCTTCGAAAGCATCACACGATATGCGTGATCTTGGCCACCTTATTATTCTTTTTATTTATAGAGAAAATAATACCCATGTTCTAGTATTTCTTCCCTTTTGAATTTTTCAATGCTCAATAGGTGGGCGTCAACAAACTCAGAGTGTTTTTAGGATTTTTCTTTTAATTTTTTAACTTTTACCCTAATTTACTTTTACCTTGGTAATTACTTTTTAACCTTGATAAATAATATTAATGAAAAAAATTAAGATTGTAAATTTTACCTAATTTCAATCTTCTGATTTAAAATTTTTAAATCATTTTATAAAATAAAATTTCTAAGGTTTTGAAAATTTAATTTTATGATTTAGTGCACATAACATGTAAAAACTGTTTTAAAAAAAACTGTGTTTTAAGAATAAAATTTATGTGTAAGCCATAGTTTTTATTAATTACCATCACATAAATCAGATTTTAATAAAACAAATAAAATTTATGATTCTTTAATTTAAATCCAAAACCAAATCTCTCAATGAAAATACTTGATTAAAATAATGAATTGAAAATAGTTTTTATTAAACTAATATTTTAATTTACTTCTAAAAATGTTGGACATAGGATTTATAAGCTCAAATAATATATTAAAATCTATAATTTTATTCCTTAAATATATATTTTATAACTTAAAAGGTTTGTTAAACTTATAGGATACACTTTCATAATGATAAAATCATAAAAATTATAATTTTCATAAAAACGTATTTTTCAACTAAAAATTAATCTTTTAAGAAAAAATTCAAAAAATTATACTCATTAAATTTCAATGTGAGGAATTAAAAAAGGAATTTTATTTTATAAAATTTAAATTTAAAAAAAAATTAAAATAAAATACATAATATAAAAGAAAAGGTTCTTTTATTAAAAAAATGATGTTTTTAAACTTTAAGTGTTCTCAATATTATTTCATCTCAATTTATAATTTAAAATACATTAATATATTGGTTGATATATAATAATATTTTAAAAGTGTTCAATTTAATATAAAATAAATATTATTTTTATACTAAATACGCTTTAGTAAATACTATTAAAATTATTTATTTATATTCTAAAATTTAATTTTACTACACCATTGATATTAAAATCTTTATTTGAATTTTATATATATTTCATATTATATTTTAATAATAATATTTATATTTAATTCATATATATATATTTATTTATTTATTTATTTATTATAATATTTTAATATCATTTTTTATTTCATTGTGAGTTAAATTATTTTAAATTTACAACTTAATAATACATGAGTTCAATATACCTATTAGATAGATGGCCAACAACCATATTTACAATGATCATATTTTTGACAATCATATTTGCAATGACAATATTTGTAACAGACATATTTTTAAAGGCCATATTTCATTCCTATATAGATTGACTTACTGAATCATTTTTTCATTACACTATCACTTCGCAAAACATAATTCTTTTTCATATTATAGATTTTGAATAATGCTTTACCCTTTCATGATGATCTTCCACATTTTAGGATTTGTTTGGATTCTAGTGATCCTCAAGGTTGAATATGATCCAGGGGATTTCTGAGTTGTGAATATTTTATTCTTTTTATCTATTGTCCCTTATTTATTTATTCACTTTTAATGGATGTATTTTATCCATAGTGGGTAATAATCCATGGTGTGAAAAACTTAGTTTTATGTTATTTTGTTTTAATGTTGTACTTATGAATGAATAAAGTAGTATTAGTTTAATTCATATCTCATATGACTTATTTCCTAATCCATTTCAATTCCTTTTAAAAAAACATAAAAAAGAGATTAAAATTATAAACCTATGTTTTATAAAATAATATACTTCCTAAAAACCTGGGGCATTACAATGGAAATCATTCTCATGTTCCATTGGACTTTTATATGATTGAGAAGTATAATTTTCCATCCTAGAATTGGTTCCTCTCTCACCTTTGAGAATTTATGAAGGCCATTAGTGGAATATATCTTATTTCTAATCAGCATTGAGTGATCAAGGAAGTTGTACAATATCAAGGCCTTATATGGAGACCACCCCATGATTACCATCGATATTGTATTAGAATTATCACAAGTAATGTGCGAATGAGATTCAAGGATGTTCCCATTATTAAAGAAATCATCAAGCATGGTATGTCTATGGTTTTTTATTGAAATAACCCTTCTGATAGAAAGAATATTTTTATGTGTATTCTTATTTTTTCTCATTTTATTTAGCATAGTAACCTCAATGGAAAAAGATGTATGAGCATTTTGAATTCATTTTATGAGATAATCAAGAAATATATGACTACATGATGAAAATTTCAAAGGATAAATTATCATTGGTATATAATTATGGGAGAAGTTATGGACACATGAAGACCAACATTATAGAATGCATTAATGGAGTTAGGAATCTACATATCATAGGTAATTATGAATAATAAATTATATGTTAATTAGGTATAGAGAATGTTTTTCAATTAATTTTTTTTTATATTTAATATTATGTTTTTAAGATTAAATTATAGTTCTAGTGTAGGAAACATTTTATCACATGGTGAAATATTTTATGGAAAGAGGTAAAAAGAATGAAGAGGGTCTAAATATAGGGATATAATATAGGCACCATTTTCAGTGTGTGATTGATAAGATTATTCAAGAGGATGCCACATTTCAGGTTCATTAATTTCATCATGATGGGAAAAGATTTTAGGTAATTGAGTATCATGATCCTTTGACCGGTAGTGGTGGTCATGTGCTTGTTATTTTACTGTAGAAATGAAACTTTGATTTGGTAACTTCTAAGCATAACAGAATCCTTTCACATGTGTGATCTTAGTGTTTGATTTTGGATGATTATATTTGGAGAAATTCATTGATCCAGTGTACCAATTTCAAAGTATTAGTGACTTCTATAGTTCTCCATGGATGCCTATCGGTGAATATCAGAACTTCAATCTTCCTGTTGATTCCCCCATACTTATTCTGAACATGAATAGGTTGTGAACAAAAGGAAGGTTGAGTTTGACTCGTATTTTGAATGAGAAGGATTATCTTGGTGAAGGTTAATCTTCACAAAGGTGTGGTTTATTTGGCTAGGAAGGTCACACCCCCACATACTGCCTTGGGAGTATGGGGTAATCCCCAAATAATCCACATGATTGGTTTTTTATTTTACTTGTTAATATAATAGTTTTTATAACCAATTATTTGAATGTTGCAAATAAAAAATTCATTTTCTTTTATTATTGAATATCCATTTTGGTTTTTGATGGTCTTCTTCTTCAACATAACAGATATTCTAAGAATACCCTTAATTATTGAAAAGATAATAAATTCATTTTCATGATTACAAAACTTATGCATCACTTTTGTATGATGACATTGGAAAATATAATAAAGCTAATTTACAACAAATACAACTTCATCGTAAAGACATATCACATGTCACGAACCAACCTAGGACATCCATCCAACAGACACCTAAACCAGCTCGTGACATACCTGATATGTGTTCCCAATTTTTGTAGGCTAGAAAATAGAAAAACAACATCTCATATATAACTGAAGAATAAATACATAAAAAAATAATATCCAAGCTATTAGGGCTAATATATATACATCTTAGTAAAAGGAAATAAGACCCTAAACCAAAAGTTACCATATCCATGTGATCGTTGGTCACTCTCTATCTCATTTTCAAATTCAAAATCACAATCAAGGAAATTTACAAAATTTCTTTTTCTTTTTCTTTTTAAATGAAAAAAATCACTTAGAAATCCATTTATCAGGTGATGACCTGTTTTATCAAATATTTATGTAAATGTTATATATTTAGATGGAGGAGGATCTTTTATATGCACAACATACTCATCTCTCACGTAAGGTGTGGGTGAGATGACCTATTCAACATATTTTGGTTTAGAGATCTCATCACTTTCACTACCAGGTGCCTCCTACACCCATTATTCCATTTTTTTGACATGTTGGATTCTATGGAGTCATCATGTGTGGCTTAAAGTCCGTTTATCATCATTTAATTGATGAAATAGTCAAGATATATTGACTAGCGACACAAAATTTTCATCTTATCTAGGGGGTAATATTGATTACTTTATAGAATTTTGAATATATGTTGATTATACCTATACATGGGGAGGTCATTGTGAGTGCGGATATAGAAGAATTGCCTATATTTGTACATTAATTATTAGGAATCAATGTATTCTTCCATCCATGAGTATCCCAGGGTTCTTGATTGCGCATGGTATGGATTGATGATAATTTCTTAGTAATTATAGATGATGTTGATGAGGATACATTGATTCGATACACACGTGTATATAATATGTGGTTGATTAGAGGCATATTGTGTGTTGGTTACTCTATGAAATTAGTACACATGATGTAATCACCACTACTTGAGGATATAGATGGGACAGATACATACAACTGGGCATCGGCTATATTAGTATATCTGTATAGATTTCTCTATTCATCATGTCAAGTGGAGAAACAAAAGATGGTAGAATATTTCATTTTGAAATAGATTTGGGCATGATAATGTTTTCCATGCATCGCTCTTAGAGTTATCACCACACTTCCCCATCACTTTTTACAATACTGTTCTCAGGGGTGCTGGTATGTTTATATAATTAATTTGAGTTGTTTTAAAACTTTGTTAATATTATTTTTATAAACTAAAAAATATTAATTTTTTCAGGTAGATTCAGGACCGACGTTGTGTACATACCCTAAATCACGGTTTGCACATCTTTAAGATGATTTCTAACACTCTACGGCCTGTTGATATAAGTTAAACATTAATTTTGTTTATATAAACATAAATTTTGTTATTAATTTTATATGATATTATAATGATAATTTAATTATATTATTGTACCAATTTATGAATAATTTTTTGATTTATCATTGAAAATTTATTGGATCCCATATACCAAGATTATCTTGCCATTTCTTCCACCATACTGCACAACTATGGTTAGAGATCATGGAGCAGTGGTGTCACTCATTCATTTCCACATCATTAAGTGGAACTAGCCAAACTATGTCATGAAACAGTTTGAGTGCATGTAGCACATCCTCGATGCACCACACCAAATTGTTTCAGTGTACAATAATCTTCTCATAGGTTGGTAGGTTACCAAATGGTTGTGCTACCATGAAAAATACATTGAGTCTTGGGAAATTCATGGCTAATATAGTATCTTTCATCATGTATATCCCACAGTATGACTCCAAATATTGGATCAATTGGTGTACGTGTATTGGTACTGTCATCACACTATCATGTACCTTACACATCATGGGATGGGCCTTCACTAATTGGAAAGTTTACTATTTTTTATATCCTTTTATTTTAAAGTTTTTATTAACTGAAATATTATTTATTTTAAATACATAGGGGTTGAATAAACTAATACATATCAATGATGTCAAGGAGGAGGAAATTTATAATCAAGATTTAGTTCGTGAAGATTTTGAGGCTCTCACAAATCTTCTTAATTCTTTATATGAGATTGTCTATAATGAGTAGCCATTAGAATATCATAATCCACATGCTCCTACAGAGGTAACTAGGGATGTAAATGTGATTGAGGATCCCTCTAGGGATTATGCACATCCTTCGTCACTATTTTCATCACCACCAACAGGAGGATAGAGGTGATAATAGAGATGAATAACGAGCCAATGACTCCCATGAGAGGCTCCTGCACCACGGGTATATGGTCTTATTGTAAGAACCAGGTTTTCATATGAGGTAAATATCCCTTTAATTTCAGTTTAAATGATTAAATATGGCATTACGTGAATTCTTAACTTGATCATAGGTTTTACATAGGAGTCCAGAGCTTGTTCGTCGCTCGGAACCCAGAGTTTGGGGGTTTCTAGCCTAGCGTATGGTTGCTGCACAGTTTGGAAAACTGTGAGGGTAAACCGTGTGGATTGTCTGAGGAATTGAAAAATTTTTATAGATCATTTTCATGCAATTATTGCATGGTTATTCAAAACATATGGAGTAATCATGCGGTGTACCCCTTGGAAGTAGTGAGTTGTGCACGGTTTCCGTACGGTTTGGGAAACCGTGTGAGCCTACTGGATGAGTTTTAAAAAAAATAAAAACCTAAAATCCTTTAAAACCCATTTTGGGTTTCTTATTCAATGCAAATATCCATATCATGGAGCTCTCCCCTTTGATGCCTTGGGTTTGGATCAATCCCTACTCTCCAACCTATCTCCATTTCGATCATGGATCATCTCAAAGGATCTGTATCGGTAAATCCTATGTTCCTTTTTAGCCATATTCTATTCTTCTAGATATTGATTGCGCTGTTTTATTTTATGCTCATATGCCCTAATTTCTCATTCTTAATCCATTTTAAAGATCTCTCCTAAACTGGGAAGAATAAAGACTTGATACTGGATGATCTCTCTACTACTGAGCTGAGGTTGGTGGTCTATACATTTCTTTGTCTTTTCTGGTGTTTTTTGGGCGTTTGGCTGATATTACGCCCGTCCGAATTTCTAGTGTGGCCTCATTTTTTGAGATAGTTTCTTTTATTAGTTGTAGTCGGACCTAGTTAGTATGCCCATAGGTTTTGTTTAGGTGTGTTGTCACCTATTTCTTGATTCAATGTCACCCATAGGGTGTGCCATTAGGAAATTCCTTTTTTATGCCTGTTTAAACCACCCAAGGGGTGTGTTCTTGTGCTTGCCTAGTTAGAGGAAGCCTATTGATTCCTTAATGGTCTTGAACAGCTTGCTTATGAGAGGTGCTACCTTCTTACCTCATTATGTCTTATGATGCCATGCCTATTTTGATAGTTTGTCTTAAGTGAAATGGATGATATGGGTGGGTATACCTATATGAAATGATTAATTGATTTTTGAATGGTTTATATGGGAGGGTAGGCCTATATGTTATATAAATGATAAAAGGTTATCATGAGTGGGTATACTCATGGCTAGTGCATGCTTGTGTGTGTGGGTATACTCGCATGGAATGAAATGTTTAAATTGAATGCTTTGATTGAATGGTTTGATAGATACCATGGACTACTCTATATGGATCTGGAACATGGTAGTGGATGCCTTTGGTTGAATCTTACCCTTGGGTCTTGAGTCTGTGAGATTCCTTGGGCCTTGCTACCCCTTGGATCTGGCTTGCTTGGACTCACGTAGGACATGTCGGTACACATGTTTCTGGGACTCCAACCAGTACCTAGACCAAGTTTCCATTGGGACGCCCATGGGACTCAATGCGGATTCCTTGTATGAGATCCTTGGATCTGGCCCTTCATGGTCTAGATTAATTACATGGATGGCCTGGTACATGACACCTTGGATATGGCCTTCATGGTCGACACTAACTATACGGTGTGGTTGTGGAATTTGTGACTTCTTTATACCACGTGGTTGTCGGTTACTTAACATGGATGGATGTATGGAATGGTTGTGTGACTTGTCTACCTTGTTTATAGTTTCCTTATTATGAGCTGACTCTATTTCAGGTAGTCTTGAGGGGATGTTTGGTTTTACATATAGTAGTAGACTTATGTCATGGGCATACGCACTTTACTATATTTCTTGATTACACCTGCTAGCACTTTGTATATTACTGTTAGAATTGTATAGACCTTTGGTGGATACCTATTAGGATGTTTATCTCACAACCTATTTGGGCCTCCTCGGGGACCCAAACAGATTATATGGTTACAGGTGATGATAGGGGCAAGCACCCTGGTACAGGTAGTTCATTGTGGTTTTGGAGAAGGGGGGCATAGGATCAAGTTAAGTCTTGTGATGTTGGGATACCTTTTTGTATTTTTTTCTTTTTGGGACTTGTACTGTATTAAATTTCCATGTACCTGATTTGGATTCTTTCTAGATACATGTATTATCTTCGTCATTTTGTATATGAGACACTGCTGGTTATTGATATGTATTCTTATCTTGTCTTACTTTCATTTGAATGATATTTATTTCACTTTATCTATTTATTATGATTTACTTCTGCTGTGATTCTCTGATAATGAGGGCATAGTCTCCCCAATGACTCACCTAGGCCCTCACTATTAGTCAACAAACTCTGGCATTTGGGGAGGTGCACTTGAGTTCATGTGGACAATCGGGTCCAGAGCACTACTATGCATGGAATCAGGGTCTGAGACGTTACGAAGTGGTATCAGAGGGTTTATTTTCTGGTTTGACTTACTGTTTGGCGACATTAGATAGGGATAGGAAGGAAATAGAATTTGGTGATAAACAGTGCTCAAGAGTAGCTACCCGCGTACAAGGAAAATCTAAATTACCTCAGCACTTATTATAAATCACATGACATGCATTTCACCATACCATCTAGGATGCATTATTTATTGCATGTTGTTGTGATAGATTTTGTGATATTTTTACCAGCTGTTGTGATAGTTTTGGTGTAGTGGATAGAGGAGTGACATCATATTTCAATTCATAAGGAGTATGGGCCCTTATGAATTGGTAAATGATGCACCAATGAAATGTAAATTCTAAATAAATTTGTTATATGTATGGTTTTAATAGGAGAAAAATTTTGGATTCATTAGGTGTTATGGGCCCTCATGGATTCGGATTTGGTAAACCCTTGGTGGAATTTCTTGGATACTAAATGTGAAATGAAAAAGGAAACTGGAACTGAAGATAGAAACTTGACCAAGACTTAGATTTTGAGTGGGTAATAGGCTTAGTTTCTAGTGGTCTGATGACTGTTCTTTATATGGTCCTAGATTTATGAGTAGGATATCAGTTTGACTTGGTTTCTATGAGGGTTTTGACCTATCTTACACTCATGAGCTATGCCCTTTGATGTTTTTCTTTTCTGAGGCTTGTGTTTGGAATTATAGAGGCATGCCACCATGACGACCTCCGGTGGTATGTTGTGAGGGAGGTGATGACCATAATTTGGAGATGGTGTTGGTTGATCCTCCTTTAGTGTCAACTGAGGAACCAGAGGCTGTTCTGAACACAGGTGTTAAGGTAAGTTTCGTGAAGGATTCTTTTGATATATGCAGACCTTCCAAGGATCACCGCAGTCTTATGTGTCTATGGATGAGCTAACGTAGGTGTTCTAGTATTATAATTCTCCCATGCTTTTGTGGGATGGAGGTCTATATGCTACATAGTTGTGTCTAGATACCACATTAGTGATTTTTTAGCATCTGGAGATTACTCTTGAGCAGAGGGTCAAGCTTGTGACTTATATGCTATGTGGAGCGGCGAAGCGTTGGTGTGATGTTTTAAACTAGGCTGACGGGCTATTAGATATGGGTTGGACTAGTTTCCAAACCCGCTTCTATGACTACTTTTACCTTGTGACTTTGTGAGTAGGGAAGGCTGGTGATTTCATGCATCTGGAGTAGGGCACGATGATGGTTATGGAATACTCAGAATGCTTTACAGAGTTGTAGTGTTTTGCACTGATGTATCTTACTAATGAGTTGTTGAGGGTAAGACGCTTCGAGGAAGGTCTCAGGCATACTATCAAGTCTCAGGTCAACATGTTTAGATTGACTTCTATCACTGATATTGTGAATTATGTGCTGATCACAGAACAGAACCTGAGGGAAGATGGGGGTACAGAATAGGGGAGTGCTAGTTCTCAACCCAGTGGATCTACATCTTTAGGTAGGAAGTTCTTTTTGAGGCTTCTTGTGACATGAGTGCTAGTCAGGATATGGGTGCAGGCATCTTTGTGTATTTCCATCATTATGGTAGGCAATGCCATAAGAAGAATCAGTACGACCGCGACCCAGTTGAGTGTCGAGCTTGCGACAGGATGAGGCACATGCAACGGTTTTGTAGGACCTTCCCTCCATGTATGAGTGATATGGGTTTAGCTATAACATCATGTTCAAGAGTAGGTTCTTCATCACCACATCAGGATGGGAGCTAAAGTAGTATAGGCCGGTTAGGGTGGGGCAGTGGTGGTTATGGTCGTGGTAGCCAGACACTAGGTTCTTATAGATAGCAGGGTGGATCAGGTCATGGTAGTCAGGTAGTGTCACAGGGCCACGGTACAGACCAGACTTATGTTGTGCAATAAACCCAATAGGAGTAGGATCCTGGACCATCTACAGTGAGAGGTACGATCTTAGTAGCTTCTACTATTTCATATTCTCTTTTTGATATAGGTGCATTATATAGTTTTATATCTTCACCAATGGTTAAAAGCCTCAGGCTTATTATTTTTATTTTTTAGGTCATTTTGATGCTAGATACACCATTGGGAGTTATAACAGGTGATGTGATCTAGTGTATGGAGTATCCCCTTGAGGTTGGAGGGTGTCGCTTCATCTGGGATTTTTATTTCCTTGAGATGACGGGGTTTGAATTCATTCTCTAGATGGACTGGCTAGTGGCATATCGAGCGTACATTGACTATTATCATCGAAGGGTTACTTTCACATCACCATAGGGTGAAGTGTTCATTCACAAGGGTGAATGGGATGTCCATGAAAGATAATCTAGACTCAAGCATCATGGGTTGGGTGGGATGACATCCCAGATTACTATTTTGTTTCTTGATGAACCGAGAGTGAGTCAGGAGGGCTTCCCTCCAGTGGTTGGGTGCTTCAAGGAAATATTTCCCGGTGACTTTACTGGGTTACCTCTTGAGAGAGAGGTGGAATTCTCCATAGAGCTAGTTCCAGGAGCTATGATGGTATCCATTCCTCCTTACAAGATGGCTATGATGGATTTATAGGAGCTCAAGAGGCAACTAGAGGATTTGGAGGTGAAGGGTTTTATTTGACCCAACACTTCTCTATGGGTTTCATCAGTTATTTTTTCAAAAAATGAATATGGTACCCTTAGGCTATGTGTGGACTATTGGAAAATGAACATGCTGATGGTTAAAAACTGATATCCCTTTCCGTGGATAGATGACATGTTTGATCTGCTTCAAGGAGCTCGGGTGTTCTCAGAGATCAATTTGAGGTCAGGATATCACCAGATGTGTGTTCAACCTACATAGATACCTTGTACAGCCTTTCATAGCAGGTATAGTCTATACAAGTATCTAGTTATGTCGTTCGGTCTCATGAATGTGCCAGCAGTCTTTATGGAACTGATGAACCTATTGTTCCATCCTTTCCTGGATTCTTTTGTGGTGGTTTTCATGGATGATATCTTGGTGTATTCTCACAATAGACATGACCATGCCAACCATATTTAGATCATTTTTTATACACTAAGATAGCTTCAGTTATATTCTAATCTCATAAAGAACCACTTTTGGATGGATAAAATTCACTTCCTGGGACACATAATCTCGAAGATGAGAGTATCAGTGGACTCAAAGAAGGTGATAGCTATAGTCACTTGGGAACATCCCCAAAAAAATTTGACATCTAGAGTTTCTTGGGGCAAGCTGGTTACTACAGAAATTTCATACAAGACTTCTCACACTTAGCAGCACCATTGATGGGCTAGACTAAGAAGGGGGTGAAGTTTGTGTGGTCAAAGTCATGTGATACAGCCTTTTAGGATATGAAAGGAAGGTTGACATCAGCACCAGACCTGATACTACCAGAGCAGGGAAATCTTTACACGGTTTACTATGATTCTTTAGGTATTGGAATGGGGGTAGTGCTAATGAAGTGGGATCGATTCTTGGCATATGGGTATCGGCAGTTGAGGCCTCATGAGTGGAATTACCCTATGCACAATCTGGAGTTAGTTGTAGTTGTTCATGTGTTGTGCTATTGGAGACACTATTTACTAGGAGAGCGTTTTCACTAGTAGAAAAAAGGCCTTTAGAAACTTCCAAAAGCCATCGCTAAAGGACTATAGTGGCCGCCTAGTGCCTGCCAAATGGCAGACGCTTTAGGCGCGTCGTTGTTTCCTATAGCATCCACCATTTCGCAGACACTATAGATAAGATCAAGATTGCCTATATCGATCACCAAATGGAGGTCTCTATAGCTAATGTGGAGTTAAGATATAGAGACCTCCATATGGTGGTTTCTATAAACCATCCAGGGAGAACCTATAGTGACCTCCATATGGTAGCCACTATAGGTTTTTTATTTTATTTTTTAAAAATCACAACATTAAAAAATGCTATATTTTAAAAATACAAAAAATATTTCAAAATACCTAAAACCACAAGTACATAAATCTATTTGCCTAATCATCTTCAAGATCCACACTCATCATCAAATAAAATTTCATCACAAAATTTAATAAAATAATTAGTACAGGAAAAAAAATATCTCAACTAATAATTGAAATGCAATAAAAACCACATATTTGGTCATTCCGGGCAGACCGCACATCCGATTGAAATTATATATGCTCATACATATCACAAATAATAATAAGACAGTTTTCCTATGATTTCAAGTTATTATAAGATTGTTTTCTATGGATCTGATTATTAAATGCACTTGTTTGTGTTTTATGACACAAAAAATGCATTTTCATTCATCACAAGAAAATGGAATCTCCGATTGAAATTTCGTCTGCTCGACCATTTCACAATTCACTCTATAGTTGTTTTTTTTCTGATTTCACGGTATTCAGAGGTCGTTTGGCTATTTTTGACCCCCAGACACACCTTTTTAAAGGGCTTCAAACCTTTAAAATCTATATATTCAGTAGTTCTAAGAAAACCACACATTTGATTGAAGTTTCCTATACTTTTACACATCAAGAATAATAATAATACATATTTTCTATGATTTCAAGTCATTATGAGGTCGTTTTCTATATATCTAAATGTTAAACACATGTTTTGGTGTTTTATGACATTAAAAGTGTATTTTTCGTCATTCTAGAAAAACAGAAACTCTGATTGACATACCATCCTAGAACATTTCACATATCACTCTACGGTTGATGTCACTTGATTTCAACACATTTGGTGGTCATTTGGTTGGTTTTGACCCCCCACATGCTTCTAAAGGGCGTAAAACCTTTAAAAACCCCATATTCAGTCATTCTGGGTAGACCAAATGTCCAATTGAAGTTATTTCCTCTATTACACAATAAGAATAATAATAATACATTCTTACAATGATTTTAGGTCATTCTGAGAACATTTGATATGGAATTGACTGTTAAATGCACGTTTTGGTGTTTTTTGACACTAAAAGTGTGTTTTGGATCATCCCAGGAAAACCACATCTCTGATTGATTTTATTTCTAATAAAACCATTCAAAATTCACTATATAGTTGTTTTCATTTGATTTCATAGCATTTGGACATCATTCAGCTGATTTTAACCCCCAGACGCACATTTTTTAAAGGGCGTAAAACCTTTAAAAATCGCATATTCAGTCATTCTAGGCAGACCAAACATCTAATTGACATTCCGTCTAATATTAAATAACAATATTAATAATAAGACAATTTTCCTATTATTTTAGGTCATTTTGAGGTTGTTTGATATGGAATTGACCATTAAACGCACGTTTTGGTGTTTTATGACACTATAAGTGTGTTTTCGGTCATCTTGGGAAAAAGGAATCTCTGATTGATGTTCTATCTACTTGAACAATTAAAAATTCACTCTTTGGTTGTTTTTGTATGATTTCATGCCATTCAGACGTCGTTTGGTTGTTTTAACCCATGAACGCATCATTTTAAAGGGTGTCCAACCTTTAAAAACCATATATTTGATCATTTCGGGCAGACCGCACATCCAATTGACGTTATGTCTTCTTGTACATATCATGAATAATAATAACATAGTTTCCATATTATTTTAGTTCATTATGAAGTCATTTGATATGGAATTGACTATTAAATGCACGTTTTGGTGTTTTATGACACTAAAAGTGCATTTTCGGTCATCCTGGGAAAACGGAATCTTTGATTGATGTTCTGTCTACTAGAACAATTTAAAATTCACTCTAAGGTAGTTGTTGTCAAATTTCATGGAATTCAGAGGTCATTTAGCTGATTTTGACCCCTAGATGCACCTTTTTAAAGTGCGTTCAACCTTTAAAAACTGCATATTCGGTCGTTTCGGGCAGACCGCATATCTAATTGATGTTATGTTTACTTATACACGTCATGAATAATAATAAGATAGTTTTACTGTGATTTTAGGTCATTATAAGATTTTTTTTTATGGTTCTTATTGTTAAACGTGTGTTTTGGTGTTTTATGACAGTAAAAGTACGTTTTCGGTCATCTTGGGAAAACGGTATCTCCGATTGATATTTTTTCTTCTCGGCCATTTCACAATTCACTCTACGGTTGTTGTTTTTGTCTAATTTCACCACATTTGGAGGTTTTTCAGCTGGTTTTGACCCCCAGACACACCTTTTTGAAAGGCATCAAACCTTTAAAAACCACATATTCAATAGTTCTGGGAATACCGCATGTCCGATTGATGTTTCATCTACTCGTAAACATCAAGAATAATAATAAGATGGATTTCTTGTAATTTCAAGTAATTCTGAAGTCATTTGCTATATATATGAATGTTAAACGCATGTTTTAGTGTTTTATGACACTAAAAGTGTGTTTTTCATCATCCCAGAAAAATAGCTCCTCCGATTGAGATATCATCTGCTTGACCATTTCACAATTCACTCTACGGTTGTTGTCGTCTAATTTCAGTTCATTCGATGGTCGTTTGGTTGGTTTTGACCCCTCACGTGCTTTTAAAGGGTGTAAAACCTTTAAAAATCGCATATTCAGTCATTGCAGGAAGACCAAATGTTCAATTGACGTTATGTCTGCTCTTACACAACACGAAAAATAATAATGCAGTCTTCCTATGATTTCAAGTCATTGTGAGGTCGTTTGATGTGGAATTGACTGTTAAACCCACGTTTTGGTGTTTTATGACATTAAAAGTGTGTTTTCAGTCATCCCAGTAAAACAACATATCAAATTGGTGTTCCATCTACTCGACCAATTCACTATTCACTTTACAGTTGTTGTTGTCTGATTTCACAACATTAGTACATTGTTCTCTTGATTTTGACCCCCTGACGCACCTTTTTAAAGGGCGCAAAACCTTTAAAAACCACATATTCAGACATTATGGGAAGACCAAACATTTGATTGAAATTTTTTATACTATTACACAACAAAAATAATAATAAGATGGTCTTACTATGATTTTAGGTCATTCTAGGGTCCTTTGATATGGAAACGACCATTAAACGCACGTTTTGGTGTTTTATGACACTAAAAGTGCATTTTCGGTCATCTTGGGAAAACTGCATCTCAGATTGATGTTCTGTCTAGTGGACCAATTCACTATTCACTCTACAGTTGTTTTAGTATGATTTCTCGATATTTGGATGTCATTTGGATGATTTTCACCCCCAGACGCACCTTTTAAAGGGAGTAAAACTTTTAAAAACCGTATATTCGGTCATTCTATGCGGACCGAACATCTGATTGACATTCTATCTACTCTTACACAACAAGAATAATAATAATATGGTCTTCCTATGATTTCAGGTCATTCTGAGGTTGGTTGATATGGAACTGACTGTTAAACGCATGTTTTGGTGATTTATGACACTAAAAGTTCATTTTCGATCATCCTGGGAAAACAGCATCTCAGATTGATGTTCTGTCTACTCGACCAATTCACTATAAACTCTACGGTTGTTTTCGTCTGATTTCATGACATTTGGACATCATTCAGCTGATTTTGAACCCCATACACATCTTTTTAAAGGGTGTAAAACCTTTAAAAATCACATATTTGGTCATTTTGGGCATACCAAACATCTTATTGACGTTCCATCTACTCTTACACAAAAAAATAATAATAATATGGTATTCCTATGATTTCAAGTCATTTAGATGTCATTTGATATGAAATTGACTATTAAACGCACATTTTAGTGTTTTATGACACTAAAAGTTCATTTTCGGTCATCCCTAGAAAACGGAATCTCATATTGATGTTCGGTATTCTCAAACATTTCACTATTAAATCTATAATTTTTTCGTCAGATTTCATGACATTTGGATGTCGTTCGACTGATTTTGACCCCCGAACGCACCTTTTTAAAGGGTGTAAAACCTTTAAAAACCACATATTTGGTCATTCCGGGCAGACCAAACATCTGATTGACATTCCTTCTACTCTTACACAACAAGAATAATAATAAGATAGTATTCCTATGATTTCTGGTCATTCTGAGGTCGTTTGATATGGAATTGATCATTAAATGCACGTTTTAGTGTTTTATGATAATAAAAGTGCGTTTTCAGTCATCCTGGAAAAACAGCATCTTAGATTGATGTTTTGTCTACTCAACAAATTTACTATTCACTCTATGGTTTTTTTTGTCTATTTTCATGACATTTGGACGTCATTCGGCTGATTTTGACCCCCAGACGCACCTTTTTAAAGGGCGTAAACCCTTTAAAAACCACATGTTCGGTCATTTTGAGCAGACCAAACGTCTGATTGATGTTTCATCTTCTATTACACAACATGAATAATAATAATACAGTATTCCTATGATTTCAGGTCATTCCAAGGTCGGTTGATATGGAATTGACTGTTTAACACACGTTTTGGTGTTTCATGACACTAAAAGTGTGTTTTCAGTCATTTTGGGCAAACTGTATCTTATATTGATGTTCCGTCTACTCGAACAATTCACTATTCACTCTACAGTTTTTTTTGTCTGATTTCATGACATTTGGATGTCATTCGGCTGATTTTGACCCAAGAAGCACCTTTATAAAGGGCGTAAAACCTTTAAAAACCGCATATTCAGTCATTATGGGAAGACTAAATGTCCAATTGACGTTATGTCCACTCTTACACAACATGAATAATAATAATATAATAATCTTATTATTTCATTTCATTCGGAGGTCGTTTGATTTGAAATTGACCATTAAACCCATGTTTTGCTGTTTTATGACACTAAAAGTGCATTTTTGGTCATCCTAGGCAAACGAAATATTAGGTTGATGTTCTGTCTACCCGACCAATTCACTATTCACTTTACAGTTGTTTTTGACTAATTTCATGAAATTCGGATGTTGTTCGCCTGATTTTGACCCCCTGACGCACCTTTTTAAAGGGCGTAAAACCTTTAAAAACCACATATTTAGCCATTCCGGGCAGACCAAATTTCTGATTGACGTTCTGTATGCTCTTACAAAACACAAATAATAATAATATGGTCTTCCTATTATTCCATGCCATTAAAAAGTCATTTGATATGGAATTGACTATTAAACGCACGTTTTGGTGTTTTATAACACTAAAAGTGTGTTTTCGATCATCCCAAACAAACGGCAACTCATACTGATGTTATATCAGCTCGACCAATTCACTATTCACTCTATGGTTGTTTTTTATAGTTACATGACATTTTGACATCGTTCAGGTGATTTTGATCCCCGGACGCACCTTTTTAAAGGGCGTAAAACCTTTAAAAACTGCATATTCCATCATTCTGGGAATACCGAACGTATTATTGATGTTTTGTCTGCTCTTACACAAAAATAATAATAGTAAGACGGTCTTCCTATGATTTCAGGTCATTTAGATGTCATTTCATATGAAATTGACCGTTAAACGCACGTTTTGGTATTTTATGACACTAAAAGTTCCTTTTCGGTCATCCCAGGAAAACAGCATCTCAGATTGATGTTCCATCTACTCGACCAATTCACTATTAACTCTACAGTTATTTTCATCTAATTTCATAACATTCAAACATTGTTCGACTGATTTTGACTCTCGGACGTACCTTTTTAAAGGGTGTAAAACCTTTAAAAATCACATATTCAGTCATTCTGAGCAGACCGAATGTCTTATTGATGTTATTTCTACTCTTAAACAACAATAATAATAATAATAAGATGGTATTCCTATGATTTTAGGTCATTCCGAGGTCGTTTGATATAGAATTGACAGTTAAACGCACGTTTTGGTGTTTTATGACACTAAAAGTGAATTTTCGATCATCCTCAGAAAATAGAATCTTATATTGATGTTCTGCATGCCCAACCAATTAAATATTAACTCTACCGTTGTTTTTTGTATGGTTTCATGATATCTAGATGTCGTTCGGCTGATTTTGACCCCCGAACACACCTTTTTTAAGGGCATAAAACTTTTAAAAACCACATATTTGGTCATTCCGGGCATACCGAACATCTGATTGATTTCCTTCCTACTCTTATACAACAAGAATAATAATAAGATAGTCTTCCTATGATTTCAAGTCATTTTGAGGACTGTTGATATGGAATTAACCGTTAAACGCAAGTTTTGGTGTTTTATGACACTAAAAGTTCATTTTCAGTCATCCCGGGAAAACGACATCTCATATTGATGTTTAGTCTACTCAAACAATTCATTATTCACTCTACGGTTTTTTTCTTCTGATTTCATGACATTTGGACATCGTTTAGCTGATTTTGACCCCCAAACGCACCTTTGTAAAGGGCGTAAAACCTTTAATAACTGCATATTTGGTCATTCTAGGCAGACCAAACATTCGATCGACATTTTGTATGTTCATACACAGCATGAATAATAATAATACTATCTTTCTATTATTTCAGGTCATTCGTAGGTTTTTTGATTTGGAATTGACCATTAAACCCACATTTTTCTATTTTATGACACTAAAAGTATGTTTTCAGTCATCCTATGAAAATGGAATCTCATATTGATGTTTTGTCTACTCGACCAATTCACTATTCACTCTATGGTTGTTATCATATTATTTCAAGACATTCGGACATTGTTCTCCAGATTTTGACCCCGTGACGTAGCTTTTTAAAGGGCGTAAAACCTTTAAAAACCACATATTCGGTCATTTTGGGCAGACCGAATGTCCGATTGATGTTCTATCTACGCTTACACAAAAAGAATAATAATAATACAATCTTACTATTATTTTAGGTCATTCCAAGGTTGTTTGATATGGAATTGACTGTTAAATGCATGTTTTAGTGTTTTATGACACTAAAAGTGCGTTTTTGGCCATCCCGGACAAACGGAATCTCATATTGATGTTCTGTCTACTCGACCAATTAACTATTCATTATACTATTGTTGTTGTCTAATTTCATGACATTTAGACATCATTAGACTGATTTTAACCCCTGGACGCACCTTTTTAAAGAGCATAAAACCTTTAAAACCGGATATTCGGTCATTCCGGGCAGACCAAATGTCTGATTGACGTTCCATCTACTCTTACAAAAAAAATATTACTATCTTCCTATGATTTTAGGTCATTTGAATGTCACTTGATATGTAATTGACCGTTAAACCAATGTTTTGGTGTTTTATGGGTCATCTCAGGAAAACAACATCTCATATTGATGTTCCGTCTACTCGACCAATTTACTATTCACTCTACGGTTGTTGTTGTCTGATTTCACGACATTCATATGTTGTTCGCCTGATTTCAACCCCCTGACGCACCATTTAAAAAGGCGTAAAACCTTTAAAAACCACATATTCAGTCATTGCGGGCATATCAAACGTATGATTGATGTTTTGTCTGCTCTTACACAACACGAATAATAATAAGATGATCTTCCTATGATTTCAGGTCATTCTAATGTTGTTTGATATGGAATTGACTATTAAACGCATGTTTTGGTGTTTTATGACACTAAAAGTGTGTTTTTGGTCATCCTGGAAAAACATCCTCTCAGATTGATGTTTCATATACTCAACCAGTTCACTATTCACTATACAGTAGTTTTTATCTGATTTCATGACATTCAAACATTTTTTGGCTAATTTTGACCCCCTGATGCAGCTTTTTAAAGGGCATAAAACCTTTAAAAACTACATATTCGGTCATTCTGGGAAGACCGAATGTCCAATTAACATTCTATATGATCTTTCACAAAAAAAAATATGGTCTTCCTATGATTTCAGGTCATTTCGAGGTTGGTTGATATGGAATTGACCGTTAAACGCACATTTTGGTGTTTTATGACACAAAAACTGTGTTTTCAATCATCCCAGGAAAACAACATATTAGATTGATTTTTTGTCTACTTGAACAATTCAATATTCACTCTACGGTTTTCGTCATCTGATTTCATGACATTCGGACATCGTTCGTCTGATTTTGACCCCCAGACGCAGGGCGTAAAACCTTTAAAAACCACATATTTAGTCATTTTGGGCATACTAAGCATCTAATTGATGTTTTTTCTACTCTTACACAACAATAATAATAACAATATAGTAATTATATGATTTTAGGTCGTTTTGAGGTTGTTTAATATGGAATTGGCTGTTAAATGCACATTTTGGTGTTTTTTGACATTAAAATTGTGTTTTCGGTCATCCTAGACAAAGAACGTTTCAAATTGATGTTCCTTCTACTCGACCAATTCACTATTAAATCTACAGTTTTTGTCATCTGATTTCAAAACATTTGGACGTTGTTCGACTGATTTTAACCCCCGGACGCACCTTTTCAAAGGGCATAAAACCTTTAAAAACCACATATTCAGTCATTCCAGGTAGACTGAACGTCTGATTGATGTTATGTCTGCTCTTACACAATATTAATAATAAAAAGATGGTCTTCCTATCATTTCATGTCATTATTAGGTTTTTTGATATGTAATTGACTGTTAAACGTACGTTTTGGTGTTTTGTAACACTAAAAGTGTGTTTTCGGTTATCTCGGAAGAACGACATCTTCGATTGATATTCTGTCTGCTCGACCATTTCACAATTCACGGAATATATAGAAATTTCAAGTTAATTCCATTTATTATGGATACTTCTTGATAAAAAAGGAGTGTTGTGTGTGTGAGGGGTAAAAACCACCATACACCGGGATCATAGTCATCTTTCTTAGAGGCAAAACTCATTAACAAATGTGTTGTGTTTTTTTGATTCATTATGAGTTAAAGAGAGAAATGTTGAATAATCATGAGAGTGTTTGGGATATGGAATAAAAAATTTATCAACACTCGTTCACCCCCCCCCCCATGTTAACTACATTCTAAGTGATCCTATCAATGATAACAATATCCAAACCCCCGATGCTACCTAGTTACATAAAAAAATGTAAATTCATAGGAAACCATGAGGTAGCTTTTCACATTTTTAGAAGCAGGTGTACTGGTGGTTATGATTGATCCAATAATTAGCATCAAATGTAGAGATGACAATTTTGAACTCTGTAGAACACAACATGAGTTAAACGGGTTTGGGTCAATCATAAATGGATTTAGATTATAATCAAGTTGGGTAATATGGAATATGAATAATATTTAGATTGGATTTATCTTGACCATTCTTTACCCATCTTATCCTTTTTCATGATATAGTAAGTTATATATTTTAAGTTAAATGGGTTTACAAGATAGTCAACCTAATCCATAAACCCAAATTATTACCTTTAATCAAACACAATTGCCCAAATCCAATATTAGGCATTAAACCCAATTCTCTAAGCAAGCAATAATTAATGAAGAATATGGTGACGTTCAATTCAGGAATTCCACACACTATAATTATTAAACGAAAATTTTAAGTTATAAAAGCAGAAACACACATGTTGGTTGTTTCGTAGAAAATCAAGAGATCCAAGTCCTCCTCCACCTTCAATGGTTGAAAGTGTTACCTTAAATGATAGATACAAGTTTTTCACCATCATTTGTCCAATGAAAACCCCAAAATAACCCCTCCTCACTCTAAACCTCTACACCCAATATTTAAGGACATTCCAAACTTGCAAGAAAATAAATATGGCACTTGATTCCTTACTTTGTTTTTATGTCACAAAAGTGGAAGGGGTGCCCTTTGCAACTCTATAAAACTAGAATCTATAACAGATATGAATTGTGAAACAAAAACAAGGAGAACAATTTACCAATAGATCAACTCACATAGCTTGTTCATGAACTTTAGGTGCATTTCCACAATCCAAAAGAAGTTACCGGTGTGGACGGAGCCCCTGACGAGCCCATAGTTTTTCTCTGTATGTATACAAGAATAAATGAATAAATTATAATAATAAAACAAGGCATTATATATATGGTATAAACTATTATAAATAAAATAAACTTCATATCATGACAACTACATGTACTAGTTTACAACTGAAACCATGGCGCAAGGAAAAATGCTTCAAAACAATACTAGCTAATTGGATAATTAGAGACACCATGAAACTTCATGAAACATAGTCTTGTAGTCTTAGGTTATATTATGTAACAACATAAAAATATATAAAATTAAACAAATAAATAATTTCACACTAAAACTAAAAAAATGAAATAAAGAGAGTGAAGTTAACACCAATTTTAAAAAAAACATCAAAACCTATAGTCTATGTTTGGGTTCACATTCAAACCTCACGATTTCCATTGATATTAATTTTCTCACTTAATAAAAAATATATTTAAGATCCTAAAGAGGATAGAGTTAAAATATTGTAAGCACGATGTGTCAGAACTAGTATTATAGGTCTGGATAAATTAATATTCAAAGAAAAGGTTCTAAAAAAAGCATTGATATAAAGCTATTGTTTCAACTCATGCTCTCATTTTTTTCATTCAAAAAATGACATTGTTTATTTTTATATAACTATATTGAAAAACTTGATCATGATACATGAGATAGATAAATTCCACCACCTCAAAAATAGATTATTTAAAAAGTAAAATAAGTACTATGACAATGAAGTAAAAAACTTGTAATTAGGTAAACCAATACCATAAAAAAACATTAGCTGAGGGAGAGAGGGAGAGATCAAATTTATTGAGGTTGGCATAAAAAATATAGGGTTTCACAATGCTTCATACATAGAAATTCATACAGTGACCCTCCAGTTTAAAGAGATTCTCATTGATAGTAAAGGCCTTCAAAATGAAAAATCATTCTACAAGAAAGAACATTCACTACACCAAAATTAGGTTTTAGCGGCGGTTTTGTGGCGGCGGTTCACAAAACCACCGCTAAACCTTTTTCTAAAATGGTTTCGTGGCGGTTTATTATAAACCGCCGTGAAACCCTCCATATTTTTTTACGCTGCCGACCCTTCCCCCTACCCCGACCCCCCTTGTTCCCCCGACCCCCCACAACCCCACGCGACCCCGCGACCTCGGCGACCCCCCGCGACCCCCGGTGACCCCGCGTGACCCCGCGACCCCAGCGACCCCTTCCACGGCGACCCGCGGCCCCGCAGGGATCCCCTCTTCACATCCAAGGTGATTTTTAGGGTTTTTTCCCATTTCCCCCTTTCTCTATTCCCCTTATCTATTTATTGGTTTCCTTTTAGGTCTTGGCCAGACCCTAGATGTTAGGGTTGATGTTTAGTTCGTTTTTCTTTGGATCTAGGGTATGTGGTTGGTATGTGGGGCCTTGTTCTCCCTCCTGTTGAAGTTTTGTTGCATTCACACTCAAGCAGTGTGCATTTCCCTGCCTTTTCTTTCTAATTCAATCCATATGATCCTTGGGTGTTACTAAATAATTTTTAAAACATGATTTACACCTTGTTAATGTACTTGGTTAAATTATTATGGTGTTTTATTAGTGATATGATTTGTTAAAAATATCTTTCAAAGTGAATCTTAAATTATGCCTATAATAGTGAAATTGGATGATTTGGATGGTTCTTTACCTTATTAATGTTTTATTTAATTGATTGGATGGTGTTTTTCATTTGTTATGTGGAACATGGTGATTTTTATAGTATGGTTAAAGTTTTGTTTGGAAAGATCTCTTAGTTTTTAAAGATAATTGTTGGTCCTTTGGAAATTATATGAAATGGATGTGTTTGGTTTGAAAGGAAAGTGATGATTCTAAAAATATTTTTGGGTGTCTCATGGATGTTAAAGGGTTTCATTGGATGTGGGAACATCCATGGGTTAGTAGAGGATGGTGGTGAACTTGAGGTCACATGGGGATTGCGGTAACGGTTTTGTTTTGTTTTGGTGTGTTCAATGACATCACTTTATGGTGCATCTCTTATTGCATATTTTTTCATTCTGTTAAAATAATATGCACTATCGTATTCAAGTAACATAAGTGTTATCTTACATATTCCTAGTTGATGGGCCTATAGGGTATAACATGACTTTTTCTAGGGCTGAGTGGTGATTTCTAGTAGGTTTATGTCTTTTGAATTTATCCCTAATATTTCCCTTAGTAGTGAATTGTAAAGGACTTAGGTTGAACGTTTTCAACCTGAAATTTTTTTTCCTTTCAAATTTTCAGATGATCAAAATGATTCCCTATCTATACAAGGTAAATATCTTGTGAGTGGAAACTCTATTTTTCCAATGTCACCTATTATGGGTTTTTGACGTCGAGAGTGCCAATTATATTTACATTATTAGCTTATGGACTTTTAAGTTGTACCAATGTATTTTATGTCTAAGTTCAAACATTGTAGACCAATGTGTGGTTGAGGCTTAAATTTATAAAGATTTAATGAAAGTATGAGGTTTTCTCTACAGTGGTAAGTTTAAGGTAATCCCAAGTAAGATTAAGAGCCTAATACATATACAAAAAGACTCAATTATGGGTTCACATAGATTAAATTTATATTTCTTAAACAAAAATTTATAGGGGGTTATAGTTTTATAGCTTAGACCACAGAGGTGAGGTCGTATATTCAACATAGAAGAAAAATTTTCCCTGCCTAAATTGTTTTTCCCCATACCAATTCGTATTACCCCTAATAGGGGAGTATTCACTTTGTTTAAGGATTTTATACTCAGACCATGAATGGTGAATTACTATATTTCATAATAAGAGAAAATCAAACATGACATGGATTTGTTAGGGGTCTAAATCAGTATAAACGACCACAAAGAGAGGTGAATACAATTTATGGTCTTTATGCTCAGACCAAGAAGTTGAACACTAGGATTCTCACCATGGGATTCTCAAACATGTTAGCAAAGATCTTCATAAGTTCTGAACTAGTGCCACTTACTAAATATTTTAAATTTATTATTATTGAATTAAGTATAATAGTTTGTGTTCAAGTTAAAAATTCATTTCTAAATAATTACTTCAAATTAACTGAGATTAGGACTTGAAATATACATAAATGTTTGAAGTAAAAATTGGACATGTCCTTTGTATTATATCAAATCCAAATTTTATGTTTTGCATAATTTTTTTTAATATGAGTTGTTTGAAATATTGAAGATAAATTTTTATAGTACTAAACACAAAACATATTTAAGTGAAAATAACATACATCATTCATTAGTTTTTAAAAGAGATTTTAATGAGAACCCCACTATGGAAATACAAGTGGATGAATTAAAATTACACAACCTAATGATATAATGAATAACAAAGGTCTCTCCAAATTCAAGGAGATAAGAAACAGTATCAAATTTAAAGAGAGAGGTAAATTCAAATAGATAGTGAAAAGATTGAAAAATATAAAGAGCAATGAAACATGAACAATTTTCATGAACTGACCTAGGATACCCATAATCCAAGTACCCAATCTATCCTGCGATAAGTCTCAAAGGGTGTCATATAAGGGCTAAATATTTCTAGTAATTTCGTTGTACTAATGGTATGAAAATCATGCATCTTTGGTGTGTTCAATGACATCACTTTCAATGGGGTTTTGTTTGAGGCAACATAAATGTGTGATTGATAGTGTTATGATAAGTGTGTAACCCGATATTCTTATTGCTCCTCAATGAGGTGTTGACATTGTCTCCTAGGGACTAGACTTGTTCGGTTTGTCTGGGCATGCTAAGTAAGTGGTAAATGTGATCAATGTTTCTTCTTTATTATATTATGCATACTTTATGATCAATGGGTCATCTTTATTATATTATGTTTCTGTAATCTTACACTATCGTATATATGAATCTCTTTCTCTATTTAGTAGTAACTATGTGTTTTAATTTTTTTTATTATTGTGTAGGCACATTGTGATATATATGGATAAAATCTGGATCACATTAATGAGGAACACACCTCATCATGTTAAGGGTTTGAATGAGTTTTTAGATTTTGAAATTTTTAATCGATCCGTTGAAGGGAGAATAAAATGTCCATGTCCTAAATGTAAATTTAGAACATGGTTGAAGTGAGATGAGGTTTATGAACATTTAATACTGAAGCAATTCCCTGGTCAATATTTGTGTTGGATTTAGCATGGACAATCGAACGTTATAAAAAGATTGAGCACTGATGTTAATCCGCAGAATGATGTCCCAAGTTCGTCGACAATGGAAAATGAAATGAAAAACCTAATAAATGATGCATTCGGCACTGCAAGACACCACTATCAGCATCAAAACATATCAAAATAACCAGAAGAGGGTGCTACAAATTGCAATGTGACAAGTGATGTTTTTGAGACTGTGACATAGGCAGATCAAGATTGTCACATATCATTGGATCCTTCTCTTGATTCTGTGGAGCCAAATGTAAGAGAAAACTTCACTAAGGAAAATGTGTTTCATGATTTAGTTGATGATGGAAATCAAGAGTTGTATAGTGGGTGTTTGAAATATTCAAAGCTTTCATTTCTGTTGAAGTTGTACCATATCAAATGTCTATGTGGAATTACAAATAAGGAAATGTCCATGATATTGGAATTGATTCGTGATGCATTTATTGAAGCAAAAATCTCAGAATCTTTTTATGATATGAAAAAATTTGTTAACAATCTTGGTCTGAATTATAAAAAAATACATGTGTGTACCAATGATTGTATGCTTTATTGGGGAGAGGATTCAAGTAGACAGAATTGCAAGAAATGTTCTTCTTCTAGATGGTAGGAAAAGGGTGATGTTGGAAGTCTGAATGAACATAATTTCATGGAGAAGAAGAAAAGGAGCACACATGCAAAGGTTTTGTGTTACTTTCCTTTTAAGCCTCGATTGCAAAGATTATTCATGTCATTGAAAACCGCTGAACACATGAAGTGGCATTCTGTAGATAATAACAATGATGGGTTAATGAGACATCCACGAGATTCCCAATTGTGGAAGACATTTGATTCATTACATCTCGATTTTTCAGCTGATCCTAGGAATGTTCGATTGGGATTGGTTGCCGATGGATTCAACCCATTTGGGACTTTGAGTACCAATTATAGCATTTGGCCAGTTGTTTTGATCCCTTATAATCTACCTCTGTGGATGTGTATGCAATAAACATCTTTTATCCTTTTGATGATTATTCCTGGAAAACAAATGCCTAGAAATGATATTGATGTATACTTGTAGCCTTTTATTGAATAATTGCAGGAGTTATGGAGTAGCGGTGTTGAGACATTTGATGCTTCTTCTAAAACAATGTTCAAAATGCATGATGATTTAATGTGGACCATTAGTGACTTACCTGGGCTTAGGAATTTATCTGGTTGGAACACTTACACGGGTTTGACTTGTCCCTTTTGTAACTTTGATTTTGAGCCCAAATGGCTACCTCACATTATCACCCAGTAAACTAATATGTATTGAGTTTATGTTATGAGTATTACTTTGATGTTTTAATTTTTTAATTTTTTAATTTTCATTGAAGTGATATCTGACCTTGTTTTTCAATAAGATATGTTATATCTTGAAATGGAGGAAGGAGCTCTCTAATCCATGTTTCTAGATGGTGTGACCATATGTGATTACATGGTTGTTAGGTGTAGTGTGGGGCCTTGGGGATTACACAATTGTTTTGGAGAAAGATAACTATTGAGGAGGGGTTCTGGGATGTCGAGGTTTTCATTCCATCTTTAGAACAAATCATGGTGGTTTATACCTGATAGTTATGTTACAGGGTTGTTGTTCGGACCCCTCTCTTCTTGGGTAGTTTTGCATTCTATAGGGTGAGGTTGTTTTGAGAGCTATATGATGTAATGGAGTAAACCTCTTAGATTAATTACATTGTGAAACTTCAGTGATTAGGGTGTTCTAGGGGATGTTTTTCACTCATTCCAGGAGTTTTTCAAAAATACAGTTTTTAACTATCCATGAGTCAGCCTGTCAATGAGTCAGGTTTTCAGTGAATCATCCTATCAGTGACTCAGGGATTTGGTGTCGGTGAGTCAAGGGTGTCAGTTCCATGGTGTCGGTTCCAGGGCATCGGTACAAGGTTGTTGCTCACATGGAATCAGTTCTAGGGCATTGATGCTAGGGTGTTGGTTCCAGGGTGAAAATGTCATAGCATCGGTGATAGGGTATCAATGAGCCACCCATCAGTGATTCATTTCATGTTTTCCCCAGACATCCCAGTCTCCCCCTTATGATTTTATTTTAACAAAAAATATGTTACCTATTGAGTTTGACTTTGCTTAAATATTTTTCCACTATATTCAAGGAGAATTATTGTTTCTCCAAATTGTAATCACCCTTAAATTTGGAAAAACCAAATTAACGATACATGGTGTTGACCACAACACGTATTTCAAGTATTTTGAAGTCATCTCTCTAATTTTATTGTTATATGTTTTCAAAAAACCGAGTTTGATGCTATGTTTGGGTGTTTTTAAGAGTTTTTTGAAGGATATTTTTTATATATTTAATTTCCTAATGTCCTCAGGGATTTGAGATATTCAAATAGCATGGTCATTCCATGATCTGTTTTATCCAGCACATTGAAATTATATCCCTTGTTATTAGGATCTCACTCATTCTTAAGCCAAGATCCTCTAATTTCCAGTGGATTCTTTTCCTTCTCCCAAGGTGTGGAAAGAGTCCTTCCTCCTTAAAAGAGACATTCCCCCACCCTGTTCTACTTTCATGTAGTTCCTTGGAGTTATTCCTTACTCCTCACGTGATATCATGCTCTTTATTCAAGGAGGAACTTCGATCCTTTGATCATCCAAGTAAATATTTCCTTCATTTCAGTTCCTATGAGCATCTTGCATGGTAGGTTTAGTAATGTTCTATGTGAATATGACTGAAATATATTATTTAACATAAGGAATAATTTATTTAGTATGATGATAAAAACTCATTGAAGGGGTTATAGTACATTTACTATTTCTACTTGTTATCTTTTTTTATTGTTCTGACTTTTTGTGGATGTGTGTCTTATAAAAATCCTGGCAATTAGTGGTCTTTTATTACACACTATTAATATTTTTATTGGTTATAATGCTAGGGAAAAATGCTGTAATGTGGAAACTGATTAATCATGTACACATGGTTAATTAAATGGATGCTCAAGGAATAAGAACCATTATGTGATACCCCAGTAAAAAAATGTAATTCAAGAACAGTGTTGGATAAATCTGAATTTACCCCTGTTTGATGGGTGTGGTCATGTAATGTGTGTTATGGTTGGGTTTTATGGTTTATGTGGAATGTTTGTGAATTTAAGCGACAGTTCTATCTATGTTTGTGGGATTGATTTTTGAATGGAAGAACTTGTAGGCAGTTGAACGACCTTTGGTTGTATTGTGTCCATCAGACAGGCTTCTGTATGGGGACTGCAATGTGGCATTGGTGGTTTTGTTTAGTGGGACTACAAGAATGGTTTTCATTCATTTTTGAGTTGGTAAGGGATTTTATTTTTTGGTAGTAATGGAATATATAATGTGAATCCCTTGAATAAATGAATAGAACGTGGTTAAATAAAAAGTGGATAGATTATTCTTTGGAAGTATCTGTTTTGTGGGTTTGCATATAGCAGTAGAAACAAAAGTGTTACTATTGGGTTGTTCATTGTTTGGTTGAAACCTATAGGTTGGGATACTATTTTATTATCTATATGTATATGAAGATATTGTTTTTTGTAATTTCTATACACACCTGACCGTCATTTACCACCATGTGTTTAACACCCCCATTCCATTGGATAGGGTGTCTTTTCCCACCATCTCGGCTCTTCAGAATTGATAGTTATTGGATCATCTCTTCTTCACCTTCCATACCACTCATGTAATCCGAGTAGTCTATGATGGCTTGATGTTTTCTATTTCCCAAGGCTCTTTGGGTATGAGGTGTTGTGGATGGGATGCCTAGGTGTCTGGAGGATGGTTTTTTTCCCAAGTGTATTCTGGATGAGTTCCAAGTGTCTATGGATGGAACGTGTGATTTTGGTGGCTTATATGGTTGTTGTTTATGGTAATTTATGTGTGTGGTTTTCATGGCCCAGATGTTTATTATTGGAGGAGGGGTATGTTTGTGGTTGGGGTGAACCATATGGTTGTTTTTGTGGTCGAGGTATTTGTGTGGTTGTGGTGGACCACATGGTCGTTGTTGTGGGAAGGTTATGTATGCTTTTTTGGTGGACCACATGGTCATTATTTCAGGATTGATAAGCATGTTGTTGTTGCAGGAAGTATATATGTGTGGTTATGGACCTGGTGTGAGCGGGTGGTTTGTGGTAGTAAGATTACAGTGGGATTTGTGGGGGAGGTCTGATGTGTCAGGATGTCTCAATTAACTAGTTTCAAAGTGATAATGGGTACCCAAATAACAATGATCTAATATTACTACTTTACTTGACTTGTTTTATTCGGTGAGTGTGTCGTGGTGAGGCTGTGTGGCGAGTATTCCATGATAGGTGATTTTAGATTCTGTTGTCTTCACAAGAATATTAGTATATTCCCCCACCTATGCAGGAGTGACTTGGGTTTCCATACTGAGTATACATGTATGATCACCTTATATATATACAACTACAACCAGGTTTTCAGGTGGATTTGAGGATCACGCTAGATATTAATAGATTAGGCATCGTAATAGTTGATGTTGCTGCATAGTCCCTTTTATTTTGTTACATTAAAGTTTTATTGCACCATGTATTGATTTTACTTTTGAACATTAATATTGGAATGTATTTTGGGTCTATGTTGAAACATTTTTTTGTGAGGCTGATGACTTTGTCCTCCTACACAGGATATGTAGTGACCTGGTTGGTCGATATGATATGTGATTCCTTCTTATTGATCCCCATGTTGGGTGTTGTTTCTCAGGTTTTTCTCAGTTTTTTTATATTTTTGGTTTTATTTGTTTTTCAGGGAAGTGGTGCAGCAGAAGAAAAGAATTATTATTTTTATTCTGGGCAGCTTTTCGCGGCGATTTTAACCGCCGCTACATGCATATTCGCAGTAGTTTCGCGGCGGTTCACACCGCCACTAAATTGTGAAAACCGCCGCTAAATAGGAGAATCATGGCTACCTCATTCTTTGGAGGTCACTATGACTTTAGCGTCGGTTTTACGACCATTAGAATTTGAGTTTATTCATGGCGGTTATAACCGCCGTGAATAAAGTGATTTCTAGGGCTCGTAAAACCGCCGCTAAAATCAGAAAAACCGCCACGAAATGAGGCAGTTGTGACGCTTTCCTGAAACTGCCGCTAAATGAAAATAACCGCCACTAATAGATTTGTGACGCCCTATTTTTTGGCGGTTTCTGTAAACCGACGCTAAATGGAGATTCTGTTGTAGTGATTCTTGAGAATTTTTATATAGGAATAATACATAAAATTAACATATAATAAAGAATGAATAACCTTGCTAAGCATGACAACAAGAAATCCATCTTCAGAAACCTTGTTCTCTAATAATGTTATTTCATCCTTCAATACCTTACCACTATGAATCACCAATTGTTTCCCACAAGGATAGTTGTTTTTTCATTGTAAATTTTCAATATTTTTTTTTAATTTCCATAATTTAAATAATAAACTTTGAATTCATCACTTCATAATAATAATCAAATAATCCATCATGCATTACAAGTTGCTTTCAGCATACTGTATCACATATATCAATTCAAAATATGGCATGAAAGATAAAATGTAGCACATAGATTTATATAAGCAATGCTGGTAAACATAATATTAAACTAACTAGTAAAGGTCATGCACAAAACAACACATCCACAATAGCCACCTCAATCTGAGCCATTAAAAAATGTCAAAAATGAAAATATGACTAAAAAATAATTTTCGGGATGCTTGGAAAATGATTTCATATAAATTTTTTCAATGTTTAAAATTGTAAAATACTAAATCAATGAACAAATCACCTGGAGACTACGAGTAAAATAAAATTCTTAATTATATTAAAGAAAGTCCAAATCATGTATGTGATACTATATAAAAGGCCAAATCATGTATGTGATGTAACTAAATACCAATTCATACTCCTTCCAAACACATCAAATGCTATACTGGCAGAAAAAATAAGAGATTGGATGATTATGAGAGTATAGAGAGATAATGGACTTGTGGAAAGATGAAGTACCCATGTAATAATCACATAATGTTCAAATTGAATAAATAATATTGAACTGTAATTTGAAAAAATCACTTGGAGGGGGCTCACCATGGGTGAAGGGGGCCGACAGGATTGGGGATGCGCAAAGGGGGCTCAACTATGGGGGATCGATGGGGGTGATAGGCTTTGACGGTGGGGCTTAACAAAGGGGATCGATGGGGGCGGGAAGGCTCGGTGGCTAGGCATGACTAGGGAAGAAGGGATCGGAAGTGGGGAATTACTGGGGTATAAGGTCTTGATGGGGGGGATCGACGGATGTGGGAGGGATCAACGATAGGGTATGATGGGGTTGGGGTTGTTCGACAATGGTGGGATGGGGGTGGCATTGTGCGAAGGCGAGGTTACGGGAGGGTGAATCAAATGGGTTTTTTGAGGGAGGAGGTCCGTAGGAGGAGAAGGAGGGTCATGGGAGGAAAACATTTTAGGGTTGGGGGTCAAATTATACCGCGACCTCCATTTGGCGGTCACCCGAATCAACCCCCCCCCCCCAGAATACTAAATTTTCTAGTAGTTTTTTTGGTATAAAATGACCACAAAAGACTCAAGTATATCTTTACATAGTGTGATTTGAATTTGATGTAGGTAAGGTTGGTGGAGTACCTACAATACTTCTAATTTGAGCTTTCCTACATGCCTAGTAAGGGAAATGTAGTGTCCAATGAACTGAGTAGGAAGACTCAGATATAGGAGGTGAAATAGGCCAGTAGAAAGTGGTAGCTTATGGAGTTGTTCTCTGAGATGCATCTGGAGGTGCACGGTAGATAGGGACAGACTTATCTTTTATCCTTAGTTATGAACTCTGCCCTACTCGACAGAGTTAGGATGAGACAACTATGAGATTCAGAAGGCCTAGTTCTATGGGAGTGTGTGATAGGTGAGGACCCTCCTCTTAGTTGGATGGTAGGGGATGATGAGATCATGCATATCCATTGACGTTTTTGGGTTTCAGTGGATATACGCGAGGAGTTTATGTAGGAGTTTCATGCTTCATCTTGAGCAGTGCATCCCTTTTGTCACCAATATGTATCGTAATATATGTCATCAGTATTTTTGGATGAGTATGAAGAGATAGGTAGCTGGTTTTTTTATGAGGTGTTTCACTTGTCAATTGGTGAAGGCGGAACATCAGTGACCAGATAGGCTTTTACAGTAGTTACCTATTCTGGAGTGGAAATGGGATGATGTCGTAATGGATTTTGTGATTGGTTTAATGAGGTCTCCTTGAGGTAACGATGTTGTGTGGTTGGTGTTGACAGTCTTATAAAGGTCAATCATTTCTTACTGATCTAAGAGACCTTTAGTATTGATGATCTCGGAAGGTTGTATATCTGAGAGGTGGTACGACTACATGGGTTCCCACACACTATAATTTTGGATACGGATGCCCACTTTATGTCTCATTTCTAGTAGAGTTTTCAGAGGGTGTTTGGTACATAGGTTCTTCTGAGCACAGCATGCCACCCTCATATTGATGGCCAATTAGATCGTACGATACAGGTGATAGAGGACATGTTGTGAGCATTCATCCTAGATTTTGGAGGCTCTTAGGAGAGGCATATTCCCCTGGTTTAGTTTGCTTTCAATAACAATTATTAGGAAACTATACAGATGGTTCCTTATAAGGATTTATACGATAGGCCATGTTTTCCTCTCCTCTGCTAGTTAGAGGCAGGAGAGGCAGCTTTACTAGGACCATGTCTCATTCAGGAGACTTCTGAGTAGGTCCAGTTGATTCAAAAGCAGATGTCTACAGCAAATTCTCATCAGAAATATTACACCGATCGTCGCAGATAGCCTATAGAGTTCAAGTTTGGGTATTGGGTTTTCTTGTATGTTTCACCAAGGTTGGGACATAGGTGGATCAGGATACATGGTAAACTTTCACCATGATATTTCAGGCTATTCGAGATTATGGAGAGAGTCGAGTTAGTTGCCTATCGATTGCAGTTACCTTATAGGTATTGAGCCATGCACAATGTATTCCATGTATCTCAGTTGCGCCACTATCACTCAAAACCATCTCACACTTTTCAGTCTGAGGAGGTTGAGATTGAGGTTGATTCATCTTTTGAGGAGCATTCGATTTGTATCGTTGATAGGAGAACGAAGGTTCTACAAGGTCGGTCAGTTCCTCTAGTATGAGTGTTATGGAAGAAAAACCATTTATAGGATGAGACCTAGGAGTGGTAGGTTGATGCACATGCTCAGTGTCTAAAGTTGTTCGCAAATAAATCTTGACCACCCTTCAGAGAGAAATTTGGGGATGAATTGCTAGAAGGGTGGAAGATTGTAAGAACTTGGGTTTTTGTATGAGGTGTGGATACCTTTACTTTCAGTTTAGATGCTTAAATATGGAATTTTTGATATATTAACTCAATCGTGGGTTTTATGGGGGAGTCGTGAGCTTGTTCTGAACTTTGAACTCGGAGTTTGGGGGTTTTTAGCCTAGTTCACGGTTGTCGTGTGGTTTGGAAAACTGTACGGGTGAATCGTGTGAGGCTAGTAAGAGGGAAAAAAGGATCTTTATGATTAAGGAAACCATGTGGTAGCAGTCGTACGACCGTGCGTATTTTCTGAGTAATTACAGCTTTTTGACAAAGCATTTTCGCATGTTACCACATAGTTATTCAGACCATACGGAGTAACCGTGCGGTGTGCCCCTTAGAAGTAGTGAGTTGTGCATGGTTTCTTCACGATTTAGAAAACTGTGCGGGTAAAATGTGCGAGGCTGATGGATGAATTTTTAAAAAAAATAATTAAAAATGTAAAATCCTTTTAAACCCATTTTTGGTTTCTTCTTCAATGCACAGCCCCCTTTCGTGGAGCTCTCCCCTTTGGTTTCTAGGTTAGGGATCAAGACCTACTCTCCATCCGATCTCCATTTCAATCATGGATCATCTCATCATATCTATATAGGTAAGGCCTATGTTTCTTTTTTGACATATTTGATTCTTTTGGAAATCGATTACGCTATTTGATTTTATACTCACATGCCCTAATTTCTCATTCTCAATCTATTCTTTAGATCTCTCATAAACCATGATGAATTGGGACTCAATACTATATGAGATCTCTACTACCAAGATGAGGTAGGTGGTCTATATATTTCTTCATCTTTTTGGTGTTTTTCAGGTGTTCGGCCAATATACTGCCCATCGGACTTTCCAGTGTGACCTTGATTTTTGAACAAGTTGCTTTTAGTAGCTATAGTTGGAACTAGTGAGGATGCTCGTAGGTTCCGTTTAGGTTCGTTGTCACTATTTTCTTGATTCAAGGTCACCCATGGGGTGTTTCTTAAGAAAATTCCTTCTTTATACCTATTTAAACCACCCAAGGGGTGTGTTCTTGTGCTTTCCTAGTTAGAGGAAGCCTGTTGATGCCTTAATGGTCTTCAATAGATTTCTTAGGAGAGGTATTGCCTCCTTTCCTCATTATGTAGTATTATGTCATGCCTATTTTTATAGCTTGGATTAAGTGAAATGGATGATATGGGTGGGTATAGCTATATGAATTGATTAATGGATTGTTAAATGGTTTATATGGGAGGGTAGGCCCATATGTTATTTAAATGATAGACAGATAGCATGAGTGGGAATACTTATGGCTAGCGCATGTTTATGTGAGTGGGTATACTCACGTTGAATGAAATTTTTAAATTGAATGCTTTGATTGAATGGTTTGATAGATTCCATGGGCTGCTCTCCATGTATCCAGAACGTGGTAGTGGATGCATTGGGTTGACTCCACCCCTTGGGTCTTGATTCTAGGGGATGCCTCGGGCCTTACTACCCCATGGATCTGGCTTGCTTGGACTCACGTAGGACTCGTTACACATGTTCCTAGGACTCCAATCAGTGCCTAGATCGAGTTTCCACTAAGACACCCATGGAACTTGACGTGTATGCCTTGGATGAGCTCCTTGGGTATGTCTCTTTGTGTTCTAGATTAATTAAACGGATTCCCTAGTACATGAAACATTGGATCTGACCTTTGTGTTCTACACTCACTATATAGCATGGTCGTGGAATCCATGACTTCTTCATACAGTGTGGTTGTGGGTTACTTAACATGGATGGATGTACAATGTGGCTATGTGACTTGTTTGCCTTGTTTATAGCTACCTTGTTAAGAGATGACTCTATTGTAGGTAGCCTTAAGGGGCTCTTTGGTTTTACATATGGCAGTAGACTTATTTCATGGGCATACACACTTTACTTTACTGGTTGATTACACTTGCTAGCACTTTGTATATTACTATTAGAACTATATAGACTATTGGTGGTTACCTACTAGGATGTTTATCTCACACACTATTTGGGCCTCCTCAGGGACCCAAACATATTATATGGTTGTAGGTGATGATAGTGGAAATCGCCTTGGCATAGATTGTTGATTGTGGTTTTGGAGTAGGGGAGCAGAGGACCAAGCTGAGGCTTGCGATGCTGTGATACATTTTTGTCTTTTATTCTTTTTTTTACTTTTACTATATTACATTTTCATGTACCTTCTTTGGATGCTTTCTAGATTCATGTATTATCTGCATCATTTTGTATATGAGACACTTTTGGTTATTGATATGTATTCTTGTCTTGTCTTACTTTTAGTTTACTGTTATTTATTTCACTTACACTATTTATTATGTTTGAATTCCACTGTGATAATCTGATAATGAGGTTATAGTATCCCCATTGACTCACCTATGCCTTCACTACTAGTTGGTAAACTTTGGCATTTGGGGAGATGTGCTTGAGGCCATGTGGCCAACCGGATCTAGAGCACCATTTTGGGTGGCATTAAGGTCCAGGACATTACACTTGTATAGCCAGTAGAGGATCTTGCAGAGTAGGTATAAGATCATTCACAATAGATATGAGATCATGCACAGCAAGCATGGGATCATGCATACTAGGAAAGGGATCCTATATAGGAGGCATGTGATTCTGTAATCCCTGGCCCTTTAAAGACATGGGATATGGGTAGGATATCAAAACAATTCAATACTCAGGAGACAAAATATCTTATGAGGGCTTATTTGATGTGTATCGACCATTATTATCATCTCCATAGGATCCTATTAGGAACCCATACTTTTTGACACATGGGTCCATATATAATTTTGTGGATCCCTTTTCATGGTACATAGGATAGTTGTCTGCCTAGAAGTATGAGGAGGCACCTGCAACACAACATGTTGAGGTGTCAACATCAATAAAGCAGTACACAAAGGTAGTACATAAGAGGAAATTTCTCTTATATCCGGCACATCAAAATAGAAAATACGTTGCATCTGAAGTGGTCATGAGGTTCATACATAGGGTTGTGGTATCAAGGTGCAACAACATTTATTTATTTACAATTCAGAATATTTTACATACAAAAATATCTGATTTTTGAAGTAATTAAAAGTATTTTTAGATTCTACATTTTTACATTTCTCCTACTGCTTGTCGCACCTCATTATCATAATCTCTACCATTAATATTTGATCTATTAAATTTTCATAAATTGTGATCAATTTATATGGATGAAAAATAAAATAAAATACTTTAACATTGTGGTTAATCCATTTATCCATTATATTATTATCAATACATCTAATCATGATGAATAAAATGAAATAAAAAAAGGTCACATTGGTAACAAATAATATAACCCTTTAGACCCCCATGACGAATGAAATTATTGGGAGAAACATTTCAATCACACCTTTGATCATCTATGGAATAAATATAATCATCGAGAGTATAATCAGGGAAGTGGTAGATTTTTTACTTAAATTAGATATTAAATAAAACATATACAAAATATTAAATCTCAAAAGTATAAATACTTGACTAAAACTATGAATCAATGTATAAATAGAAACTACATCAATGTTATAAAATAAAAGAAGCGTGAAATGATAAGTAAAAAAATAAGAAAATTTCTACAATGGAATTCCCACTACTCAAAGATAACATCCACAAAAAACATACCAGGAAATTAATAAAAAAATTAATATATCCTTTGAATAATATTAAAATAAATAAGAAATGATACTTAAATATAATTATAATATGATGTGTATATACATTCTAAATTCAAATGCATCTATATATATAAAATTTTCATTTCAATGTTATTATTCAACACCACCAACTCAAATTCATTCATATTAGGAAATCACTTGATGATACATTTACATCCATATCCACATTACCATCCTTAATTTCATATAAATTTATTATTTTAATGTTATTATTTCATATACATGGCAACATAAATTTCCTTTAATTTAATATATCTTATCATAACAACACCATGTTATTGTATGTTTGAATCTTTGTATTATCCATAAATTAATGGAATAAAAATATCTAATTAAATATATAATATATTTAAAACATTTATAAAATATAAAATTTTAAAAAACATTCAAAAAAAATATCACGATAAATATATTTATAAATTTAAATTAGTGAGCATAAATCTATTTGACGCTTGAAAAAAAAAAGACAAACTATGATATATTTATAACATTTATAAAATATACCATTTAAAAAACATTTATAAAAAAATAAACCCAAAAACACCCAAACTAAAATATGTTTATAACAAATATAAAATATAATATTAACCCAAAAACAATATTTCAATAGGTGTCAATTCAATTGATGCCCGCTCACTGGTAGCCGAGCATCAATCTGTCTCGGATTACCCAAAAAAATACAACCCATAAAAAACATTATTTGATAGGTATCCACTGGAAAGGAGGTTGAAATAATTCAATGAGGGGAGTCTCCGACCCCCACCAATCCCATACTTACCATTCTACACTACCTATCACTACAACAAAATTGATATATGGCAGTGGGTTTTTTTTTGTTTGGTGGCAGTTTAAACTGACGTCATATGGTTTTGTGATGGTTTCCAAAAACTACTGCTAAAGTTGGTGTCGGTAGTCAACTCATGTCAGTTCCTTCCACTTAGTAGTGGTTTTGATTCCCAAAAAAATGACTAAAATATAGTATCATTTTGAACCTTTTCAATACTTTAGGCATTTTTTGGGAAGCAAAACCGCCACTAAAATACAAAAAACCACCGCTAAACAAAAAAACCTTAAATAGTAGTGGTTTAAAGCGCCACTAAACAATAATTTTTCATATATGGTAGTGATTTAAACCAACTCTATATATTGATTTAAAATAAATACAACTACGGTTTCTACAGCCCAAAAACAACCAAAAAAATTAGATATTCAATTATAACACATCAAGATATCCAACTATAACACATCGATGAGTTTCTGATGTACCACATTAATAAAATTAAGTATGTAAAGTATTTTGGGAAATCCAGTGCAAAAGGCCCTAAGAAATAACCCCCTACAACTGAAAATGAAATATTCAAAAGTCGCATTGATTGGTGTTCCACATTCACAACTCCATGTATCATCCTAATGAACTTTGCTTGACACCCTCTCCATCTCCGTCTCTACTTCTTTATACTGGTACCTTCATGAAAATTATGTTGAAAATTAAATAGTGTTGTGTATTTAAATTTAAACTTAAAACTAATAAAAGTTGGTGTACTAAATGATTTTGAATTTGTGTGATTTACCTACTCACTACTAGTCATTAATGTAATATCACTGAGGACATATACCATTGTCTTCTGATATAATTCAACAAATGCTTTCTGTAAAGTAATGAAATTTGTATCTTTCATCTTTAAATGATCCCCTTGTTCCTGAATTTTGTTTTTAATGGAAACAAACTCCCTCTGTCCAAATAATCATACGGCATCGTCCGTTGGGACCCTATAACAGTCAAATGGGATAGCTATCTTCAGCCCATTCAGATTCCATACGTCTGAATTAATTATATTTCTCTATATTATAACATTATTTTCACATTTCATGAAAAAAAAGTTAATAGTATAATAAGAGTTAAATAACTTTATTCATATTAAATTTTTCACCTATAACTATCACCCTCCAATATTCTCATGAAGAAACAGTAGTGACGACCTGCTCCTGCGCTACTGAGCTTGCTGAATGGGGAGGTGTTTTCTCAACTGCTAATTGGATGCTGATGAAGGTTGTGCTAGATTTTTATGGAATGGGGGTTGTGAGAGATGGTGTAGGGGGGAGGTGGAGGTTGTCTCAGATGTTGTAGGGAGGGTGACCAATGGATCATCATCTGTTGATGTGGTCAAGGTAATGTTGATTGAGAGTCGACTAAGATCAGTAAAACACTTCCTCATTAACATTTCTATCATTTAATCACATAAAATTAACTTCAAAACATATATTTAAAAAATTCATGTAGCAAAAAAATTATAAATGATAACATATGCATAGTATTGAAAAACAAAATATACATAGCTATGATAAAGAATTACTACACATATAACATAAGTGGTTGATAAATGAACAAATGAATGCACATATAATCATTTTATCCTTAAATATTGTCATTTTATTACTCCATCATTACTTAATAAAATTTATCCACCCTTTCAAGACTAATTTTTTCAATATCATGATGGAAAAATAATTTTTCTTCTTGTTTTTGATGAGATTCAATGTCATAGGTCAAAACTTCCACTTCATCACCCAAATCATACAAGTATATTTATTTTATGTGAACAAATACACTCCACCATTCATCCAAAAAATCTTCCACATAATATACCATTTTTTATTATGATGATAAGATATAAGAATCATGTAATTCATATTCACCTATATCCATCAATCGAGAGAAGTTCTCATAAGTAAATTGCAAGGAATCTATTTTAACACCCCTAATAATATCGACCCAATTGAATTTGAATAAAACAAATAAAAATTCCATGGTAGTTTAATTAGATAATATCATTCAAATTTCCATAGTATCCTACTTTTGAAAACATAAATATACCACTATTCTGTGTTTTGAAACCCTCTTCTTGATCAACTGTATTAAATTTAAATCCATTCACATTGTAATCATTGAACTTTCTAGCCTCTTTTAGAGAACCTTGAGCTAGAAACTTCAAATATTCTAACAACTCAGATTGAGTATCAGTATTCATGATCTAAAAAAATTAATATAAATTATTAGATTTACAAAATATATGTTTCAACCTAATATCTATATTTATTGCAATATTTATGAACTTACACATTTTGTAAACCATTCTACAAGCTCTTTATTAATAGATTTTGTTATATCTTTCTCATTTCATGTTCATATTCTCATTAATATCTTTTTTTGTATCTTGATCTCTTGAATAAATGAATCCACAATTTCACTACTCAGCACCACATATCTATGTTCTTGTAATAATTTCATTTCTATCTGTGTAACATTTGAGCTCCTCCAAACTATTCATCCAATTATAGGAAATATTTTTGATTTCTCATATAATTGAGATCGATTCAATTTTTCATCAGCATGTAAAACTATATTGAATCTTGTATCAATATCATCTAAGTATCTAGAACAAAAGTCAATACACTCCTCTTCCAAATATCCTTTAGAAATATATTCTTTAGGTTAATCTTTATTTTTCACGTATGATTTCAAATACCCAAGATATATGTCAAATAAAATAAATAAAACATAATTTTGTATTTAATTAAGTTTAAATAATTTATTACTTATTAATAAAAACATATAAATAAGGTAACTCTCAATTGGATACATCCATCGATAATGTAAGGGGCCTCTGAATTTAGCTTCCTCAACCAAATGCATCATGATAGTAAAAAAACAACAGAAAAAAGATCACCTTCATTGCACAAAAAGTCAAAAAAAATCTCTCCTTAAGTTTTTCAAGATCAAATGGTTTTATAGTTTTCTCACATAGTTGTCTGAAGAATGTAAAAAAATGGTGTACAAAATTAGTAACCTTTTCAAGTAATAATGTATGCAATTCTAATAGTAGTAACTACTATAATAAAATATGTGAATCATGAATTTTCAATTCATGTAACCTATGATTCTTTAAGTCAAAACACCTTGATATATTACTTGAATAACTATAATATACCTTTAAATGTTTTAAAATTTGAATTAATTTATCTTTATCCCTATTTTTCATTGCAAAAATTTCCAGAGCATACTTTTCATTCTTATCTGGCCAGATATCACACTTTATGTTCATTGTTTGTAAGTCCTTCTGAGCATTGAGATGGTCCTTAGATTTTCCATGATCATTAAGAAATTTGAAGATAAAATTATCACAAAAATTATTCTCAATATTCATAACATCAATATTATTCCATAACAAATTAAATTCCCAATACGATAGTTTGAAGAGTATACTTTTTTTCTTCCATTGTTGTGTTCCGATTTCACTTGATAGTGAACTTTGAAATCATTTTACACTATTATTCAAATGATACATCTTCCCAGATTCTATTTCAACATTTCCAAGTTATTCCAATATTTCAAAACCTATCAAAAAATTTGGAGGTAGTCTACGATCAATAGAACCATTGAATTTTTACTTGTTCAACTAAAATCTATGAGATGCATTGAGAAATATTTGATGACATAAGAAGCACCATTTTGTACTATGTGGTATTCATTTCTTAACAAAATAAAAGTTACAAATAGGACAATACAAACCCATGTAATTATTCCAACCAACTAAATTCCAAATTCTAGGGAAGTTACTAATGGACCACAATATAGTATCTTTCATTTTAAACATTGTTCTAGAAGATGTATCATATGTCTCAACACTGTTTCTCCATAACTCATGTAATTATTCAATTGGAGGATGAAAGTATACATCAATATCATTTCAAGGATTTTTCTTCTAGGAATAATCATTGAAATGATAAAATAAATTTTTTGTATACACATCCACAGAGGTAGATTTTAAGGGATCAAAACAACTATTAAAATGTTATAACTGGTGCTAAAAGTATCAAATGGGTTGAATCCATCGACATCTAATCCCAATTGTACATTCCTAAAATCAGGTGAGAAATCTAGATGCAATTAATAAAATTTCTTCCATGATTTTGAATCTCTTGGATGTCACATTAACCCATCATTGTTATTATCTATAGAATGTCACTTCATGTTCTAGGTGGTTTTAGATGACAAGAATAATATTTTCAATCGAGTATTTAAAGGAAGGTAATGCAAAACCTTTACAGGTGTGTTACTTTTATTCTTATTTATAGTAGTATATTGATTTGGACTTCCAACATCACCCATTTACTGTCATCTAGAAGAAGAACATTTTTTACAATCCTGACTACTTGAATCCTCTCCCCAATGAAGCATACAATCATTAGGAAAAGCATGTATTTTTGTATAATTCAAACCAAGCTTGTTAAAAACTTTTTTCATATTATAAAAAGACTGAGGGATCTTAGTTTCAAGAAATTTATCATGCAAAAATTCCAATATAATGGACATTTCCTTATTTATAATTCCACATAGGCATTTGATATGGTACAACTTCAGTAGAAAAGAAAATTTTGAATATTTCAAACATCCACCATACAACTCTTGATTTCCATCATCAAATAAACCATGAAATGAATTTATCTTCTTATTGAAGTCCTCCCTTATATTATTCTCCACATAATCAATAGTAGGATCCAATGATATGTTAAAATCTTGATCTGGTTGTCCTATGGTCCCAAAGACATCACTTTTCAAGTTTCAATTTATATCACCCTCAACTGGTTGTTATGGTATGTTTTGATGTTGATTTTATTGTCTTGAAACACCTAATGCATTGTTTATAAGTTTTTTCATTTCATTTTCCATTATTGACGAAGTTGGGATCTCATTCTATCGATTGACATCAGTGCTCAAACTTTTTGTAACGCTCAATTCTCCATGCCAAATCCAACACAAATATTGAGCAGGTAATTGATTCAATATCAAGTGTTCAAAATTTAATCTCTCATCAACTATCTTATAAATTTACATTTAGGGCATGTACATCTTATTCTCCCATAAACAGATCAATTGGAAATTGAAAAATCTAAAAACTCTTCCAAACCCTTAGCATAATGAGGTTTGTTCCTCAATAATTTGATCCAACTTTTATCCATATGTATCACAATGTGCCTACACTTTATTAAAAAAATTAAAACACATAAAAAATAATATTTCATTATTATAAATAATTTAAGATGGATTATAATAGTTCATAAAAATAGATAATTATTTATGTGGAATCAAAACAACTAACTTATAGAAATAATGTAATTATTATTTTTTGAACATATACAACCCATATTAATTTTATGTTTTATAAATTGGATATATATTTTTTATCTAAAATAAAAAAAAACTACACATTTCAACATGATTCACAATAAAATATATATTTTTATCTCATTCACTACATTCATTTAGCCTTCTTTAAACAATTCAATAACCACCTATCAAAATTTTCAAACAATGCAACACTTTTAATTTCCCCTATAAAAGAACATAACATATTTATCAAAACCCACATAATATTTATTATATAATTCTCATAATTGAATAAAAAACATTCAATAACATTCTCAATTCCCTCTAAAAAGTTCACATTAACATTCTCTTTAACAAAAATTCATGAAATGTTAATAAAAAAAGTAATGATAAAAAAACCCAAAATGAAAATGTTGAGATAAAAATACTAAAATTATGATACTCACATATCATCCAAAAATTAACATGTATAATTTTACTTACATATTTTTATTATAAGGAAATTAATGACCTTTTTATCACCATTATCAAAACAATAATGAAACATTTTACCATGAATGGTAAACTTTTAACACAAGACATAATATTCTATTATTTCTCTCTTTTTCATGTCAATGTTTTACTTTATCACACTTTTCATGAGTCATCATTGAATCCATACAACCATTTTTAAATTAATCATTCAAATCTTATAATAATTCTTATAGAATATATCAAAATTATATATTAAGCAATATAATTTCAAAACTACTAAAAATTGAAGTTATAAAAAAATACACATTTCTCTTTTTAGAAGCATGAATTTTAAAAAACTTACATAACCGATTAAACACGTTAAAATAATATTTAAAAAAAATATTTAAAAACATACACCAATAATATCACATTAACTATGTCAATGTAAAATAATTTCTAAAATTCTATCTCTAAATTACCAAAAAAAGTTATAAAACCAAAACTCAATGTGATTATTAATGGAGGTGTCTAGAAGAGCATGATAAGGGTTCCTTATCTAAGACATTTATTTCAGGACTATTTATTTATAATATCATATTAATAACATATTTATATATTTTAATTATTATAATTACATGGTATTCTCATCCATTGGTTTTATTATTATTGAGATATTATGAATTCCCTCTCATCAAGTGTTTTTCATAAGACATTACTTTTTCAAAAAAAAAATATTCAAAACCAAACTATTTTCATTTTGATTATCCTCTTTACCATTATAAAAGATAATTGATTGTTAAAAGTAACTCTAAGAAAATAGTTGAATTATAATATAATACTTTTATTAAATTAAATACATGTTAGTTTCCCCTTTTTAAAACACTTAAAAACATCATTCACCATGGTGGTTTGATAATACCTAAGTGAGTGATGATGTTTAATTTTCACATAAACCTTTTATAGATTTTATTCAAAATTGATTTTATTATTGAATATAATATTTATAATAAATTAATATCATATTTATAATTCTATAATGGAAATAAATTCCTTATAATAATGATATTAATTTAAACAATCAATATCATTTAAATCATTTAAATCAATCTTATGAACAATCACTTTTAAATTTGGAACCCCATTGTGGAATATGTTAAACTATTGAAAACTAATAACTATGGAATGAAATGAAAACTATAACTTGACATTTTTGGAGCTTATGAAGCTATTTGATAGTGACTATCAATTATTATAAATGTTTTATATTTTCATGTAACCTAATTAATTTCCAAATTTAAGTAGTTATCCAATTATTAAAGGTGATAAAACTTATTAATTTGTTTACAATCACTTTAAACAACCTCTTTGAATAATTATTTATATAGTAAACATTCATTGAGGGAATAAATAATGTCAACACAATCCCATATTTCTAAACAACCAATTTTTTATTTTATTTGAGTGATTAATCAGTTGGGATAGGTGATCATAACATCATAATGGCTACAAGAAATGTTTTTAAAATAAATAACATCAACTAAGAAGCAAAAATATACAAAAAACAACATGGAATTAAGTAAATCACATGTGAACCACCCCTTTTCCCTTCAATCTCTTTAAATGGTATATTATCTTTCATTAGATCAATTCAACCATCCACCCAATGAAATAAAAATTGTGGTAAATAAACATTAACACATAATTAAATAATAAAAACTCTATAATACTATAACTCATTGAACCCTCAAAGTTGAAATAATAAAAAAATAAAGAAATTAAGAATCAAGAATCACCAAACAGGGGGTGGTAGTGAGGTTCAATGGGGGCGGTGGTGAGGTGCAATGGGGGTTGGGTCTAGGGCTTGGGCTCAGGTAGAAGGGGGATCGGGGGAGACAGGGAGAATTGGATAGGGGGAATAGGGGGAGGGGTGGAGGTGAGGTGCAACAATCAGGAGCGGTGAGGTGAAATGGGTGGTAGCAGCAAGAGAGAGGAGCAGAGAGGGGGAATGGGGGTGGGGGTGGCGGCGAGGTGCAACAGGAAGTAGCAGCGAGGAGTAATAGGTGGTGGCGAGGTGCAACAGGTGGCGGAAAGGGGGACTAGGGATTGGGGTTGGGGAGAGGGGGGCTTGGGGATAGAGGGGGGAGAAGATAGTGGGTCTCAAGGATAGGGGAGGAAGTGCTTTTTAAAAAAAAAATCAAAATATTTAGCGGTATTTTTTAAAAAACCACCGCTAAATATTTGAAAAAAAAATAGAAGTGGTTTCTGAAACCACCATTATTACCCTGTTTTTTGTAGTGTATAAAAGGAAAGTGAATCCCCCCTGGATATGTAATGCTGATATAAGGGAGATACTATAATCATTAATAAAATTCATGTTCTTTTCTGCTCACATTTATCAGTTATTATAATTTTACTCTTTTAATTTCTGTTTTTACAGCACATTATCATCATGAAATTTAAAAGAGGAAGAAAGGTATGTTTTTATTTTAAACCTTATTCTCACCACATGGTTGGACTATTCTAATTATTTATTCTTTTCATATTAAACCTTATTTTTCACCACTTGGTTGGATAGTTATAATTATTTATATAATATTATTTATTTACCATCAGATTGGTTGGTTTATGTGGTTTATTTAATTACCTTCATAAAGGTCTGGTTGCCTTCTATTTGGACGGTTTTAATTTATTTATTTTTCACTACCTAATTGGATGGTCTAATTAATAAATTAGTACACACAAGAAATTTTTTAACGAGTAATGTGGTATACTGATTTATTTATTTTAAACCCCCAAATGAAAGATTTATTAACTGACTAAAGTGAGATATATATATATATATATAATATTAAATGATAATATTAACCTGATTTAAATGTTTTTGATACCATTTTATTTTCTTTAACATAAATTTAAATTATTATTGTATTATTATTTTGAATAATAATAAAGTTTTTTTCTATCTCCTAGTTATCATCATGTCAAATCTCACAAAACTCAAATTTACCAATCTTGATATTACTAGAAGTAATTACATGTTGTGGATGATGGATGTTGAAATGTATCTAAAATATATGGATCTCACAGAAACAATTAAAGAAAATATTTCACAAACCCTCCAAAATAAAGTAAAGGTGATGATATTCATTGGAAGTCACTTGATGAGGGTTTGAAATGTGAATACCTCATAAAAAGATATCCATGTAAACTATAGAAGGGTTTGAAATAGTGGTATGATCATCAAAAAGAGGTTATTCTTACAGCGACCCATGATGAATGGAATGATTTATGCTTCCAATACTATAAAATGGTCAATGATTATAATTATTCCATGTATAGAATTTTCACTATTGGAAAATAGGTTTATACCTACAGATCTATACCCATAGTTTAGAGAAATTATGGGTATATATTGTCTTCCCAAACCTATGCATGCGGTTTTATAAAACTATTGGTATAGGTTGGCTATACCAACAGTTTTTTAAAAACCATGGGTATATATCTTCAGATAGGTAGCCTCACTTGGGCTCCTCCTCCCCCTCCTCATTCAAAGCCCTAGATCTCCCCCACTCCCATCCTTAGGAGACCTTTGGAATCCCCCCTCCCCTCCTTAGGTGACCTTTGGCATCTCCCCTCCCCTCCTCATGAGATCTTGTATCCCCCCTCCCCTGCCCTAATTTCCCTATCACCCAAGCGACTAGCAACCTCCCATCTCCTCCAGCAATCTCCTCTATTTCAATCATTTTTTTATTCGAATCTTCTTTAACATCGCACAAGTGAGTTCTGAATCTTTCTGTTCTTATTCTTAATATTGTTTTCATTTTTATCTATGTTATTATGTGATCAATCTAAGACAATATTTGTTTTTATACTGGTTAAATATATATTTATTTATTTTTGGTTCATGTTTTTACATTCTAGACTTTATGAGTTTTTATTCATGCTAAGAAGTAAACCATTCTAATTATTTTAAATATTTCTATATGTGGTTTGATTTTATTTTTTGTTTCATGACTTTTATTGGTTTACTTGTTTTTTTATAGAATTATATATGTTGTTTTTAGCACTACTCTTTAGAGTGGTAGTTTGTGTGGTTGTTTGAGTATAGGTATGCTTATTGTTCTATTTTGGATTTGTTTTGGAGTTTGGTTGGAAGTTGTTGTGTATTTATTGTTGTGAGGGTTCCCACTAAACCCCAAAAAGTGAAGTATTGCATTCCTAATTTCCTAAATACAGTAGGTCACTATATTTTTTGGCATTTTTATGTATATTTATCTTAAAAATAATGTAAAATATGTGTAAGAGATATGGTTTATCATAAATTATATTTTGAGTAAATATCGTCTACTATGTGTTTGATAAAATGTTAATATTGGGTTATCATGAAATAATTAATATTGTATTTATAGAATGATTTAATCTTAATTATAAAAATTTAATATAATTGTTTAATAAATTTTTTCCAATTATATGAGGCTATTTTTCTTATTTCAAGATATTTTTAATTTCGTAATTCACTTCCTTTATATTTTTTCCCCTTTTATGATTTGATTTATCATGATACAAAATAGAGTTATACAAACTAACTATTATTGGATTTAAATGTGAAAATGGTATATTTAATTGAAGGTTTATTAGAGACGAGGTGGGTGGTTTTTAAATTTTTTTATTATATTTATTAATGAATCTATTTAGAAAGAATCGTGGAACAGACTTCCATACTAAAGGGGGTTATATAAATAAGTACACTCTCTATGTTAGGTTACACATTAACTAGATTTTCCATAGTTTTAATTAAACTCATGGTAGGATAGACTAGTTTAGGATTATGCTTTGGATAATTCCTTTTGGGATACCCTCACTAGTTTATATTATGTGCTAGATATTTACTTCACCTCTAGTTTAGGATCATTCATTGGTTATAGTAATACATTTAGTTTATTTATTGACTAAAAGAATCGTGGAAATCATTTCATTATGCCTATGGTTAATCTCTGATGATGTATGGGAATAAATTATGTAATAGAATTATTTTATTTATAAATGTATTTTTGTGAATGTGCATTTTGAGTAAACATGATTTATATGTGATTTTATTTTGTTACTTTTATTTCATATAATTAAATGGTTTCCTTTCTTATATGAATTTCAAAACAAAATGTCATCTTTTTTTCCTAAAGGTTATGCATAGATAATTTGGTGGAATCTTAAAGGGAATCAATTCTGAAAACCTTAATACACAATTTGTGTGTGTATAGACTATGTCTCATTTCAAGAATGTAATGAAAAATATATTCCTTGAGATTATGGGTATTCTAAGTATTTTTCATGATTGTATGAGATAATAGATGGTATATTCATACATTCCACATGGATATGGGTAGATTTAGTTTGTTTTCTATTATACTTTAGATTTTCTTTACATTTTAAAGTATCTAGCCTCTTGGTATTAAAATCACATTTTTCTATTATTTTGGATGTTTTATATGATAGTTGGATATATTTAAAAGACAGTGTTTGATGTCTTTATGTTTTATAATACATTTAATATTTCATTATGTTATTATTCTATGTTTGAATGTTCTTTATTTAAAAAACCTTTATTTCATATGTATTAATGAAAAATATATGAAGTTTTCATCCTAGGTTCCCTTATGAAATTATTTTTTTAGTTTTATTTTTATTAGGGAGAAATAATTTCCATTGTGTGAGTTTATGTCCTTGGAACTTGTTGTTAGCCCCTGTTGATCAGGAATGAAATTTAAGCCTTGTGGTAGACCAGATCGAGTATAGGGGTAGATAAATAGGTTTGGCTTATTAAAACATAAGTGAGTATAAGGGAATAATATGGATTGTAGTGTATCAAAGTTATTCAATTTATCCACCATGATAGTGAATTCTTAAATTTCAATGATACCCACCTTGGTTTGTTATTTGTAGTCATCGCTTATAGCATATGTTATTTATCTTATTCTTTATTTTGATAGCTACTAATATGCTTTAATGAATTTCATATTAAAATTGGTTGTGATGAATTTTTTAATTATTTTTTACATTTTTTATTGGAACATAACTTTTTTCCTTATAATAGAATGGATAAAAGCTAAATGCATCATATTGATCGAATTTCAACTGAGTTTCAAAAGAATTTGGAATTTTTTTTAGATTTTTCATTTAATAATGCTTCAGATGGAGGTTTTATATAGTGTTCATGCTATAATTGTGTTATAATACCATGGTTACGCTAGGAAGAAGTTAGATAACATATAAAAAAAGTTGTATTTCAAACAAATTATTATGTTTAGTATCACCATAGAGAGATGACACAATATTTTACTATTCAAGAATGAAAAGAAAGTGGTATAAAGAATTTGATATTTGATCGATTTCCATTTGTGCATCATTATGATAGAGATAGTATTCCAATACAAGAAGGAAATGATATCAATACACATGAGGAAAATACTAAATATGATGATGTTGAGAGAGTGAAAAAATTAATGGATGATGCCAAAACTCCAGTATATTAAGAATATACTAAAATGACTAAGTTGTAATTTTTAATGTAGTTATATCATGGAAAAACTATTTATGGTATTTTTAATACCTCCATTGACTATATTCTTACCTTTTTGAAGTATTTTCTTCCTGATAGTGCAAATATTCCCTAAAATCATTATAAGGCATGGAATCTAATTAAGCAACTTGGATTTTCTACTAATAAAGTTTATGCTTGTCTGAAAGATTGAAATATTTTTTGGGATGAAACGGATAACCTTAATGGTTTTAAAGAATTTGGTATATCTATATGGAATGCAAATGCAGATGGAACACCATATCGTGTGCCATAGAAAGTCATGTTTCACTTTTCAATGATTCTCAGGCTTCAAAATCAATTCATGTCTACAAAAATCTCATCCAATATGCGATAGAATGATACTGAGAGAATTAAAGGTAATGATTATTTGGTTTATCCTGCAGATGTATTAGAATGGTGGGCATTTGATGCATAACATACTAATTTTTCATCTGAGGTGCATAATGTCAGGTTGGGTCTATCCTATGATGGTTTTAATTTTTTTGGTCAAATGCTTACTGTTCACAGCATGTCGCCAGTTTTTATTCACATTTATAATTTTCCTTTATGGATATGTATTAAAAAACCTTTCACTTTCTTGAGTATAGTGATATTTGGACCTTCTGATCCTGACAATGAAACATGTGTCTGCTTGAAACCTTTAATAAGATAGTTGAAGTAGCTTTAGGATATGGGTGTACGCACATTTGATGCTTCTTTAGAAAATATATTTTAGATGTGTGTTTCCCTTATATTGAATATAAATGATTTCCCTACTTATACAATGATGTTTGGTTGGATCATGAAGGGAAAAATATCATATCCTATTTTTATTAAGAATACACGATCAAGAAGGCTTAAATATCATCGTAGTTTTAGTTACATCAGGCATCGACGATTCTTTCCAATAGATCATCAAGAAGAATTATTGAGGGTTTGATAATACTGTTGACACTAAACAACCACCTCAACATATGTTAGAAACTGATGTTCTTAATAAATAGAAAGATTTTAATTTTTAATTAAGGAATGGTCATATGAAATCCAAAAATAGAAATAATGTTGACACTAAATCCACCTACAATTGGAAAAATATAAGTATCTTTTTTTAGTTTCTATATTGGTCTACCAATTTGTTAGGACATTGTTTAGATGTTGTAATTACTCAAAATTTTTTAATGGTAATTGTTTCTTGAAAATGTGTGTTATATTATTACACAATATAACTACATCTCATTAATAATGAAGTGAGTATATTTTAATGTGACCATCAGGTTTCGACCGTTATATAACCATTGATCAATATGATCATTGGTCAATATGATCGTTGGAAACTATACTCTTAACATTATGATTATTTTTTATAAATAGATATGATAATGGTTAGTTAATGCAAAAAGAAGATTTGATGGCCTCATCTAGTAGAATCGGGCCATATAAAGCACATTTCTTAGATCTTTGTATTGAGTTAGTGTCACTGGTCTTTTCTATTGACCAAGCCCAAGTTAATCTTCAATATGGTAAGCTTTAACGAAATCGCCTATGGGAAAAGTTCAAGTTAGTGGAGATTACCACTCAGACGATGTTATCTGAGCCACCCTAAGAGTCTATCACCATCACAAGCCTTACTCTTAGGTCGTATGTAGGTGTTTTAAGGGGTTATGTTTTAAGGCCTTATTCACTTAAAATTTAATCCCTTTGTTTAAATAAAATTTTTATTTTATCATTTTTGTTTTAAGAATAGTTTTACTTAAAAATTTAGATGGGATTTGATAAATTGATTTTTTGGGTAAAAACTATACTTTTCATAGAGATATAAATTATTATATTAAACTAAGGTTTTATTAATAATTTTTATTATAATTAAATAGTGTTATAAAAACACTCTTTTTTAATTATAGATGATAAAATAATTTTATTTTTTTCAAGTGTCAAAAATTTTACTATGTATTTTTTGTCCACTATTATTTTTAATAATTAAGTATTTTTAGGGTTATAAGTTAAATTAATAAAATTTATAGAATTATTATGATAAAATAAATGTCATTTTTGAATTCATAAGGTCGATATTATGTTACAGTGAATTTATGAAATTTTTATAAAAAATTTTGTTTTTCAGTGAATAGTAAAAATACAGTTTTGAGTTTTTAGTGTGTTTAATGACATCATAATGATGAAATATGTAATTTAAAATTTTGATTGACTATTTTTCATTAAAATATGATATTATTTGTCCCAAGTGGCCAATACCATGGTCAAATACCATGGTAAATTCCATGGTTTGGAAAATAACACTACTGAGGTGTCCTCGAAAATTAATAAAAAAAACTCCCTCACTTTTGCTATAAATACTCACACATTACTCTATTATATTTCATTACCAATTCACTATTCTAGAATAAATAATGTTATTACCTCCCATGGAGTCCTCCAAAGGTTTCATCAATCCCCCAAGGTCCCAATCTTTGAGTTTTATAAGTCACTCTTCAAGGTAAGAGAATCTACCACCCTTCACTTTTCAAGCACTCCTTTTATGTTATGCCTTTTTAATTTCTATTTTATTATGTTGGTATGTGTCATTACATATCCCCCTAACTATCCATATTATTTAAAAATGATTAGAAACCCCTTTTTTCTCATCAAATCATTTTATGAATTTTTAAGTGACGTTGTTTGGCTGTCGAAAATTTCTTAAGGGAACTCTCAACTTCTCTTTCCTTTTATGATTCCTTTTTATGGGGTATGTGTTTCAAATTTACAAACCATGTTATTCTGTCCATTTTATTCTATAAATTTACTGTATTGAGAGTCATTTATGAATATTATACCCTTTCCCCTATCTTTTTAATGTTTTCTAAAACCATGTTTCATACCCATTATACTGCTGGAGTTTCGTCTCAAAATTCCTCTCTTTTTATCAAGAAATTATTTTGTTTTCTTTGTGAATACCCAAAAATCTATCTTATCTAGGGGTATTCACATATATTTAAAAATTATCTATTTTTATTCTTTGATTAACATATATTAAACCCTCCTTCCTTTTCTAAGGGTTTAAAATGGAAAAATGATCTTGTTTTTAAGTACTTTTTAAAACGCCATGATTTTGATATAAAAGTCATTTCTTTTTTTCTATGAATATTATTTATGAAATGTTTGATGATTATATATGTTTATCACAATAAAATAAATACATATTTAGGGTGTATCCTGATAGTTCTTCAATGCATTTGGTAAATAATTTAATCTCTATAGATGATAAGTTTTATGATACCTTCGTGAATAACCTTGGTAATTTTTATAATACCTTGGGGATGGACCTTGGTGATATGATTATGAATGTCTAAATTAAATCTTATAGACACATTTTTAAGTTATTATTCATGTTATTTTATTTATAATATGCCTCTTTATCATGCCCTTATGATATTACTCAAGTTCTTATTGATATTCCTCAAGATCACAGGTAAATTGTTTCCCTTGTTATCCCTTACTAGGCCTTAAGTTCACCCTTTCCTTTCATGTAAGTCCCCAGGTTATGTGATGCAATACATTCACATAGGATGAACCTTGAATAAGCCTTTCACATGTAATGGAATAATTTTTTTACATTTTCATGTATTATGTACCATTTTTTCAAGACACTAAGCCTTAAAAGATCCTCTATTTGTAAAATGCTATGTAAAGTTATATAATAAAAAGGAAAGATGTCTTAGTTGGTATCAAAGGATGGTTTAGTTATTTTTTGAAATTAGGATTTAAAAACTTTAGTAAAAACCTTAGAGAAAGGTTTAAAAATAGTAAAACAATCTATTATTTTGGTAAATTATTAACTAAGTGGTTTTAGAATAAAGAAATCCATGTTTGGATACGAAGAAGTGGATGTGGATCTGGAACAAATGTATCTAGAGGTAAAACCCAAAAAACACCACTTTGGTCTAGACTTGAATGAGAACTGGTGCATGAAAATGGGTCTTGCTGCCCTCCTGGTTTGACACACCCAGGGGATATGTTTGGTTAATCACAAGCTTTTTTTGAACCATTATGAAGGATTTTTATTAAACATAATTGGTGTTAAAGAATAAGATATTTAAGAATGATATTTTAAGACATGAAATTCCTTTAGAATTATAATATTATTAAATGAAACATGTTTCTCACTAAGGTTTTCTTCTTTTAGAAAATAGAGGGAAATAGGATGAATCATGTGAATGGTGAGGGAAACAAACCATATGTTAACGAACCTCTGATAGAAGATGGAATGGAAACCTTCATAAGAATGATGAATCAACTAACTCAAGTTATGGTAAATAACTTGAATCAAGCTAAGAGACTAGTTTCACCATGAAGGGAACAATTTTTTTTTTATTCCTTTATGTGTCAATGACCACCAATGTTTAGTGGATCTACTGACCCATTGATTGAGGAATAGTGGATAAGATTTATAGAAAATATCTTTTTGTAATTAATTATTCAGAACAAGAGAAAGTCGGTTTTCTTGTTTACCACTTAGAAAAAGAAACTGATCAGTGGTGGTCCCTAATTAAAAACATGAAGTTTAGAGGAGATATTGAAGTTATCAAGTGGTAAGAGTTCAAGGGAATCTTCTTCAATAATAATTTCCATCATTTGATTAGAATAAAAATAGAGAAGGAATTCCTCAATCTGTAGTAGAAGGAGAATGAATCAGTTGGAAACTATGATATGACCTTCACAATACTTTCCCACTACACCTCTAGTTTTTTCATGGATACTAATGGTAAGGTTGATAGATTCTTCGGTGGACGAAGACCTCATCTACGGAAGAATTTAGCCAGCCGAGACTATGACAACTATAAGGAAATCATACAAAGTACTATGAAGGTCAAACTGGAGTTTGGTGAGACATAGTGGTCTCACAAATCAAATGAAAAAAAAGATCAATGGAGCCAAGATTGTGGAGGAGCTTTGATCATGGAAGAAGAGGAAAGCAATTGCAAATTTCCACATGAAATAAATGTGTGAAGAAGCATTCATGGAACTGCTTTCTTGGGAGTCGTAAATGCTAAAAGTGTGGAAGAGATGGACATATTGCTCGGAACTATCATAGTGAGGAAAATCCTTAACTTCTCAACACTAATGAAAAAAGGGAATATGGTGTAGGACCTTCTTGAAGTCCAATTCTTCATGTGTGTACAGCTAGGGCACTTTTCCAATCACTATCCAAATCCAAGGTTAGTGGAGGGTAATCACCATCAACCTTAGCATATGCCAAGGGAGCAAGGTCATGCTTTTTCTATCATTCCATTTGAAGTTGATGCTCCAAACTATGTGGTGGCAGGTACTCTTGTTGTACTCTCAGAGATAGCAAGTACTTTTTTATTCTAGTTCTAAACATTCCTTTATTTCCTCCAAGTTTTCAAAGAATTTAGAATCAGTCCCTGAATTGCTAAAATTAGAGTTATCGGTCAAGACTCCTGGTGGGATTATCCAAGAATCAATAGTGTTTATAAACTCTTATATTTACTTTAGTGAGCACAATCTTATCACAAATCTAGTAGTCATTCCCATGCTTGAATTCGACATTACACTAGGGATGGGATGGCTCTCAAAGTAAAATGCTAAGATCAAAAGTAGAAGAAATAAAATCTCAGTAGTCTTGAATGGACAACCTACATCTTTCTTTAAAGGATATATATATTGACTTAAGATTTTTCTATAAGCACCACCCATTGACTTATTTATGGAGTTTATCGGTGAATATGAAGAAGGAAACGAAAGTATATGAATATAAAATTTCCCCATCATTCAGGAATACTCTGACGTATTTCCTAAAGAGTTGCCTTGACCTCCCCTAGAAAGAGAGGTAGAGTTCTCCATTAAGCTCATTCATGGTTCCAATATGATATCAAAACCCCATATAGAATGGAAAATGTGGAGTTTTAGGAATTAAAGAATCAACTCCAATATCTTTTGGAGATGGGGTTTATCTGGCCAAGTGTGTCTCCTTGGGGAGCACCTATTCTCTTTGTGAAGAAGAAGGATGGATCAATGCGGTTATGAATTGATTATAGAGAACTTAATGAGATCATATTGAAGAACAATTACCCTCTTCCAATAATTGACTATTTATTTGACTATCTTTGTGGGGATCAGTTCTTCTCTAAGATTTATCATTGATCTGGTTATCATCAACTGAGGGTGAAGAAAGAGGATATTATAAAGACCTACTTCCAATCAATGTATAGGCATTATGAGTTTTTTATGCACTTTGGATTGACTAATGCTCCTGTTGTTTTTAGGTATTTGATGAATAGAGTCCTTAAGGACTACCTTGATAACTTTTTGGCAGTTTTAATCAATGATATTTTGATATATTCAAAAAGTCACAAGGAGCATGAGGATCATATGGGGGTTATTTTTTAAACTCTGTGGAAGGAGATTCTTTTTGGAAAGTTAATAAAATTTGAATTTTGGTAATAATAAGTTACTTTCTTGTGGAATATCATATCTAATGAAGGAATCTCAATTGACCCTATAAAGAAAAAGATTGTGGAGGAATGGCCTCATCCTAAAATAGTAACTGAGATTCATAGTTTCTTTGGTTTCTTAGGATATTATAGGAGGTTTGTGAAAAATAATTCATGAATTTATAATCCACTAACCAAGTTAACTCAAAAATTGGTCAAGTTCAACTAGAAAAAGGAGTGTGAAGAAAGTTTCCAAGAGATGGAGAAGAAATTGGTTATTGTACCCATGTTAACTCTAACCTCTATCGGAGAAGGATTTTTTATTTTTATATATGCATCTCTTAAAGGTATTGTGTGCATCCTCATGAAAAATGATAAGGTGATTGCTTATGAATCTTGAAAATTTAAGCCTCATGATAAAAAATATCATATTCATGACCTGGAGCTAGCTGTAGTTGTTTTTTCTCTAAAGATATGGAGGCACTATCTTTATGGTGATAAATGTGATATATACACAGACCACCAAAGTTTGAAGTATATTTTCACACAAAAATAATTTAACATGATACAGAGAAGATGTTTGGAACTTCTTAAATACTATGATTTTTCAATTCATTATCATCCCAGAAGAGCAAACAAAGTTGTTGATGCATTAAGTAGGAAAGTCTCTATTGTGCTAGAAATGATGAGGATTCAAATAGATCCTTTGATAAAAGACCTAGTAAAACTATAAATGGGAATAATAAGGGAAGGGACATCACTAACCTTATCCCAAATTATTTCTCAACCATCTTTATTAGAGAAGATCAACTCAAAGAGGTGATCCCTTGTTACAGAAGAAGTTGGATGCTGTGAGGAATGGGAATTTTCCTAACTTCAATATTGATCAAGAAGGTGTTTTGAAATTTAATACAAGACTATGTGTTCTATATATTCTAGAAATAAAGAAGGAGTTGATGGATAAAGCTCATATCTCTACTTTCTCTGTACAACCCGGAAGCATGAAAATGTATAGGGAACTTAATGATCATTATTGGTGGGATAACATGAAAAGGAAGATTTTCGACTAAACTACAAGGTGCTTGGTGTGTCAAAAAGCAAAGGTAGAGAGACAACTTCCTAAAGGTGTATTACAACCACTACCCATACCGATATGGAAGTGGGATAATATCAGTATGGACATTGTCACTAGTCTCTCGAAACCATCCAAAGGAAACAATGTGATGTAGGTTATAGTGGACCATCTCACCAAGATTTACCATTTTATCTCAATTTGAGAAGATTTATATCTTGACCAACTCACCAAGATATACATGAAAGAAGTGGTAAGGTTTCATGCAGTTCCACTATCTATTATATCTGATAATTATCCAAGGTTCACATTAAAATTTGGGAGAAGTCTTCAACATTCTATGGGTATCAAATTGAATTTCAGTATGTACTATCATCCCCAAATTTATAGATAATCTAAAAGGACTATTCAAACACTTGAGGATATGCTAAGAACATAATCAATGTAATTTAAAGGGGGATAGGATCAAAATCTCCCATTAGTTGAGTTCTTGTACAATAACAACTTCCATTCGAGCATTCAAATGGAACCTTATGAAGCTCTATATGGGAAGCGATGTAGAACTCCTACTTGTTGGGATGAAGTTGGTGAGAGAAATCTTCTTGGGCCTGATCTTGTGCAAGAGATGATAGAAAAGGTTCATTTAATACAACAACACATAAAGGGTGCTCAGAGTCGGCAGAAGAGTTATGCTAAAAACCTTTTAAGGGACTTAGAGTTTGATGTTTGTGATAAATTATTACTTCAAATTTCACCTTGGAATAAATTCACGAGGTTTTGGAAGAAAGGGAAGCTCAACCCTAGGTACATTATCCCCTATTAAATCCTTGATCGCATAGGATTAGTGGCCTATCGGCTTTCACTTTCTCCAAATCTAGCACAAGTTCATGATTTCTTCCAGGTATCCCTCTTGAGGAAGTATGTACCTAACCATTCACATATACTAAATACTGAAGTGGTACAACTAGAATATGACCTCTCATATGAGGAGAATCCAATGGAGATCTTAGACCATAGAGACAAATTTCTACACAACAAGTCTACTTTAATTGTTAAGGTGTTGTGGAGGAACCACAAATATGAAGAAGCGATGTGGGAACCTGAGGAAACAATGAGGTAAAATTACCCACACCTTTTCGACTAAGAGAACAAGTTGAAATTTCAGGGATGAAATTTCTTAAGGGGGGAAGAATGTAACGAACCAAACTTTTTGAATAATAATTTTTTTCTGGAAATGTGTATTATATTATTACAAAATAGAACAATATCTAATTAATAATGAAGTGAGTATATTTTAATGTGACCATCAGGTTTCAACCATTATACGACTATTGGTCAATATGAACTTTGGAAATTATACTCTTAACTTATGATTATTGTATATAAGTAGATATGATAATGGTTAGTTAATATAAAAAAGAAGAGTCTATGGCCTTATCCAGTAGAATCAGTCCATAAGAAGCCCATTTTTTGGAGATTGGGAAGGAGGTAGGGTCACTGTTCTTTACTCTTGACCAATCCCAAAACAATCTTTAACATGTTAATCTTGAATGAAAATGCCTACAAGAAAAGTTCAAGTTAGTGGAGATTACCACTCGGGCGATGTTATCCAAGCCGCCCCAAGATTCTATCATTATCGCACACCTTACCCTTAGGTATTATGTAATGGCCCGGACCCACCTGGTCCATTACTTTTCCAAAATATGGCTCCACTGAAACGGTGGCACCAGTCATGGGGGAACCGGTTACGGTGGCACCGTGACAGTCGCACACCAGTCACGGTGGCACCGTGACAATGGCACTGGTTACGATGGCACTGTGATGGTTGCACACCAGTCACGGTGGCACTGTGATGGTGGCACCGTGAGGGTGGCACCGTGACGGTGGCACCGTGAGGGTGGAACCTTGACAGTGGCACCGTGAGGGTGGCACCGTGACGGTGGCACCGTGATGGTGGCACCGTGTCCCCACCGAGCGGTCTTTGTTCTTTTCCAGTTCCCGACTTTTCCACTCCCGCAACATATCTTTTGACGTAAAGATGATTTAATGCCCTCTTTCAAGCCATTTAAAGCCCATAAATAATATCTAGGATTCCCCAAGAGTCTGGAAACCCTTAACTTACCAAAACGTGTGGTTTTTCTTCGGTATCACGCCCTTCCCCGTACCTTACAGATCTGCCCTTGTTACGTGTTTCCTTATTGTTAAAGAAAATTGTTTAACGCATAGCTGTTATGACCACCTATTTGAGGAGAATTGTTAAATGAAAATTAATTCCATCGTGCGTAACCACCCAACCGCGTGGTGAAACCACAATCTGACTTTATAGTCATTCAAAATTCCATATCCCGTAACAACGGGATCTCATCTTTATATCACGCAATAAATTCTTTCTTCTTCCTCTTGGATAGTCTCCTTTTCTTCTTGGTGAGTTTGGAGTTCCCCTTCTCGAGGAAAGTGGTGCGCCTATGTTGGAGTCTTTCTTCTCACCCTTGGAGTCCCCGACGTTCCTCCCCTGCAAGTCACACATCCCCAGTTCTTGGCGCGTGGAGAAGAACTTCGATACTTGATCAAACGGGTAGAAATTTTCCTTCGTCTCTCCTTACTGTGTATCATGTGGCGTGGGTACGCTACTATTTTTTTGGGAATGGATGAAAGCAAACCTTAATAAAGATAATAAACAGACTGTTAAAAAATGATGGGGTGCATTTGAAAATTCTGCTATACTCTTTTATAATTGCTATATGTTGTGAACTGTATGAGATTATGCTCACTGAAAATCATGGTCGTTGGTGGTCTTTCCTTGCGCACTAATGAACCATTTTCTTCTATGATGATTGAATGGCTCCAACATGGGAGTTTGGTTAATCACGTAAACTTGACTGATTAAATGAATGTTCCGTGAACAAAAATCCTTGTGTGATCACCCCGATTAACCAACAAAAAGAAGAACCTAATAATAATATGCTTGAGTCTAGAAACTTCCTTGTTCTGTCTTGGTGGCATGATTATTTTTTCTACTCGAAGCTTATTGGGTGATGTGGATGGGTATGTGATCCTCTATTGTTATGCAGTTGTTAGTTGTGGATCTGAGGCCATATGGGGCTGTATCTTGGGGCTTGGTTTGGTTCTAGTACTTTGAGAGATCTCACAGATCCCTTTGTTGTAACTTTACAAGAGAACCGGGTGTGAATGCTTAAATTGTTGTTTGGCTGTTTCTATTTCTCTGGCTTGTGGTTATGCTGGTTAGTTTCCCAGTAGTGTAGAATTCACCTAAATGGGATCACTTAAACATGAAAGTAAGAATGGGTTAAATTGGGAATTGGTTTTGGCCATGAGTATTGTTCCTTTATTTTATGAATGAATAGTAACGAGGGTGTTTATGCTTAGGTTGGTTTTGGAACCCTAGGTTGGGATGAGTGCTTGTCACCTATATATATAATTGTAGTTTTTATGTTTATTATTCGCGCTCCACCCATGTTGAGCACTTCGTGCCGAACACCCCCATTTCATGGGGGAGGGTGTTTTTTCCAACACTCCTATGAGTGGCTCGTTATCATCTCCTTTTCTTCTCCCTTTCCCAAATAGACCAAGACTCATCGGGCAGGCTGTGATGGCCTAAGGTCCATTATAGCCCAAGATTCTTCAAGCAGGGTAGTTGTGGTGGTTGTCCCAGGTGTGTCCGGGCAGGTTGTTTCCCAAGTGTCTTCAGGATGAGGCCCAGGTGTCTTCGGGAATGTTAGTGGTTATTATGGCCCAGGTGTTTACAGGCATGGTTATGTATGGTTGATATATCCCAAGTGTTTGTGGGCGGGATGTGTGGTGATGGACCAGGTGTGTGAGGGCGGGGTATGGCAGTGGGACTGTAGTGAGAATGGCGGCAGAGGTTCGATGCATAGGATGTCTTCAATAACCAGTGGGAAAGTGGCACGGGGTACCCAAATATCGATGTGCTATTAATATACATTACTCGACTTGTGTTATTTGGGAGTGTTACTTGGTGAGGCTTGGGTGGATAGTTTTCCTTGCTAGGTGTTTTGGTTATCTATTTTCTCACAAGGCATTAGAATGCCTCCCCACTTGTGCACAAGAGCTTTTGGTTTTCCCTACTGAGTATACTTGTATGCTCACCCTATGTATATAAAACTGTTTTCAGGTTTCCCGGAGGACTTTAGGGATCGTGTAGGGTCATACTATTTCAGACGTTGGGACAATTGCTGTTGTTATTTTTCTTTCTTTTGGTACTTCTTTTTTTGGGGTTTTCTTTTACTTTTGTATCATTTACTTTTAGAACATGCATATGAGAATGGTTTTTTTTGGATTTACCTATACTTCCACTTTCGGTGTTGTTGGGATTTACTATCTTATCTCCTTATCCTATTAAATAAAAAGGGAAATTCCTTCCATATTGTGTGTGATTCTATACCCTTGGTTCTAGTCGCCACTTCGGGACCTATTGAAGGCGGGTCTCAGGGGTCATTATCTCTCCTTCAACTTGAATAAGGGTCTGGAAACCTGTTGTCCCTTCTCTCATCTTGGTGAAGGCGGGTCATGACAGAATGGTATTAGAGGAGTGAGGTTGAGAGATAGGATGGAGCTCGGGGTTAGGAATAGTGAGGATTGCATGGGATGATAGGGAAACAGTGCTAGGCAATCTTGGTGTGTGAAATAGGAAAGGGAAGACCGACTAGGACATGGGATTTTAGGGACCCCTGTGATTCGATACAAGGACTCTGGACCTACCGAACGACCAAGTGAGGTTGCACTGATTGCAGGGTAGAGACCCTAGGGAAGGTACATGCATCATAATGACTTGTGTTCTTATGTTTCATGGGTATTTTGGGGATTTAAAATTAATAAGAATTCTATAAAAATTTAAAAATCAATCTTCTACACTACTCGGGCTTAGGCATTCCTTGTTTACCTTGCAGTTATAGCACCTGGACGGTGACCAAGGGTAGTACGGGCGATCGAGGCCCAGGAGGTTGATTTGGAAGATCGACAGAGAGCTGACCGAGAGGAGGAGGATGATCAGTGGAAGAGGACGCTTCGTGCCTTTCAGCGGCAGACCCTCGGGAAGTACGAGGGTAGCACCTCATACATGGAGATAGAGAGCTGGATATAGGATCTTGTGATAGCTTTTATCTTGATCTGAGCTCCGACGGAATACTGGGTTCCTCTGGTTGTAAGCCAGATGCGGGGAGCAGTGCGTCAGTGGTGGACGCTCTATCTTGGGGAGAAGGGGGAGGCTGAGGTTACGTGGGCTGACTTCGAGAAGGAGTTCCGGGCGGAATTCTTCTCTTCCACGATGAAGGCTGAGAAGAGGCAGGAGCTACTCTCCCTCCAGCATAGGAGCATGTCAGTGAGAGAGTTGGGGATCAAGTTCAAGGATCTCCTCCTCTTTGCTCCGGACCTCTTTCCAAATGAGGAGTCTCAGGCGAGATGTTTGGAGGAGGCACTTTGACCTTCTCTTTAGTATGTTGTTACTCTCTTCACCTTACCAACGTACATAGAGGTCCATAATAAGGCTGAAGTAGTGGAGAGGATGCACACACTGGGAGGTGTATCACGAGAGGGAATACAGTTGGGCTCGTCAAAGGGGAAGGCCGTCAGCAGTAGGCCTCCAGCATCAGGGCCCTCTAGGTTTTGACCAGTACGGAGCAGGCCCCAGCAGTTACAGTTCCGATATCCCAGTCCTCTCCCTTTCCTTTCGGGTCTAGGACCGAGAGAATTCATCTGTGGCAGCCATGGGAACCTTTGGAATTAGTGCCCGGACCGAATACAATACAATGGGGGTGGGCCAGTGCAGCACCCACCCCAGCCGCAGTAGTTTCCAGTCAGGCCCTTTCAGCAGCAGCAGTAGGGGCAGAAAGCTCCCACTCCTCCGAGGGTAGGCATTGTAGGAGGAGGCTGACCTTAGGGCACTCCTCAGGGACCTTGACCAGGGCGCGGTTGGGGAGGCGGTCGACAGCCGAGGGGCAGGGGAGTTGGGCGTGGGCAGTTACACGTTGTGGAGGCAGCAGCTCCAGCAGGGCCAGAAGTCGTTCGAGGTACGATCAGCTTGTTTAGTACTCTTGCCTATGCCTTGTTCGATACAGGAGCTTCACACTCCTTTTTTGCACCCAGTCTGTCCCATTCTATGGGTCTAGATGCTGAGATACTTCCATTTACCCTGGTGTTGAGTACACCTGTCGAAGGTCAGACCAACTTGTTTTATGTTTGTCGAGGGTGTAGACTGATAATAGGGCCACATCAGTCAATCAGGGATCTTCTACTGTTGAAGATACATCCATACGATGTCATCCTAGGCATTGACTGGATGTTCTCTGTATGTGTCGTTATTGACTGCTTCCGATGAAGGATTGTGTTTTCAGACTTGGGTGGCCTACGTGTGACTTTCATCGGCGAGCGGGGTTACCAGGAAGGTAATTGGCGATTAGATCCCCTCCTTTCCTTGTTAACTGAACTGTCAGTGGAGTCGGCGGATAGAGAAATGGTGGAAGTCTCAGGGATCTTCGGTGAGTTTATGGATGTATTCCCTGAAGAGGTGGCGAATCTACCCCCTCGATGTGATGTTGAGTTCGGGATAGACTACCAACCTAGTGCTCATCCGATTTTGATGGCTCCCTACCGAATGGCACCTTCTGAGTTGCGGGAGTTGCGGATTCAGATTGACGATCTGATGAAGAAGGGTTTTGTTCGACCAAGTGCGTCACCATGGGGTGCTCCTGTCTTGTTTTCAAAGAAAAAAGATGGTGGTCTGAGGCTATGCATAGACTACAGGAGACTGAATAAGATGACGGTCAAGAATCACTACCCTCTTCCGAGGATAGATGATCTCTTTGACCAGCTGAGGGGAGCAAGTTGGTTCTCTAAGATCGACCTGCAGTCTGGATATCACCAGTTGAGGGTGAAGGAGGGTGACATCTCAAAGACTACCTTCAGATGTAGGTATGGACACTTTGAGTTTGTAGTCATGTCATTCAGTGTTACGAATGCACCAGTTATGTTCATGGGGCTCATGAACTCCGTCTTCCGGGAATACCTGGATCGGTTCGTAGTCATGTTTATTGATGACGTCATGATCTACTCAAGGTCATAGGAGAGTCACACTGAGCACTTGAGAATGATTTTAGAGGCCCTCTGACAGCACCAACTCTATGGGAAATTGTCCAAGTGCAAGTTTTGGACGTGAGAAGTGCACTTCCTTGGGAAAGTGGTGTCCGAGCAGGGAATAGTGGTGGACCCATCGAAGGTCGAGGCGGTTGTTTCTTGGGTAGCACCCAAGAATGTAACAGAGGTTCGTAGTTTCCTTGGACTGGAAGGTTACTACCGAAGGTTCGTACCCAACTTATCCCGATTTGTAGCAACTTTGACAGCTTTGACCAAGAAGGACCAATATTTCATATGGGATGGGCAGTGTGAGGTATCCTTTAGCTATCTGAAGGAGAAGTTGGTAAGTTCCCCAGTGCTGAGGTTTCCAGAAGAAGGGGTGGCGTATAAGGTGTTATGTGATGCTTTGGGATAAGGCCTCAGGTGTGTGTTGATGCAACGATAAGGGGTGATCTCTTATGGGTCTAGAAAGTTACGTCCCCATGAGAGTAATTATGCCACCCATGATCTGGAGCTTGCGGTAGTTGTGTTCTCACTAAAGTTGTGGTGGAATTACCTCATCGAGGAACGCTTCGTGGTCTTCACGGATCACAAAAGATTGAAGTATATCTTCTCCCAGGGGGACCTGAACTTACGGCAGCGAAGGTGGATAGAGTTCCTTCAGGACTATGACTTCGAGATTTCCTACACCTCAGGAAAAGGGAATGTGGTGGTTGATGCCTTAAGAAGGAAGTTGCTGAAGGATGCGGTTCGAGAGTCGGAAAATGCTTGGAAGGAGATAGAGGAGTTGGATGCCCTGCACCTAGATGTAAGGGAGGATGGTAGTAGAGGTTTTCTATTTAATATCAATACTCTCTCCTATGGTAGGTTGAGGAGTCTTAGTGGGGAGACATAGAGAGTGAAGTAATGTGTGACCAGGTTAACCAAGGCGATGCTCTGGAAGAGTGGATGGAGGATGGTCATAATGGGATGCCTTTCTGAGGGAAGTTGTTTGTTCTAGAGATGATGCGCAAGAGAGTTCTTGGTGAGTTCCACAACTCACCCTTAGCAGTGTACCCGGGAGTTTCCAAGATGTACCTGGATCTGAGGAGTCAGTTTTGGTGGTCCGGGGTAAAGCGGGTGGTGGCAGAGTTCGTGGCCAGGTGCCTAGTGTGTCAACAGGTGAAGGCTGAACACCGTGTTCCAGGCGGTCTGTTACAACCTTTATATGTCTCCGAGTGTAAGTGGGACGACATCTCGATGGATTTCGTCACGGGACTACCTAGAGTTCAAGGGGGTTGTGATGCTATCTGGGTATTGGTGGACTGACTGACGAAATCGTCCCACTTCCTGGTAATCAAGGAGTCAAGTACAGTGGATGCCCTAGCATAGAGGTACGTGGATGAGGTGGTGCGGTTTCATGGAGTCCTGAGATCCATAGTCTCGGATAGGGATTCATGGTTTATCTCACAAGTCTATAGAGGATTGCACCATGATTTTGGAACCCAGCTACGTCTTAGAACTGCTTTCCATCCCCAGACAGATGGACAGATAGAGCACACCATCCAGACGTTGGAGGATATGCTATGAGCATGTATTCTGGACTTTGGGGGATTGTGGGAATGAAACTTGCCTCTGGTGGAGTTTTCCTACAACAATATCTATCACTCTACCATTGGCATGGCTCCGTTCGAAGCTTTGTATGGGAGGCCATGTCGCTCACCCGTGTGCTGGACAGAGGTCGGGGAGGTAGGTGTTCTTGGCCCGGAGGTGGTGCAAAGCACGACAGAGAAGGTTCAGCTTATACGGGAGGGGATGAAGGCGGCCCAGGATCGGAAAAAGTCATATGGAGATAATAGGAGGAGACCCTTGGAGTTCGAGGTCGGGGACCACGTGTTCTTGAAGGTCTCCCCTCGGCGTGGGCAACGGAGGTTCGGCAGGGGGAGTAAGCTTTCTCCCAGGTTCGTCGGACTGTTCGAAGTGCTGCGGTGGGTTGGTGAAGTGGATTATCAGCTAGCACTACCACCGCCACTACTGAGACTACACGATGTCTTCCATGTGTCTCAGCTCCGACGGTATCTACACGACGATTCACACATCCTCGACTGGGGAAAGCTGGATATCGAGGACGATGTGACTTTTGTGGAAAGACCGGTGAGGATCGAGGATCGTGAGGAGAAGGTGATTCATGGATGAACTATTCATTTGGTTCGTGTGTTGTGGAGGTATGGCGGGATCGAGGAAAGTACCTGGGAATGGGATATGCAGATGTGCGCCCAGTACCCAGAGCTGTTTTGAGTTTTTGTTTTATTTTATTGTACTTGTTTGTGATGGGACACTCTACCTTGTTAACCATGGAATGTGTGGATTTCCTTATTATCTGAATGTGTGTGAAGAGTCCTAACTGTGGGGAGGGGAGGACCCAATACCTGATCAAGACGCATTAAGGTGGATGCGATTAAACCTGTGTGGGTGATTCAGTGCCGCCCAAAGCAGATAGTATCTTGACATGGAAGAAGGAGCTCCCTAACCCATCTGACTGGATGAAGTGACCCTTGAATGTCCCATGGTTACTTGAGGGAGGGGTGTTCCTAGATGTCGATGAGGTTCACTCCTGAGAGATATCTTTCTAGGTGGTTATTCAGACACCCTTATTTTATTCGGGTCTATTTTTGATTCTTGAGGGCGAGAATAGTTTGAGAGGTATCTGATGTAATGGCTCAGACCCACCTGGTCCATTACTTTGACAAAACACGGATCCACCAAAATGGTGGCACTGGTCATGGGGGCACCGATTACAGTGGCACCGTGATGGTCACACACCGTTCATAGTGGCACCGTGATGGTGGCACCGGTTACAGTGGCACCATGACAGTCGCACACCGGTCACGGTGGCACCGTGACGGTGGCACCGTATCCTCACCGAGCGGTCTTCATTCTTTTCCAGTTCCCGACTTTTCCGCTCCCACAACATATCTTTTGATGTAAAGATTATTTAATGCCCTCTTTCAAGACATTTAAAGCCCATAAATGATATCTAGGATTCCCCAAGAGTTGGGCAACCCTTAACTTATCAAAACGTGTGGTTTTTCCTCGGTGTCATGCCCTTCCCCGTACCTTCCATATCCGCCCCTGTTACATGTTTCCTTATGGTTAAAGAAAATTGTTTAATGTATAGTCGTTATGACCAACTCTCTAAGGATAATTGTTAAATGACAATTAATTCCATCGTGCATAACCACCCAACAGCGTGGTGAAACCACGATCTAACTTTATAGCCGTTCAAAATTCCATATCCCATAACAACTGGATCTCATCTTTATATCACGCTAGAAATTATTTCTTCTTCCTCTTGGATAGTCTCATTTTCTTCTTGGTGCGTTTGGAGTTCCCCTTCCAGAGGAAAGTGGTGCGCCTGTGCTGGAACCTTTCTGCTCACCCTTGGAGTCCCCGACATTCCTCCCCTATAAGTCACGCATCCCCAGTTCTTGGCGCGTAGAGAAGAACTTTGATCCATGATCAACCAAGTAGGGATTTTCCTTCGTCTCTTCTTACTGTGTATCATGTGAGGTGGGTACGCTACTGTTTCTATGGGAATGGATGAAACCAAACCTTAATAAAGATAATAAAAAGACTGTTAAAGAATGATGGGGTGCATTTGAAAATTGTATTGTACTCTTTTATAATTTCTATATGTTGTGAACTGTATGGGCTTATGCTCACTGAAAATCATGGTCGTTGGTGGTCTTTCCTTGTTCACTAATGAACCCTTGTATTCTATGATGATTGAATGGCTCCAACATGGGAGTTTGGTTAATCATGTAAACTAGGCTGATTAAATGAATGTTCAGTGAACAACAATCCTTGTGTGATCACCCTGGTTAACCAACAGAAAGAAGAAACTAATAATAATATGCTTGATTCTGGAAACTTCCTTATTCTATATTGGTGGCATGTCTGTTTGTTCTACTCGATGCTTATGGGGTGATGTGGATGGGTATGTGATCCTCTATTGTTATGTGATTATTATTTGTGGATCTGAGGCCATATGGGGTTGTATTTTGGGTCTTGGTTTGGTTCTAGTACTTTGAGGGATCTCATAGATCCCTTTGTTTTAACTCTACAAGAGAACCAGGTGTGAATGCTTAAATTGTTGTTTGGTTGTTTCTCTTTCTCTGGCTTGTGGTTATGACAGTTAGTTTCCCAGTAGTGCAGAATTCACCTAAATGGGATCACTTAAACATGAAAGCAAGAATGGGTCAAATGGGGAATTGGTTTTGGCCGTGGGTGTTGTGCCTTTCTTTTATGAATGAATAGTAATGAGGGTGTTTGTGCTTAGGTTGGTGTTGGAACCCTAGGTTGGGATGATTTCTTGTCACCTAAATATATATAATTGTAGTTTTTATGTTTCTTATTCATTCCCCACCCATGTTGATCACTTCATGCTGAACACCCCCATTTCATGGGGGAGGGTGTTTTTTTCAACACTCATATGAGTGGGTGGTTGTCAGCTCATTTTCTGCTCTCTTTTCCGAATAGCCCAAGACTCATCGGGTAGGTTGTGATGGCCTGAGGTCCATTATATCCCAAGATTCTTCGGGTAGGGTAGTTGTGGTGGTTGGCCCAGGTGTGTGCGGGCAGGTTGTTTCCCAAGTGTCTTCGGGATGAGGCTTAGGTGTCTTCGGGCATGGCAGTGGTTGTTCTGGACCAGGTGTTTACAGGCGTGGTTACGTATGGTTGATATAGCCCAAGTATTTTCGGGCGGGATGTGTGGTGATGGCCCAGGTGTGTGCGGGCAGGGTATGGCAGTGGGACTGCAGTGAGAATGGAGGGAGAGGTTCTATGAGTAGGATGTCTTCAATAACCAGTGGGAAAGTGGTGCGGGGTACCCAAATATCGATGTGTTATTTCTATACATTACTTGACTTGCGTTATTTGGCAGTGTTCCTTGGTGAGGCTTGGGTGGATAGTTTTCCTTGCTAGGTGTTTTGGTTATCTCTTTTCTCACGAGGCATTAGAATGCCTCCCCACTTGTGCATGAGAGCTTTTGGTTTTTCCTACTGAGTATACTTGTATGCTCACCCTACATATATAATACTGTTTTTAGGTTTCCAGGAGGACTTTAGGGATCGTGCAGGGTCATACTAGTTCAGACGTTGGGACAGTTGTTGTTGCCATTTTTTTTCTTTTGGTACTTCTTTTTTTGGGGTTTTCTTTTAATTTTGTATCATTTACTTTTGGAACATGCATATGAGAATGGTTTGTTTTGGATTTACCTATACTTCCACTTTCAGTGTTTTTGGGATTTACTATCTTATCTCCCGATCCTATTAAATAAAAAGGTAAATGTCTTCCATCTTGTGTGTGATTCTATACCCTTGGTGATAGTCGCCACTCTGGGACCTATTGAAGGCGGGTCTCAGGGGTTATTATCTCTCCTTCAACTTGAAGAAGGAAGGGTCTGGCAACCTGTTGTCCCTTCTCTCATCTTGGTGAAGGCGGGTCATGACATCTTATATGGGTGTTTTAGGGGGTTATGTGTCAAGGACTTAGTTCATCATTTCTGTTTTAAGAATATTTTTTCTTAAAAATTGAGATGGAATTTGATAAATTGATTTTTTGGGTAAAAATTGTACTTTTCATGGAAATATAAATTATTACATTAAAATAAGGTTTTATTAATAATTTTTATTATAATTAAATATTGTTATAAAAACACTTATTTTTAATTATAAATGATAAAATAATTTTATTTTTTTTCAATTGTCCAAAATTTTACTGTGCAGTTTACTATACATTTTCTCTCTACTATTATTTTTAATAATTAATTACTTTTAGAGTTAAAAGATAAATTTATCATATTTATAAAATTATTATGATAAAATAAATGTCATTTTTTAATTTATAAGGTCTATATTAAGTTATGATGAATTTATGAAATTTTTATAAAATATTTTGTTTTTCAGTGAATAGTAAAAATATAGTTTTGAGTTTTTGGTGTGTTTAATGACATCATAATGGTCTAATATGTAATTTAAAATGATGGTAGACTCTTGTGCATTAATATATGATATTATTTGTCCCAAGTGGCCAATACCATGGGTAAATACCATGATAAATCCCATGGTTTGAAAAATACCACTACTGAGGTGTCCTCGAAAATTAATAAAAAAATCTCCCTCACTTTTGCTATAAATACTCACCAATTAATCTATTATATTTAATTTCCAATTCACTATCCTCAAATAAATGATATTATTACCTCCAATGGAGTCCTCCCAAGGTGTCATCAATCCTCCAAGGTCCCAATATTTGAGTTTTAGAAGTCACTCTTCAAGGTAAGGGAATCTACCACCCTTCTCTTTTCAAGCACTCCTTTTATGTTATGTTGTTTTAATTTCTATTTTATTACGTTGGGATATATCATTTCGTATCTCCTTTACTATATATATTATTTGAAAATTATTAGATACCCTTTTTTCTCATCAAATCATTTTAGGAATTTTTAAGTGATGTCATTAGGCTGCCAAAAATTTTGTAAGAGAACTCTCAACTTCTCTTTCCTTTCATGTTTCCTTTTTATGTGGTATGTATTTAAAATTTTCATACCATGTTATTATATCAATTTTATTCTATCCATTTATTTTATTAAGATTAATTTATGAATTAGTGACCCTTTTCCCCTCTCTTTTTAATTTTTTCTAAAACCATGTTTCATACATGTTATGCTGCCGGATTTTCATCTCAAAATTTCTCTCTTTTTATCAAAAAATTACTTTATTTTCTTTATGAATACTAAAACCTCTATCTTCTATATGGGTATTCACATAAATTTCAAAATGATATATTTTAATTCTAGGATTAAGATACATGAAACCCGCCTTCCTTTTTTGTGGGTTTAAAATGACAAAAGGATCTTGTTTTTAATCACTTTTTAAAAAGCCATGATTTTGATATGAAACATGTTTCTTTTATTATCCTCATATTATTTATGAAATGTTTTATGATTATATATGTGTTTCACATGAAAATAAATTCATATTTATGGTGTTCTCTGGTATCACTCCAATTCATTGGGTAAGAATTTAATCTCTAGAGATGACAAGTTTTATGATACCTTTGTGAATAACCTTGGTAATTTTTATGACACCTTAGGGATGGACCTTGGTGATGTGATTATGAATGTATAAATTAAATTTTATATCCAAATTTAAAATTTATGATTCATGTTATTTTATTTAGTATATTCCTCTTTATCATTCCCTTCTTATATTCCTCAAGTTCTTATTGATATTTCCCAAGATCACAAGTAAATTGTTTCCCTTGTTATCCCTTATCAGGTCTTAATCTCACCCTTTCCTTTAATGTATATCCCCAGGTTATGAGATGCAAACAATTTAATTAGGATGAACCTTGAATAATCCTTTCACATGAAATAGAATAATTTTTTAGTTTTCATGTATTATGTACCTTTTTTCAAGACACTGAGCCTTAAAAGATCCTCAATTTCTAAAATGTTGTGTAAAGTTATGTAATAAAAAGGCAGGATTCCATAGTTGGTATCAAAGGATGGTTTAGTTATTTTTGGGAATTATGATTTAAAAACTTTAGGAAAAATATTAGATAAAATTTAAAAAATAGAAAAACATCCTCATATTTTGGTAAAGTGTTAACTAAGTGGTTTCCAAACAAAGAAATCCATGTCTGGATATGAACAAGTAGATGTGGTTCTAGCATAGATGAATCTAGGGGTAAAACCTGAAAACACCAATTTGAGATGGACTTGAATGGGAACTGGTGCACAACAATGGGCATTGTTGCACTCCTGTTTTGACACTTTTAAGGGATATGTTTGGTTAATCACAAGAATTTTATGAACCATTATGAAGGATTTGTATTAAATGTAATTGTTGTTAAAGAATAAGATAGTTAAGAATTATGTTTTAATGCATGAAATTACTTTAGAATTATAATATTATTAAATGAAATGCATTTCTCACTAAGGTTTCCTTATTTTAGAAAATAGTAGGAAATGGGAGGAATTTTTTGAATGGTGAGCACAACAGACCATGTGCTGACAGCCCTCTGATGGAGGTTGGAATGGAAACCTTCATAAGAATAATGAATCGACTAACTCAAGTTATGGGAAATAACTTGAATCAATCTAAGAGACTAATTTCACCATGAAGGGAACAACTTTTTGTTAATTATTTTATGCGTCAATGACCACCAACATTTATTGGATCTACCAACCCATTGATTGCGGAACAGTGGATAAGCTCTGTTGAAAAGATCTTTTCTGTACTTCATTATTCAGAATAAGAGAAAGTCACCCTGGCTATTTACCACTTAGAAGGAGAATCTGATCAGTGGTGGTTTTTGATTAAAAACATGAGGCCAATAGGGGAGATTGAAGCTATTGAGTGGGAATAGTTCATGGGAATCTTCTTCAATAAGTATTTCCCTCGTTTGATGAGAACGAAAATGGAGAAGGAATTCCACGAGCTAAAGAAGAAGGAGAATGAATATGTTGGAATACATGAGATGAACTTCACAAAACTTTCTCATTAAACCTCTAGTTTTTCATGGATACTAATGGTAAGGTTGGTAGATTCTTCTATGGACTAAGACCTCATCTACGGAATAATTTATCCAACCGATACTATAACGAATATGAGGAAATCGTATGGAGTGTTGTGAAGGTCGAACTAGAGTTCGGTGAGACATAGTGGTCTCATAAATAAAATGAAAAGAAAAGATCAATGGATTCAATCTTGGGGAGAATCTTTGATCAGGGAAGAGGAGAAAAGCAAGTGAAACTTTCCACATGTAATAAATGTGGGAAGAATCATTCAGGGAACTTCTTAATTGGGAGCGGTAAATGCTACAAGTGTGGAAGAGAAGTCCATATCACTTGAAAGTATCGTATTGAGGCAAAGCCTCAACTTCTCAACACTAATGAAAAGGGGAAGATGGTGCAGGCCCTGCCTGAAGTCCAATTCTTCAAGTGTGTACAACTAAGGAACTTTTATAATCACGGTCTAAATCCAAGGGAAATGGAGGGTAATCACTATCAACCTTAGCATATGCCAAGGGAGAAAGGTCATGCTTTTTCTATCATTACATTTGAAGTTGATGCTCCAAACTATGTGGTTGCAAGTACTCTTGTTGTACTCTTAGAGATAGAAAGTAATTTTTTTTATTCTAGTTCTACACATTCCTTTATTTCCTCCAAGTTTGCAAAGAATTTAGAATCAGCCCCTAAATTACTAAAATTATATTTATCAGTCAAGACTCCCAATGGGATTATCTAATAATAAATAGGGTTTATAAACTCATGTGTTTACTTTAGTGGACAAAATCTTATCACAAATATAGTATTCATTCCCATACTATAATTCGACATTATACTAGGGATGGAATGGATCTCAAAGTATAATGCTAAGATCAAAATTATAAGCAAGGAAATATCAGTAGTCTTGAATGGAAAACCTACATCTATCTTTAAAGGAGATATATCTCAACCTAATCTTTGTTTAGAAGCATCACCCATTGCCTTAGTTATGGAGTTGATCAGTGAAGATGAAGAAGGAAATAAAAGTATATGAATAGAAAATGTCCCCATCATTCAGGAATACATTGATGTATTTTCTAAAGAGTTGCATGGACCTCCCCCAAAAAGAGAGGTAGAGTTCTCCATTGAGCTCATTCCTTATTCCAAGCCGATATCAAAAACCCCGTATAGAATGGAAAATGTGGATTTTGAGGAATTAAATAATCAACTCCAAGATCTTTTGGAGAAGGGTTTTATCTGGCCAAGTGTATCTTCTTGGGGTGAACATGTTCTCTTTGTGAAGAAGAAGGATGGATCAATGTGGTTATGAATTGATTATATAGAACTTAATGGGATCATATTTAAGAACAAGTACCCTCTTCCAAGAATTTATGATTTATTTGACCAACTTCATGGGGCTCAGTTCTTCTCCAAGATTGATCTTCGATCTGGTTATCATCAATTGAGGGTTAAGAAAGAGGACATTCTAAATACCACCTTCTGATCAAGATATAGGAATTATGAGTTTTTCTTTATGCACTTCATCTTGAATAATTATCCTACTCTTTTTATGGATTTTATGAATAGAGTATTTAAAGACTACCTTGATAACTTTGTGGTAGTTTTTATCGATGATATTTTGATATATTCAAAAAGTCATGAGGATCATGAGGATCATCTGAGGGTTATTTTTTAAAATACATGGAAGGAGATTCTTTTTGGAAATTTCAGAAAATGTGAATTTTGGTTATAAAAATTTACTTTCTTGGGGAATATCATATCCAATAAAGAAATCTTAGCTGACCCTGCAAATACAAAGGTTATGGAGGAGTGGCCTCGTCCTAAAATAGTAAATGAGATTCATAGTTTCCTTGGTTTTACAGGATATTATAGGAGGTTTTTGAAAAACTTTTCATGAATTTCTAATCCACTAACCAAGTTAACTCAAAAAGGGGTCAAGTTAATCTAGACAAAGGAGTGTGAAGAAAGTTTTCAAGATCTAAAGAATAGATTGGTTACTTCACTCGTGTTAACTCTACCCTCTATTGGAGAAGGATTCGTTATTTTTAGCGATGCATCCCTTAAAGGGCTTGGGTGTTTCCTCATGAAAAATGACAAGGTGATTGCTTATGAATATATATAATTTAATCCTCATGAGAAAAAATATCCTACGTATGACCTAAAGCTAGCTGTAGTTGTTTTTATTCGGAAGATATAGCAGTAATATCTTTATGGGGATAAATGTGATATATACACAAACCACCAAAGTTTGAATTATATTTTCACACAAAAAGAATTGAACTAGAGATAGAGGAGATGGTTTTAACTTCTTAAAGACTATGATTTTTCAATTTACTATCATCTTGTAAGAGTAAACAAAGTCATTGATGCATTAACTAGGAAAGACCGTGTTGTGCTGAAAATGATGAGGATTCAAAGAGATCCATTGATCAAATACCTAGTAAAATTGGACATGGGAATCGTAAGGGAAGGGATATCATCAACCCTATCCCAAATGATTTCTCAACTATCATTACTATAGAAGATCAAGAAATATCAAAGAGATGATCCCTTGTTATAGAATAAGTTAGAGGCTGTGAAGAATGGTAAGTTTCCTATGTTCAATATTGATCAAGAAGGTGTTTTGAAATTTCTTACAAGACTATGTGTTCCATATGTTCCAGAAATAAATAAGGAGTTGATGGATGAAGCTCATAGCTCTACTTTCTCTATACAACCCAGAAGCAAGAAAATGTATAGGGAACTTCATGATCATTATTGGTGGTATAACATGAAAAGTAAGATTGCTTACTACACTACAAGGTGTCTGGTGTGTCAAAAAGTGAAGGCATAGAGACAACTTCCTGAAGGGGTATTACAACCACTACCCATACCAACATGGAAGTGGGACAATATCACTATAGACTTTGTCACTAGTCTCCCGAAAACATCCAAAGTAAACAATGTGATCTGGGTTATAGTGGACCGTCTCACCAAGAATTCCCATTTTATCTCTATTCAGGAAGATTTATCACTTGACCAACTCACCAATATATACATGAAGGAAGTGGTAATGTTGTATGGAGTTCCACTTTCTATCGTATTTGATAGTGATCCAAGGTTCACATCAAAATTCAGGAGAAGTATTCAACATGTTATGGGTACCAAATTGAATTTCAGTATGGCCTATCATCCCCAAACTAATGGATAATATAAAATGACTATTCAGATACTTGTGGACATGCTAAGAACATGCTTAATTGAATTTAAAGTGGGGTAGAATAAAAATATCCCATTAGTTCAGTTCTCGTACAATAATAGGTTCCATTCAAGAATTCAAATGGCACCCTATAAAGATCTATATGGGAAACTATGTAGAACTCATACTTGTAGGGATGATTATGGTGAGAGAAAGCTTCTTGGGCCTAATCCTATGCAAGAGATTATAGAAAAGGTTTATTCCATCCAACCACATATAAAGGATGCTCAGATTCGACAGAAGAGTTATGCTGAAAATATTTGAAGGTACTTAGAGGTTGATGTTGGTAACAAAGTCTTCCTTTGAATTTCACCTTGGAATAGAGTCATGAGGTATGGGGAAAAAGGGAAGCTCAGCCCTATGTACATTGACCCTTATGAAATCATTGATTGTATAGGAGAAATGGCCTATCGACTTGCACTTTCTCCAAATCTAGCACAAGTTCATGATGTTTTCCATGTATCCTTCTTGAGGAAGTACATACCTGACCCTTCACGTGTACTAAATCCTGAAGTGGTACAACTGGAACATGACCTATATTATGAGGAGTATCCAGTTGAGATCTTAGACTGTAGAGAAAAGGTTCTATGCAACAAGACTACCTGCCTCATTAAGGTGTTGTAGAGGAACCAAAAATATGAAGAAGTGATGTGGTAACCTAAGGAAACAATGAGATAAAACTACCCACACCTTTTTAACTAAGAGAACAATTTTAAATTTTAGGGATGGAATTTCTTGAGGGGGAATAATGTAACAAACCAAACTTTTTGAATGGCAATTATTTCTAGAAAATGTGTGTTATATTATTACACAACAAAACTATATCGCATCAATAATGAAGTGAGTGTATTTTAATGTGACCATCGGGTTTCAACCATTATATGAATATTGGTCAATTATGACTGTTGGTCAATATGACCATTGGAAACTATACTCTTAACATTATTATTATAGTTTATAAATAGATATGATAATGGTTAGTTAATGCAGAAAGAAGATTTGATGGTCGCATCTAGTAGAATCGGGTCATAGGAAGCCTATTTGTCAGATCTTGGAAAGGTGGTATCATCATTGGGCTTCGATCTTGACCAATCCCAAGCCGAGATTCAACATGTTAATCTTAAACAAAATCACCTATGTAAAAAGTTCAAGTTAGTGGAGATTACCACTCGGTCGATGTTATCTGAGCCGCCCCAAGAGTCTATTACCATCGCACACCTTACCCTTAGGTCGTATATAGGTGTTTTAAGGGATTATGTGTCAAGGACCTAGATACTTAAAATGTAATCCCTTTGTTTAAATAAAATTTTTATTTCTTCATTTCTGTTTTAAGAATAGTTTTGCTTAAAACTGAGATGGAATTTGATAAATTGATTCTTTGGGTAAAAATTGTAATTTTCAGAGAGATATAAATTATTATATTAAACTAAAGTTTTATTAATAATGTTTATTATAATGAAATAGTGCTATAAAAACACTCATTTTTAATTAAAAATGATAAAATAATTTTATTTTTTTCAAATATCCAAAATTTTACTATGTAGTTTACTATGCATTTTCTGCCTACTGTTATTTTAAATAATTAAGTAATTTTAGAGTTAAAAGTTAAATTTATCATATTTATAGAATTGTTATGATAAAATAAATGTCATTTTTTAATTTATAATGTCGATATTAGATTATAGTGAATTTATGAAATTGTTATAAAATATTTTGTTTTTCGGTGAATAGTAAAAATATTGTTTTGAGTTTTTGGTGTGTTTAATGACATCATAATGATGTAATATGTAATTTAAAATGTTGGTAGACTCTTTTGAATTAAAATATGATATTATTTTTCCCAATTGGTCGATACCATGGGCAAATACCATGTTCATGCCCATGGTTTGGAAAATACCACTATTGAGGTGTCCTCAAAAATTAATAAAAACATTCCCTCACTTTTACTATAAATACTCACTCATTAATCCATTATATTTCATTCCAAATTCACTATCCTATAATAACTGATATTTTTACCTCATATGAATTCCTCTCAATGTGTCCTCAAGACCCCAAGGTCCCGATCTTTGAGTTTTAAAAGTCACTCTACAAGGTAAGGGAATCTACTGCCCTTCTCTTTTCAAGCACTTCTTTTTATGTTATGCATTTTTAATTTCTATTTTATTAAGTTGGTAAATTTCATTCCATATCCACATTAATGTAAATATTATTTAAAAATTATTAGAGACCCATTTTTTTCACATCAACTCATTTTAGAATTTTTTAAGTGATGTCGTGAGGCTGCCAAAAATTTCGTAAGGGAACTCTCAACTTTTCTTTCCTTTAATGTTTCCTTTTTATGTGGTATGTATTTAAAATTTACATACCATGTTCTTATTTAAATTTTATTCTATTCCTTTAATTTATTAATATTCATTTATTAATGGTATACCCTTTTCCCCTATATTTTTAATATTTTCTAAAACCATGTTTCATACCCGTTATGCTGTCGGATTTTCATCTCAAAGTTTATCTCTTTTTATCAAGAAATTATTTTATTTTCTTTGTGAATAACCAAACCTATATCTTCTCTAGGGGTATTCACATAGATTTAAAAATGATATATTTTAATTCTGGTATTAACATACATGAAACCCACCTTCCTTTTTTCTGGGTTTAAAATGATAAAAGGATATTGTTTTTAAGTACTTTTTAAAACGTCATGATTTTGATATGAAACCTGTTTCTTTTATTCTCCACAGGTTATTTGTGAAATTTTTGATGATGATATATGTGCATCACATGAAAATAAATACATATTAAGGGTGTTCCCTAATATCACTCTAATGCATTGGGTAAATAATTTAATCTCTGAAGATGACAAGTTTTATGATACCTTGGTGAATAACCTTGGTAATTTTTATGACACCTTGGGGATGGAACTTGGTGATATTCTTATGAATGTATAAATTAAATGTTTTGGACACATTTAAAAGTTATTATCCATGTTATTTTATTTATGATATGACTCTTTATAACACCCTTATGATGTTCCTCCAGTTATTATTGTTATTCATCAAGATCACAAATAAATTATTTTCCTTGTTATCCCTTACTAGGCCTTAAGTCCACCCTTTTCTTTGATGTATATACCCAGGTTATGAGATAAAATAAATATACTCAGGATGAACCTTGAATAATCCTTTCACATGGAATAGAGGACTTTTTTAGGTTTTCAAGTATTATGTACCTTTTTTCCAAGACATTAAGCCTTAAAGTATCATTTGTTTGTAAAATGCTATGTAAAGTTTTGTAATAAAAATGTGGGATGTCATAGTTGGTATCAAAAGATGGTTTAGTTATTTTTGTAAATTAGGATTTAAAAACTTTACAAAAATCCTTAGAGAAAAGTTTAAAAATAGGAAAACATCCATGTATTTTGGTAAAGTATTAAATAAGTGGTTTTGGAACAAAGAAATCCATGTATGGATACGAACAAGTGGATGTGGATATAGGAGAAATGTATTTAGGGATAAAACCAAAAAACACCACTTTGAGCTAGAATCGAATGGGAACTGGTGCACAACAATGGGTCTTGCTGCACTCCTAGTTTGACACTCCCAGAGGATATGTATAGTTAATCTCAATCTTTTTATGAACCATTATAAAGGATTTGTATTAAATGTAATTGTTGTTAAAGAATAAGATATTTAAGAATGATGTAATAAGACATGGAATTCCTTTATTATTATGAGATTATTAAATCAAAAACATTTCTCACTAAGGTTTTCTTATTTTATAAAATGGTGAGAAATAAGAGTAACCATGCGAATGGTGAGTGCAACGGACCATACACGGACGACCCTACAATGGAAGACGGAATGGAAACCTTCATGAGAATGATGAATCAACTAACTCAAGTTATGGGAAATAAATTGAATCGAGCTGAGAGACCAGTTTCACCATGAAGGTAACAACTTCTCGTTGAGTCCTTTATGCATCAACAACCACCAATGTTCAGTGGATCTATCAACCCATTGATTTAGGAACAATGGATAAGATCTATAGAAAATATCTTTTTTGTACTTCATCAGTCAGAACAAGAGAAATTCACCTTGGTCGTTTACTGCTTAGAATGAGAAGTTGATCAGTGGTGGTTGCTGATTAAAAAAATGAGACCAAGAGGGGAGATTGAAGCTATGGAGTGGGAAGAGTTCAGGCGAATATTTTTTAATGAGTATCTCCCTCATTCGATGAGAATGGAAATAGATAAGGAATTACTTGAGATAAAGTGGAAGGGGAATGAATTTTTTGGCTTCTATGAGATGAGCTTCATAATAATTTCCCATTACACCTCTAGTTTTTTCATGTATCCTAATGGTAAGGTTGATAGATTCTTCAATGGACTAAGATCTCATCTACAGAATAATTTAGCCAACCAAGACTATGATAGATATGAGGAAATTGTACAGAGTTCTATAAAGGTCGAACTAAAGTTCATTGAGATGCATTGGTCTCACAAATTGAATGAAAAGAAAATATCAATGGATCCAATCTTGGGGAGGAGCTTTGATTAGGGAAGAGGTGGAAATCAAGTGCAACTTTCCACATGATATAAATATGGGAAGAAGCATTCGAGGAATTGATTTCTCGGGAGTGGTAAATGATACAAGTGTGTAAGAGATGGTCATATCGCTTGGAACTATCGTATTGAGGTGAAGCCATAACATCTCAACACTAAATATAAAGGGAATATGGTGAAGGCCCTTCCTGAAGTCCAATGATTCAAGTGTGGATAACTAGGGTAATTTTCTAATCACTGTCCAAATATGAGGATAGTGGAGGGTAATCACCATCAACCTCATCATATGACAAGGGAGAAAGTTATTACTTTTTATATCATAAAAGATAAAGTTGAAACTCCAAATGATGTGGATTAAGGTACTCTTGTTGTTCTCTCAAAGCTATAAAGTGCTTTGTTTGATTCTAGTTCTACACATTCCTTTATTTACTCTAACTTTGAAAAGAATTTAGAATCAACCCCTAAATTTCTAAAAGTAGAGTTATTAATCAAGACTCTTAGTGGGATAATCCAAGCATCAATGGTGTTTAGAAACTCTAGTATTTACTTTTGTGAGACAAATCTTTTCGCAAATCTAGTAGTCATTTCCAAGCTGTAATTCGACATTATAATAGGGATAGACTGGATCTCAAAGTATAATGCTAATATCAAATACAAAAGCAAGTAAATATTATTAGTATTGAATGGAAAACCTACATCTATATTTAAAGGAGAGTTATCTTGAGTTGAGATTTGTCTAGAATCACCACCCGTAGCCTTATTTATGGAGTTAATTGGTGAAGATGGTGAAGGAAATGAAAGTATATGAATAGAAAATGTCGCCATCATTTAGGAATACACTGACATATTTCTTGAGGAGTTTCCTAGACCTCCCCTATAAATATAGGTAGATTTATCCATTGAACTCATGCTTGGTTCCAAGACGATATCAAAAACCCCATATAGAATGGAAAATGTGGAGTTGGAGAAATTAAAGAATCAACTCCAAGATCGTTTAGAGAAGGGGTTTATCCATCCAAGTGTGCCTCCTTGGGGGGGTACCTTTTCTATTTGTGAAGAATAAGGATAGATCAATGTAGTTATTCATTGATTATAGAGAACTTAATGGGATCATAGTGAATAGAAAGTACCATATTCCAAGAATTGATGATTTATTTGACCAGCTTTGTGGGGATCAGTTCTTCTCCAAGATTTATCTTTGATCTGGTTATCATCAATTAAGGGTGAAGAAATATGACATTACAAAGACCAACTTCCGATCAAGATATGGGCATTATGATTTTGTTGTTATGCACTTTGTCTTGACTAATGATCATGATATTTTTATGGATTTGATGAATAGATTTCTTAAGGACCACCTTGATAAATTTTTGGTAGTTTTTATTGATGATAATTTAATATATTCAAAAATTTGCGAGGAGAATGAGGATCATATAAGGGTTATTTTTCAAACTATATGGAAGGAGAGGATTTTTGGAAAGTTTAGAAAATGTGAATTTTGGTTACAGCAAGTTGCTTTCTTGGGGCATATCATATCCAATGAAGTAATCTAAGTTGAACCTATAAAGACAAAGGTTGCGGAGAAGTGGCCTCATCCTACAATAGTAACTGAGACTCGTAGTTTCCTTGGTTTATCAAGATATTATAGGAGGTTTTTGAAAAAAAAAATCATGACTTTCTAATCCACTAACCAAGTTAACTAGAAAAGGGTTCAAGTTCATTTGGACAAAGGACTGTGAAGAAATTTTTCAAGAGATAAAGAAGAGATTGGTTACTATACCTGTGTTAACTCTACCCTCTATTAGATAAGGATTTGTTATTTTTAGAAATTAATTTATTAAAGGGATTGGGTGCGTCATCATGAAAAATGACAAGGTGATTGCTTATGCATATCGACGGTTGAAGCCTCGTGAACAAAACTATCCTACACATGACCTAGATCTAGCTGCAGTTGTTTTTTCTCTGAAGATATAGAGGCACTATCTTTATGTAGAGAAATATTATATATACACAGACCACTAAAGTTTGAAGTATTTTTTCATACAAAAATAATTGAACATGAGATAGAGAAGATGGTTGGAACTTCTTAAATACTATGATTTTTTAATTCATTATCATCCGAGAAGAGAAAACAAAGTTTTTGATGTGTTAAGTAGGAAATACCATGTTGTGCTGGAAATGATGAGGATTCAAAGATATCCTTTGATCAAAGACCTAGTAAAACTGGACATGGGAATCGTAAGGGAAGGGACATCATCAATCCTATCCCAAATGACTTCTCCACCATCATTACTAGATAAGATCAAGAAATCTCAAAGAGATGATCCTATTGGAACCAAGGTTGTTCTTTTCTAAAAAATGAGCATGTTTTGTTTTTGTTGTCAATACTCTCATGGATGATTGGGGAGATTGAAAGGAAAGGGATCATATAGTTCAATCCATAAGTAGTTTTTAAGGGGATGTTGTTTCCTGATGTTTTTCAAATTTTTAGGGTCCAAAATTTGGGGAATGACAAGCATTTTGAAAAGTAGTTTTTCTTGAAGGACTCAAGAAAATATGGAAAAGGCATGAGTTTCATAGTGGTAAGCTTCATGAAGTATGTTTTGTGAAGACATGAAAGATTATGATGGTGTGCTCTGCGATTGCGAGACTTGCTTTACGAATGGTGCTTTGTAGTGGTGCTTTGCAGCGGTTCGAAGGGTTTTGAGGGAGAGATCTACGGTTATGACGAGCATTGTGATGAGAGAGATGCGCCACAAATACATTTTTGGATAATCTGAACTTCACACCTGAAGAAGTAGAGATCTGCGTTCAACCTTGCTTATAAATAAGAGGCCACCCCTCTTCATTCCACATGATTTTTGAGAGAGAAAATCTAGGATCATTTTGACTTTGTGAAGCAAGGGGTTCTCCATGAAGCATATTGTTTTAAGTGAGCTTGAGCTTCACGAAGAGACTTATAAAGTCTTGAATGATGCCAATGCTAATATGTCATATGATATTTGAGAAGATGGGGTGTTCCGAGTTGGCTCAGTGATCTTCACGAAGTAGTTTTCTCTGTGAAGCAGTGAGCTCTGCAAAGGGTTATGCTCTATGAGGAAGAGATCTTCGCAAAGGGTTGTGCTCTGCGAGGTGGTGTTCTCTATGAAGGGTTGAGATTTTCAAAGGGGATTTGAGAAGGGTTGTTTTGAGTATCAGTGTTGAGTGGTTAGGGATTTCAGTGATAATCTACTTAAGTCTTTGATTCAAGCAGTGTCTCATGCTGAACAGAGACAAAGACTTCAATGTCAATCTATTTAAGTGACCTACAAGTCGATAAACTGATTTAGACTTCCCTCACAACAGTGAGCTAGGGGGAGTTTATAGAAGTGTTCTAAGGGAAGCGGTGAGTCATCCCTAAACTTTTTAAGGGTAGTGTTTCTAGAACAAAGTGACTGTGACCAAACTCTTATACTCCACAACTGGTGAGGATTAGTGGATTTAGGTACAATGGAAACATTGTCGGCGTATGCTCCTTAAACACATCCCTTTATGGTGAACCAAGTAAAATTTTTGTGTCATCTCCTTGATTTCATTTGACTGACAGATTTAATAGGTTCCTACCAACGTGGGAACAAGATCCACAACTTTAAGAAGAAAAGTTTTAAACCCCGATTCACCCCTCCCCTCTCAGGGTGTTTTGGGGTCCTTCAAGTGGTGTCAAAGAGAGGTTAATAGTGTTTGATTTGTCTTATACCACCATGGATAATTATTCCAATGTTATGGGAGTCCCCCTCTTCGATGGAAGTAATTTTCAGATTTGGAAGAACAGAATAATTTCTCATCTAAGATCTCTTAGAATGGAATTCAAATTCTCTACTATGTAAGGAATGCAAGTTACTGATCAAACAGGGCTGGTTATGACTGATGCATATAGAAAAATTATTTATGTAGATGCTAAATCATATAATGCTCTCACCTCAGCCCTTTATGATCAGATATATCTAAAGGTGATGAGTTTCACCTCAGCAAAGTCCATGTGGGATAAACTTGAAAATATTTATGAAGGGGATAGAAAATTAAAGGAGGTGAAACTACAAGTCCTTCTCAATAGGTTTGACGACCTGAAGATGCATCTTGATAAGAATGTAGACTCCTTATTCAATCGAATTACTGAAGTGGTTAGATAAATTCAACATCTAGGAGAAGAAATCAAATATTTTAATATTGTAAAGAAAATATTGAGAAGAATTCCACCCACGTACAATGAAAAGGTTTCAGACCTTGAGAAAAGAGATCTTTCCAAACTTTCTCTAGATGATCTACTGAGCATCTTGGTGGAATATGAAATGAGAGTCAAGCTACAAGATTCTATGACTCGAGTGATAAAGAAAATGGCATTCAAATCCATGGACATACTGAAATTTACAAAATATAGTAGTGGTAAAGATAATGAGAAAAAAGAAAGTATTTCTCTCATTGTCGAGAAGTTATGGAAGGGAAAAGGTAAATTTAAAAGGGATGTTACCTTCGACTTGCTTTCATTGTGGAAAAGTTGGGCACATTTCCTCTCAATGCTCAAGAAAAATTGAAGATGAAGAAAGTGAAGGTGAATACATTGAGAATCCTAAGAAAAGTTTTTTCAAAAATGGAGACTTCAAATCTAGAAAGAAATTACAAAAGAAGAGTTTTGTATGTGAATAGGAAGATGATGACAATGAATTCCATGAAAAATAAAAACCAGAATTTAAAACTAGAAACCATGATTCCATGATGGATACCATTGAAAAGTCAGAACCATCAACAGATAAAGCTAGAGATAACCAGTTGAAAACTAATTATGATACCAAGTTACAACTTAAGGAAGATTTTGGTAATCTTGAGAATAGGTGTAAGATGATGACAATGAATTCTGTGAAGAAGAAAAACCAGAATTTAAAACTAGAAACCATGCTTTCATGATGAATAGCATTGAAAAGTCAGAACCATCAACAAATAAAGCTAAAGATAACCAGTTGACAACTAATTTTGATCCCAAGTTACAACTTAAGGAAGATTTTGGTAAGCTTGAGAATAAGTGTAAGAGATACAATAAGTGGAAAGAAATGGTGAAAAAACATCATAATATGTTGATCATCTTGAAGATGAAATTGAACGATTGGAAGAACTAGTGAAATTACAGTCATCAATACTTGAAAGGACAGATGATGTATTGGAACTAAAGATTAGAATCAAAGAACAGGAAAAGGTCATCAATGACCTTACCTTAAGACTGGAGGAGAAGTCCAAAACTGTTGGGGTAGTCAAAGAAGAAGTTGTTACTCTTAGGATTATGTTCAAAATTGAATCAAGTTCAAAAGAAGAAAAAAGAAAATACAATTTTGTAGGTTCTTGGATGCTGAGCTACTAGAGAGAGAAAAACGGGGGTATGATGGAGTTGAAAAGATTTTGAGTGATCAAAGAACCACGTGCATGGGAAACAGTGGAATCAGTTGTGATTTCAAAACATTAAATGCTATAAATAAAGTGGACCAAAATAAAGGTAAGTTTAAAGTCGATCATGTTGTAAAATCACCAAAAACACTGAAAAAAAAGACCCTTAAATCAAATTGAAATGAGAACATAAGACTACCCCCGAGCTTCCAGGAATAACAGGCAGTCAAAAAATTTTCCCAAGGAAGAAGGCATGAGGAAAAATATAAGTGAGAAGACATTTCCTCTCATGAAGTGTCAGTTCTGTAGATATTTGGGTCATAATATATCATATTGCGAAAAGGCAAGGAGCTATCTAAATGGGGTAGAGCTAGGAATTCACTAGAGGATAAAAAATTCATATCCTACTACTTAAAAAAGAAACATTTTATATATATATTATTTTTGTTGTTATAACTTTGGCCATAAATCCATTTATTTCAGGTAGAGGAGTGATTTGGACACCTCATACTGAAGTCAGATACAAGTTAAAGCTTATCAACAAGACAATTTTGTTCTTTCAAAAAAGTTTTATCCTCTAGAATAAGATTTTGACTATGAAGAACCTGTGTACACTAAAGAGAAAATTGAAAGTCCAACAGTGTCCTACACTCAATCCAATGTCTCATAGAAAGAAAAGAAGAAAATTGAGAAATACAACCTTGTGGAGGTAGCCCGCAAAGATACAAAAAACAGCACCTAGATTCTTGATAGTGGTTGTTTGTATCATATGACAAATAATGAAGACTTGTTAATGAATGTTAATAGGAGGGTTGATGGAATAGTATGGTTTGGTAATGAGGAGCTTTGAAAATCAAAGGTAGTGGAAGTACTGAACTAGAAAATGGAGATATAAAGAAAACTGAAGTCCTTTATGTGGATGTACTACGTCATAATATCATTAGTGTGAGTCAACTCTGTGAATTAGGACTTATAGTTACTTTTAATTAGAAAGGCTGCACTATCAAGGGAAAGATAGGGAATTCACTTATGAAAGGATGTAGAACATAAGACAACTTGTATCAAGTTGATAGTAAAGAAAACATGTTATACATGACTATTGAAGAAGATAATAACTTGTGGCATCAGAGATCGGGGAACATCAATCAACAAGAAATGGAGAAGATATAAAAACTAAATATTTTCATATATATTCCCAACCTGAAGCATGAACATGAAAAGTCTTATGATGCTTGAATTTGGGGGAAGCTGGTCTACAATTCATATCGTTCAAAGAAGAAAAGGGCATCTGATATTCTTGATCTCATTCATACAGATGTATGTAGCCTGATAAATGTTTATGGAACCCATGGAAAAAGGTACTTTATCCTTTTCATTGATGATTATAGTAGAATGGAATGTGTAATGCTTATACACATGAAATGAAAAGTGATTGACTACATGAAAACATATCTTCAAATCGCCAAGAATGATACTAGATGAACAATCAAAGTGTTGCAATCTAATAATAGAGGGGAATACACATCCATTGAATTTGAAAATTACCTGTATAAGCATGGGATATAACATGAGGTAGTTGTTATGAGAACTCCACGGAAAAATGGATTTGTTGAGTGCAGGAATAGACAGGTGAACAACATGGCATGAACTATGCTTATTGAGAGTATTATTCCTCGACATTACTGGAAAGAGGTTGTTCAAGTTGTGGTGTATATTCAAAATCAAACAGGGCTTTATATGGGTGAGACGAAGACACTGTATGAGTTGTGGCATGGAAGGAATCCATATTTGAAATACTTTCGTGTTTTTGGAAGTAAATGTTTCATTAGAAATAAAGAAGTAAATCAAGGGAAGTATGGTGACAATGCAGACGAAGGAATTTTCCTTGGATACTCAATGAATAGAAAAGCCTACAAGTGTTTCAATAAGTGCTTGGGAAGGATTGTGGAAAGTAGTGATGTTAAGATCATTAAAGAGAAAACTGAAAATGCTTCGAGGAATTCATATGCTGATGTGATAGAATATGAGGAAGAAAGCGAACATAGAGAAAATGAAAATACAGAAATAGAGAAAGGTGTACAAAATTATTAGGAGCCACATCATGATATTGACTTAGAAGAAGAATCTGAAGAGGAAACCATGTCTAGAAATAATTCGGTTGAATCTCAAAGGAGGAATCGAAGAGCATAAATTGATCAATTCCAACATTATTGGGGATTGGACTACACCCACAAGATGAGGAGAATGAGGAATAATAAACAATCTACATTTCTATTAGTTGTGGAACCATCCTCATTTGAAGAAGCTACAAAGGATGAATCATGGGTGAAATCCATGAATTAAGAGTTAGATCAGATTGACAAGAATCAAACATGGAACCTAGTTAAGAGACCTGAAGGTCACAATGTGATTGGTACAAAGTGGATCTTCAAGAACAATTTTGACGAGAATGGAAATGCAGTTAGAAACAAGGTGCGCTTGGTTTATAAAGGATACTCACAAATTGAAGGTGTTGATGTTGAAGATACATTTTAACCAGTAGTAAGATTGGAGTCAATCAGGTTATTTCTTTCAATGGAAATCTAGAGAGGTTATAAAGTTTATCAAATGGATGTCAAGATAATATTCTTAAATGGAGTTTTGGAAGAAGAATTCTACATCGAACAACCCATGGGGTTCTTGCTTGTAAATGATGAACTAAAGGTTTTCAAATTAAAGAAATATCTTTATGGCCTTAAATAGGCACCACGAGTGTGGTACTTTCGGTTGGACTCTTATCTGAGAAAGCTTGGGTTTAAAAGAGGAGGAGTGGATCACATACTTTATGCGAAGAATTATAAAAAGGATCAGTTCATGGTATTGGTATACATGGATTATATTATTTTCAGTGGAAATAGTTAGCTATTAATGGATGAATTTTATAATCACATGAAATCAGAATTTGAAATGTCCATTATTGGTGAACTCGTGTACTTTTTAGGGTTGCAGGTGATTCATAAGAAGGATTACACTTTCATTTATTAGGAAAATTATGCAAGAGATCTATTGAATAAATTAAATATGCATGATTCCAAACCAATGTTGACTCTGATTGCGGTTGGAACAAAGATCAGGAAGCATGAGGAAGGGACTTTTGTGGATCCCACCATGTATAGAAAAAATCATTGGAAGCCTCCCGTACCTGACGGTGACACGGCCAGATATTGTCTTTGCAAGTTGCCTTGTGGCCTTCTTTCAGAGTAATCTGAAGGAAGAACATATGGGGAAGTGAAAATAATCATGTGGTACATTCAAGGTACTCATAATTATGGATTATACTTTTCTGTACGAAGAGAGAGTGAACTATCAGCATTTTCTAGTGCTGACTGGGCTGGAGATGTTGTGGACAGATTTTCTACCAGTGGTGGACCATTCTGTATTGGGAAGAAATGTGTGGGCTGGTTAAGAAAGAAACAGGAAAGTACTTCTCTTAGTACTACTGAAGCTGAATATATATCTACTACCAAGGCATGCACTCAGTTACTTTGGATGAAGTAGAAACTAACTGACATAGGTGATGAGGTGAAACAACCAATGGTGATTTGTTGTGATAACAAGAGCACAATTTATCTTATGAATAATCATGTTCATCATTATCATACAAAACATATTGAGATCAGATATCACTTCATCAATGAAAAAGTTGAACAATGCGTGATTAAAATGGACCATTTGAGAACCGATGAGCAAGTGGCTGACATTATGACCAAGCCACTGTTAGTGGCTGTGTTTGAGAAACATCGATTGAGCCTCAGTGTTCAGAAACCTCCTTGTGCATAAGGAGGTTACGATATTCCCCTCTCTCTAATCATTTTAACTGTTTTTAATCTGTTTTTGGAAATGATGCAGTTTTATGGGGGATATAAGATCTAGGGGAGCATGTTTTTTACTCTACAAGTCAAGATTCTATTCATTGAGTTTATTTCCAATGGGGAGAATGGATAAATTCAATGAAGAGTGTTCTGTTTCTTTTTTATATAGGAAATATGGAGAATAGAAAAATCCAGAAATGAAACTATAGGGGAGAAAAGAAAATAATGAGAACTCAATTCATGTCCTCTCTCTTATTTTATACATTGATCACTACTCACATAGACTTAGAGTTATGGATGAGTTATTTCTTGAAGTCTCAGGTTTTGATTATGGTTGGAGTATCAGTGAATTTATCTAGAGATTTCCAACAAACCCAAAGGGGGAGATTGTTGGAACCAAGGTTGTTCTTTGCTGAAAAAGGATCATGGTTTGTGTTTTTTGTCAATCCTCTCATGGATGATCAGGTAGATTTCAAGGAAAGGGGTCATATAGTTAAAGCCGTAAGTAGTTTTGAAGGTGACGTTGTTTCCCAGTGTTTACCAAATTTTGGACCCCAAAAATTTGGGTAATGACAAGCATTGCGAAAAGTAGTTTTTCTTTAAGGCCTTAAGAAAATATGGCAAATGCATGAGTTTCACAGATATGAGATTCATGAAGTGTGTTTCGCGAATACATGAAATATTGTGACGGTGTGCTCTACGATTATGAGACTTGATTTGTGAATGGTGCTTTGCGGTGGTGCTTTGCGGTGGTGCGAAGGGTTTTGACAGAGAGCTATGCGATTATGACGAGTATTGCAATGTGAGAGATGTGTCGTGAAGACATTTTTGTCCAATATGTCTTTCACACCTGAAGAAGTGAATATTTGTGTTCGACCATGCCTATAAATAACAGTCCACCCCTCTTCATTCCACATGATTTTTGGGAGAGAGAATCTGGGATCGTTTTGACTTCGTGAAGTAAGGGGTGCTCCATGAAGAAGATTGTTTTAAGTGAGCTTGATCTTCGTGAAGAGACTTATAAAGTCTTGAATGATGCCAATGCTTTTATGTCATATGAGATTCGTGAATATGGGGTATTACACACTGGCTTAGTTAGATTCACGAAGTAGGTTTCTCTGTGAGGCAATGAGCTTCATGAAGGGTGGTGCTCTGTGAGGCAGAGAGCCCCGTGAAGGTTTATTCTCTGCAAGGTGGTTTTCTCTACAAAGGTTTGAGATTTGTGAAGGGTCTTTACAAAGGGTTGTTTTGAGTATCAGTGTTGAGTGGTCAGGGATTTTAGTGAGCATCTACTCAGATCTTTGATGCAAGTAGTGTCTCGTGCTAGACCGAGATAAAGACTTCAATACTAATCTATTGAAGCAACCTTCAAGTCGATAAACTGAGTTATACTTCCCTCACAACAGTGAGCTGGGAGAGTTTACGGAAGTGTTCTGAGGGAAGCGGTAAGACATCCTTGAACTTTTGTAAGGTTAGTGTGTCTGGCACAGAGTGACTATGACCAAACTCTTATACTCCACAACTGGTTAAGATTAGTGGATTTAGGTACGACCGACACACTATCGGCGTATGCTCCTTGGACGTAGCTCTTTGTGGTGAACCAAGTAAAAGTGTTGTGGTATCTCCTTGATTTCATTTGACTGACAGATTTAATAGGTTCCTACCAACATGAGAACAAGAACCACAACTTTAAGAAGAAAATGTTGACACCCTAATTCACCCCTCCCCTCTCAGGGTGTTCTGATGTCCTTCAGATCCCTTGTTATTGAAGAAGTTAGAGGTTGTGAAGAATGGGAAGTTTTCTTAGTTAAATATTGATCAAGAAGGTTTTTGAAATTTCATACAAGATTGTGTTTTCCATCTATTCTAGAAATAAAGAAGTAGTTGATGGATTAAGCTTATGGATATACTTTCTCTATACATCCTGGAAGCACAAAAATGTATAGGGACCTTCATGATCATTATTGGTGGGATAACATGAAAAGGGAGATTATTGACTACACTACACGGTGCCTAGTTTTTCAACAAGTGAAGGCGGAGAGACAACTTCCTAAAGGGGTATTATAACCACTACCCATACCAACATGAAAGTGGGACAATATCACTGTGGATTTTGTCACTGGCCTCCCAAAAACATCCAAAGGAAACAATGTGATATGGGTTGTATTGGACCATCTCACCAAGACTGCATATTTTATCTCTATTCGGGAAGATTTCTCTCTTGACCAACTCACCAAGGTAGACATGAATGAAGTGGTAAGGATGCATAGAGTTCCACTTTCTATCATATCTAATCATGATCCAAGGTTCACATCAAAATTCTATAGAAGTCTTCAACATGATCTAGGTACCGAATTGAATTTCAGTATGGATTATCATCCCAAAACTGATGGCTAATCTAAAATGAATATTCAGATACTCGAGGACATGCTAAGAACATGCTCGATGAAATTTTAAGGGGGATGGGATCAACATCTTCCATTAGTTGAGTTCTTGTACAACAATAGCTTTCATTCCAGCATTCAAATGGCACCCTATGAATCTTTATATAGGAAGCGATATAGAACTCCTAATTGTTGGGATGAAGCTAGTGAGAGAAATCTTCTTGGTCCTGATCTTCTATAGGAGATTACAGAAAAGGTTCATTCCATCCAACAACACATAAAGTATGCTCAGAGTCGGCAGAAAAGTTATGATAACAACCATCGAATGGACTTGGAGTTTTTTTGTTGGTGACAAATACTTCCTTTGAATTTCACCTTGGAAGAGATTCATGAGGTTTGATAAGAAAGGTAAGCTCATCCCTAGGTACATTGACCCCTATGAAATCCTTAATTGCATAGGATCATTGGCCTATTGGCTTGAACTTACTCCAAATCTAGCACAAGTTCATGATGTTTTCCACATGTCCCTCTTGAGGAAGTACATACCTGACCCTTCACATGTACTTAATCCTAAAGTGGTACAACTTGAACATGACCTCTCTTATGAGGAGCAGTTGGTGGAGATATTAGACTATAGAGACAAGGTTCTACACAACTAGACTAACTGCCTCATTAAGGTGTTGTGGAGGAACCACAAATATAAAAAAGCAACATGGGAACCTAAGGAAACAATGAGGAAGAAGTAACCAAACCTTTTTGACTAATAGAACAAGTTTAAATCTCAGGGATGAAATTTATTAATGGGGGGATAATCTAATGACTTGAAATTTTTGAATGATAATTGTTTCCTAAAAATGTGTGTTATATTATTACACAGCAGAACTATATCTCATTAATAATGAAGTGAGAATATTTTAATGTGACCATCGAGTTTTGACCGTTATATAATTTTTGGTCAATTATGACCATTAGTCGATATGACCGTTGGAAACTATACTCTTAACATTATGATTATTGTTTATAAATAGATATGATAATGGTTAGTTAATGCAGAAAGAAGAGTTGATGGCCTTGTCTAGTAGAATCGGGTCATACGAAGCTCATTTTTCAGAGCTTTGGAAGGAGGTAGTGTCACTGGGATTCACTCTTGACCAAGCCCAAGCCAAGATTCAACATGTTAATCTTGAACAAAATCGCTTATAGGAGAAGTTCAAGTTAGTGGAGATTACCACTCGGGCGATATTATTCGAGCTGTCCAAGAGTCTATCACCAGCACACACCTTACCCTTAGGTGGTATATGGATTTTTTAAGGGGTTATGTGTCAAGGCTATAGTTATTTAAAATGTAATCCCTTTGTTTAAATAAAATTTTCATTTCATCCTTTCTGTTTTAAGAATAGTTTTTCTTAAAAATTGAGATGGAATTTGATAAATTGATTTTTCAGTTAAAAATTATACTTTTCAAAGAGATATAAATTATTATATTAAACTAGTGTTTTATTAATAATGTTTATTATAATGAAATAGTGTTATAAAAAACTTCTTTTTAATTACAAATGATAAAATAATTTTATTTGTTTTCAAGTGTCGAAAATTTTACTATGTTGTTAACTATACATTTTATATTCGCTATTTTTTTTAATAATAAAGTTTTTTTAGTTAAAACTTAAATTCATCATATTTAGAGAATAATTATGATCAAATAAATTTCATTTTTGAATTCATAAGTTTGATATTAGGTTACGGTGAATTTATGATATTTTTATAAAATATTTTGTTTTTCAATGAATAGTAAAAATACAATTTTTGAGTTTTCAATGTGTTTAATGACATCATAATGATGTAATATGTAATTTAAAATTTTTGTTGACTCTTGTGCATTAAATTATGATATGAGGTGTCTCAATTGGCCAATACCATAGTCAAATACCATGGGCAAGCCCATGGTTTGGCAAATACCACTACTGAGGTATCCTCAAAAGTTAATAAAAAAACTCTCTCACCTTTGATATAAATACCCACCCATTACTCCATTATATTTCATTACCAATTCACTATCCTCAAAGATATTATATTATTACCTCCCATAGAGTCCTACCAAGGTGTAATCAAACCCCAAGGTCTCGATCTTTGAGTTTTAGAAGTCACTCTTCAAGGTAAGGGAATCTACCACCCTTCTCTTTACAAGAACTCCTTTTATGTTATGCCTTTTTTATTTATATTTTATTTTGTTGGGATATGTTGATCCATATCCTCATTATTTTCCATATTATTTACAAATTATGAGATACCAATTTTCTCTCATCGACACATTTTATGAATTTTTTTAGTGATGTCGTTAGGCTGTCGAAATTTCGTAAGGGAACTCTCAACTTCTCTTTCCTTTCATGTTTTTTATGTGGTATATATTTAAAATTTCCATACCTTATTCTTCTATCTATTTTATTCTATCCCGTTACTTTATTAAGAGTAATTTATGGATGGTATACCCTTGACCCCTCTTTTTTTAATGTTTTCTAAAATCATGTTTCATAGCCGTTATGCTGCCAGATTTTCGTCTCAAAATTTCTCTCTTTTTATCAAGAAATTATTTTATTTTATTTGTGAATTCCCAAACCTATATCTTCTCCAGGGTTATTCACATAGATTTAAAAATTATGTATTTTAATTCTTGTATTAACATACATGAAACCCACCTTCCTTTTCTAGGGGTTTAAAATGACAAAGGATCTTATTTGTAAGCACTTTTTAAAATGCCCTGATTTTGATATGAAATCCATTTATTTTATTCTCCATAGGTTATTTATGAAATGTTTGATGATGATATATGTGGCTCATATTAAAATAAATATATATTAAGGGTGTTACCTGATAGTTCTCTAATTCATTGGGTAAAGAATTTAATCTCTGGAGATGACAAGTTTTATGATACCTTAGTGAATAACCTTGGTAATTTTTATGACACCTTGGAGATGGAACTTGGTGATATGCTTATGAATGTCTAAATTAAATGTTGTATCCACATTTAAAAGTTATTATTCATGTTATTTTATTTATTATATGCATATTTATCATTCCCTTATGATATTTCTCAAGTTTTTGTTGATATTCCTCAAGATCACAAGTAAATTGTTTCCATTGTTATCCTTTACTGGGACTTAAGCTCATCCTTTCCTTTGATGTATATCCCCAAGTTATGATATGAAATAAATGTACTTAAAATGAACCTTTAATAATCCTCCCATGTGGAATAGAATTATTGTTTTAAGTTTTCATGTATTATGTACCTTTTTTCTAAGACACTAATCCTTAAAAGAGTCTCTGTTTGTAAAATGATATGTAAAGTTATGTAATAAAAGGGTGAGATGTCATAGGCATAATGCACATTGATAAAAATATATGTGAAATTTTGCTTTCAATTCTTATAAATATCAAGGGGAAGACCAAATATGACTTTTGATCTCATCGGGACTTGTTGTATTGGGGTATTCAACCAGAACTGCATCATGTGTGTATCGGTGAAAAAAATAGAAAGTTCCTTATGGTTATTATGTGATGACACCATTAGAGAAAAATAAATTTATGGAATTATTGGAGAATATAAATGTCCCTGATGGCTATTCCAGCAACATATCTAAATGATTTAACAGAAGGGATTTGAAACTAAAATCCCTAAAAACTCATGATTATCACATCTCTCTTCATGAATTGATTCCAATAGCAATTCGACGTTCTCTATCCAATAATTTAAGGGTGATAGTGATTATCTTGTGCCATTTTTTAGATATATTTGTTATAAAAGATTATACAAGTCATTCTTGATAAAAATTCAACAAGAGGCTTCATTAATTTTATGTGAGTTGGAAAAAAAATACTTCATCATTTTCACCTGCATACTGCATTTAATAGATTATCTTCCAATTGACACACTTATTGGGGGACCCGTTGCTTTTTAGTGGATGTATCATACTAAAATAAATATGTGAACAATGAAATATTATGTCTGAAATAATAATTATCCTGAAGGTTCCATTATGAGAGGTTATCTGAATCAATAATGTATGGATTTTTGTCCAATGTATTTTTCTGATGTGAGATCAAGACATATCCAGCTAATGATAAATGAATATGATAAGTATGGGGAAATTGAGCCCTCGTTTCCATATCTTCCCCAAACAGGAGGAATTATTGGGTCATATATATTAGCTACGTTGATTCTTGAAGAGAGGGATATGACACATCACACAATCATGTTTAACTGTGATTTGTTTGATGAATATATCAAGTAAGTAATTTGGATATTTATATTTTATCTCATATTATTTAATTTCACATATACCTTAGAATGTTATTATCATTTTATGTAGGAAACACAAACAAATTATAAGTAGAGTTCATCGATTTTTGCCTCTGAGAAGAAGAGAGGCTTTGCATAACCAAGAGTTTCCTACTTGGTTGGAATCAAAGGTATGACCATTACTTTAATTAACTTAATATATATATATATATATATATATATATATATATATATTTAATTTTATTATTCATATATATTTCACGTATTGATTTTACTTGTTGACTTTGTTTCTCAAGAATTAAGAACGTTGGATTTTGGTCCCAATTATTTGGTTCGTGAATGAAAATATTTAATAATCAATGAGTATAAATTTGTTACAACTGATCAAGCAGTGAAAATGAGAATAAAATATAATGGTGTTATGTTAACTACTAAAATAGACTATTATGCTAGTATATCAGATTGTCAGCCTTGATATAAAGATATGTATTATTATAGACTTATTGAGAAAATATTGTTTTTGTATTACTACTCTCAAGGTCGAGTCACTATGATAAAATGTAAATGATTTGATTCAATGACACGAAAGGGAACATTTATTGATTATTGTGGATTTATTATTATTAATATGATTTTATTCCTAGCTATCAATGAAACGTATATTTTAGAATCAATGGAAAACAAGTGTTTTATGTGGAAGATCATCAAAGACCTGATTACGGTGTCATTAATGAAGTAATCCCAAGACATAGTTTTCATGGTGATGGGGATAAAATTGACACCAATGACACCCCCATTGGTGTTAACAAAAATATTAAATTTTATGACTAAAATTGTACCATTTTGAGAGTTGATGTTGAACCTGAAGTAGTGATGGGTAATACATATAAGCAACCATATATGTTCATGGTTCATTCAGTTTACCTTGACATGAGTTTCTCAGGTTGGTATTACTGTAATTACTTTATTTTAGTTTTAGTATGGAATGATATGTTTGTTTTATTATTGTTTGGTTTAATTGTATTTAATTACATTTATTTCAATTCAGAAAACTAGGTTTAAAATGGATTTTAAAGAAATGTATAACTTGGTTTTAAATTATTGTTACTAAAATATGTTATAAAAGTGTTTATGAATTATTTGACTTCTAATTTGTATGCATTATTTTTAAAAACTATTTCTTAAAAATTTACATTTCATTCTTATTCATATTATAAAAAATACTTCAAAAGATATAAGGAATCGATTATTTGATACTGATCGATAGATGTGTGAGCATGGGTTGTCTCCTCCTATTCCCGTAGTGAGTATAATAATTGTAATATTTTTCTTTTTCATTACATATAATGTCACGTTCATATTATTTATCAAATTTTTTTAGGGACATTAAGTTCCACCATAGTTGACTCCTCCTCATCCTACTAGCATGGGTCCGAGCAGGGATGCTCCTAGACCTAGATGGAGTACCCATCGTACTCATTCCCACCCTGACCCACTAGTAGACACCCCATATATCACACCTTTCCATCCCCCACTTGAGCCTCTAGGGATGTTCTCATACATACCTCCATAATCATCTCATTTATCCTCAAATTCCTATACCATGTCTATGCCGCCTCCATGTTCCCACTCATGCCTCCATCATCATCTCATTTAGCCTCTTCTTTCTATACCATGTCTACGTCGCCTCCATGGATGTTCTCACTCATTACTCCATCATCATCTCATTTAGAATCTTCTTCCTATTCCATGTCTACGCCGCCTCCAGGTATGTTCCCACATTTAACATATCCATATCCTTTGATGTATCCCCAAGACTACTACCCATAATCTTCCATGTCTACACTACCTCCATTTCCTACCATCCATCCAGGATCTGATGAGTTTATTCCTTCAGATTCCACTCCAGTGCATACAGATCACCTAGAGCATGCATTGGAATAGACACATCCTTCAGAGGATACTAATACAGGATATCCCATAGATCTATTAGAGTTTATTAAGCAGCCTCCATCAAGTTTTTTTATTATAACTGTGTAAAATTATATTACTTTATTTTTTCCCTGTTGTATCATGAATTAATTATTATTTTTTCCCTATTATCTTATTCAGTGGGATCTTCTAATAGGAAATATGGGTGAACCCATATGTAGGAAGATAGGAATCTCCAAACACAGATAATGGTGGATTACAATGAAGAAAATCATATTATAGGTAAAAATACCAGGCATTGTAAAAGTTTCATGGCCACTTTAGCTAAGTACCATGATATAATTTAGGTGGAACTGGTCTCATGGAAACATATCAGTAATGAAATAAAGGAAAAAGCATGGGTGCAGATATCGGTAATAAAATTTTATAAATCTATATCTATATTATTATTGTATTTATATGAATTAACATGTTCATTGTAGAGTCAGTTTAACTTTCCTGGTAGTGAAGCTTCTAATGTTTCAAGGTTGATGGATCTTAGGGAGTTATGGTGATCATATAAGCATGAGTTATATATTGGTTGGAGGAGTAGAGTTGGTTCTGATTTAGAGGTTGTACCCATATTCCTCGACTATCCAAAAACACAATATAAAAAATGATCACATATTGGAAGACTGATGAGTTTAAGGCATTCCAAATATTTAATGGTTTTCATATAAAATTTAATTCTTATTACTTGTATTGAATTTTTTTAGGATGTGTTAGTAAAAAACAAAAAGAACAAAGATTCAATGACGTATTTGCACACATTGGGGCACGCTACAATGCCCTAGCATGAGAAGCACTAGGTACTTTAATATGAATAGAAATAATATCTAGATTTATATTTTTACTAAGTTAGATTTGTATATTTTCATGTCTTATTTTGTTATTCATCATTAATTTATAATATTGGAAATATTCGACTTATGTCATATTATGATATTAAATAATTATGATATACCATAAAGGCATTCATTTTAAACATGATACAATGTATCTTTGCATCAAGAACTAAACAATAAGATAACTATTTTTTAAAAACATGATATATAATGATATTTTAATAGGAAACAATCCCATTGTAAATGTGATATAGTGTCCATATCTTATATAAATTAGGAGACACCTTCCTTCATCTAATTAAAATGTTAACAATAATTATTATAATCTTTCTCAACATCATTGGTTCCTATATTTGTATTCAACTCTATGAGCTACATATTATGATATAGTTTCCATATATTAGATAGTTACTTGTCTTCCATTTTATAGTTGTGATATGAAATGAAAATCACACTAATCATAATATATTCTTTCTCTTATTTGAGTTCTTACTGATGAATTATCATGGTGTATGATTCATTGTATTTTTGTTTCATATTTATCTATCTAGAAATATATTATTAAATGATTTAACATACAATTGATGGACTAGACATGTATGAAATTTAGTCATCCTTTTCAACTTCAATCACTCACTGAGGCTGCTGGTTTGGATTTGGGGATTCCAACATTTCATTGAAATATCAATTTAGTAGTGTAGCAAACAAGAGACTATAACCCTCTTCCAAATTTGTTTTATTGTGGTAATATTCATTTTCAATGAATGTTGGTAGCATTCACTTGGATTTTATTTCCATTTTTTAGCACTAAATAATATATGATATTTATGGAATGTTCATAATGAGTAGCTAAAATTATAAAATGTTTATGATTAGCTTTTATTTATGAATTTTTCATCAATATTTATCACGTGTTTAAATTTATTAATTGTTCATTCATTTAAAATTTATTCCCTTTTATTATTATTCAAGACTATAAAATTTTTATATTCTGAATATGTGTATACTAATCAATTTCATTTTCAACAAGTGGTATTGGGAATCGAAGGTTGTGTTCCTCGAGCAAAATTATTTTGCTCGAGTGGGAAGAAAAAGGATGGAAGTGCAGTAAATGTAGAAACACAAGAAATGATTGTAAGTATTTTTATTTTTATTTCAAATATTTATATGAAATTATTAATTAAATATCTTATTTATATTTTCAACAGTCTTCCCTGGAGGTCCTCAGTGATAAAGAAGATGACAACTTCTGCCCAAATGATCATTTGAGTCAGGTATTCGGTGAGGAGCACCAGGGGAGAGTTTGGTGTTGACTAGGGAAAAACATCATCCCCTCTAGGTATTGGTCCTCATATGGATCCTATCAAACCTATAAGATCCCCGAGATGCAAATCACTCATGTAGAAGTAGTTGAGGTAAAAGAAATAGCTTTACAAGACCGTGAATGAAGTAAACATGGGCGTAAAAGAAGTAAGTCGGTCACCGAAAACTTCCTAAAATATATGTCAGTTATAAGTCAATCACTTCCATCAGAGGATACTAATAAAATTTATTCATATATGGAATTAATTATATCTTTAAATGATGCCCTGAGTGATGCCAATGAGGGTACTAGTGGCGATCGAGCTGATGGTGGTGGCAATAATGATATTGATGATGCTTTTGATGATATAGTGTTGTTGCTCCAGATGATGATGTTGGTGATAGTGATGAGGATGTTGTTGATGGTGATAAGTATGAGGATGTTGAAAATGGGGGAGATATCGATCCCCTCCATTTTTGACTTAGCAGTAATGAGACATGTGAAACTTGTTTAATGACTTGAATTGATTGGTTGTATGGATGTTTATATATGTTTTAGTATTGTAAATGGTTTAAAATTTATTAAAAGTAGTTGGTTGAATGTTGAATATACAATATTTGTACTACATTGAATGTTTACTATGTGTTTTATTTTATTTATAGGTTCAGGAGCTAGTGGAAGAGGTGTTGGTGCTATTGCTGCCAAATGGGGACAAATACCTATACCCATGGTTTGGAGAACTGTGGGTATAGGTTCCCTACTGGGATAAGCTACACCCACGATTCTCCAAACCATGGGTATAGATATATACCCATGGTTTTGTTTAAAATGTGGGTATGATAGAATCTCTAGGGCCTATACCCACAGTTTGTATAGAAACCGTGGGTATAGGTCTATACCCATGCCTCCATCGGCCATGGTTCTTAAAAGCATGGTCATATCCTATACCCATGGTTTTAGGGGCTATAATTTCAATTTAAAACCATGGGTATACAGTGGTTTTCTATTAGTGTGTATCATAGCTAAAGTACTATGGTATTGGTATTCTGGATGTCAATATGCTTGAAAAGACATATACAACATTTCATGCATCTCACACCACCCTACAACAGCAATATCACTTGTGAGGGTACATAAAATATTCTGATCTCATATCATCATTACTTATAGTAGAGAAGAATAGTGAGTTTTTTATTAAAAATCATCAGTCTCTTCCTACTGGTTCAACAGTAGCATTTCATGAATAAAATGATATATTTTATGAAAATAATCATGGAAGAAGTTGGGGACATGATTCTCATGGTGGATTTGGTTTTGGTGCCAAGCGCGGTTGTGAATGTGGTCATAACCATGAGTCTACTTGAAATAAATATCAGAATTAGAGAAATATCAGGTCAAGCACTTCAAGGAATCCTGAAGATTCCTACTACAGGTGTGGTTATAAGGGACATTGGTCTAGAGTTTTTCGAACCCCAAAGCATCTTTGTAAGCTTTATAAAGAATCTCTTGAAGTAAATAAGAATGAACCACACTTTGTTAAGAAATCCTATAAAGGGAAGGAAGAGGAGGTGAATTTTATTAAGAATCACAAGCCATCAAATGATTATTTCACTTACCTCAAAGCTGGTGATTTTACTTATGAATTTAATGATATGATAACTAGAAATAATTCATAAAAATTATAATGGTTATGATATATGATATGATATTTTGTTTTATATGCTTTATATTTTGGATGTTGTATTATTTTAATTTCACAAGATGTTTCCTATAATATTATTGTTTTTACTTTGAAGCATTGAAATGGATTGCTTAAACGAGACAAATATTAGCATATCGGATAGTGGAACAATGCACACAATTCTTAAGAATAAAAAATATTTTTTTGATCTTGAACCAGTAAGACCAATTGTGAATACTACATCAGGTCCTGTAGGTCTGATATAAGGGACCGGTAAAGTGATTTTTCCTTTACCTAATGGGAAACATTTTTTTATAAGAGATGTGTTGTTCTCCCCAAATTCTAAAAGAAACTTATTAAATTTCAGTGATATATACCAGCATGGGTATGATACTCAAACTATATCTAAGAGAAATGAAAAGTACATGTGCATTACCATTAATAAATATGGTAAGAGACATTTACTAGAAAAACTACCAAAATTATCATCGATATTGCATTAGACATATATAAGTGAAATTGAAACACATATAGTAGTAAAGAATGGATCACAAATCATTAATTGGTGGCATGATTGATTAGGTCATCTTGGTTCATGAATGAGGTGAAAAATAATTAAAAGTTCTCATAGACATTCAATAAAGGTCCAAAAGATCTCTCCACTAAGAAAAATTCCACGCGAGCCTTGTCCGATTGAAAAGCTGATTGTGAGACCATCTCCAGCTAAAATTAAGGCTGAAATATCAAGCTTTCTTGAATGAATTCAAGAGGATATATGTGGACCAATTCATCCATCATGTGGGACATTTAAATATTTTATGGTATTAATTGATACATCTAGCAGATGGTCAGACATATGTTTTCTCTCAACATGTAATGTAGCATTTTTATAATTTCTTACTAAAATAATTAAATTGAGAGCCCAATTCCCTGATTATGTCATCCAGAAAACAAGGCTCGATAATTCTATAGAATTTACCTCTCAATATTTCAATTATTATTGTATGGCAATGAGGATCAATGTGGATCATCCAGTCTTCCATGTGCATACAAAAAATGGTTTAGCTGAATCACTGATAAAATGCCTCCAACTTATTGCTAGACCATTAATAATGAGAATAAAGCATCCGAGCTCCATATGAGGTCATGCAATATTTCATGCTTTAACATTAATTCACATCAAACCAAGTGCATATCATAATCACTCTCCACTCTAATTATCTTTTGGCCAAGAGTCTAACATCTCCCACTTGAGAATCTTTGGTTGTGTAGTATATGTATCAATTGCTCCCCCACAACATACAATGATGGGACCTCAAAGGAGGTTGGGAATATATGTAGGATATGAATCCTCATTCATCATTAGATCTTGAACCACAAACCGATGATGTATTTACAACACATTTTTTCTAGTTTTCATTTCAATGAAGAAGTATTCACAACATTAGGGGGAGAAAAGAAACAAAGAGAGGAGATTTTCTAGAATGTGAAAATGTTATCTTTTCTCAATCCTCCCACCTGGTAGTATGAGATGCAAGTGAAAATGATTTTACATTTTAAAAAACTAGCAAATCAATTTCCCAATGCATTTACTGATTCATAGGGAACGGTTAAATCACACATACCAGCTATAAATACACCAGTTAGAATGAATGTCCCGAAGACACAATTACATAATAATGTTATAGAAATCTCAAAAGCACGCCTGAAGCGTGGAAGACCAATTGGATCTAAGGATAGAAATCCTCAAAAAAATGAATGAGTATAATTGAAAATCCCATTATGGAGGTGTGTGTTCCAAAAGAAACATGTAATTTAAGTGTTCTTAAAGAAACACATGATGACAATCTTAAAGATAATTTATAGGGTATAGAAAACCCTGAAGGTTTTGAAAATTTCAAAATCTTTATTAATTATTCCACTACAGGTAATATATGGAATCAAAGTAATGGGGAAAATATTGATGAAATATTTTCATATTCTATGTCGCATGATATAGAAAATGAAGACCCTGAACCAAGGTCTGTTATGAAATGTCAAAAAATGAACCGATTGGAATAAATGGAAAGACACGATGCAAGTTAAATTAAATTCACTTAATAGGCAAAGAGTTTTTGGATATATCATGCTCACATCAGAAGTTGTGAAGCCTGTTAGATATAAATGGGTTTTTATGAGTAATTGTAATGAGAAAAATGATATTGTAAGATACAAAGCTCATCTTATCACATAAGGTATTTCTCTCATAATTGATTATGACGAGACATATTCTCCTATTATGGATGCTATTACTTTTCGATATCTAATCAGTCTTGCAATAGCTGAGAAGACTAATTTGTGTCGTATGGATGTTGTTACAACTTATTTATATGAATCACTTGATAGTGGTTATATATGAGAATCCCCGAAGGATTCAAAATACCCAAAGTATTGAAATCAAACCCCAAAGACATATATTCAATTAAATTGCAGAAATCCCTATACGGATTAAAACAATCTGGGCATATGTGGTGTAATCGTTTGAGTGAATATTTGTTAAATAAAGGGTGTGCAAATAACCTCACATGCCCATGTGTTTTCATTAAGCAAACAAACATCTGGATATGCAATCATTGCAGTTTATGTTAATGATTTAAATATCATCAGAACTCTAGATGAGATCAATGAAGCAATGAGAAATTTAAAGGATGAATTTGAAATGAAAGACTTGGGAGAAATCAAGTATTGTCTTGGATTACAAATTGAACATATGTCAAGTAGTATATTTTTATATCAATCAAATTACACTGAAAATGTCTTAAAACACTTTAATATGAATAAAACGAATCTTTTAAGTACTTCAATGGTTGTTCAGTCTTTAAATACCGAGAAATATCGATTTTGACCTTGTGAAGAAAATGAGGAGTTGGTTGGTCCAGATGCACCATACCTCAGTGCTATCAGAGCACTGATGTATTTTTCTAATTGTACTCATCCTGATATGTCTTATTCTACTAATTTATTGGTAAGATTTAGTTCAGTCCCTACACGAATACACTGGAGTGAAATTAAACATATTTTTCATTATCTTTGTGACACTATTGATTTGAGTTTATTCTATTCTACAAATTAGAAAAGAAGATGAATGGTTTTGTAGATGCAGGTTATTTATCTGATTCACGTAACGCGCGATTACAAACTGATTATGTGTTCACAGTTGAAGATACTGTCATATCTTGGAGATCACAAAAGGAGACACTCGTTGCAATATCTTCAAATCATGCAAAAGTAATAGCATTACACGAAACATGTCGAGAATGTGTTTGGTTGCGACCTATGACTTAACATATTTGAGCGACAAGTGGATTGCCTATAGATTGTAGCCCAACAATATTATTTGAAAAGAACATTGCGTGCATTACACAATAAAAAGAAGACTTCATCAATAATGATTGGACAAAACACGTAGCACCGAAATTTTTCTCCTTTACATAAGAATTGATGAAGAACGATTATATCAACATGCAATATGTACGATCTAGCGACAACGTTACATGTTTCTTTACAAAGGCACTACCAACGGTTATCTTTAGAAAGCTTGTACATGATATAGAGATCCGTAGATTGCAAAATTTGTAACGTAATGTAATTTTTATGGGGAGTCTACGTGTCTGTACTCCTTTCCGTATTCCGATTTTTATCTCATTGAGTTTTTTCAATTTTTTTTTTAATGAGGCCGTATTAAAACAGATATGACATTGGGGAGATTGGTACGGATGTGCATCCCAAAAGGAAGTGTCATACATCCACTGAAAAGCAACTGCAATCCTTCAATGCACTATTCACTAAAAAGGCAACAACTGCAATCCTTCAATGCACTACTTATTAAAGGTAACGAAGCCCCATCGTGATAGAAGAGAGAGATCCAAAACATTAATAAAATTTTTGTTCTTATTTTATGTTCATCTTTTTCCGGTATTCTAATTTTACACTTTTCAATTTTGTTTTTACAATATTATTAAAATTTTCCGGTGAAACTAACCGCAATAAAATGCAGGGTTCGGAATGAAAAACTTTCCCGGCGTGATTCCTCTTCGATTGGTCTGTCTCAAATTCAAACCCTCGAATTCTCACTCGCCTCATCTCTCTCCCTCTCTCTCTTGTCTCGCGCCTACTCCCCGCCAAGGTACGTTTTTTCTTTTCCGTTGGATTTTCCGTGTCGAAAGATCCCTACCCTTCACCTTTTTCTGTTTTCACCTCAATTTCAAATGACAAATCACGTGTTATTCGATGAATATGTTTCCTGGTTTTTAGGGTTTTACTCTTAAGGAAATCGGGTCTGCAGGGAAAGGTATCGATTTTGATTCTTTCAAACATCACGATTACATTACAAATTATGCATCTGGAGCTACGAAAGACTTCTGTGTGTTTGTGTGGGTTTGTGGGTGAGAGGATGTTTATTTAGTTGTCGCGGCGTTCTGTAAACCCTATAATTCATCCCCACCATGACGATATTCTCGTTTTCTTCGTGTTTATGTTTGCTTGGTCACACCTCTGCGTTTCTCTAGGTTTTTATTGTGAAGGGAAGAGAGCTTTTTTTGTTATTTATTATCTTGCATGTTTGGCAAGTGAATTTCTTAGGAATTAATGAATGGTAGCAATATCTTGTGGGGGCTTATCCGTTCTGATGGCAGAGCGGGAATGTGAGGTAACAGATAAACTGTTACTGTGTGCTTCTGATGTGCAAATTATGCAGGCAGCTCTACTGCTCCTTGCTGTTTTTGCGCTGCTGATTGAATTCCACTGTGATCACAACGACCTACCGAATGCACTCCTTCAGTGATTCATAAAAATAAAAAGCACTGAACAGTGCCACAATTTTAAATTTCTGAGAAATCTTGTTATGCTGTATGCTATACGTAACTGTTGAAGAGAGATTAAAAGTATTTACTGGTAGAGAGGTTCTTGATTTTCATTTTCCTCGTATTCTCTTTCTGGGAAGTTTTCCTTTCAGGGTATGGGGGTGGGGTGGGGTGGAGTGGGATGGGACAGGTTTTCCTATCAGTGTCACAATTTCAGGTTATCTTTCGTTTTTGAAATCATTTCCTGTTTTCATTTTGCAAAAATCTATTGGAAAATGTATCTTTTATGTAAATGTAAAACATTTTTTAGAAAATGAAACTATTTATTTCTGGAAAGAAACATTTTTTTTTCACGTTTTCTAGAAAATGAAAATGCCTGGATATGCAGCTCATATGCTTTAATGTTTTGCTTCTACTTTTCAAAACGTTATGCTGTAACTTCTACTGTTTTCTAAAACCAATGCTGGGAAGTTTTTTCATGCTGTATTTTATATGCAACTATTGAAGAGAGACGAGAAGTATTTACTGTCTGAATTGTTCCAGCTTTTCATTGCACTTGTATTCTTTTCCCTGGAAGCTTTAGTTTCAAGGTATTGCCCTTCATAAGTTGAAGGGTCGTAAACTGAGTTACATAAATTGGAATGATAAATTTCTGGGAAAAAAAACTTGTTTCAATGTTTTCAAGATGATTAAAATGCCTGGATATGTAACTCCATTTTTCCTATCAGCGGTATTGTAGGAGTTCAATGCTTTCCTGTATAGAATTAGATTCTCTCTCTCAAGCTTGGGACCGTTCCTTTTTGGAATTAGTTACCCAAAAGGTTCGTCCTTTCCCAACAGGCATGGACCAGCCGGCACATGGGCAACAACCCCCTCCCATGGGAGCTGTTAGTGGCCCAGCCCAAATGCCATACGGTGTCAACCCATATCAGCCCAATCAGCTGCTGTCTCCTCCTGGATCGATCCAGTCCCCGACCCACCCGGCGGGCCTGCCCACCTCGTCGGCCCAGCTTGCGCAGCATCAGCTTGCATACCAGACCATCCACCAGCAGCAGCAGCAGCAGCTGCACGAGCAGCTCCAGAAGTTCTGGGCCGGTCAGTACCGTGAGATTGAGCAGACGGTGGACTTCAAGAATCACAGTCTCCCACTTGCCCGGATCAAAAAGATCATGAAGGCCGATGAGGATGTGCGGATGATTTCTGCCGAGGCTCCAGTGGTCTTTGCCCGGGCCTGTGAGATGTTCATCCTCGAGCTAACCCTCCGTTCTTGGAACCACACTGAGGAGAATAAACGGAGGACGCTCCAGAAGAATGACATTGCTGCGGCGATCACGAGGACGGATATATTTGATTTTTTGGTGGATATTGTGCCAAGGGAGGATCTGAAGGAGGAGGTGCTGGGTTCAATCCCAAGGGGCGGGCCATTGCCAATCGGGGGCCCGGCTGAGGGTGTTCCGTACTACTACGTGCCGCCGCAGCATGGTCCCCAGCTTGGGGCTCCGGGTCCTGCGCTTTACGGGCAGCAGGCTCACCCTTATGTGCCTCAGCAGATGTGGCCTCAGCAGCCACAGCCACAGCCACCAGCGGACTCATGAGACGGGATGGTGGCAGCTGATACAGAGAGAGAAAATAATGTATGCGATTTCTTGGCTGATGTGTGCTATTAAACCCTTTATAGTAAGTGTTGTTAAACGTGGCCTTATATGCATTGTCTTTTAGCTTTCCCTTGCATTTCATATTTCTGCATCTCATTAAAATTTGCTTGAATTCAATTTGCAGAGGTTGCGGGATGGGGTGATGCAAAATGATGGTGATTGTGATCCGCCATTTGAAGCATAACCGGTGTCGATTAGGAAATTATGATTATCTCTGTGAACTGTTTATCCAGAGATGAAGGCCTGAAGCAGCTAATTGTGATGTGATTGTTAATGTTGCAACTCATCATAATGTTTATCAAGTTTATTAGTTGAAGTCATATTATGATCTCCATAAAGTGTTTTCCTTGCATATTCAAGTATAAGAGTTCTGGTTGGATCCTTCTGAGGCTTTTAGGAGGTGTTTGGTATGAGGGTTTTAATTACATTGAAGGGTGATTTTATAGTTTGCAATCACTTAATTGGTTTTGGTAAGTTATCTACAGTTTCAATGACATTATAACTTGAAGTGATTGCAGTCAAGCCTTGCAATTTGAATTTAGTGTTTGATAAATATACACCAAACAATACTTTTTTATTTTTCATGTGTTTTGAACATAACTTTGAACAATCTTTGGTTGATGTCTCAGAAGTTAAAAGATAATACTAAATTGAGACTTTTCCATAGGTATTTTGCAAGCCAAAAGTGGTTTCTTTAACTTTGAATAATTTGTTGCGGGGGGTATGCAATTGCATGCGTGTTGTTATTTATTATTTATTATCATTTACATGCACATGAAATTCATGCGTTATTATTTATTATTTAGGGGGCTTAGCAATCCTTTCCAATTTTTATTTATTTATATGCTTGACATTCCTATAGTCCCTTGATTTGTGGGTGGTAAACATTAGATGTTATATGGATCACACAATATGTTTTTTTTGGAAGTTTTATTATAGAAGAGTATTTAAATCACTAATTAAAACCCTTGCAACAACAAATCTATAAAAAAACAACAAATCTATAAAAAACATTTTTCTGAAACTCACTCATTGTTGCATTATCATCTCTTCTTAGATCTTGTTTCAACTCATTGAGGAACATAATAAAAAATGCCGATTTTGTTTCCTTTATTTTAATGTAATTTCAACTTAATGTACAATTTTTTTTAGGTTTGGTAAATGTGGATTGGCCCGCTCTATCTTGGTTCAGCTCGTTGAACATCCCTAAGAGTAAATCTATGAAGACAAACATATTAGACTTTCCTAGAAGTTATTTTAGTATCAAAATGATCATCACCTTATGTCGAATGACAAAGATTTGAAATGGAATGGTGGTTTTCATTGCACACACATTTTATAATCATACATTCAGTACAAATTATCAAAAGGATCGAGCCTTCCTGCAAATAATATTTTGATTCACTATTAATTTTATTTTATTTTTGTTTCCTATTGAACTTTGATGGGAAACTCATGCTATGAAAATAATGAACCAAATCTGCATACCAAGACAAAAAAGGTAGCATAGAACACAAATTCTAAATGGAAAAAACTTTATCAAATAATTCCGGACACACAAATTTTAATTTTGCTTATTAGTTTCAGTATTCACATTTCCAACAATGTCTTTGATTTTTAAATCAAATCCTCGAAACATTAAAACTATCTTGGCTTTGACTCAAGTTTCATTAATAAACATGACCATTGGATATAATAACTTTAGTTCACAAAAAATATGATTTGGATTTATCTAAGACATAAACTTTACAATCAATTCCATTTCGCTCATCGAGCAATTTATTTGGACTTTATTTAATGTCTTTGATGTATATTTGATAACCAAATGATGCCTATTTTTTTATGTTGGTCCTAACAACACATTGTCTTATTAGACGCATCACACATAGTTTTAAAAGGCAAAGATGAATCATATGGATTTATGATAGGGGTGATGTTAGGACATTTTCAACTTGACCAATGATTTTTTTACATTATTCATTAAACACAGAAGGTGCGACCTATTGCAAAGTCTAGCCACATGTAAAACAATACTATGACTAGAATAGGTTCATCTAAAGCATAAATTACCCGTCTCTTTGACAAAATCCAACCCTTGCAAGACCCCGTCCAGATCGACGATGAGGAATCACACCAATGAGGGTCGTTACCCTCTAAGTAACCCGAAACATGTAAAAAAACACTATGCAATCCCAAATGTAAATGTCAAAAGATGCAAGCATCAATCAATGAAAAATAATATCAAAACATCATGCATGTTTTCCAAGAGATAAAAAACAAATGCACAAAAAAGCTAATGGGTTTTGTAGACATCATATTTCTTAAATGAAATAGAAATGCAACAAAAACCCAAGTATAGATCAACAAGGAGAATTTTTGAATAAATTATATGAAAAACATGAATAACACTTACATGGACTCTGTCGATTGGCCTTATTCTTCTGTGTTTGATGAGCACCACCACACCAACTAAATGGACCATACCTCGTCAACCAATCTACCGACTATGGAATCATTACCAGGTATGTTTGATTTCTCCTTTCATCATGACCTACTAGAACCTTTTGAAGTATAGGTTGGAGAAATGGAGAGCTATGACCAGGAAGTTCCTGACCAGTTAGGTATATAACTTCAATGCTAGAATTCCCTTTATATAGTCTCCTCTCATTAAATGAGATATACTCCAAGGGTTGGAAATGTTTCTTAGACATTCCATAAATAAAAAATCGAATGTTATAACTTTTATAACATTAATTGTTTTAATAACTCAAACCACTAATTGTTGAACTATTCAATGATTAATGTTAACATGTTTAAACTCCCTTAAACACATATTCACATGATGTGTATTGTAGGAACTGAGAAAATTTCATTAATAAATAAATAAATACAAAGCGTAATATGTCACTTTAGCAAGAGTACAAAATAAACACTTTATTGTTTTATAACAATTCAATAAAAAATTAGCAATATAGTTTCATCATAATTTCTAGATTTAATATTGGAAAATAAATACAAATGAACAACATGACTCGAAGATAGAATTATCATGGATCTTAGTCCCAACAAACATTATCTCTATATGAAACACGATACATAAGAGAAACAATATAAAGGAAATATGATTTTAGATAATGGGTTTGAGAGGATTTATAGGAATTAATGAGGGTAAATATTTGTTACATGACCGTTGGGAATTATGATTGTTGGGTATTTGACCATTGGTAATATAGTTTTTATAAGGTGGCCATTGGAATTGACGTACATTAACGAGCGTAATGGCATGGTTAAATTTATTTACATGAGAGGAACCATGACGTCTAGTACTAGAAACATCCCTTATGAATTGAGTCTATATAAGCTTGTGAAGGAAGTGATATTACATAAGATTTCCTTGGACAAGATCTAAATTGAACTTCAACAAGCGAGTCTTGAACGGAATTGTCTATGAGAAAAGTTCAAGTTAATGGAGATCACTACAAGGTCAATGTTAGATGTACCACCATATGATATTATCTCAATTTCCCACCTTACCCTTAGAGCATATGACAACAACATAAGACATTATTTATCTTGAAGCTTGGGTGACATTTATGTGTATGCTCTTTTGATGATAAATGTTTTTCATTTAAGTGAAATATTTTTAATAAAATATGATATTTTGATTTAAAATTTAAATTCATCATAATTAGAATTTTTATTTGATAAATATTTTATATATTTTGAATCAAGATATCAAAAATTATGCAAGAGGTGAAATGTTAAATTTTTGGTGAAAAAAGTAAAATACGGTAGAATATAGTTTATACAACACCAACCGACATGTAATCATGAACAAGATTCATCCCACATTGAGATATTGATTTATTTATAGCACTAAACATTATATTGGAGTAAAAACAGTGAAGTGGATCACTAAATAGGGAAGTAAACCACATAAGCAAGTGAAATAATAGTTTATTCAATTCTATTTACAAGAAATTCCACTCACCACACCTATAAATATCAACCCTTTCTTTCATTCCTCCTCATACTAAATCTGAGTTAAATCTTGAGAGATCACCCTCAACCTCTCTCATTTAGATCTTCCTCTAATTTTTAGGATTTTAAAAGGGCATAATGGCTTGTTTTAAATCAAAGGTAAGGGTGTCTTTCTCACTCACCCTCTCTCTCTTATATTATATTTGTAGAACGGGCATTTTAAATTTGGATTTCTTATATAATTATGGTCCTATATTAATTTTAGCACTATTCAATTAATTAACTAGTCTTACAAAATCACAATGTCTTCTCTTTAAACCTTTTTTATGTGTTTATTAATTTTAAAATATTTTTTATTTTTTTATAGTAAAACCCTTTCATAATATCGTTATGTAAATCCCTATGTATGTCATGTATCTATGTGTAGGGAATTGGCTTAGGCTGAGCTGACATGTCACTCGATCTGGCCCGCCATAAGGCCTCAAACGTGTCTCTCTATATGCCAGAGGTTGTTGAAAAACAGTGAGGGCCTAATTCATACAATGGGGAGAATATGACCTTGAATCATAGTATAGTAAAAGCGGAAAATAACCAAACACACCCACATGGATAAATATCTATAATAAACATCGTATTACACATAATAAATAAACAAAAAATAAAATAAAATGCTGTAATAAAAATGAAACATGACATACAATCATACAGACTCACAAGCATGCTAAAACAAATAACCGATCTCCCACCAGGCTGATCACATATACAAAATAAACAATTTAAAATAAATACATCAAGATCTACTTCCAACTTTGAGTTGTATCACATATTTGGTCTCCATGATGGATGAATCGCTCCACCTTGATCTTGAGACTCTACATGAGTGGCTCCGTTCAGTCAAGAAACTCTAGGCCTCCACCCAATCCATTGCACAACTAAACTCCAAACAGAAATCAGATATACATTCTATGTAAACCCCATGGTGCACAACATGGGGTGATAAATAAATCTCAATAGGCCACCTCCAATGGTGAACCTATAATTTGTTGTCATAACAAGTGCATTCACACATGACAAGCCCAACCTAGTTGAAAACTAATAACAACTAGAATAAATAAACAACTACATAAAATTAAGGGGGCTAAACAAAAACAATAAAAATAGCTAACCATGGGTTTTAGTCGGGCACTTGAGGTAAATCTACCCCTGCTCTGGTCCATAACAAAGGACTTATAACACATGGCTCACCCAACCACATGATATCAGGCATGTCCTCTAGATCTACACAGGAGATCCAAGATGTTTAAAACACAACAAGCATGAATTCTGGACCCCATGCCATAAACATAGGCATCCACATGAGAACTTGCAGATCTATTGGGATTTAGGACTCCAATGACACGATCCAAACCAGTGACATGGACTCTACTAACACTGAGAGAACCTATCTAGAACATGGAAATCCTATAGAACAAGCTGGATCAATTAATAAACATCAGGGAAGGGCATAACTCACAACCTGGGTCCATAAACAAATCCTAGACCAAGGACACCCAATCCCTAGCTGGGGTAACACATCCAAAGACCTAGAGAGGGGATTCACTCATCTAGATGATCCATTATCTCCCCATACCTGTTTAATAGAAACTAACCAATGGAGGAGAGAACCAAATTAAATCTTAGGGCCAACACATGGTATAATATATCCCAAGGGTCTCCTCTCACATAAAAAATCCTGAGTAATAACTAACTCAAACATCCCTGGACAAAGGACATCAAAGCGTGGGATGATCTAAATATTGAACCCATCATCCAAACAACTGAACTATCAACACTGATAAACTCTAAGCTAATAAAGCACGAGGATCCCTTAGACCCCTAGATCTCATCATCCACAAAACATCCAGCACATGCTCTCACCGACCCTCCTCAGAATCAAACAAAACTCGAGGCTCCCACAATCCTTAGGGTCATAGCACAAAGGGACTTACTACAAGGAGCTCCCCTGCCACACCCAAACCATTGGTCCTCACCTATAAAATGAACCTCAAATGACCATAAGGCCACAAAAAGTACAGAAAAACCTACCAGGGGTTCCTCTATCACATCCAAACCCCAGGCCAAGCCTTTCATGAGAAACATCTACAAAAAACCCTCAACGACCCACCACTAATCCTTGAACAACCACATGCCCGAAAGGGAATTCAAAAGAACTACCTTGATATAAGGGAATTCTCAACAGCTGACCATGAAATCCACTAACCACTGGATCAGTAACCCTCCCATGAGGTCATCATCAAGAGCCCCTCATAATCTTCTCAAAACTTTGATCAATCCAAATCTTGATCATCATCAACAACATTCCATCCCCAAGTAAATCTATAAGAGTCCCTTAGACTCTCCTCAACATCCACTAAATGAAACCCAACCATAGATGCCATACCATAACATCAAATCAGCCCAAAGGCTCCAATTGACCCAAACCTCAAACACATGATCCTAAACCTAAAATTATCTAACCTCAAGTAACTGTTCATGACATCTAGGGACCATCCAAGACATCCTTAGAGATACTAATTGATACCAACTTCTAGGACCCTTCTTAAAAAACCTCAAATGAAAACAACTTAGAGTCCATAAGAAAAGTCATCTTATAATATCATGACCCTCACTTGGACCCCACATCACACATCACAACCCACCAGAGGATCCTAAATCCTAACCTAAACAAAATACTCCTAAAAATGATTTCTAAATCCAAATTACTATCCAAACAACCTCTAAACACCGAAAGGATTCCATCATCGTGATCTATATTGGAAGACACTCATAATGGACAACTCATAAGTCCAATTTTGGCTCCAGGGTGAGAAAAAAAAAGTGAAACACACCAAGAAGGGATGAGTACATGGAATGCACCACATGTACACTAAGTGTACCAATAAACATCCGCATCCATGTGACATGTATTGTCATGGTTTGTACTCTTCAAGAACACGATGTATCTGACTTGTACAAGGTGTGTACCCCACATGGGGTACCCTACATTATACCTGTAAATGTACCACACATGAGGCCCAACCAACTAAATTGCATAGTCTTTGGCTGTGTACCTTTCATGGGCTATGGTCGTGTGCCCTACATGACCATGTGCCCCAACACGGGGTGTCTGACCGAATACTCAGCCACACCCCAATACACCCCTATATGAATTGTCTCAAACACACATGCCGTGTATCCCCTTCTTCCTCACCTCACCCAAAATAAAGAACACACAACATGTGTTCCTCAAACTACACACCATGTACATGGGATTTCCCAAACACCCCCCCTAAAAAGTCCAAAATGCCCGATTTCTCCCAAAAACACATAGATCGACCCTCTAGGGGTCCTCAACAAACTATATAAGGATTTAAAAATTAAAAACTATAAATATAAGGGGATTTAAGGAAATAAAATTAAAATGGGACTACCTTTGGGTGTAAAACACCAAAGATTTGCTTCTAGATTAGTGCTACACACCCATCGAGTTCCGATCTAGGTCTAGACGAGCTCCTCGATGGTGATCTGTCCTCCCTCTCCTTCTCTCAGATGTACGACCCATAGGGGGAAACAATGTATGAAAAAATCCTAGGCAATGAAAGAAAATTAAAAAGGTAAAAAAATAAAGAAAATAAAAATAAAAGAAAAAGAAAAGAAAAAAGGGTATAGGCCTGACCCCATCAATCATGGAGATTTTATGCACCACCTAAGAGAAACCCCCATTTTAGACTTAGTAATGGAGTTAGAATCTCAATCCGACACTTTTTTCAAAAGATATAATTATTTGAACATGTATGAATAAATTAATATTTAATAAATAAATATTAAATATTCCTAAAAAATTTAAATGGATCAGATTTCCACCAAACTCTTGTTCTAGGATAAATACCCCATTACAGGACTAACAGAGTGGTGGAAAAATTATCCAAGATCATATAACCGGAGAAAGTATCAATTTCCCCCGAAATACTCCCATGAAAAAAAATTAAAATTTCTCATGATTTTCACAACCCGTGATAATGAAATTCATCTCAATATCCCCAACATAACTGCTTATCACCCCCAAGAAGCCTTGATGGTTAACCAATAACAATGATTTCACTCCAAGCACCAGCAAACTCGATTCTATCATGAACATCCAATGACCGATCTTACAGTTCCCACAACTCTCTACCAGCATGAGAGGCCACAACTAATCTGATTCTACCCACCACGGAAGTATCCTTATTATCAACCCAAATACCAGATGACAAACCTCATAGCCCACACTCTATCTATCACCGAACGTAAATACTAGTCATGGCCAAGCTGCTCACACCTGTGTGATAAAACAAAAAAAAACCACCCATTCCTAGATCACCAAGAACAAAACCCTCCATTCTTGAAAAATCACTTAAAATGAGGTTCAAGAGCTCCAAAAACCACTAGTTCACTCCCCACTAAAAGGATTTACTTACACTGCTCCTCGAGCACCAACCTCAACAGGTTCACCACGAATACATCATATGGGTTTTCCCAAGACTTGAACACACTCAACAGACCCACACACAAGCCATTGAAATAAAATACAAACCAATCGACATTTCACATAACCCATATGCACATTCCCTCATGCAATAAGGCTTTATCCCAAAAAAGCTGCGCTAAAAACAACTCTCCTCCTTAAGTAAAAGTGATTATCTAAAACACTCTCATATGATCTCACACACCCAAATGCATAATAAGACTCATGCTCACATGGGAAAATTCCCAATGATCCTAGATAACATGATTAAACCATTGACCATGCTCCTCACACAGGTCAGTTCAAAAAATTTGGGACACCCTCAACACTCCTCTTTAAAATCGAGGTATCACCCTCATGCCATGATCAATAAAATGACTACCCTCTACTTGGGAGTTGATCCAAAACTATGATCACCAACCATACTCTCACTACACTACCCAAAGTGCAACAAAAAATGAACAAGTTCTTGGTATCTAACCAAACCCTCCCTCCCAATCCAAGAGCACACCCAACACTCCAGTTCCCAAACACCAGGCATCCTCACGACTAACCACATACTAGAGATAACATACCTTAGAAAACCCACTAAGGAAGATTAAAAATTCATACTCAATTCATTGATGGTATCAGACACCTGGGAATCACCACAAGACTCGACAAACAACATGCAGAAAGAACTACTCCCTTCCCATTAACACCGACTTGAGACTTCTGGGAAAACACCACCACAGGGAAACTCAAGTCTGATCCAAACATACCTCAATATTCCTTTCCCTCATCAGGCCACCAACAGGGCATTTAAAGCCTGCACCAACCCACAATGGTCTCCATGAATCCCTCGATGAAGGGAGTATATCTCTATCACTGAAGAACCTCTCATCACAAGATCCACATGTCTTGTCATCAGAAGAAAATATATACATTCGGTTCAATTTCATAGAATTACACCAAGTATCCATATGTGATAAAACTATATAGGTCATTGTAGACACTTTAAACAACCAAACCTCCATCATCATTGAAAACACCATAGATGGGAATATATCATGTGAATCCTATGTACCTAGAATGATGCATGAACATCGACCTATTATCCATGAAAAAAGATACAAAAACCATAATTCATAAATCCACAAACATAAGTTCATTACGCTAGGTGAGATCACACAACCGTAAAAATGGAAACCAAGAACAGAAATCCCATGACATGGTAACTTGGACTTCCTATAGATAAAGGTGTTTTTGAAACACAAGTCCGATATCCATCAATAGTTCTGACACATTCTTAGGATACTTGTATACCAACTATTTAAATCATAAAACCAGATGCTCTAATACCATTTTGTAGCAAACCGTCCCGGTCGACCTGACACATCACCAAATTTAACCCGTCATAAGGCCTCAAGTGCACCTCCCCATACACTAGAGAATTTCAAAAAGTGGCAAGGTACTAATACATACAATGGGGGGACTATGATCTCAAATCAAAGTACAATAAAATAAAAAAGTAAAAAAACACACCCACATGGATAAACATCCATAACATACATCATAGTATGCATAACAAATAAACAAAATATTAACATGATATAATAAAAATAAAATGCGGCATATATTTATATAAACTCACAAGCATTTTAAAATAAATAACCGATCACCCATCAGACCGATTAAATATAAAAAATAAACAATTGAAAATAATACATTAGGATATACTACCAACTCCAAGCCGTACCACATACCTAGTCTCCACGACTGACGAACTACTCCAGCTCAATCCCAAGATTCCACATGAGTGACTTCGCTTTGTCAAGAAACTCTGGGCATTCTACCAATCCACCATGCAACCTACAGTCTAACCAAAAATCAGATATTTGGTTTGTGTACACCCCATGGTGCACATACATGGGGTGAGAAATAAATCTCAATAGGCCACCCCCAATGGTGAACATATGATCTGATTTCATAACATGTTCATGTACACATGATATGACCATCCTAGTCAAAAACTAATAACATCTAGAATAAAAAAAATAACTGCATAAAATGAAGGGGCTAAAAAAAGTAAAGAAAATCGCCAACCATAGGTTCTAGACCAACAATCGAGGTAAATCTACCCCCGATTTAGCCCATGCTAGTGGATTTATAGCACATGGCTCACCCAACCACACTATATCAGGTGCGTCTACCATATCTACATAGGATATTCATGATGTATAAAATGAAATAAGAATGAATGCTGAACCCTAGGTCATAACCATAAGAATATACACAAGAACATGCAACTCTACTGGGATGTAGGAATCTAATGGCATGATCCAAACTAGGGAAAAAACTCTACTAACACCGAGATAAATTTTCTAGAGCATAGAAGTCTTGTAGAATAAGCTATCTTCACATAATAAACATAGTAGAAGGGAATAACCCACAACATGGGTCTATCAAAATGCATCGGACCAAGGACACCTAATCCCTAGCTAGAGAAATACATCCACAAATACAGAGAGGGGTTTCACTCTATATCATCAATTAACTCCCCATACCCATATAACAAAAAACAAAAAATGGAGAAGAGAACCAAATAAAATATCAGGGCCAATGCACAATCCAAGATATCCCAAGGGTCTCCTCTCACATCCAAAATCCCGAGAAATAACCGGCTCAAACATCCTCAACCAAATGAAATCAAAGGGTGGGTTGATCCAAATATCAAACCCATAATCCAAACAAATGGACTATAAGTGACGATAAAATATCAACTAACAAATCATGAGGCTAACTTAGACCCTTGGATATAATCATCCATAAAATAGACACCATGGTCGCTCACTGAACCTCCTCATGGTCAAACAAAACTTGGGGCTCCCACGGTCCTTGAGGTCACAATAAAAAGGGATGTCCCACTAGGGGATCCCCTACTGCACCTAAGCTATTAGGCCTATCCCATCAAATGAACCTCAAAAAACTATAAAGCCATAATAATAACAATACACCTTACTAGGGGTTCCTATACTCCATCAAAACCTTAGGAAAATTCCATCATGAGAAAAATATATAAATTTCCCTCAATGACCCACCATCAATCCAAGATCAACCACACACCCATAAATGAATCCAAAAGAACCACCTTACCATAAGGGAATTCTAAACATTTGACCATGACATCCAATGAACATTGGATCAGAAATCCTCCCATGAGGAAATCATCAAGAGTCCCTATAAATATTCTAAAAAATCTAATCATTCCAACTCTCAATCATCATCAACAACATTCTACCCTAAGAGAATATATGAGAGTTTTCAGACTCTCCTCAACATCCACTCAATGATACCCATCCATAACCACCACCCCAAAACATCAACTCATCTGAAAATATCTAATTGAATTAATTATCAAATTTAGTATCCTAAACCTCAATTGATTTAACCTTGAGAAATCAGTCATGACATCCAAGTACTATCTAAGATATTCTTAGAGATACTAATAAATCCCATATTCCTAGAACCGTTTGAATGAACCTAAAAAAACCCCAACCTAGTGTATAATATCCAAACCATCTTATGAGATAATGACCCTCACTTAGGCCTCACATCACACATCCAAACCTGTTGGAGGATCATGAATCCAAAACTCAAAGAAATACCCTTGAAAACACTCACCCTATCCAAAGAACCATCCAAATGACCTTTAAATGTTGAAAAGATTCCACCATCATGATCTATGTAGAAAGATGCTCAGAATGGACTAATCACAAGTCTAATTTTGGATTTTGGTAAAGAAAATAAGCAAAACACACCAAGGAGGGAAGAGTAGTCGACTTTTACCTCATGTACATGATGTGTAAAAATAAACATCCTCCCCAGCCGTGTAACAAAAATCGACCTAGCATGTATTCTTAAAGTACATGATGTGTACCCCACATGGGGTGCCCAACCTTATACCTGGACATGTACCCCACATAGGGTTTGACCAAATACAATACACATTCACTTATTTTATACCACACACAGGCTATGGTTGTGTGCCATACACAACCATGTGCCCTAATATGGGGTGTCTGGTAGAGTACTCGGCCAAACCTCGAGCCACCCCTACATAGTGTGTCCAAAAAAAAACACATCATGTAACACATTATTCCTCACCTCACCTAAAATTAAGAACACATGAAATTCTTTCCTCAAACTACACATCATGTACACGAGATTTCCCAAATAGAGCCCCCAAAATGGTCCGAAACTCCCAAGTTCTTCCCAAAATACATAGATCAAACCTCAAGGGTTCCCTAACAACCCATATAAATCTTAAAAAATTAAATAACTATGAATATATGAGGATTTTAATAAAAAAATTAAAATTATACTACCTCTAGGTATAAAATGCCGAAGCTTCACTCCTGGATCTGTGTCACGCACCCTCCAAGATCTAATCCAGGTTTAGATGAGCTCCTCAATGATGATCCATCCCCTATAAATCTTATATACATCTCCTTATCTCGGATATGTGACCCATATGGGGGAAAACATACTCTTAAATCCAAGGGGAGTAAATAAAAATAAAAAGGAAAAAAAGAAAAGAAAGAAAAGAAAAAGAAAAGAAAAAGGGTCCGAGCTTGGTCCTGATTCTCAGAGATAGTTTATGCCCCACATAGGAAGAACCCTCCATTTTAGACTCAACCATGAATTGAAAATCTCAATTTGACACTCTATTCAAAATATATCACCATTAAAACATGTATGAATAAATTAATATTTAATTAATTAGAATTTAAAAATTTTATGAAAATTCAAACGACTCGTATTTCCACCAAACTTTTGTACTAGGGTAAAAAAACCATTCTAGGACTAGTATATTGGTCATAAAAATTAACTGATATCATCTAACTGAAGAAGTTACCATTTTCCTTTAAAACACTTCTAAGAATAAAAATTCAATTTTTTTCCTGATTTTCTCAACCCATGATGATGCAATTCATCATACTATGGTATTTTAGAAATGAAATATCTGACAAGGGGGTTAATCTAGATTTTTTAGATATATTTGGTTCAAATTTTACTAGGACCTTGAGACCAATCCTTATATTGGAGAAATTAAACCTTAGGTATGAAATCTCACTAAACTAGGATCTATTCCTTGAATAGTTTTGTATCCCCAATTTGAATAAGATATATAAATTAAATAATATCGATTCTAGAGGGATTTATATATCATTCCATTTTTATACCATAATTTAACACTCTTATAAATAAACACACATTTATTGTGTTATTTTTTTCCCAACCCTTCATTATTAATCCTTTAAAATCCTTTTTATCTGAAGGGTTGTATTTTTTTATTGAACCATTTAATTGACTTGGGAAATGTTTCACCCAATAAAAAATCACCTGAAATAAATATGGGTTAGAATTTTAATAAAGTCATTATCATCAAAAGTGAAATATTTTTAGTACCTTTTGTTATTGATATATCAGACATGTAGTCATCATCTTATTTATATGATTGGATATATGAAATTTTAAAACCCACTTCCTTCATTTGTGGGATATTTTTTTTGAATTTTACAAAGTTGTATAATCTCTATGCACCTATCATTCCCTAATAATGGAATGAAATGGAATAAATAAGTAATGTATAAGGCCTATAATTATATAGTTCCTCAATTCATTGATATGTATCAAGAGATAATTAAACTAGGATAATAAAATAATCCTTACTCATTAAGAGTATTGTCTTGAAATAAGGACTTGACAGTATGTTTATGATGTCCAATATTTTTTACACCATCACCATGTTATGTTTCATGATATATTTTATATGGAATTATGTTGATTATTTATTACTATTAAATTATACATATTGTGATAATACCTTGATATATGCATATCTTTATTGATACACTAACCCTTATTGATTGTCTGAACTAACTTATTTCTTAATGTTTCCTATTTATCTAGGAGATCAAAGTGAATATCTTGTACAATATACAATAATGATAACACAAAGATGAAATTAATTATTTAAGTATCCATAAGTCTCATGTAATCTATATTTAAGGATGTAAGGATTAAGTATGTATCTAGCCCCGTAAGGATTTTAAAATCTCAATCTTTTGAGTAATCTTATGTGTTCTGTTATAAAGTAATAAAGGACCATGAATATGGGATATTATAGTCTAAGACATCACATATATGATTAGTAAATTTTAAATTAGCTATAATAATTGAGTTATCTAATAAAAGTACCATATACTTTTATCAAATGTCAAAGTTTCATGGTATTAATTCAAATATATCATATAGTACAACATATGGATAAACCATTTTAACTTTTATTTGATTAAATTATAACTCAATAAATATCCTAATTCCATTAAATCCCCACATCCTTTGTGTATAAATCTCTACATGCCACATCATAATTAATATGTAGTGAAAACATATCCAAACTCCTTAGGATAAAGCTATCAAGAAAGATCTATTAGTTTTGAAAAGTAACTTTGAAGAAAAATTAATTCACATTCAAATAGCCTTATATATGAACCCTATAATCCTTTCAAAATTTAAAAATTATAATTAATTTATAATTCATAATTATAAGAAAAACTATTATCTAGAAACATATCATTATTACTCACACTATAAAGGGTTCAGGGGTGATCTTCATCAATCACATGTCGATTATTATAATCAAAAGTATATATATATAATCAATTTGAAAATAAAATTAAGTAAAATCACTAGACATGGAACATGTCAATATTGTATTGGTTGTATAATCCATTCTTGATCCTCTACACTAGTATAAAACTAGTTTAAAAAAAATCCTTTTGAACATTGGTTATAAAGTAACCGATGCTAATTTTTTTTTAACATTATTCACTTTATAAATGGTGTTAAAATCAATAGATTGGTTTTTATGTCAGTTAATTGACATAAAAAACTAGTTTTCTACACTGATTATTAACATAACTGATATAGAAAACCCATAATTTCTTTTAAAAAATTCATGCCTACAATTTTCTTTTGTCTGTTCTATCAATCCAACCAATGTTTCTAACCTCAACCACAACTTTCTCTATTTAGGTGACCCTCCTTGCCTAGTCATATTGCCATCCACCACCATAGATCACCATCCATAATTATTTTCCTTCACCCTCTATTGTTACCTTTCATTCTCTAGTGGTTTCATCCATTTTTGGGTTGTATCATCTAAATCAACTATAGATTTGATAGCCTTTGTATTATAAGTTTTTTGAAAATCAAATCTTCATATGAATCTCTATTATTATATAGATTATTTATACATTTATTTTATGTAATTGTTCTTGTAATATCGATCTAAAATTGATGTTTTTTTTGTTGAGTGATATTCCATTGAAAATTTCATTCTTATTGTCTGTTAATTTTTGAAATTTTAGATCTATATTTTTTATTTATAACTAACTTAATATTATTTTTATTGTGGTATTGTATATTTTTTTTACAAAAACACTGTTATTTCAATATGTTTATCATTTAGATTTTGAATATTTTTTTGGTAATTAGAAATGATATAATTTATTTATTTATGTTTTAATTAATTTATATGTATAGTAAATTATTAATATTATAATTAATATTATTATTATATTTATGAAAAATATTAAACGATTACTATCAAATATATATGTATATTTTAATATATATATATATTATAGGAAAAATATATACACATTCTTTCATAATTTATATTTGAACTTAAAATTTATATGTTTTCATTTTATTACACCACATATATATATATAAATATATCAACATTTAATTAGTTTATTTATCATTAAATAAATAAATATGAATAATAAATTACTATTAATATTGTTAATAATAATTTTGATATTAATATTAGTGTTAATAGTGTTAATTAAAGTGTTGATATTTTTAATATTTGTGTTAATATTACCAATACTAGTGTTACTATTAGTAATAATGTTATTATTGTTAATTTCATATAGTTGGGGGCTTGCCTAAGTGGTAAAGTCACCCCATAATTCTACATATGACCAAGGTTCAAATCTTGGAATCCTCCTTAGGGGGGATTTTTGGGTTATTTATGGTTGATGATGCAGCTGCTAATGTAGGCGATGATGCAGATGATGATACAAATAGGGGTGCAGACCCATGTACATGTTGATATAGCACATGACATAGGCAAATGGCCTTTGGACCATCATTATGGGGCCTCCAGGCCATGTAATGGATTTCAAGACCCAGGGCCTTCCGAACATATAATTAAAATGGGTCAACTATGGAGTGGGAGAACCCTTGGAGGAGTGTGTAACCCAACCTCACTGGACCATGGGTGCATGTGTTTTTTTCTTTCCTTATAACCTTTAGGACCTTAATAAATTATTGATATTTTTATTCATAATAATATTACCATTAATATTATTAATAATATTATTACTATTAATATTAATATTTGTATACATATTTATAAACATTTAATAAATTAGTAATTTATAAAACAGTTAAAAAATTGAATATATATATATATATATAGTATAGAATATCATTTTATTAAGTATGCTTATAATTAATATTAATAGAATTATTATTATTATAATTGTTATTATCATTACCATTATAATATTTCAAATTATTATTTTATATTGTTATTTTAAAAAGAAAATTTGAATTTAAAATTTCAAAATATATTAATTTATATTCAATACTTAAAAGTTTCTATAGTTGATAATGAATCATAGTTGGATAAACAATGAACAAGTGATGAATATGGGGAAGTGGTTGATGCTTTTTTGGAATTTTCTAAAGAAAATTTTCTAAATAGTGAAATGTTTTTCTATCTATGCATGAAATGTTAAATATGAGAAAGCTATAATGTAAAGAAATAAAAGATCATTTAATTTTCAATGGTTTTAATATGAGTTACAGTCCTTGAATCTAGTATGGTAAAATTGGGTAAAACTTAAGATCTAATGATGATATATATTTTCAAGATAACAATTCAGATAAAATTTAAGAAATGATTTATAATATTGAAGTGGAATAAATTAAGAAAACACTAACAATTGAGCACATACATGATGATTCTAAAAAACCATTTTATACAAGTTGTATAAAATTTATAGTATTATTAATAATGTTAAGATTTCTTAACTATAAATCTAAGAATGGATGGAGTGATAAGAGTTTTAAAAAATTTCTATAACTATTGAAAGAGATATTTTCTAAAGACAACGACATGACAAATTCAAATTCTAATGAAAAAAATATTATGCTAGATGGGATTAGGGTATATGAAGATATATTCCTACCCTAATGATTGTGTATTATATAGGAAGGAATAAAAAGACATTTCAGAGTGTCTTAAATATGTGACATCACATTATAAGTTAAAATAAGAATCATAAGTTGCCTTATCTATTATACCATGTACCAAGAATTCTACTAAGGAAATTTTGTATCTTCCAAAAATTTATCATTTAAAATGTTTATTTATAAATTCAAATGATGAAAAAGGTTAATATGATATTCATATGAGAAAATATCTTATAGAAAATTATGTTATCCAACTGATTTTCCATAATGGAAGAAAATTGATAAAAAATTTACTATATTCAGAAACAAAGCTATAATTATAAAACTTATACTATGCATCAATATAATGAATCTATATTGTATCCTTAGTAAAAAACATAGTTCATGACCTATTTTGTTGGTAATTTTCAAATTATCTCCTAAATTTTGTAAGAATAAGAAATATACCATGTTGATTTGAATGATTTATGGACTAAAACAACATGGAAATGATACTGATGTTTACTTGTCACCATTAATTAATGATTTTAAACTCTTATAAGAGGAAGGTATCAGAGTGTATAAATTATTATAAAAATTAATTTTATTAAATTTCATGCAATGATTATGTTCAGTATAAATTACTTCCTAGAATGTAGAAATTTTTATGGATACAGTGTTAAGGGGAATGCATCATTCCCAATTTATGAAGAACGGACTTCATGTTATTAACTACAACATGGTATAAATATAGTGTACATGAGTTATTGAAGGTTTTTCCCTATGTATAAATCTTATGAGAGATTAAAATAGGAATTAAATGGTTTTCAGAAACTTGATATTTTTACAAATACTTTTTCAACTGATCAATATTTTGAGAGGGTGAAATTTTTTGATGACACATTTATAAAGACACAAAGATCTGGTAATGATATAAATCTATGGAAGAAACAATCAATATTTTTTGATCATTCATATTGAATATATCATGAGGTTAAACATAAAATTGATTTGATATTAATAAGATTAACTATTATAGTTTTATTGGAACATTATTAGATATTAACAGAAAGACAAAGGATGGTTTGAATGCAAGATTGGACTTACTTTCAGTGGGAATATGTTTAGAGTTAGCTCCCAATACTAATGTAAAATGAACACACATACCTTCAGCTTGTCATATATTATCTAAGAGAGATAAAATTTTATTTTTTCAGTGCCTCCATGGAATCATGGTATCTCAAGGTTATTATTCAAATGTAAATTTTTTTACGTTATTAAAAGATTTAAAGTTATTAGGTATGAAATCTCATGAATGTCATGTAATGATGGAACAAATCCTTCTAGTTTAATTACATAGAATACCATCCAGCCATTTTAGATGGAATATCATCATGGTGTGTTATTTTTTCAATTACATTTGTAACTAAGTGATGGATTTGAACTCATTGAATAATTTAGAGAATGAAGTACTTGATATACTTTGTCAACTGGAAATGTACTTTATGCCATTTTTTTGATATCATGGTACATTTAATGGTTTATTTGGTGTGATAAATAAAGCTATGTAGACCCATATAATTACATAGGATGTATCCTTTTAAAAGGTATACGATGATATTGAATGGGTATGTTAAGAATTAATATTGACTAAGAGCCTACACTATTGATATGCATATTTATAAGGAGGTGGAAAAGTTTTGTACAAACTACTATATATAGTGGACCACTTAAATTTTCCTACATATCACCATGAATGAGTTGGTTTTGGGGTAAAGGGAATCTGTGGATTGAAAATAAAATTCTAATAGGTGATAAAATAATATAGGCACATTTATATATCTTTAATAACACATATTATACTTAGTCATATATAACATCATATATTGATGTGTTAAAAAAATGTTATCCAAAGAAGAAAGATATGTGGGTATTTAATGAGCATAATATTATTTTTCCATGGGTTAAAGAGACCATGCATAGTAGATTTTATATAATAAAAATATTGATATGGTTAGTGGGATGTCCAATTTTAAATGTGATAACATGGTTTGGGTATGACACTAATGACTACACATTTTATACCAAAGATCATGAAAACATAAGTGTAGTCCAGAATAATAGTGTAGTGGTGTTTTCTAAAGCGATGCATTTTTTGAGTGTAAAAGAAAAAATTCAATATCCATGCCAATTTTATACTATAGAGTTATTGATGATATATGGGAGATTTATTACACTAAATTTCGAGTTACCATGTTAAACTGTAAATGGGATGTCTATAATAATAGTGTTAAAAATGATGAATTTAGAATGATATTAGTAGATCTGAATATATAAATGTATCTTTTATCATGAAAACACATGATTTTTTTTTCTATGCTCACGATCAATCAAATGTTTAGTGTTCTATCATTTTACAAAGAAAAAATAGTGTTTTGGTGATGGAAAAGTTGACAATGATGATGACTTATGTGAGATCCCTACATCTATGGAAATATTATCAGAGGATATTAGTGATCATAATATAGACATGTTTCATTCCATATAGAATGATCAGGAATATGGAATATGTGGGGAAAATCCTTTAATAGTCACATAATATTACAAGCACTATATATTTATTTCCTATTTAACCTTTTCAATTTTAAAAAATGTGATATATATTATTTATAATTGTATTATTTATTTAAGTTACAAATTTTAATTAATATGATAAATTATTTTTTTAGTAATTAAAAATGAATCACATATAAATATCAAAATTTTATGATATTTTTATTATTTTAAATATTTTTTTATTCTATCCATATCATTTCATGTATCCTAAATGATGAAAGAATTTTTTAGCATTTTAGTTAACTAATTTAATCAATATGATAAAAAATGTGTTTAGTTTAGTTTTCTTTGTACCATTTTTCAATTATGATTGAATTTTATATGTCAACGGTAATATTTATAGCATGTTATACTATATTTTTGTTAATTTTATTTGTAAGAATATGCCAGATCAAACAACTAAGTCATCTCGATCTTTTAGGGAGGAACCTATACATACTTATATCGAGGAGCATCATTTTTCCTTGAATAGGATCCTCCTACTTCTACATGGAAAGAGAAGGATTCTAGGGTTGATATACATGGAAGAACACATTTATATAAATTATCACTTGATCATAGCTAAGAGTAAAAGACACCTATTGAATTTGATGGTAATTTCATTCCTACATGTATAAATTAGAAACAATTTAGAAGTTTTGCAGCTATACAATCTCAATTAAAAATAAGAATTTTGATTTTTAATTTGAGAAGTGTCGACCAGGTGATACTAGTTCAGCTATAGGATACCATTTTGGTAATATCATTTATTATTATTTTATTTATCATGATTTTTTTATAATCTAGATATTTTTTTCTTCTCACTTTCAGGTGACATATGATTTATGTGACACTAAAAAATCAAGTAGGATATGATTATATTTTTCTACAAGGAGATGGATGGATTTTAAGCCAACACTAAATTCTTATTTTATTTTTGGAATTATAAAAAAATGAAAATCCATGTTAGATATATGGTTTTTTAAATGAGGATACCTATAGTATGTTTGTTTAAAGTAGACAAAAAGAATCATTTTTTGTAACAAAAATGTCAATAGTTTTATTTTTTTACAATCACTAAAAATTACCATATTAATGATTTTTTTTGTGTTTGATTAATAGGAACTGAGGAGATATCCTCAGGAGATCAAGGAAAATAAATTATACCCTCATACTTTATATCATGGAGGGTATTTATTGTTTGAAGAACAAATAATGGCTGAGAAGTCATAAAAATTGAGAGCTGATTCTTTAGGATCTATAGATATTCACCCTTCTCCCCCAGCTCTATATGAAAAAATGGATAAGCCCCTGAATGATGAAAAAGGGGAAATATATTATAGAAGAGTTGAAGGATGTAATTGAAAAGATTGTAAGAATAAATTTATGTTATTTATAAAATCTTTATATTCTATAACATTAATAATAATTTTTAAATATTCTTTACTAGAAGTTATTTTAGGAGAAGAACACACATGGGACCTTCATAACCAAGGGTAAGAAGGATATTTTGGCCGTTGAATTAGGAAATGAAGAATAATTGGGCCATGTATGAAGATATACAACAGGTGTATCTATTAAAAAACTGTTTAGTCATCCTAGTAATTATTCAAGGGAGGAAGTATATAAGGGTAAAATAGAATTTTTAGAAGAAAAAATTTAGGATATGGATAAGATTATGGGATATGAGATTATATTGTTGGTGCAGCTGATGTTTGTCAACATACATAGATAGTTTCAACCACATATCCCACTCCTCTACCACCTCCTCCATAGTTAACCATCTACTACAAGTTATATAACAATGATACCAAATATCATATTATAGAATATGATATCATACATTATATTGGGGATACCTCACATCATCAAAATATGAAGACAAATAAACTTAGGGTAATGATACAGAATATTATAGATGCATCAGTTAAAGTGTCGTTCCTTACTAATGATGTGGCTACCATTACAAAGAGTGTCAGACATTTCTTACTTTGAAAATCTATAATTCTATGAAAATTGACCACTAAGGTATACATAGATTATATCCTCTATCTAATAATTATTTAAATTTATTTTAATATTGTAACACACGCACATCTTATAGGAATATCTTAAATCTAAATATATTTTGTATAGAAAGAAGTAAACATTTGAGCCCTTGTCTTGCCCAAATTTACCCAAGATTTTAGGGTTAAGTGGTCACTTGTAATTAAGCTTGGGTTGTCGAATCCTGAGAGACCGAAGAAGAACCTATGGAACCACAATATAAATAGATGGATTTTTGGCTATTAATTGGACAATTTCGGTTGATTTTAGATGCTTTTAAAAGAGTACTAAGAGATCTATTTGAATTCAAATTATGATAAAATGAGTCGATACTAGGTTATTACTCAGGGTGGATTGGATGAATTCCTTTTTTAATGATTTCAATTTCATTAACTCAAGAAGGATTCATGAAATAAATTCAAACTAACCTCACAACTTACTGGTTAAACACCATCACAAACACATGATTATCACCGACACTAGTGAAAAAAATGTTTTTTAAGGTGATTATTTTTTATTTTTTATGTTTTCTTTTGGACAATGTTATTACACGAGACGTTATAAACATTGTTTTTATGTTGGTTATTTTAAAACTGACATAAAAACCAAAAATACAAAGTGTTTTCATGTCAGTTCCTCAAAAACTGATGTGGAAAACACTTCAGAGTTGTGATTTATTACGCCGGTTTCTAAATAACCAATGTGGTATATACTTTTTCATGTTGGTTATATAATAATCGATGTAATAAAATGCACCTAAAAAGCATTTATAATGTCGGTTATTGAATAACCAATATGAAAAAAAAGTTTATCATGTCTGTTATTTACATAATCGACGTGATAAACCAGTCCTCCAAGCGTTTTTTCACGTCAATTAAATAATAAACGATGTGAAAAAATATATACTACATCAGTTATAAAATAACCGACGTAAAAAACTATTCCATTCCATTTATTACATCGGTTATGAAATAACCGACGTAAAAACCCATTCCCATGCATTTGTTATGTCGGTTTTCAAATAACCGATGTTAAAACCCATTCCCATGAATTTTTTACATCAGTTATAAAATAACCGACATAAAAACAATTTTTTTAATAAAACCATTCAACCACAACTATGCCCTGCCAAAGAAGACCTGAAACAGAACAAAAAAAGACCAAAACTAGACCAAAACCAGACCAAAACCCCCCACCCCACTGGAAAAACCTACCACACCCCTGGAAACCCCCCACACCCATGGACAACCCCCACCCTCCTGGATAGACCCCACCCCTAGACAACCCTCTCACCCTCCTGAACATCCACCCACCCCCATGGACACCCCAGACACCCCCACCCCACTAGATATCCCTCCTACACCCCTGGAAACCCCCACCCCATAGACACACCCCCACCCCTAGACACCCCCTAGATAACCCCCACCCTCTTGGATAGCCCCCCACTCCCCAGGACAGACCTCCCACCCTCCTGGATAGCCCCCATGGACACCCTGGACACCCCCACCCCACTGGACACCCCTCCCACTCCCCTGGAAACCCCGACCCCACTGGACAGCACTCCACACCCCTGGACACCCCTGGAAAACCCCCCAGCCTCCTGGATATCCCCCACCCTCCTGGATATCCCCCACCCCTTGGATAGCCCTCCCACCCTCCTGGAAACCCTCCCACCCCCATGGACACCCTAGACACCCCCAACCCACTGGATAGCCCTCCCACACCCCTGGAAACCCCCCAACCCCTAGACCCCCACACCCCTAGACACCCCTGGACAACCCCCACCCTCCTGAAAAACCCCCACTCCCCTGGACAGCTCTCCCACCCTCCTAGACACCCTCCCACCCCCATGGACACCCTAGACACACTACTGGAAATACAGTCTTTCCCAACAGTTCTGAACCATTGGGAAAGGCTGTAGAACCATTGGTATATGTTATACCAACGGTTCTGAAAACCGTAGGGAAGTAATCCATTGGAAAATATTTTCCCAATGGTTTACTGTGAACCGTTGGTATAGGGTGGGGAAAGCCTAACCTATCCCAACGGTTGTGCCAAACCGTTGGGATAGTTTTTCCCAACGGTTTGGGTTGAACCCTTGGGAAATCCCAAGTATTATCCTCTTTCCCAATGGTTTAGAAACCATTGGGAAAGGTTTTTTACCAATGTTTCATTGAACCGTTGGTAAAAAAAGCATCAGAGATGCTATGCCAATGGTTTGAAACCGTTGGCATAGCCTATGATATGCAAATTGCACAGCAGCCTGCAATTTGCACAGCAGCTCTGCAATTTGGACAGCATGCCTCATTTTGTGCATTCTCTCCCATTTTCAATCCAATTATTGTACCTTCAATAAACTAACACATACATATACAATTATTGTACCTGCAATAACCAACTAACACATACATATAGAAAACAAATTCATACACATTTAACATATAATGCATCCTGGAACTATACACATCCATAATTAAATTAGAATTCATAACGTAATTATAAACATACATAATTAATTTAGAATTCAATTTAAAATTTAGATGACAATTATATGTGGAATCCAAAATTCAATTCATTATTTGATCGGTTTTTTGTATACCATATATTTTTACCTAAAATGATGTCCATTTTAAACAAAATACATACACCTGGAGTGATACCGGCCACACCATGCCTCAGATTGAGGTGAGGTTAACTCATACACGTCACAAATGACCCATAGATCGTTGTACTAAATTATCAACATATTCTGATTTCCGTATGTCAGTTGATGTTTTTCACTTAAAATGATGTCCTTTTGAAACAAAAGACAGACACTTTGAGTGGTGCTAGCCACACCACATCTCAGATTGAGGCAGGGTTGATTTTTACACGTCACATATGACCCATGGATCGTTCTCCTAAAGTTTCAATGGAAACCGAATGCGTTTGGTTGGTTTTCCGTATGTACTTAAAATGTTGTCCATTTTAAACAAAAGAGAGACACTTAGACTAATCCTGGCCACACCGCGACTCGTATTGATCCCAGTTTGGCTCTTATAGGTCACATATGACCCATGAATAATTTTGATAAATTATAAACAGATTCCGAATGCGTTTGGTCAGTTTTCCGTATGCCAGTTGTTCTTTTCACTTATAATCCTGTCCATTTTAAACAAAAGAGACACAATTAGAGTGGTGTCGGACACACCATGCCACGGATTGAGGTGGGGTTGACTCTTATACGTCACATATGACCCATGGATCGTTTTTATAAAGTATCGATACAATCCGAATGCGTTTGGTCAGTTTTCCGTATTCCAGTTGATGTTTTTCACTTAAAATGACGTCCTTTTGAAAAAAAGGATAGACACTTTGAGTGGTGGCGGCCACACCATGCCTCGGATTGAGGCGGGGTTGACTCGTACACATCACATATGACCCATGGATCGTTCTCCTAAAGTTTCAATGGAAACTGAATGCGTTTGGTCGGTTTTTCATATGCACTTAAAATGTTGTCCATTTTAAACAAAAGGGAGCCACTTAGAGTGATCACGGCCACACCGTGCCTCGAATTGAGCTCGTGTTGACTCGTAAACGTCACATATGACCCATGGATCGTTTAAATAAAGTATAAACACAATCCGAATGCATTTTATTGGTTTTTTGTATGTCAGTTGTTCTTTTCACTTATAATCCTGTCCATTTTAAACAAAAGAGACACTGTGAATGGTGTCGGCCACACCGCGCCTCAAATTGATATGAGGTTGACTCATAAACGTCACATATGACCCATGGATTGTTTTCCTAAATCATAAACACATTTAGAATGTGTTTGGTAAGTTTTTTGTATGCCAATTGATCTTTTCACTTATAATCCTGTCCATTTTAAACAAAAGAGAGACACTATGAATGGTGTCGACCACACCATACCTCGGATTGAGGCAGGGTTGACTCGTACATGTCACATATGACCCATGGATCGTTGTGCTAAAGTATCAACACAATCAGAATCTGTTTGGTCAGTTTTTCGTATGTACTTAAAATGTTGTCCATTTTAAACAAAAGAGAGCCACTTAGAGTGATTTCGGCCACACCATGCCTTAGATTAAGGTGGGTTTGACTTGTACACGTCACATATGACCCATGGATCGTTTTTCTAAAGAATTAACACATTTTGAATGAATTTGGTCAGTTTTCTGTATGTCAGTTGTTCTTTTCACTTATAATCCTGTCCATTTTAAACAAAATACATACACAAGGAGTGATCCTGCCACACCGTGCCTCAGATTGAGGAGAGGTTAACTCATACACGTCACAAATAACCCATTGATCTTTTCCTAAATTATCAACATATACTGAAAGCGTTTTCTCGGTTTTTCGTATGCTAGTTGATGTTTTTCAATTAAAATGACATCCTTTTGAAACAAAAGACAGACACTTTGAGTGGTGTCGGCCACACCGCATCTCAGATTGAGGCGGGGTTGATTCCTACACGTCACATATGACCCATGGATCGTTCTCCTAAAGTTTCAATGGAAACCGAATGCGTTTGGTCGGTTTTCCATATGTACTTAAAATGGTGTCCATTTTAAATAAAAGAGAGACACTTAGACTGATCCCAGCCACACCGCGACTCGGATTGAGCTCGGGTTGGCTTGTATAGGTCACATATAACCCATGGATCGTTCTCCTAAAGTTTCAATGGAAACTGAATGCGTTTGGTCGGTTTTCTGTATTTACTTAAAATGTTGTCCATTTTAAACAAAAGAGAGCCACTTAGAGTGATTCCGACCACACCGTGCCTCATATTAAGGCGGGGTTGACTCATACATGTCACATATGACCCATGAATCTTTCTCCTAAAGTTTCAATGGAAACCGAATGCGTTTGGTCGGTTTTCCATATGCACTTAAAATGTTGTCCATTTTAAACAAAAGAGAGACACTTAGAGTGATTCCGGCCACACCGTGCCTCAGATTAAGGCAGGGTTGGCTCGTACATGTCACATATGACACATGGATCATTGTGCTAAAGTATTGACACAATCTGAATGCATTTGGTCAGTTTTCCGTATGCTAGTTGATGTTTTTCACTTCGAATGACGTCCTTTTGAAACAAAAGACAGACACTTTGAGTGGTGGTGGCCACACCGCGCCTCATATTGAGGTGGGGTTGACTCATACATGTCACATATGACCCATGGATCATTGTTCTAAAGTATTTACACAATCTGAATGCATTTGGTCAGTTTTCCATATGCCAGTTGATGTTTTTCAATTAAAATGATGTCCTTTTGAAACAAAAGACAGACACTTTGAGTGGTTCCGGCCACAATGAGTCTTAGATTGAAGAGGGGTTTATTCTTACACGTCACATATGACTCATGAATCGTTATCCTAAAGTTTCAATGGAAACCGAATGCGTTTGGTCGATTTTCCGTCTGTACTTAAAATGTTGTCCATTTTAAACAAAAGAGATCCACTTAGAGTGATTCCGGCCACACTGTGCCTCATATTAATGTGGGGTTGACTCGTACATGTCACATATGACCCATGGATCGTTGTGCTAAAGTATCGACACAATACAAATGCATTTTGTCGGTTTTCCGTATGCCAGTTGATGTTTTTCACTTAAAATGACGTCCTTTTGAAACAAAAGACAGAAACTTTGAGTGGTGGCGTCCACACCACACCTCGGATTGAGGCGGGGTTAACTCGTACACGTCACATATGACCCATGGATCATTGTGATAAAGTATTGACACAATCCGAATGCGTTTGGTTAGTTTTCCGTATGCCAGTTGATGTTTTTCAATTAAAATGACGTTCTTTTGAAACAAAAGACAGGCACTTTGAGTGGTTCCGGCCACACCACATCTCAGATTGAAGCGGGGTTGATTTGTACACGTCACATATGACCCATGAATCATTCTCCTAAAGTTTCAATGGAAACCGAATGCGTTTGGTCGGTTTTCCGTATGTACTTAAAATGTTGTCCATTTTAAACAAAAGAGAGACACTTAGAGTGATTATGGACACACCTTGCCTCAGATTAAGGCGGGGTTGACTCTTAAACGTCACATATTACCCATGTATCATTGTTCTAAAGTATCGACACAATCCGAATGCGTTTGGTCGGTTTTCCGTATGCCAGTTGATGTTTTTCACTTAAAATGACGTCCTTTGGAAACAAAAGACATACACTTTGAGTGGTGGCAGCCACACCGTGCCTCAGATTGAGAATATGTTGACTTTTACATGTCACATATGACCCATGGATCATTTTTCTAAAGTATCGACACAATCCGAATGCGTTTGGTCGGTTTTCTGTATGCCAGTTGATGTTTTTCAATTAAAATGACGTCCTTTTGAAATAAAAGACAGACACTTTGAGTGGTTCCAGCCACACTGTGTCTCAGATTGAGGTGGGGTTGATTCTTACATGTCACATATTACCCATGAATTGTTCTCCTAAAGTTTCAATGGAAACCGAATGCGTTTGGTCAGTTTTCCGTATGTACTTAAAATGTTGTCCATTTTAAACAAAAGAGAGCCACTTAGAGTGATTCCGACCACACCGTGCCTCAGATTAAGGAGGGGTTGACTCATACACATCACATATGACCCATGGATCGTTTTTCTGAAGTATTGACACAATCCGAATGCATTTGGTCAGTTTTTCGTATGCCAGTTGATGTTTTTCACTTAAAATGACGTCCTTTTGAAACAAAAGATAGACACTTTGAGTGGTGGCGGCCACATCGCACCTCGGATTGAGGCGGGGTTGACTCGTACACATCACATATGACCCATGTATCATTGTTCTAATGTATTTAAACAATCCAAATGCGTTTGGTCAGTTTTCCGTATGCCAGTTGATTTTTTTCAATTAAAATGACGTCCTTTTGAAACAGAAGACAAACACTTTGAGTGGTGTCAGCCACATCATGCCTCGGATCGAGGCGGGGTTGACTCGTACATGTCACATATGACCCATGGACCACTGTGCTAAAGTATCGACACAATATGAATGCATTTGGTCGGTTTTCCGTATGCCAGTTGATTTTTTTCACTTAAAATGACATCCTTTTGAAACAAAAGACATACACATTGAGTGGTGTTGGCCACACCGCGTCTTAGATTGAGGCGGGGTTGAATCGTACACATCAAATATGACCCATGAATCGTTCTACTATAGTTTAAACGGAAAATGAATGTTTTTGGTCGGTTTTCCGTATGCCAGTTGATGTTTTTCAATTAAAATGACGTCCTTTTGAAACAGAAGACAAAAACTTTGAGTGGTGTCGGCCACACCACGTCTCAGATTGAGGTGGGGTTGATTCATACACGTCACATATGACCCATGGATAGTTTTCCTAAAGTTTAAATGGAAACCGAATGCGTTTGGCCGGTTTTCCATATGTGCTTAAATTTTTTTCCATTTTATGAGAATCCTCATGTGTCTATTAGTGGAATGGTATTTACTTAAAATCTTGTGGACATTCATATAAAATATTTTTATATCATTCTTAATATGGATTAGATTTTATTTTATCATGCTATGAAACATTTCGGAGCTAAAAATGTCATGCCCAATGAATACATCTCTTTTATAACATACCAAGAATCTATGATATTGATTAGATGTGTAAATGTGATTTACATTGATTATCATGATGAAAATAAATAAAATATATATTATATATTTTCTAGTATTAAATGAAATCAAGGAGGGTGGGGGGATGTCTGTAACATACCAAGTAAGTAATGAATAATAGATATTTTTATCTATGTCTATTAATGAATTAGATAGTGTTTTAGAGGCTTAAAATGAGAATAAATCCAATCTTAAGCATGGAATACACTAATATTTTTAAAAGATTGTTTTACTGCCTTTTGATGGAAAAACATTTTTAAATCAAACTTTTGAAAATTTTATAAGCTCTATTTGTCGAAATAAACTTATTCTTTATGATTGGGACATTGAAATTTACTTTGGGTAAATTTTTGGTATTTTTCCGATAAAGTTCATTTTTTTAATGAATAGTGAAAAATTTTGTATTTTAATTCAAAAACTATTTTTAATATAATTTATTTATATGATTAGATTATGTTTTTAATTGGTTTTAAAGTTAAATTAGAATATATTTTTACCTTTTAATCCAATAGTGTTCGTTGGAATTAATATCACTTTGAAATTGGACTTAAACTAGTGTCAATATTTTGATATATATTGTTTCATAAAAACATGCTATTTGTTCTGACAGTGGGAATTAATTATTAAATTAATTATTGTAACTTATATGATTTGAATTTTGTAAAATAGAAATCATTTTTGAATTCAGAATATCAAATATAGCTTAGGGTGAAGTTTTGGTATTTTTCTGAAAAACTTCAATTTTTGATGAATAGTGAAACCACTAAGTGGTACTTAAAAAACTGATTTCTCATTTAAATGAAAATTTACCACCTCTGTGTTTTGAATTTCAAAAATCCGACATAAATGGTTTTCATTAGGAAGTAAAATGTGGTTCAATGGGATTAAAATAATTTTTTGGTGAATAGTAACTTTTAAGTTCTTAATCGCGATTAAAGGTAATTAGTGTAATTTAAGGTAAGAATAATGTTTTAATAATAAGAAATGAACATGACACATTTTCTACCATTATTGGATGTGTCATGGACGACCAATAAAATCCATGGGTCAACTTGGGGACCCCATGGATCCACTTTGGAAGGAAAATGACATTAATATCTTTTTATTTAATGTTAAAGTAAAAATGTCACAAATATGAGTTGTTTTACTAAAACAATTTTTAAATGGGGTTATACAAGTCATATTTTTGACTATAAATATTAATTAGAAATATAAAAAGATTTAATACATCATGATATTTTTTTTTATAATTTTTAGACATTAAATAAATTAAATTATTTATGACATAATGATGATGCAGCGATTACCTCATTATTTAACGATTTAAATAAAATGAAAATATAATGTAAAATATAAGACATAAACATGTCAAAAACCTATTGGATGAGTATATTTAGAACCTTCATCACCTTATCCTCTAAATTTATAATCGTGGGACCTTTTTTATCCGAAAATCATTTTTATAACAAAGTATCTTTTCTTAACTTTCCAAGAGTGCCCCTCCTCTCCTCTTATAAAAGGCCCCACCTCTACCACCTTACCAACACTTCAAAAGCCTTTGGCTCGAACAAACCCTACCCATTTTGTCTCTCCACATCCCTCTCTAACTCTTAGAAGCCTCACTTTGGGAAGAAGTCTTCCCAAGGAAGCCTTTGAGCTCAAATCAAAAAGAGTTACCCGATTTAAAGGCAGTGTCTTCTCTTGTGTTCTTATGTTTTATTTTGCTTCTCCAATCCCCTAAAATCTTTTTATTCATTTCTTTTGTAACAACAACAGTATCCTACATATACTAGGATGTTTTTATAATAATGATTCGAGCTACACTTACACACACCTACATCTAATGGTTAAGGAACATACTGTTTCTGTGGATGGAGAATTTCTGCCTCACGAAATGATGATTGTTCAATATTATTTTAACACCTTAAAAGGTGGCCATTAAGATAAAAATATATTTATATATGATATATAATATGTTTATGTTTTACTTAAGCTTATGTATTTTTCATTTATGGCATACCTTTATGGTTTCCATTATGGGTAAACGTGATATCTTCATTTTAGGAAGTGCGGACTACCGCCCCCTCAAAGTGATTTGATTTGTTAATGCCATATGTGGGATGTATAAAGGATGTAATTAATGATATTATATATGATATTATAATGTAATTATAATATACCTTTATATCATTATGATTCCATTCCATAAAATACAAAATAGAAATGAAAGTAGCGTTCATGCGTACGTACGACTTACCGTCTCCATGAACGGTGCATTTCATTTCTTACCTCTAAAAGTTATGTAATATTATAAATGCATGTATATACTGGATATATATGATATATATGATATCTAAATCATGAGTATAACTCTGGATATAATGGATACATGAACAACTTGTAATTATAAAGAGTTTATTTTTGACTCAAGTACCAATGATCGTTAAAACGACCGTTATTAACTTAAATAATTACATAGTGTTCATGACATGGTAATAAGTGATATAAAAGGAATAATGAACTTGAAAAAGGTTCTTAATCAAGTATAAATTAACTCAATTTTATTATTCAGGAGGTTAAAAGAACGATCGAGTCAAGTCGGACCCGAGGTATGGGACTTCGTCTCAATCTCCATTCATTGAGGCATATTTTGTTTTATACTCAACTTTCTTTTATACGGTGTATAAACCCCTTTGACTTTTACATTTATTAAAAGGAATATTTTTATATGAAACATTTACTAAATGAAAAAAGGGAATTTTTTTGTCATACGTATGCAGCGACAATGACTTCTCCGCCACCGTGACTATTATTTGAGTTTCGGCTTCCTCTACAAGCCATACCGTTTTTTTAAAAGAAAAATAAATACCATGTTTTACTTTTCTTTTATTTTGGTATTGAAAATGGTTTTCATAATGTTTTTTTATATCAATGTGTTGTATTGATATCTTGTGATTGAAATGTGGAAATGTTATGTTTCCCTTATGCATGTATTATGTGGTACAATTATGTTATGGTTCTTGGGAATTTTTATGAAGACGGGTGGTTCTGTGATAAACTAAGGATGGGTGAGCCCGATATAGCTCTCCAATGCATTGGGTAATGTGAAGGAGTTAAAAGTTAAGGTTTCTCCGAAGAGATTTAGGGAATATACTGTGATGGGTATTCCAAACGTAACCAAGAGGGTTACTCCCTATGTAAGAATGTTATGAATGCCTCAAATTACCTTTATGTCTTATGATTTCTATGATTTATTCATGATTTGATGAGGTATGTTAAAGTGCTTATGTTTTATGAGTAGAGTATGATTTCATTGATTCTTATGTATACATGTACTCATGTTTCCTTTCCATATTTTTATATCCCTTACTGAGCTTTTTATGCTCATCCCAAGTTTTTGAAATGTTTTTCACAGGTCAAGGGAAGGGTACATGATATGATGATAGTGTAAAGGAAGTGTCAAGAAAGAATCCATGTTTTATTTTAAATATGTTTCCGTTGATGTGAAAAATGAGTAATATATTTTATGTAACCACTTTGTTTAAATGTGGGATGTAATGCATGTTTTATGATCTAATTCTCTAAAACTCTAAACCTGAAAAGATCCTCAATGTGTAATCTTGTAATAACTCAAGATTAAGTAAGGTTTAAGGATGGGGCCTTATACTTTCCGACGGGGCTGTCCGGGGGGCTGCCCGGTGGGTGTCCGGGGGGCTGTCCGGGGACCAAGGAGGAGGGTGGGGGGGCTGTGCGGGGGGCTATTCGGGGGGCTGTCCGGGGGCTATCCGGGGGGTGTTCAGGGGGTTGTCTGGGGTCCAAGGAAGAGGGTGGGGGGGCTGTCCGGGGGGCTGTCTGGGGGGATGTTCGGGGGGATGGCCGGGGTCCAGGGAGGAGGGTGGGGGGGCTATCTGGGGGGATGTTCGGGGGGCTGTACGGGGGGTGTTTGGGGGGGTTGTTCGGGGTCCAAGGAAGATGGAGGGGGGGCTGTCTGGGGGGCTGTTTGGGGGGCTGTCCGGGGTCCAAGGAGGAGGGTGGGGGGGCTGTCCGGGGGGCTGTTCGGGGGGCTGTTCGGGGGCTGTTCGGGGGGTGTTCAGGGGGTTGTCCAGGGTCCAAGGAAGAGGGTGGTGGGGCTGTCCGGGGGGCTGTTCGGGGGTTGTCCGAGGGGTGTTCGAGGGTTGTCCGGGGTCCAAGGAAGAGGGTGGGGGGGGGGGGGGTGTCTGGGGGGCTGTTTGGGGGGATGTCTGGGGGATGTCCGGGGTCCAGGGAGGAGGGTGGGGGGGCTGTTCGGGGGGCTGTCCGGGGGGGTGTCCGGGGTCTAAGGAGGATGGTTGGGGGTTGTCCAGGGTCTAGGAAGGAGGGGGGTTCCCAAACACACAACCACTAAAAGACAACAACATCCATAAAAACATATAATATATAAAAATAACTCAACTCCAATACTATACTATGAGTCTAGATAAAACCAACAACTAGAATAAATTAAATATCAAATCTCAGTAATATTAGTCAAAAATGTAATGGATCAATTTGTCCCACATCGCCATCACCATCATCACCATCATCATCATCACCATCATCATCAACCTCGTCCTCATCCCCATCATCATCCTCGCCCTCCTCAGCACCCTCCTCCTCACCCTCGCCCTCCTCCTCGCCCTCGCTACCCACCTCTCCCTCCTCCTCTCCCTCCTCTTTCGCATGAGACTCCTCGCCATCATCATCGTCAAGTTGGACATCGTACTGACCACCACTAGAGCTGCCACCTAGTGCACCATATATAGAACGTATCGATGAAATATATTCATCAAAAGTTGGGCTGACCTCTGCTGGAAGTGTTGGACGTAGAACTTCAATAAATTTCATAAACGCACTATTTGCCCTAGAAGACTGTTCTGCTGTCTCTATGAACATTTTCTTAGCCTGTTCTGCCTACGCCCTAACTTGCTGCAGCTTGGTGGCACTACAGCTCGTACCTGAGGAGGGCCAATACCTCGTCGGGGCTATCCTAGGTCGGCAGCGTACTCTGCCAGAATGCTCCTCTCCCAACACCTGATGTAAGTGATCTGTTGGCCCAAAATTGTCTGGTTCTTGGGAATCGAGGGCCTCTAAAGAAGCCTTTTACAAATATAAATATATCATTTAGTTACAAAATAGATATTAAAATATAAATTCAACATATTAAAACTTACAATCTGCTGTTGAGTTTCTTCGTTGACGGCACTTCCATCCTTTTTCCGTCTACTCGATCAAAACAGTTTTTTCTCAAGGCACACATCCTTCAATATTTTGTATTTGCCTCTAAAATGACATTAAAAAATAAATTTATATGAAAACTTTATAAAACTATTAAATAATTGAGGAAACAAAAGAAAGTATAAGTCGTAAAGAAAACTTATAAACAATTGTCATACCTGCTTCCTCTCATGATCAGACATCGTAGTGCATCCCAGTGTGTGGAGGTATTTTTTTCATCAATGTTCTTTTTATTTTTTCTAGATAATTCCTAAATAAAATTCTAAAATGCAACTGATAGTATTAATTCATAACATGAAAGTTATTATTTAAATACCTCAAATGTTATTAATACCTTAAACTGGGTACTCGTCCAATGAGTAATCATCTGACGATACTTCTCTATAGGACAATCATCCACCACTGGTACCGCCTCTAACTCAGTGCCAACTCTAGCAACCCAAACAATATACAACTCATGCTTGTAGGCTCTCCAAAGCTCTCCTAAATCCTTTAGACGTTCCGGTCGTGCACCCTCACCATCAGGAAAATTAAATCAAAGCTAAAATCAAAATATTAATTCATATAAATACAAAAATAATCCATGGCATTAAATAGAACAAATTTTTTACCCATATCTCTTCCCAAGCTCTATCTTTGACCTCATGTGGAAAATTTCTCCATGATAGCAGGCTGACGGGAATGATGTTGGAGTATTTGGCAAGCATCGCCAAAAAACTCCAACATTGCTGCCTTGTTTTCTCAACCATTTGGTTGTCTTCATTATAATCCACCATAACCTGTGTGCGGCGGTTCCACACTGAATGCATGCGTGTACGCCCCCGCCCCCGCCTACTGTCAGTAGATGTATCTGTCATGAAAGAAAAACAAATATTTTATCAAAACATGTTATAATGAAAATAAATATTTCTATAAATTTTTTTAGGGTTCTATAAATATACCTATGCTGGTTTGATCGCTGAGCGCCGTTGGATCCACAGAAACTGATTGAACACCCTGTGGTGGAACAGGAGTCGAAGACGATGGAATATAGAAGCTTGGAGAGATATAAGTAGAATGAAAATAAGATGGGACAACTATCTGACCGGATGCTGACTAGGGAGTGGGAATCATCATGGGATGTGAAAATGATGGGCCAAAAGATGCAGAAGGTAGCAAAAACATGGGAGGCCTAAATATCCCATGTCTCCCTAACGACACACCAGGATCAGAATGTGGGAAGGATGACATGTCAGTGGGAGAGGCAAGGTCTAGTCAGGTACGCACAGCTGCTCGTCCACCTCTGGTACGAACCCTCCTCATACCACCGGCCTGAGTACTAGGACCAGTACTAGGATCCTCATTGAATAACTATTGACGTATAGGTGGATCCTACAAAAATGTTTACAAAAAAAATTAATCACATGAAATTATATATTCTTTAAATATATCAATTTGAAATAAAATACTCACTACAGGTACTAATGATGGAATTCCCAACTCCGTCATTCGATGATTGTTCTCCATAATTTTTTTCCTTCGTCTCTCTTCAATTGGCTTCATTTACTGCTTTTGAAAACAAATATGTAATTAATTAGAAAAAGGAAACTAATGTGTAACCCAAAAAACTAAATATATGAGGGAATAGGGGATTCATTGGTAATTTAGCTATCAATTGTTTTAGAAGATCTTGAATGGATTTAATAAATCATATAATTTGTAATGTTCACCAAGTTAGAAATATTGTTTGACTATGTTTGAATACAGTTCAATTCCAAATTAGAAAATGCAATTCAAATAAAACTGTAACCAATAAACATTGAAAATTCACATAATGGTCAAGCCAGCTATCAATTGTTTTAAAAGATCTTGAATGGATTTAATAAATCATACAAGTTGTAATGTTCACCAAGTTAGAAATATTATTTGATTATGTTTGAATACATTTCAATTCCAAATTAGAAAATGCAATTCAAATAAAACTACAACCAATAAACATTGAAAATTCACATAACGCTCAAGTCAGCTATCAATTGTTTTAGAAGATCTTGAATGGATTTAATAAATCATAAAATTTGTAATGTTCACCAAGTTAGAAATATTGTTTGACTATGTTTGAATACAGTTCAATTCCAAATTAGAAAATGCAATTCAAATAAAACTGCAACCAATAAACATTGAAAATTCACATAACGGTCAAGTCAGCTAAAACATATTTGTGATCAATACTAAATCAATTTGAATATTACCAACCTTAACAACCCAACTCGAGGTAAACCAAAAGAATTGAGAACATGGATGAATGATTCTATATATTTTCAACCAAAACTTCAGGTTCACAATCAACTCTGACAATTGAGCTATTGGAGTCATCAAAAGAAATAAATGGATTGGTTCCAATGGCACTAGGGACAGTGTCAATTCAATCATTACCATCATCAAAAATATGTCTTGGAATTACTTCAAATATGACACCAAATTCAAGTTGAATTTGGTCTTTGACATAAAAAACTTGTTTAGCCATTGATGCCAACACATGTGGTTCTTCGGTAGCAAGAGTACGAGTCATATAAATTACTCAAAATCCACAATAATCAATAAATGTTCCATGTATCGTCATCAAATCAAACCAATGACATTTCATCATTATGACTCGTCCATGAGAGTAATAATCCAATATTATTATTTTCTCAACAACTCCATAATAACCCACATTTTCAAATCGCGGTCTAATATCTGATGCACTGGCATAATAATCTGTTGTGTCAGTAACCATAACACCATCATGTTGTGTTCTCATGTTCTTTTCTCGTTTAGTGACAATAAATTTGTACCCATTGATAACAATTTATTTACAGTCACGAACCACGATATTAGGACCAAAATCCAAAGCTCTTATTTCCTCAGAGACAGAGTCAGCAGACAAACTCAATACCCGCAATGTAAATGACTATTAAACTTAATTAAATATTGATATAATTATTTTAAACATTAATTTTTTTACCTTCAATTTTAACCAAGCAGAAAACTCTTTTCTATGCAAAGTCTCTCTCCTTCTCAAAGATAAAGAACGATGCTTCCTATTTATCATTGTTTTATATTCCCTGTAGATAAAAAATATGAATAGTTTAACAGATATATATGTAAGATATACATAATCAATTTAGTTACCTGATATAGTCATCGAACAAATCACAGTTGAACAAAACTATGCGATGTGCCATCTCCCACTCTTCATGGTTTAATGTCTTCAATGTATATGATCTAGGAATTACTCATGTTTGAGGAAGTGATGGAAAATTGGGTTCAATTTTCTCATACTGTTCTTCTTCATTTCTCATTGATCTGTTCAATCTTTTAGTAAGATCAGACAAATACATCGAGCATAAATCCATACATTCTTGAGCCAAGTAACCATTCATGATAGAACCTTCGAGATGATTTCTGTTTCGGACATAAGACTTTAATGTGAACATATTTATTTCAATTGGATACATCCAATGAAAAGAAATAGGTCCTATGAGAAGTATTTTAGTGGTAATATGGACAGTCAAATGTAGCATGCATGTAAAAAATGATGGAGGAAATATTTTCTCCAACTCACATAAAATTAATGGGGCATCTGTCAACATTTTTTTCAAGAAAGATTTGGAAAACTTCTTAGCACAAATATCTCTAAACAAATAGCAAAACCGAATAACAACCACCCTTACATTATTGGAAAAAAGATGACAGATTTCTATTGGAAGCAACTCATGTAGTAGAACGTGATAATCATGAGTCTTCAAAGATTTTAGCTTCAACTCTCTTCTGTTGACCTGTTTAGATATGTTGCTTGAATAGCCATCAGGAACTCTAATAGTCTCTAATACTTCCAAAAATTGTTTTTTTCCATAGGTTTCATCACATAAGAAGCACATGGAAGTTGCCATTTATTTTCACTAATGCGCACAGGATGTAATTCTGGTCTGATGCCCCAATCCACCAAGTCACGCCGAGATCATAAATCATCTTTTGTCTTCCCATTGACATTTAGAAGAACTGAAAGAAACATTTCACATATATTCTTTTCAATATGCATTACTTCTAAGAAATTACGTAACAAATTGGTTGACCAATAAGGCAAATAAAAAAAGATACTCCTCTTCCTCCAATTGTAACAAGTTTCAATGGAAATATTCTTTCTCTTTCCAGATTTCATTTGACCCTTACCGAATGAAAAAATGAAATGTTTCAATTCATTAAGCATGTCAGTTCCAGACATATGCTGATGTGGATCATCGATCTCTATGGTATTATCAAATCTTAGATGATTCATTCTATATGGATGATCCTTTGGCAAGAATCGTCGATGTCCCATAAAACTAAAACTACAGCGATGTTTCAGTCTTCTGGATCGTGTATTCTTCATAAAAATTGGACATGAAAATTTTCCCTTTGTGCTCCATCCAGACATCATTGCATAAGCCGGAAAATCATTGATCGTCCACATAAGCACAACACGCATCTGAAATATGTCTTTCGAACATGCATCGTATGTGCGCACACCCACATCCCAAAGAAGTTTCAACTCTTTTATTAAAGGTTTCATGTATACATCAATATCAATGTTGGGATCAGAAGGACCAGATATGAGTATACTCATGAAAGTGAAAGGTTTTTTTTATACACAACCATGGGGTAAGATTATAAATGTGTATAAAAACTGGCCATGTGGTGTGCGAAGTAAGCATCTGCCCAAACGGATTAAAACCGTCGCATGAAAGACCCAGCCTCACATTACACACGTCAGATGAAAAATCAAGATGTCGAGCATCAAATCTCTGCCATGAAAATCCATCTGCAGGATGAAACAACTCATCATTAGTCTTCTTTCTCTCGGTATCATTCCATCTCATTTTTATTGATATGTCATCAGACATAAAAAGATTCTGGAGTCTGGGTATTAATGGAAAGTGCCACATTAATTTCTGTGGAACGCGGGATGGTGTTCCATTAGATTTTGACTTCCAGCAGGATGTGCCACATTTTATACAATCATTTCGTTTAGCAGTTTCCTCCTAGAATAAACTGCAATATTTCGGGCAAGCATGAATTTTATTTCTTGAAAATCCAAGTTCCTCAACTAACTTCCATGCCATATAGTGGTTTGAGGGAATATCTACATCATCTGGAAGTAAATCCTTCAAGAGGGTAAGAATTTAATCGATTTCTGTATTAGAAATCCCATACATAGTTTTCCCGTGAAACAATCGGATTAAAAATTCCATCTTTTTCATTTTATCGCATTGTCGATATACTGGAGTCGTGGAAGCATCATTCAATTTTTTCACCCTATCAATATCATCATTTTCACTAAATGCATCAGCTGTCCTCATATCAAAGTATTCTTGAGTCGAAATCCTTTCTTTTTGATGATGACGAATAAACGGAAACCGATCATCTAAAAAATTCTCCATTCCAGTCCTTTCATTTCGAACATCACCAATTTGAGATTTCATTTTCTCCCCATTGTGATACCACACAAAGTAGTTTTCTTGAAAACCATTTTTGGTTATGTGGTAGCTGACTTCTTTACGGCTCAACCAAGGTCTACCAACACAATTGGAACATGGGCAGTGTATGCGACCACTATCTGAAGCATTGTGAAATGAAAAATCTATAAATATCTCCAAATTGTTTTGAAAATCACTTGAGATCCGATCGGTTTCATACATCCAACTTCTATCCATTCTGTAAAAAGAATTTATATAAGTCATTTTTTCATAAACAATTCAATAGGATTGAACTTTAATAGAAAATATCTTTCGAAATCCATTTTAAATAATAAAATCCCTTTGATCATTTTTAACAAATATTTGGAGTATTCTCAAGGCACCCCACTTGTAAAAGTCACATTAAATGCCCAATTTCCATGCCAAACCATTGAAAACAATTAACATGAGACAATCATCGACCACAAATAACTTAACTGGAAATTAAAAAAACAGAAACCAAATGTGATATAGAATTTAATGTTAAGTTAGGGGAAATGAGATTAAATAGATACAAAAAAATCATAAATGGTTCCAACATCATAACTTTTGATTAAAACCACCCATAATAGGAATGGGAATGCCTCATACACCTAATCCCTAATAAAACAAACCAAATATCTAATTAAAACATTGAATTTAGGGTTTCCACCCCACTTGGACAACCCTACCCCCACCCCACCCACCCCACTTGGTCAGCCCTACCCCCACCCCACTTGGACAACCCAACACCCCCACCCCACGTGGACAACCCTACCCCCACCCCACTTGGAAAACCCATCCCCCCACCATACCTGGACACCCCTACCCACCACAACCCACTTGGAAAACCCATCCACCCCCACCCCACCTGGACAACCCTACCGTCACCCCACTTGGACAACCCATCCCCCCACCCTACCTAGACAACCCCTCCCCTACCCCACCTGCACACCCTCCCCACCCCACTTGGATAACCCTACCTGGACACCCTCCCCCACCCAACCTGCACACCCCCCACCCCAAACAGCCCTACCCCCACCCCATTTGGACAACCCATCCCCCTCCCCCACCCTACCTAGACAGCCCCCTCCCCCACCCTACCTAGACAGCCCCTCCTCCACCCCAAACAGCCCTACCCTCACTCCATTTGGACAACCCAACCCTCTCCCCCACCCTACCTAGACAACCCCCTCCCCCACCCTACCTAGACATCCCCTCCCCCACCCCAAACAGCCCTACCCCCACCCCATTTGGACAACCCAGCCCCCTCCCCACCCTACCTAGACAGCCCCTCCCCCACCCCACTTGGATAGCCCTCGACATCCTCCCCCACCCCATCTTCACACCCTCCCCCACCTCAAATTGAAACATAAATTCATCCAAATCAAAATCCAATTTTCAACTAAAATAAATTCCACCAAAAGTACCATATCACACCACTAAATAAACCCTTTACCATGTTTGAAGTGTAGAACAAAAAACATAAAACAAATCCAAGGGTTCCGTAGACAGCAACCCTAATTTAGCCTAAATAAAAACATCAAACACCAAAAAATAGAGAAATAACGCTAAAACTAAGGTAACACTTACTAATTTGAAGTGTGAAATAAGATTTTGTTTGATTGAAGATGGATCTTGGGTGGAAAGAGTGTCGCGACCGAGAAGAATTCAGGGGCTTTATTAGGTTCTGTTTGCAATCGGTCTGCAATTGGGCTGGGTGGGGGTTCGGCTGGTTTGTATTTGGGGGAAATCTTTCCCAACGGTTCTTAGAAACCATTGGGAAAGATAAAGTTTTCCCAATGGTTTCATTAAACCATTGGGAAAATTGTTTTTTCCCCATCTTTCCCAATGGTTTGATAAAACCATTGGGAAAACTAATTTTCTACCAATCTTTCCCAACGGTTTCATCAAAATGTTGGAAAAAATCAAATTTTATAGATCAATACCAACGGTTAATGCAAACCATTGGTAAAGATCAACTATACCAATGGTTAAAAAGAACCGTTGGTATACAACTATTGGGAAAACCATGATTTCCAGTAGTGACACCTCCACCCCACTGGACAACCCTCCCACACCCCTAAAACCCCCACCCCACTGGACACCCCCCACACCCCTGGACACCCCCTAGACAACCCCCCACCCACCTAGACAGCCCCCACCCCCTGGACAACCCTCCCACCCTCCTGGACACCCTCCCACCCCCATGGACACCCTGGACACCCCCACCCCCTAGATACCCCCACACCCTTGGACACCCCCTGGATAGCCCCCACCCTCCTGGATACCCCCCCACTCCCCTGGAAAGACCTCCCACCCTCCTGTACACCCTCTCACCCCCATGGACACCCTGGACACCCCCAACCCATTGGACATCCCTCCCACACCCCTGGAAACCCCCACCCCATTGGACACCCCCCACACCCATGGACACCCCCTGGATAGCCCCCACCCCACTGGAAATCCCTCCCACACCCCTAGAAACCCCTCCACCCCACTGGATACCCCCCACACCCCTGGATACCCCCTTGGATAGAACCCACCCTCCTAGATAGCACCCACTCCCCTGGATATCCCCCACCCTCCTAAACACCCTCCCACCCAACAGACACCCTAGACACCCCACCCCACTGGACAACCCTCCTACACCCCTAGAACCCCCCACCCCACTGAATACCCCCACAACCCTGGACACCCCCTGGACAACCCCCACCCTCCTAGACATCCCCCACCCCATGGACAATCCTCTCACCCTCTTGGACACCCTCCTACCCCCATGGACACCCTGGAAACCCCCACCCCACTGGACATCCCTCCCACACCCTAGGAAACCCCCACCCCAATGGACACCCCCACACCCATGGATACCCCCTAGACAACTGCCACCCTCCTAGATAGCTCCCACTCCCCTGGACAGGCCTCCCACCCTCCTGGAAACCCTCCCACCCCCATAGACACCCTGGACACCCCCACCCCACTAGACAACCCTCCCACACCCCTGGAACCCCCCCACCCCACTGGACACTCCCACCCCACTGGACAGACCTCCCCCACCCCTAGAAACCCCCACCCCACTCGACACCCCCACACCCCTAGACACCCCCTGGATAGCCCCCCACCCTCCTAAATAGCCCCCACCCCTGGATAGCCCTCCCACCCTCTTAGACACTCTCCCACCCCCATGGACACCCTGTACACCCCCACCCCACTAGACAGCCCTCCCACACCCCTAGAAACCCCCACCCCACTGGACACCCCCCACACCCCTGGAACCCCCATACCAAAATCCATACTAGAAAAAACCATCAGAACTAGACCAAAACAAGAAGAAGTGAAAAATTAAACATTCACATATATAACATTAAAAACTTAAAATGTCAACTAAAAAAAAACCTAAATCCAACCTAAATGACTACCAAATACACAATTATAATGATAATATTCAAAATCAAATTTTACACTACAAACAAACTAAAATCCAACCAAACCTGTAAAATAATTTGACCATTACACTTGTAAGTGTTTGACCTCTTGAGCACTATAGGGTGGAGGGTCATAAAATAGATAAAAATTGAAAGGATAGTAGTTAACATGTATAATGAATAAATCAAATGAAATATTATGGGAAATTTTGAAAGAAAATCTTACCAGGTCAAATTTCAAAAGTGTTCCAGTTTTAATTATTTCATACATAAATCTTAACATATAATATCCATATTTGACGATGCCTTGTTGTTCATGAAAATTATGTTTAAATGAGTGTAAATTCAAAATATTATTTTTATGTAATATATCAAAAAGTAAAAATTATAAATGGATATTTACCTTTACTTTTACACATTTGATCTTGGAACTCCTTTTCTTTGTGTTTTTTCAAAAGTAGACCCATACCCTATTAGAAAATAATACAAACATGATAAATTTAAAATTCATTATAATATATAAAACTATTAAGAAATTGAAACTTACTTTTCCAACATATTCTTAAAACTTTCCCGCACATCACCATGGACAGAGCATATCCAATAAAGTGTTTTCTCTCTTAAAAAAAAACACATAACATCCAATGACCACTGATAAAAGAAAATTTAAGGTTAGTGTTTTTTTATGTTAAAATATAATGAACTCTTTTCTAGATATATGTTTCATACCTCTCACAAAATGGAATCATCCAATACTATGTGATTATTTTTTGTTCAAATCTTTCAGCAATATAAATCATTTTTTGTTCCTCATCCAATTCATGTGCTTCAAGGGAAATCAAATCCGGGTCTATGAATACATATACATCTGTCTGCTCATTCTTCTCACACATGTTATAACGATACCTAATACAAAATAGACATAAATATACATTTTTAACAAATATAACGTAGAGAAAAGGTATTAAGACTTACATGGAAATTTTTTCACCATGTTGATGCCCAAATTATCTCTAGTAACAAGATCCATGATATCATTTTTCACAATACCCACATTTATTTCACATACAAAAACATGAGATTCTATTGGAAACTCATAATGATATGCCAAAAAATTTGAATATCTTGACAATCTATCAAGACTACTAGAATCTGTATCTGATGTCATAGACATTTTTCTTTGTTGTTGTCTATACAATATTTCTTTACCTTTGAAGTATTCCTATAAAAAATAAATAGAAAAATATATTAGTTTTCAAATGTTAAAACAACTTTAATAAAAAAATAAAATAGAAGATATAACATACATACCTCTATGGTAATGAGTCGCAGAAGTCTGGATGGACAAATTAAAAATAGTCGATACTATGTCCAACTGTCGTCACCTCATCTGTAGGTAATGGTACTAAAGATGATATATATATAATATCCTGTACAGTGACCCTATGATGCTCTACCTCTAACTTTTGATGATGAACTGTATATATTATACAACATACCATCCCATATGCAACTATATGATGCTGAGGAGATCATCAACATACAACTCGAAATAAGTAGAAAGCTGCAGTGGAGGAGTAGGATAAAAATGGGGTCCACAGGCTGAGGTGGGGGAGTGGGAGCTACTGGCTGAGGTGGAGGATAAATAATGGAGTCTTCAGGGGGAGGTGGAGGAGTGGGAGCTGTAGTCTGAAATTATCTTTGCATGTCTGCAAACATAGACTGTACCGACACTCTAATATTTTCCTCCATCGTCACATTAATATTATGAACTTTAGCCTCTAAGGATTTTATTTTTTATAAACACCCTCAATGGAAGAAGTTGAAGAATGTGGCAACACTTTTCTTACCAATACACCCGTCAGATATCCTCATACACAACCAAGATGTTCGGGCTTTACCAATGATGAAGATAACATATCTTGCCTCCCAAAAACTATAAATACCCCCTGTGAGCTCTTCTCCTTAAGAGTCCTGTATTTATTAAATGAACATTTCTATAATTATTCAAATTATATAAAGAATATAGTTAACTTAAATAAATAAAATAAATATCTTACAATCCTCTCAACTATGATTCTTGAATCTTATGAAAGATATTGCCCCTTTTTGACCATACGATATCTCTTCTATTTTTCATGTCTAGATGGAGGGGATGGAGGGGAAACCTCTCTAGATCTTAAAGACTCATCTATCAGTTTTTTGTGATTTTTATGCCATCATTTGTTCTTCTAATAATGTATACCCTCCCCGAGATAAACTATAAGGGTATACATTTTTAGATTGGATCTCCTAATGAGATGTCCTTATTTTCTGTAAATTAAGAATAATATATCATTAACAAAACATTAATAAGATCATTTATATAAGAAAGCTTATAAAAGTTTACAATTCCCTTACCAAAAATGAATCTTTTCTTCTACTTTCAAAAAACTATCTCCATGTGTCTTCATATATGAAAGGATATATATGACATGGATTTTCATGACTCCTATGACCAAAAATGGAATTAGATGTGAGGGTTGATTTGAAATCCCTCGATATCCTAGCATCCATCGATAAGAATTTCTTCCTGACTCCTCCAGTGTCAGGAATATCAAATGTCATCTGATAAAGAAGAGGTAAAACATATTATACTAGAAACATTTAAGGAATAGAAAAACAATATCAAAATATCTTACCAAATAATCTCCCACAACTGAGATATTATCAATTTTTCCACACTTCTCCAATCATCATACAAAATGCTTACTTTGATCTTACCCTGAGTTGATACAAAACTCTTAAAATCTATTGCATTTGGTCCTCTAGGAATATGATTCTCATCAAACTCAACGAGTATCCTCTGGTCCTGTGTATGGGAAAGTGATAATTTTGGTAAATGTGTGCGCCCACGTTTACTAACTCTTGAACTCTTCTTTGTCGTTATGGGATCACATAAGGAAGATTTGGGAACATAAAGAGGAGCATGTAAATGTTCCTCCCTAGAGGTATGATCATTATTCTCATCTCTAGAATCATGTGGTTCATTAACTGATTGATATGTTATTATCCTTCAAATCGAAAAAAAACAAACAAACATTAGTTCACAAATATAAAAATTCAAATATTACAATACTAATGTAAATAGAAAATGAAAAATTGAACTAAGTTATGTAATAGTAAATATGGTTAATATGGTAAGCATGTTAAACAATGGTAAATATGGTAAACATGGTAAACATGGTAGTGTAATTTTCATTCAACAAAATCAATAAATATATAATTTACATAAAGTTAAACTATGGTAAACTATGGTAAACATGGTAAACATGGTAAACATTGTAAACATGGTAGACATGGTAGACATGGTAGACATGGTAAACATGGTAAACATGGTAAACATGGTAAACATGGTAAACACAGTAAACATGGTAAACATGGTAAACATGGTAAACATGGTAAACATGGTAAACATGGTAAACATGGTAAACATGGTAAACATGGTAAAGTAATTGTATTTCAACAAAAATAATAGATATATAATTTACGTAATGGTAAACATGATAAAATAAACTAAACAAAATTAAAATAAACAAAAAATTCTACTTATTTGTTTTAATATGCATTTTAATAAATAAAAAAATTACAATATCTAACATTTTATGAAAATAATAAATGTAAAAAAGAAATAAAAATATGTTACTTGTAATATTAGGAATGTACAAATGGATTGTTTTCCCAAATTCCTTCATCATGATTATTCCTTATGGCACAAACCATGTCTTCAACATGCTCATCATTATGTTCTGCTAATCTTTCCATATAAGTAGGGATCTCACATAAATCAACATCTTTATTAAGTTGATCCTCACCAATATATTGTTTTTCCCTTATAAAACAAAATACCACTATATATTTGATTGATCAAATACATAGAAAATCTGTTTTGCATGTGTTTCCATTATAAAAAAATCTACTATGTCTTCCAATCTATTCAGATTAACAACTATCATTCCAAATTCATCATGTATGACACTATTTTTATCAATAAACTATTTGCAGTTAAAAACATGAACATTAATTTTAACATAATAAACCTCCCATATTTCTTCAATGACTCCATAATATACACTTGATGCAGAAATTAGGTTTTTGTCTTTAGAACTCAAAAAATTCACTGCTTCTGTAAACACCAATACACCACTATTCTGAACTGAACTTCTATTGTCCTGAGCTTTCATATGAAATGTATAGCCATTAATGTCATACCCAGACCATGTTATCACATTTAAACATGGACCACCCACTAAACATATTAATGTCTCTGATACATATGATCTACCAAGAAAGGTTTTTTAAACCATGGCAAAAATGTTTTGTTGTGCTCATTCAAAATCCACATTTCTTTCTTGTTTGGATGACATCATTTTGAATCATTAATATGCAATGTGATATACTATTGAGCATCAGCTATGTTATTCAAGATGTATAATTCTAACTTCTTCATCTGTTCAGCTGACAACGATTTGACTTTCAAGCCACAAATCCCCTTTCCCTCATTATTAACTCGTTCATGGTGAGATGAAGGCAAAACTATGTGCTCTTATACAACCAAGTAGCTTGTACAAAAACCCGCAACCTCATCAGAAATATACTTTTAAATAATGGAAGCTTCAAGTAAATATGGATTCTTAAAATACCCCTTCAATATTTTCATATAAATTTCAAAAGGATACATCCAAAGAAGATATATAGGTCCAAAAATATTTATTTCTCAAACTATATGAATCATTAAATGCACCATTATATCAAAAAAATATGGAGGAAAATAAATTTTCAATTGAAAAAGTATAGAAATTGCATCCTTTTTTAAAATTTTCAAAGAATTCACATCAATCACCTTATTACAAATTGAATTGAAAAAATAACACAACTTCATTATAGTCTTTCTGACACATATGGGAAATATTACATGCAATGAAACTGGTATAAGTTGTTGCATCATGATGTGATAATCATGAGATTTCACACCTATCAAATTCAAATCCTTCAAAGAGATAATTTTTTTACATTTTAAGAATAACCTTGAGGCACTTTTATATCATGAAGACACTGAAAAAATCTATTTTTCTCCCTCTTGGATAATTTATGACAAGCTGGGGGAAGAAATGTTTACCTTTCATTAGGAGTGAGAGCTAACTCCAAACATATTCCCATTGATAGTAAGTATAATCTTGCATTCAACCCATATTTTTTCTTTCATTTAATATCTAACAATTTTACAATCAAAATTTCATAGATATTCTTCTCCATGTGCATGAAATCAATATTATGTTTCACTTCATGATATCTTCAATATGGTAGCTCAAAAAATATTGACCTTTTCTTCCAAATATGTCTATCATTACCAGATTTCTGTGTCTTTCCCAATGTCACATCATGGTTTTCCACCCTCTCAAAATACACATCACGGGATAAAGGTTTTGGAGCAATATCAAATTCTTTTGATCCATTGAATGCCTTTTTTAGTCTTCTATAAGAGTGATGCATAAGCAAAAGCTTTCGATGACCCATGTATACTATTTTCCTCCCATGATGAAATCGACAATATGAAGTCTATTGTTCGAAAATTGGACATGCTTTATGCCCCTTAACACTGTATCCAGACAAATTTCTATATGCTAGGAAGTCATTTATAGTGAATATAATCACTTAATGCAGTTGAAAATATTATATTTTATAAGAATCATACACCCTAATACCATCCTCCCATAAGAGTTTCAAATCATCAATCAAGGGTGAAAAGAAAACATCAATATCATTTTCGGGTTTCTTCAGACCAGAGATCATTATACCCAACATGACATATTTGTGCTTTATACAAAATTTAGGATAGAGGTTGTAAATTAACAATAAAATAGGCCATGAACTATATGTGCTACTGAGGGTTCGTTATGGATTCATTCCATCTATGCACAACCCTAGTCTGAGATTTCTAATTTCATTTCCAAATATAGGATACTGCTCATAAATATTCTTCCATTGTGGAAAATCAGTTGGATGACATATTTTTCCATCACATATTCTCTCATCAGCATGCCATCTTAACCTTTTTCATCATGTGAAGTAGCAAATAAATGTTTCAAACGATTAATTATAGGAAGATACCAAAATACCTTGGAAGGGATCTTTGTAATCTCTACATCATCCTGTGATTTTTCTTTCAACTTATAACGTGATGTCCCACATTTAGGACACTCTAACAAAAATTCATATTCTTTCCTATATATCATATAGTCATTTGGCAAATCATGTATTTTCTTGTATCCCAATCCCATCAGGCATAATATTTTCTTGGCCTTATAATGTGAATCTGGAAGATCCTTGTCTTTTGGAAGAATGTATTTCAACAATTGTAGAAGATCTGTAAAACTTCTGTCACTCCATCTATGTTTCACCTTCAGGTTAATCAATCTTAACACCATGGAAAAAACTGTAAAATCTGTACAACCAAGATACAATGGTTTTTCATTATCACCACATAGACGTGCAACTGTCAGTTCTATCTCAATTTGTTTTGCTGCAATATCATGAATCATTTCTTCAATTCCATCAGAGTTACCATCTTGCAAATCATCATCATCAATAGATATGACATTTTGTCTAGTTTCACCATGCCAAATACAAGGGCTATAACTTGAATTAAAACCATGACAAATCAGATGATATTTGATTTCTCTACTTTTCAACTTCTTCATATTCAAACATTTCAAGCATGGATAGAAAAAAATGTCACTGCTTGGAACATTTAGTTTAGAAACTTCCAAAAAGGCATCAACACCTTTTTTATATTCATTACTCATTCAATGCGTCGTAATCCAAATTTGACTCATTATTACCTATAAAAAATATCAAAATTATACATCTTGTTAAAATAAGACAAATATATATTTATATGAAAAATATCATAATTTTAATGTAATTTTTTTTTAAATATAAAACAAATCTATTCATATTTGAAAAAAATATGAATGAAAATTATTTTAAAAAGAAAATATAGTTAGATATAATAGTTTTAAATTCATATTGGATCCTTTCTTCTTAAGGTACACAAATAATACATCCTCACTACTAAAAAAACGAGCTTTATCAGTGCTAAAAATGGGCTTTATCAGTGCTAAAAAAGCACTGTAAAGATCAGTACTGATAAAGGAGGGTCCCCTTTATCCATGCTAAAAAGCGCTGATAAAATGTACATTTATCATCGCTAAAAAAGCACTGATAAAGGATCAGTTTATCATTGCTAAAAGATCACTGATAAAAGAATCCTTTATCAGCACTTTTTTAGTGCTGATAAATGTACATTTTATCAGCACTTTTTTAACACTGATAAAGGAAGCCTTTATCAGTGCTCTTTTAGCGCTGATAAATGCCCTGTCTCTTGCAAAAAAAAATTCTGCAACAGCACACCCAAACAGCACCTACAAATAATTCAGCATCTCAATAAGCATACCCATACAAAATTAACACATAAATCATAAGATAATTACACCAAGTATACCCATACACCATTAACACATAATTCATAAGTTAATTAAATACATAAATAATTCTATTCAGAATTAAAGGGGTTTGGGGGGTAGGGGGTGTCTGTGTGGCTATCCAAGGGGGGTATGGGGTGTCCGAGGGGATGGGGGTGTCCAAGGGGGGTGGGGGGTGGTCCAGGAGGTTGGGGGGCTGTCCAAGGAGGGTGGTGGTGTCTAGGGGGGGTGTCTAGGTGGTGGGGTGGTGTCTAGGAGGGGGGGGGGGTGTCCAGGTGTGGGGGGGGGGGGGGTGCTGTCCATGGGGGTGTCCAGGGGGGTGGGATGGTGTCCAGGGTGTCGGGGGGGCTTTACAGTGGGTGGGTGGAGTGTTCGGGGGGTGGGGGTGGTCCGGGGGGTAGGGGGTGTCTGTGTGGCTATCCAAGGGGGGTATGGGGTGTCCGAGGGGATGGGGGTGTCCAAGGGGGGTGGGGGGTGGTCCAGGAGGTTGGGGGGCTGTCCAAGGAGGGTGGTGGTGTCTAGGGGGGGTGTCTAGGTGGTGGGGTGGTGTCTAGGAGGGGGGGGGGGTGTCCAGGTGTGGGGGGGGGGGGGGGGCTGTCCATGGGGGTGTACAGGGGGGTGGGATGGTGTCCAGGGTGTTAGGGGGGCTTTACAGTGGGTGGGTGGAGTGTCCGGGGGTGGGGGTGGTCCGAGGGGTTGGTGGGGCTGTCCAAGGGGGGTGGGGTGGTGTCCAGGAGGGTGGGATGGGGGAGTCCAGGGGGATAGGGGTGTCCAGGGGGGTGAGGGGTGTCTAGGGGGGGTGGGGGGGGGGTCTAGGGTGTTGGTTGGGCTGTCCAAGTGGGGTGGGGTGGTGTCCAAGGAGGGGGGGTGTCCAGGTGGGGGGGGGGTGTCCAGGTGGGGGGGGGCTATCTATGGGGTGTCCATGGGGGTGGGTTGGTGTCCAGGGTGTCGGGGGGGGGGGGGCATTATAGGGGTGGGGGGGGGGGGTCCATGGGGTTGGTGAGGCTATCCAAGGGGGGTGGGATGGTGTCTGGGAGGGTGGGGGTGGCCGTCCATGGGTGGGGTGGGGTGTCAAGGGGTTTGGGGGTATGCAGGTGGTGAGGTGGTGTCAAGGAGGGGTGGGGGTGCCATCTAGGGGGTGGTGGTTGTCCAGGGGGGTGGGGGGGGGGGTGTTTGGGGGGGATTTGGGGGTATATACTAGGTGGGAGGGGGGCTGTCTATGGGCATGTCCAGGGGGGGTGGGGGTGTCCAGGGGGTTGAGGGGGCTTTCCAGGGGGTGGGGTGTGTCCAGAGGGGTGGGGGGTGTCCAGGGGGTGGGTTGGTGTCCAGGGGGTGGGGGGTGGTCCAGGGGGTTGGTGGGGTTGAATATTAAATTTCAAAAAGGACCCATGGATTGTTCTCATAAAGGATCAAGACAATCTGAATGCATTTGGTCAGATTTCCGTTGGTCAGTTGTTGTTTTCACTTAAACATTTGTCCATTTTAAACAAAAGAGAGACTCTTTGAGTGTTACCAGCCACACCATGCCTCAAATTGAGGCGAGTATGACTCGTACACATCAAAAAGGACCCTTTGATTGTTCTCCTAAAGTATCAAGACAATCCGAATATGTTTGGTCGGCTTTTCGTAGGTTAGTTGTTGTTTTCACTTAAAATTGTGTCCATTTTAAACAAAAGAGAGACCCTTTGAGTGGTACTGGGAACACCGTGCCTCAGATTGAGGCAAGGATGACTCGTACACATCAAAAAGTACCTGTTGATCATTCTCCTAAATGATAAATACAATCCAAATGCATTTGGTCAGATTTCCATAGGTTATTTGTTGTTTTCACTTAAAATTGTGTCAATTTTAAACAAAAGAGAGACCCTTTGAGTGGTACCGGACACACTGTGTCTCGGATTGAGGTGGGGTTGAATCTTACACATCCCCAATTCACCCGTGGATATTTATATTAAAATATCTACACAATCCGAATGTGTTTGGTCGGATTTCTGTAGGTCAGTTGTTCTTTTCACTTAAATTTTTTTCCATTTCAAACAAAAGAGAGACCCTTTGAGTGGTACCGGCCACACCATGCCTCAGATTGAGGCGAGGATGACTATTAAACATAAAAAATAACCCCTGGATCATTCTCATAAAGGATCAATACAATACAAATGCATTTGGTCAGATTTCCGTAGGTCAGTTGTTGTTTTCACTTAAAATTGTGTCCATTTTAAACAAAAGAGAGACCCTTTGAGTGGTACCAGCCACACCGTGTCTTGGATTGAGGCGGAGTTGACTTTTACACATCCCCAATTCACTCTTGTATCATTCTCTTAAAGTATCAACACAATAAGAATGCGTTTGGTTGGATTTCCATAGGCCAGTTGTTGTTTTCACTTAAAATTTTTTCCATTTTAAACAAAAGAGAGACCCTTTGAGTGGTATCGGCCACACCGTGCCTCTAATTGAGTCAGATATGACTCGTACATGTCAAAAAGGACCTGTGGATCGTTATCATAAATTATCAAGACACACTGAATGCGTTTGGTCTGATTTCTGTAGGTCAGTTATTGTTTTCACTTAAAATTGTGTCCATTTTAAACAAAAGAGAGACCCTTTGAGTATTACCGGCCACACCGTGCCTCAGATTGAGGCGGGGATGACTCATACACATTAAAAAGGACATTTGGATCATTCTACTAAAGGATAAATACAATCATAATGTGTTTGGTCTGATTTCTGTAGGTTAGTTGTTGTTTTCGCTTAAAATTGTGTCCATTTTAAACAAAAGAGAAACCCTTTGAGTGGCACCGGCCACACCGTGCCTCGGATTGAGGTGGGGATGAATTTTACACATCTCCAATGAAACCGTGGATCATTATTTTAAAGTATCAACACAATCCAAATGTGTTTGGTCATATTTCTTTAGGTCAGTTGTTGTTTTCACTTAAAATTGTGTCCATTTTAAACAAAAGAGAGACCCTTTGAGTGCTATCGGAAACACCGTGCCTCGGATTGAGGTGGGGATGACTTGTAAACGTCCCCAATGCACCTTTGTATTGTTCTATTAAAGGATCAACACAATCCAAATGCGTTTGGTCGGATTTCTGTAGGTCAATTGTTGTTTTCACTTAAAAATTTGTCCATTTTAAACAAAAGAGAGACCCTTTGAGTGGTACCAGCCACACCATGCCTCATATTGAGGCAGGGATGACTTTTACATGTCCCCAACGCACCCATGGATCATTATATTAAAGTATCACCACAATCCGAATGCATTTGGTTGGATTTTCGTACGTCAGTTGTTTTTTTCACTTAAAATTATGTCCATTTTAAACAAAAGAGAGACCCTTTGAGTGGTACCGGTCACAACGTGCCTCTAATTGAGGAAGGGTTGACTTTTACATGTCCCCAATGCACTAATGGATCATTCCCATAAATGATCAAGACAATATGAATGTGTTTGGTCTGATTTTCATAGGTCAGTTGTTGTTTTCACTTAAAATTCTGTCCATTTTAAACAAAAGAGAGACCATTTGAGTGGTACCGACCACACCATGCCTTGGATTGAGGAGAGGATGACTCGTACATGTCAAAAACGACCCTTGGATCATTATCCTAAAGGATCAACACAGTATGAATGTGTTTGGTCAGATTTCTGTAGGTTAGTTGTTGTTTTTACTTAAAATTGTGTCCATTTTAAACAAAAGAGAGACCCTTTGAGTGGTACCGGCCACACCGTGCCTCAGATTGAGGAAGGTATGACTCATACACACCCCCAACACACCCATGGATAGATATCTTAAAGGATAAACACAATCCTAATGCATTTGGTCGGATTTACGTAGGTCAATTTTTGTTTTCACTTAAAATTCTGTCCATTTTAAACAAAAGAGAGACCCTTTGAGTGGTACCGACCACACTGTGCCTCATATTGAGGTAGTAATGAATTTAAAACATCCCCAATTCACCCGTGGATAATTATATTAAATTATTAACACAATCCAAATGCGTTTGGTTGGATTTCCGTAGGTCGGTTGTTGTTTTCACTTAAAATTCCTTCCATTTTAAACAAAAGAGAGACCCTTTGAGTGGTACCGGCCACACCGTACCTCGGATTGAGGCAAGGATGACTCATACACATCAAAAAGGACCCTTGTATCATTCTCATAAATAATCAACACAATCCGAATGTGTTTGGTCAGATTTCTGTAGGTCAGTTTTTGTTTTCACTTAAAATTGTGTCCATTTTAAACAAAAGAGTGACCCTTTGAGTGGTACCGGCCACAAAGTGCCTCATATTGAGGAGTAGATGACTTATACATGTCAAAAATGACCCTTGGATAATTATCCTAAAGTATCAACACAATCCAAATGCGTTTGGTTGGATTTTAGTAGGTCAGTTGTTGTTTTCACTTAAAATTGTGTCCATTTTAAACAAAAGAGAGACTCTTTGAGTGGTACCGACCACACCATGCCTCATATTGAGGTTTGGATGACTTTTACACATCCCCAACGCACCTATGGATCATTATCTTAAAGTATCAACACAATCCAAATGCGTTTGGTCATATTTCCATAGGTTAGTTGTTGTTTTCACTTAAAATCGTGTCCATTTTAAACAAAAGAGAGACCCTTTGAGTGGTACCGGCCACACCGTTCCTCGGATTGAGGAGGATTTTACTTGTAGACGTCCCCAATGCACTCATGGATTGTTCTATTAAAGGATCAACACAATCCAAATTCTTTTGGTCAGATTTCCGTAGGTCAGTTGTTGTTTTCACTTAAATTTGTGTCCATTTTAAACAAAAGAGAGACCCTTTGAGTGGTACCGGCCACACCGTGACTCATATTGAGGCGGGGATGACTCTTACTCGTCACAAAGGACTCTTGGATCGTTCTACTAAATTATAAACACAATCCGAATGCGTTTGGTTGGATTTCCATAGGTCAGTTGTTGTTTTCACTTAAAATTGTGTCCATTTTAAACAAAAGAGAGACCCTTTGAGTGGTACCGGCCACACCGTGACTCGGATTGAAGCGGGGATGACTCATACATGTCCCCAACGCACCCATGGATTTTTCTCTTAAAATATCAACACAATATGAATGTGTTTGGTTGGATTTCCGTAGGTTAGTTGTTGTTTTCACTTAAAATTGTGTCCATTTTAAACAAAAGAGAGACCCTTTGAGTAGTACCGGCAACACCGTGCCTCAGATTGAGGTGGGGATGACTCATACCCATCACCAACACACCCATGGATTGTTATCTTAAATTATCAACACAATCTGAATGTGTTTGGTCGGATTTCCGTAGGTCAGTTATTGTTTTCACTTAAAATTGTGTCCATTTTAAACAAAAGAGAGACCCTTTGAGTGGTACCAACCACACCGTGCCTCGGATTGAGGCAGGGTTGACTCATACACATCCCCAACACACCAGTGGATCATTATCATAAATGATCAAGACAATCTGAATGTATTTGGTCGGATTTCCGTAGGTCAGTTGTTGTTTTCACTTAAAATTCTGTCCATTTTAAACAAAAGAGAGACCCTTTGAGTGGTTCATCATTCTTGCATGTTTTTGGTGCATATCATCTGTTAAAATGGGAAGTTGAATCATTTGAGAAAGTTTGTTTTATTTAATAACAATTAAAATATTCCTACAAATATTTACATACAACAATGTGTCATCTTTTGATCCCCTTAACCCCTCTAAAAAATGACCGCCAATTGTACACATCCCTATGTTAGATCTTCATGTTATTTGTATACAATCTGCCATCAGGTATGCAACCCACTCATTTCTGAACATATCTATATCGTCTTGTGAGTATGATGATTTTCGGAAGTCAGAGTAGTACTGCAAAATATAAAAATAAAGAATTAATAAATAAATTAAACGAACTAGTAGTTGTTTTTGAATATACATATTTAGGGATGCTTGTTTGTTGATAAAAAATGATCCCTTTCATAAATTTACAAATATAAAAACCGTAATCATTATCGTTTGTTTGTTTTGGACACTGCAAAAAAATTGATCATTAGGAGAATAAGTAACTTGTGTTGAGATGTGTTTGGATAGTGAAATTTTATTATATATACCCTGATATTTGTCCAGACGTAGTACTTTCTCACCTCGTTATGCTTAACCCCTGTCCTCATTCCTTTTTTAGACGATAATTATACACCAACCTATCATAATAGAATCCTCAGTAAAAGATAATATAAATTATATTACTTGATGTTTAGACCTAAAACGTAGGATGTAGTGTCTTACAGATTCACAAACTCCATCATGTGTGGTCAGTTTGATGTATATCCTTGCTTTGAATCTAGAAAATAAATCTCTGGAGTATCCAAGTTCACCATAATTAGCATCCAATGTTGCCTAAAAACACAAAAAGTAATAAGTAATAAAAGAAGTCAAAATATAATTGATATGATTTAATCGTAGAGTTTTACCCCTGCATGGTTGGTATTAAGAAGAGTCTGTCATCTGTAATCTTGCTTTCAAATGTTTCCAGCAAGCCGTTAACTATTTCATTCTTTTTTGATGGATCTATTTTCGTTAGATGTGATGATGTGGTATGAGAACTAATGAGTCCAAATTTTGGATCATGGGAAAATTTCTTCAATTGTTTTTCATATATACGTCTGTCAACAATATAAAATGCATTTAGTCATAATTTTCACATTAGATCAGATTTTAGAAAATAAATTCATGGAAACGTACCTCATATATATATTTACAACTATGATGCCTATCCAACTGTTTTCAAGGATCTCATTTAAATTTTCAGCAGCAACAAAATCTTGACTTTACTCTCCATATATATTCTCTTTGAGAACCACTATATGACTACTACCACCTCTTAGCTTCGTATCCACATGAGTCTTCAATGCTAGTAAATGTGGATAGAGAACAGGTGGTGTTATTGTGCTTTCAGTAGCTCCTTGGGATCGGTTGGTCCATCCTTTAGATGGTTTTGAGCCGACTTTTGTCACCCCCTTCCCTTTCTCTGTCTATAATAACATTCATTGGTTCAGACCATTTTTTAATTAATTGTTAAAGGTTTAGCATGAAAAAAAGGAAATAAATACCTCTTTGGCCACATGTCCTCTTACAAGTTGTGACAACCATGAAATGAATGTCCCAATATCCTTTTCGACCGTATGAATATCATCGTCATCAAGTGGAATAGGTAGCTCTGCATTTGGCTCATGAGCTACAGTAATCGTCACTTTCAGATGATCTTTTGGAAGTGGTATATTATGAAGCATGTCATCTGGGATGTTAAACACTATAGACCTTGCTACAAGGTGATATGTGGGTGTTGACAGATATAAATCACAATCATTATCACCCTGTATAAGATCATAACAGGAAAAGTATTAGTGTTTGTCTGATTCACATTTCATGGGAACAATTATTAGAATATTGATTACCACGGCTAAGATATCTCTTTGAGGGGAATGGCTCACCTCAAAGCTGGTGGGGGGTGGGGCGGGATATTCATGCACTGGTTGTTCCTAAGTTGTGTCTTCTCCTTTCTTCCCACCCATAAAAGTTTCTATTAACTCTCTCTGCCATTGCAATTGTTCTTCAAGGGTTGCTAGTTTTTCACTCATTTGTTTCAATGTTTCATCTCTATCATCCGTTTTTTCTTCTTCTCAAAATATACTCGGGGTGTCACCCCAAACCCCACACCTTTGACATGACTATATTTTTTTGGCTGCTTTAAAGCCGTTGATAATAGGTCTGCATCCGCTATAGGAGTAGCTGATTCCTGTGACTATCGGATATAGGAAAATAACTAATTATTTTTATGTAATAGAAATTTAAAACAAATCTTTTTATCATCATTTCATACTTACACAAATTTACCACACTTTTTGTGTGTTCTCATCTACTATCTTCCCTTCCTTATTCACACATGCCTCCTTCCAAAGAACATGACATGGGATGGAAGTGTCTTTGGTTTTAGACTCATCAATCTACATATAAACATAGAAAGATAATTATTATGTTGTTTGTTGGCACCTAAAAATATTACTGTAAACTTAAAATACGTACCATTTTTTTCTAGTGAAGCGTACCCCATCATTGCTTTACAATAGTGGTATGTTGGTTTTGATGCACGTTACTTATTTTCATTACAGATTTTCTGTTTCATAAATGAAATATTGACAATAAAAGTGATGAATACACATATCCTCAAACAATGTATTATCACCCACAATGTACCTGAAACTTATCATCCCCACAGCAGCCAATAAATTCATCCCATGCTTCTTGGGATATTAGGTGAGCGTAGACAATGGGTGGGTGTGGGTTTATTTTACCTTTGGAATCTTTCATGTGACATCTTGTTAAAATAGTGTGAAAACCTCGACGAATCCTTCCTGCAAGCCTTAGTACACAATCCTTGTGTGAATCTTCTACTATAAATCTACTCTGAAAGATATTGAGAAGAGTTAGACATTGTTTCATTATTTTATTTGCTAGTAAATTAAAGAAATAAATTCATAATGTTACCTTAATTTCTTACCAGATCACAACCTTCATCCTGGACACAACATGGTGCCATGAATCTATGTCAATCTGCACATGTTGCTGAGTGAAAACTCCAATGTAACTACTAAAAATAGCCTTGTTTGGATTCACATGTTGGCCTCGTGCATTCCATCTGACATCAAATTTGATTCCTTTTCTTTTCGCCTTAAGAACTTTGGCTAACACCGTCAAACTACGATGCACCTGTGTTTTCTGTGACGTCGATCCTTCATTCTCGACCATTTCATCGATATCAACATCATCTATATGTTCATATAAAATGGTAGCAACAACATGTGATGATGGTTGTTAGTCCTCAACACTAGGATCAGCAGGAGCCACAGGAGAAGGAGTAGTAGGAGCAGCAGCAGGAGCAATAGGAGCAGTAGGAGCAGTAGGAGCAGCAGCAGGAGCAGCAATAGGAGCAGTAGGAGCAGCAGTAGCCGCAACAACAACAGCTTGAAAGACTTGTTCAGCCTCAAGGTTAGGAGCACCGGAATGTGAAAAAGTCATTATCTACAAAATTGGTTGAACAGTTAATTTAGATTACATAAATTCAGTACTGATAAGATAATAACATGAGATAACAAGATCTATATTACAAATAAAATATAACCTGTTTATTGAAATCTATTTCTTTTTTTCAAAGGCTGAAGGGATTTTACACCTCTATAGATTATCTAAATCCCTTAATTGTGGTCTCCTCTAACATGAAAAACATCATCTACATTGGGACCACTCTGAAATGATTGCGACGTACCACCGAAAGGATCATCCTCAACTGAATTTTCATCGGAACCTTCAGTAGTTTTGGACGATAACAGAACAATCGACCACTTTTGGTTTGTGGGATTTGGAACATAAAAAACTTGTACTACTTGTGATGCCATTATAAACTGTTCGTCTTTGTACCCTTATTTACTAAAATCAACTTTCACAAATCCCCATTCATCTATTTTAACACCACTGTTGTTATCAACCCATTTTCATTGAAAAATAGGCAATTGGAATGTCGTATAATCCAACTCCCATATTAATTTGATAATTCCAAAGTATGACATATTTGCATAAATTGGATTTATGTCCTTACTACCAGAAACATGAATCTCTTCATCCGCTAGTGTAACTCCACTATTTTTCATGGTACTATCTTCATCATGCTAATTTGTATAGAATGTATAACCATTAATTACATAACCACTGTAAGGTAATACATACACACTTGGTCCAGCGGTTAGCCATCAAAGTCGTTCTGAAATTGAATTCGGATTTTCATCTAACTGCTTAAAAATATGGTCCTAAAACCATCCTATAAACTGGTGATTATGTGTATTTGATACCCATTTTTCAGCCCTTGATGGATTCAACTGCCTAAGAATTTCTTTGTGAGTTTAAATATATGGAGCAACCTCCCAACTGTTATGAAAAACATAAAGGTGGGCCTGCTCCCAATCTGTAATGCTGATTGTCACAACATCTCTTCCAGAAATTCCGTCACCCTCAATGAATCCAGTGTGATAAGATTTCAGGAGACCAATGCTTTCCACATCAGATAGGTATTCAGTACAAAATTCAATGTCTTCCTCAACAATATATCGCTCCACTATACAACCCTCTAGCCGACTTTGATTTTTGACATACCCTTTCAAAATCTTCATATACCGTTCAATAGGATACATCCATCTATAGTGCATAGGACCACAAAGTTGAATCTCTCTCACCAAGTGAATCATCAAATGAACCATCATATCAAAGAATGTTGGCGGGAAGAACATTTCTAATTCACATAATATGATGACAATTTCATTTTCCATAGATGGAAATTTCACCGGGTCTAAAACTTTGCTACATATAGCTTTGAAAAAGAAACAAAGTTTGGTTAACATAAGATGAACATTATTGGAAAAAATGCAACGTAAATCTATAGGAATTAGATCTTGCTTTAAAACATGGCAGTCATGTGATTTCAAACCTTTTAACTTCAAATCATTCATTGACACAATGTTATTGATATTTTATGAATATCCCTATGGAACCCTTATATCATTGAAGAAGTTGAAAAAATAGTATCTCTCCTCCCTAGAAAGAGTATAAGCAGCTGGAGGAAGAAACATTCTATTTTCACCCTTCACGGGAGCCAACTCTTCTCATATTCCCATGTCAACCATGTCCAACCTTTCCTTAATTCCGTCCTTTGTTTTTCCAGGGGCATTTAGCAACTTTCCGATAACACTGTCACATACATTTTTTTTCCACATGCATCACATCAAGAAAATTTCTGACGTACAAACAATTCCTGTATGGTAATTCAAAAAAAACTGATCTCTTTTTCCAACCGATTTTCGTAAGGTTTTTTGAAAATGGTTTACCAAAAATAGTGTTCACATACTTTAATTTCTCAAATAGCTGATCACCTATTAGTGGAGACGATGCTTCACGTTGTTCTGAACTTCCATTGAATGATGTCATCCAAGATCGGTACTTATTCCGATGAGGTAGAAATCTAAAATTTCCTAGAAACACAGATTTTGATGAATGTTTCAACCTAATTGATTCTGTAACTTCTTCTCACATGGGACACCCTTGAGTTCCTTTAATTATATATCATAACAAATTTTCATAAGCAGGGAAATCATTTATTATCCCATACAACATCTCTCTCAATGTGAAGTATTCACTTTTATAAGCATCATACAACATAACACTTGAATCCCACAATAACTTCAAATCCTCGACCAAATGAGCCAAATAAAAATCAATATCATTACCTGGTTTGTTTGGTCCTGATATAAGCATAAATAACATGATGAATTTCCACTTCATGCATAACTAGGGTGGCAAGTTATAATTTACCCACATAACAGGCCATGTACTATGAGTGTTGGTTTGAAAACCAAAAGGATTTACTCCATCTGTAGATAATACAAGATGAAGGTTTCTCGGCTCTTTTCCAAATTCAGGATACTCATGATCAATTTTCTTCCATTGAGGAGAGTTGGATGGATGATGTAATTTCCCATATTTATTTCTTTTATCTGCATGCCACGACAATTTTCTTGCAGTTTCTTCACTTCCATATAGACGGCTAAACCTTGGAATGATTGGAAAGTACCATGAAACTTTCATAGGATTGGATTCATCTTTCTTGTATCGAGAAGCACCACACTTTGGGAATTATATAAGTGATTTTTTCTCTTTGTGAAACAATATACAGTCTTTCAGGTAGGCATGTAATCTTTCAGAAATCATCCCATCGAGCATAGCATTCGTTTAGCTTCATATGCCCGACTTGGGAGCTCATTATCTTTAGGGAGCATGTCATTAAAGAGAGCAAGTAGTTCTGTAAAACTGTCATCACTCTATCTGTTTCCTGCTTTCAATTTATAAAACTTCAGTACAACTGTCAATGTTGTATACTTGGTGCAACCAGCATACAATGGCGTCTTTGCACAACTCTTTAACTTCTCAAACAATTTTGGGAAATCACAGAGTTCATCTTCAATTGTCTTTGTCATTTCCTCAATACGATCTTCATCATCATTGACATCTGTAATCACATCCTCTATACAGTCTTCTTAATTATCCATATTTGTATTCATATCTGATGATCCATAAAATGCAGTTTTATCCCATCTAGTAGCTACATTCACTTTTTCTCTGTGTTTATTCCAACATTTATAACTCCGATCTATTCCGTGACATATCAAATGTTCTTCCAACTCCTCTGGAGTAAGTAGTCTAGAATAACAACAACGTAAACATAGACAAAGGATTTTAGAAGGATCCTTTGCGTGAACCTTTACAAACTTTATGAACTCTTTCACTCCATTCTCGTATTCTATTGTCAAACGATTAGCATCCATCCAATATTTATTCATATTCATCCTATTTGAATATCAAATATTAGTATTTATGGTTCAATTACACAAAACAAGACTTCCAAATATAGTAGAACGGAAACCAATTCCTTATAAAAATAGGGATTAATAGAGCGTAACCATTTCTAATAAAGATTTAGAAATCAACAGAACTAGGATAGACCCCCCATCAAAATCAACACAATTTCCAAACACAAAGGGGTTCACAGGGATAATCACTCATGTAATAGATGGTAAAAATCACATGACATCATCCTCTATGGCTCATCCTCCTCTATTAGGTCAACCCTTCTATGGTCAACTAGTCCATATGCGACAGTAGTCCCAGGTGGTGAAGGTTCTTGAGGAGGAAGGGGCGAACACGCACCTATCAGGGTTCGAGGTTAGGTCACTAAGGTTGAACGTGGCCCAATACTCCTACAAGGGTTCATTCCATATTTTACAAACCATGTACTAATACCCTAGGATGTTAACCCACTGCTGGTGGAAGTGAAACCATTCCTGATGATCATGCCAAGAAGAAATGGAAACCAAGAGGGGGGAGTGGTTCGAAATACCTCAAGAAAGATGAAAAAACATGATATTTGAGAATAGTTTAGTGGATTTAATGTTGGCTAGACACCTATCCAATAGACTCCACAAGTGGTGATGGCCTCTGTAGTTGTTTCACCAGGTGAAACTGTCACCTGAGAAGCTGAGATCAATGAGGCCCCTCCCAACCATGAATTGAACAAACTCCATGATGGACTTCCTCTAGAATGGGCTTCTACCTTTCCTTTCCTTTGGGTTGGAAATGACATTAAAGTCACCCCCCAAAAAACTATGGATGGTGTCCTGGATTAAAGGTATTTTGTTCACTCCATAGATATTCCCTTTGAAGAGGGTCATAGCTTCCAAAAAAAAAGTCATAAGGAAGGAGGTTTCACCGTTGGACACCTTGGTAGTGATGAATTTATTGCAATCTTGAACAGTCTCAACAACATATTTATTATGCCAAAATACCCATTTGTGTCTGTTGGAGGGGTCAGAGTGTAGAAATCCATGCAACTTAATCTTCCAAGAGAATTCCTATGATTATTATAGGTGTTTTTGTATTATTTGACAAAAACAACAATGACATTATTCCTTTTGATTTCTATGGTGAGGAAGTCTGATTTAACATGGGAACTAAGACTATGATCATTACATATAAATATAATAATGATGGGTAGGAAATGGATCTGGAATTGGATCTAGAGCTAGTATCCTTATTGAAGTGGGAGGATGATCTCTCATTGAGGTCCATTGATTTTGAACATGTTCATAATCCATTCTGGTTAGTAAGCTTCATATGAGTGGGATATTAGGATCCCAAAGGGGAAGGGTAAGGATGGGTAATGAATCCTAGGGGCTGGTGAGGGATTTCTCTCTGTATCCATAAGTATTTGGAGCTGGATGATAGGCTTAGAGCCAATGGAGATAGAACAAACACTGCTAGGAAGGGGCCTGGCCACTTTAGAGAAGCAGTCAGTAACCTCAGTGAGGGAGAAGGATAGAGATGGAGGTAGGGGTGGCAAGTCTAGAAAGCTTGGTGGTATGGGTATCATACCATACAAGTGCACTGCCATACAAAGTCACTTAGATAGCATGAAGGAAATAAGGGGGGAACAATTTTGCAAAACCAGAATAAAGGAAAATAATTTGGAATGGAGAGGACAAGGGCTTGGTAGATTTACATGGCATCAACGAGAGAGGAGGGGGGAAGACATATCAAAGGATTGGGTGGGGTCTAAGGGGGAAACCATCACTAGAACACCTACTGATGTCGAGGAATCCATCTAAGAGACATCTGAGAGGGGGAGACAACCTATCCCTATTGATCAAGATCGTTGGGGGGGGGGGGATGGCATCGGTCTCCTTGGTGTCACCTTCTACAAACCTGAAGAGAATTCTCTTAGAGAAGATAGTGGGAGAAAAACCTATGGAAAATATGGTAGATGATCTCCTGAGTACAGTAGAAGGCATCCTACACACCCAGAGCATGATCTTGCAAGGCAGGGTAAGAGAGGTGTCCAGCTCCAAAAAGATTAAAAAATATAACACTAATAATAATAAAATAGTCAAGAAAAGATGAATAACTATCAAAATTTCCTCTCACTAATAGATATTTCATTTTGAATATAGAAATGTGAAATTACACATATTCCCATTTCTAATAGTTCAAACAATCATGAGGAACCCCCAAACATAAAGGGTAAGTCAATGATGTGAAAATATTGATTCTCATATATAACGATCTTAATAATAAATAAACACCTTGACAAAAAGGTCTAAAACAAAATAACATGTAGATAGATTCTAAAAAACTATCACTACATTTTGACCCTATGTGTTTGTAGGGAGGAAATCATAAAATAGGTTCCTAACTAAAGATACTCCTTCGAATAAAAAAGATGAAACACACAAAATAATAAATTACTAACACAAAAAAAAAAAATAGTGGTTACCCCAATATATTATAATTCCACTAAAATAGTAACAGTCTAATGAAAAACATTAATCTAATATCTGAGCATGATTACCAGCATCAAAATGAAGAGCACAACTCAAAAAAAAAATGTGAAAAAATGTCATTTATAGGGAAAGATTATTATGAAAGAACATTTCCAAAAATCCATATGTAACATAATAAGTCACTATCAATAAGACCAGAGATAACCCACTATCTAAAAAAATAAAATCCATAATGAACCAATAAGGAAGAAAACAAAATTATAGTTTTATCATATGATACTTTCATAAACAAGGATAACAGATGATAAAATTTTAATAGAGGTAGAATATGAGGTAACATGGGGTTCCATTAAAAAAACACTAAATTCATAGTTAACCCATCCAAATATAAGAAGTTATAGTATGGTCATAACTTATGAAACTAAGAAAGCATATCAAAATCATCTAATAATGTAAAAGCATTGAATCAATTACCACACACTTGGAAACTTCCAGAGGTGGAGGTGCACGGGAGGAGCCGCCAACCAAAGAGAAATGGAGGATTAGGGTTCGCGGGGAGTATGGTCGAGCGAAGAGGAGGAGAAGTAGGTTTTGCGGGGAGGAGGATCCGCCGAAGGGGTTCGAGGGGGAGGATTAGGAGAAGGGCTAGCGGCGGAGGTCTGGCAACGCGAAGATCAGGGGCAGAAGAGGTCCAGAAACGTAAAGCTTGGGGGGCAACAGAGGGGAGTCGCAGGGTTTCAGTACTGCGAGAGCTTTAGGTCACGATAAAAAGAGGACACTATGCGACCAATTTTATAAAATATGAGACTACAGTTTTATTAGAGCTAAAAGTTTAGCGCTTATAAAGGTAGCCTTTATCAATGATAAAATTTTAGCACTGATATAGGCCTTCTTTATTAGCGCTTTTCTAGCGCCGATAAATGGTCTCTTTATCACTGCTTTTTTAGCACTGATAAAGGTTACCCTGTATCAGCGCTAAAATTTTAGTGCTGATACAGGGTTTCTTTATCAGCGAAAAAATTTTAGCGCTGATATAGGGTAGCTTTATCAGTGCTAAAATTTTAGCACTGATACAGTTTTTATTTATCAACGGTTTTTGCTTAGTGCTGATATAAGGTGGCACTTCCTTTGCCTGTTTTTGTAGTAGTGCCTGGTGCAACTGGATACCAAATTCACCCTCCATAAAAAATAAATATGAAGTATAAATATTAAAATACGTCTACATTCACTACTGAAAATTACACATATCCCAATGATTTGAAACCATTAGGATATCCACTGATACCATTGGGATAGAATACCACAACGGTTTCACACATCATTGGCATGATGGTTGTTGAAATAGCCCTATACCAATGATTCTACAGGAACCGTTGGTATAGACTACCTGAAGTTAAAATATTCCAATAGTTTCAATGAAACTGTTGGGATATATATATACCAAGGGGGTGTCCAGGGGGTGGTGGGGGATGTCCAAGGGGGTAGGGGCTGTCCACGGGGGTAGGAGGATATCCAGGGTGTCCAAGGGGGTAGGGGGTGTCCAAGGGGGTGGGGGGCCTATCCAGGGGGTGGGGGGGGGGGGGTGTCCATGGGGGTGAGGGGTGTCCAGGGGGTGGGGGAGTGGTGTCCAGGGGGGGTGAGGGGGCTGTCCAACCCCCTACCCCATTGGACACCACCCCACCCTCTTGGACACCCCTGGACACCAACACCCCCTGGACAGCCCCCACCCCCTAAACAGCACCCCCACCCCTCTCGACACCCCCACCCCTAGATAACCCTACCCCCCTTGGACAACCCACTCACCCCCTAGACACCAACCCCACCCCCGGGACACCCCACCCCCCTGGACAGCACCCTACCCCCTTGGACACCCCCTGGACACTCCCACCCCCCTGGACAACTCCCTCACCCCCTGGACACCACCCCCACCCCCTAGACAACCCTACCCCCTTGGAAAGAACCCTCCCCCCTGAACAACCCCCTCACCCCCTGGACACCACCCCCATCCCCTGGAAACCCCCACCCCTTGGAAATCCCCTCACCCCTGGACACCACCCTCACCCCCTTGGACACCCCCTAAACCCCCACCACCCCCTTGGAAAACCCTCCACCCCATGGATAACCCCCCAACCCCTCTGGACATCCCCCACCCCCCGGACACCCCCACCCCCCGGACACCCCCCTCACCCCCTTGGACACCACTCCACCCCCTAGACACCCCCACCCCCTTGGAAAGACCCCTCACCCCCTAGAAATCACCCCTCCCCCTTGGACACCCCCTCGACACCACCCCCCTTGGACAACCACCACCCCCTAGACAACCCCCTCACCTTTGGAACCCCCACCCCATGGACACCCCCACCCCCTTGGAAAGGACCCTCACCCCCTAGACACTACCCCCACCTCCTTGGACACCCCCTGAACACCACCACCCCCTTGGACATCCCCCCACCCCCCTGGACAACCCCCAACCCCTCTGGATAGCCCCCCACCCCCTGGACACCCCCACCCCCTGGACACCCCATACCCCCTTGGATAGCCCAATCACCCCCTAGACACCACCCTCACCCCCTGGACACCCCCACCCCCTAGACACCACCCCCCACCCCTACCCCCTTGGACACCCCCTGGACACCCCACCCCCTAGACACCCCCTCACCCCCTTGACACCACTTCCACCCCCTTGACACCCCTACCCCCCTTGGAAAGCCCCCTCACCCCTAGACACCACCCCACCCCCTTGGACACCCCCTAGACACCACCACCCCCTAAGAAATCCCCCACCCCTCTAGACAGCCCCCCCACCCCCTGGACAGCCCCCAACCCTCTGGATAGCCCCCTACCCCCTGGACAGCCCCCACCCCTATGGAAAACCTCCCACCCCTGGAAATCCCCCACCCCACTGGACAACCCCCCCACCCTGGACACCCCCCCCCACCCCCTGGACACCCCTACCCCCTTGGACAACCCACTCACCCCCTGGACACCACCCCTACCCCCTGGACACCCCTACCCCCTTGGACAACCCCCCACCCCCTGGACACCCCACCCCCTTGGACACCCTAACCCCCTTGGATAGCCCCCACACCCCCTGGACACCACCCCACCACCCCCTTTGACACCCCCTAGACACCCCCACCCCCTGGACATCCCCCCACCCCTGGACACCCCCACCCACTTGGATAGCCCCCACCCCCTTGGACACCCCCTGTACGCACACACACACATGATAGAACACACAAAAATCATAAAATTTCATGATATAACTTCCATGGTTTATTTTAACAGAAAATAATTTAGCATGATATAAATGAAAACTATGAAACTTTACATGATATAATGAACAAATATAGAAAAATAACATCTCAAAAAATTAGTTTAGGGCATCATGAAAAATAAAAAAAAGAAGTCGAGTCGTGTGAGGCTTACTTGAGTGTTACGATTCAACCTGATAGATCTGGTGATAATAAAGGTGATGAACGATGTTGTAAAAATGAGGCTATAGGTCACTACTTAAAATAATCCTTTCTAGGTTTTTTTCATGATAGATACGAGTCACAAGTCACATGATCGAAGAAAACAGAATGAATGAATACGAGGCGCGATAAATCATTTAAAAGATTTATCACGTTAGTTATTTAATAACCAACGTGATAAAATATTTTTTTATAACATAAGTTATTTAATAACTAAGGTAAAAAATTATTTATAAAATCAGTTATTTTATAACCGACATTATAAATGGTGCTTTATCACGTCAGTTATTTTATAACCGACATGATAAATTGCCGAGATTTGCTTTATCACGTCAGTTATAAAATAATTGACGTGATAAAGTGTCTAGATTTGATATGTCACTTAGATTATAAAATAACCGATGTGATAAAGATAATATCAGTTTTTATTACGTTATTTATATAATAACTGATGTAAAAAATTGATTCTCATCAATTTATCACGTCGGTTATACAATAACCGACATGATAAATCGATTTTTACAGCTTTGCACGTCAGTTATATAGAACCGACATGAAAAATTAAAATGTGTTAAAAGTTTTTTCCATTAGTGTGATATAATTGTAGTATCATTTTCATGATCACTCCAAGGTAAATTATCTAATTAGTACATAAAAGTGGGGTGAATAAAATCAATAAGGAAGAGGAAGAGAGAAAATCATTAAACAAAAGAAACTCAAATAAATGAAATTAATAACATTTAGAGAGTGAGAAATAACATCCATTACATCACATTTATACTCACATGGATCAACCCATAATATATTTAGCCCTCCACTGATGACATGTTCTCAACGGAAGCCAGAATTAGACTCATAAGGGCAGAATTGAAGAAGTAAAAACAACAAATTAACGATCACTCCACCGTTGTGTGAAGAATATCACAAGGTTTGGGGTGAATAAGTTCACACCTTGAGACAAATATATCAAAGTGATATGAATAAGAACATAATAAGAGAATAAGAAGAACTTTTATTAAAAACTAAGGTGATTCGAACAGCTTACATGAGAAAGAAGAACATTACAAAGACAAATCGGCATAATAACATTACAATGAAAAAAAAGCTCCAAGATCCCTAAATACTCCACCACTACTACCTTAAATATTCATTTAAGAATCCTTGGGTTGAGATACAAACTTTCCAAGTCTATTTAATTAATTATGGTGGGCCTAGGTGGGTGTAAAATTAATGTAGAGGAGACTTTTCCACTCTTGCCTCGAAGTGGCAGCTAGCTTGCATCCACCGAAAAGAAGTTCCAAAATGACCTTCTAGATTGACGAATTAAAGTGGGCCATATAAGGATAAAATGTATCCATGGATGTCCCCTAATATCCTATAAAATTTCAGCTGAAAATATTTTTTTGGTTTGTGAGATATGATTTAAATTGTGGGCTTTTTTTCTGGGCCGTAGAATTTGGCCCAGAATTTCGTCTTCAACTTGAGCCACCTATAACTCTATTAAAAAGTCCCAATTAGCTTGGGAAAATATTTAATTAAATTTTTCCCATGATATCATATATATTCAGTTAAATTTTTAGAATCATTAGGATTTAATCTTTTATGTTACAATACTTTTATTGGGCTGATGTCCTGTTCACTTCGCCCAAAATTTGTTGCTTCAAGGCCCACTTTGGTGGTCTTCCAATATGAATATTCAAGTGCTCCAAAAGCATGAATTGTTCCTTATATAATGGGATACCTGAAAATAAAATCAATAACATTTGTGTTTTATGAGGTGTTAAAATATGTACCAAGTAATAGTTCACTTTAACAAAGAATTACAATCATAATGTGACATAATGTTCAAATTATAAAATACACTAAAAATGGTGTTTATGAATAATAAAACATAAGAATATTATAATATAAATAATGAATATTATCTTCTTTCATTGGATAATCACACCCCCAACTTGTGTTTTTCTAGTCCTGAGAAAATTATATCTCAAAAATATGAAATTAAAATTCCCTTTTCCAAAAACATTTTAATACACTTTGCTCACACAAAGATCTCATACCAAAAAATAATGAAACCTATCAAAATCATTTAAAACAAGCTATGTATAGAGGAATATCCGAATCCCAAGACCATTACTTTGTTCAAATTCATCGTTACATTTCATCCAATTTCAATTAAGTATGATGAAGTATTGTGCATCACAATAAACATGGGGGTTCATCTTCATTCAAGGGAGAAAAGATGGAAGCACTTGGAGGAATAAAATTTTAATATTAAGATGAGTATTCATTTTTTCTATTTTTTTGTTTTCTTTTACAATTTTTACATGGTAATTGAAATTTAACTCAATCGAGTCAACCCATGTAGTAAGACTTTGTTAATGATTACCAAGCTCAAAGACCTTAGGGTAACAAGTGAAGCTCACATACTTAGGCATCATATCAAGTTTACTCAATCAAAAAAAAAATCAAATTACCACAAATAGAGATAAAATTTCCAACTCCAGTCTAGAAAACTACAGATTCATGATCCCAAAAATCTGAAAGCCACACATTAGGTCAATTCATTACTCTATGCGCAATTAATTTTCTTTTGAATACTCATGTTAAAATTAAAATTATCACCAAACCTATGCCATTTATTATGGGAAACCAAGAAATAAAACTAATACCCCACAATATAGAGTACATGTATTTTGCTTTTTTATTAAATGGATGAAAATATAAATGGTGAAAAATCACATCAGACAACCACACTTTCCAAAATCTATGCACATGAACTTAAACTTTCATTAAAATCTGAATCAAGGCATGAAAAATTATTTGATATCCAATTTCATAGTTTGAAATGTGTATTATCATGTTCAAGGTTAATGAAAATTTTCCTTCCATGCATTTTTTATGCACAAAAGATCAATTTTTTAATTTAATCTCCCCCACCATAGAATAAAACTGCCTCTAATGTTTAAAGAAAAGAAAACCTAAAAGGGGTATAAGAGAGGAGTTCAAAGAGGACATTTAAAGTGAGAATCATGGAATGAAGTCACATGACGATTGATAATGAAAATACATGCCCCATTCTCCCTTTAGTCTTGGGTTCGAGTCACAACGGATTGGACGGTTGTGACGAGCTTTTCCCCATGACTTATGACGTGTCCTTTTAATTTTTTTAACCTACAAAAACATAAAAATGAAATAAAATAAACTGATGATACATTATCTTCCTTTTAAATTTCTGGGTAAGTTATTACTCAAGGATCACACCACGTGACACAGATGAATATGGTGCTCCCCTTTCATACCCATCCTTACTCATAAAAGAAGAACCTTTCAATAGTATAAGGTAATTTTTTTCTCTTTTTATTGTTCTTTTAACCTACAAACACATAAAAATAAAATAAAATGATGATACATTATCTTATTTTAAATTTCTAGGTATGGTATTAATCAGGGATCACACTACGTGACATGAATGAATATGGCACTCACATTTCATACCCATCCTCATTCATAAAAGAAAAATAGGTCAACATTCTAAGGTATTTTTTTTCTTTTTGTATTTTTCTTTTAACCTACAAACACATAAAAATAAAATAAACTGATGATACGTTGTCTTCTTTTAAATTTATAGGTAAGGTATTACTCAGGGATTACACTATGTGACACAGATGAATATGGATCTACCCTTTCATACCCATCCTTACTCATAAAATAAGAACTTGTCAACTGTCTATTTTTTTAAATATCAAAATGAAAAAAATAAAGATGATTCAAAATGACTAGAAACATGAAAACCACAGGTTTCCTCCTGTGCAGCGATTTTGTTTAACATCGCTATCTCAACTTAGACCCATAATTGTTTAAGTATTTTCCTCATCAAAGGATGGTTTAAACAAGTCTTCTTCAACTTCATATTTTTGGAATGGTTCAATGAATGGTTTGAATCTATGACCATTAAATTTAAAGGTTTTACCATTGGTGGGATCTTGAATTTCTACATCCCCATAGGGGTACACCTTGTGCACTATGTATGGACCCAACCATTTAGGCCACAACTTTATTGGGTGTAAATGAATTTAGAGCTATACAAAATAATAGGTTTACCTAGTACAATGTGTTTGGTTTTAAAATTTCAAGATTGGTAGGATTTTACTTTAGCTTTATTGATCCTTTAATTTTCATAAGCCTCTTTCCTAAGTTCCTCAAGTTCATTGAGATCTAATTTTCTTTTTATTTTGGCTAATGAGAGGTCATAATTCATTTTCTTAACTGCCCAAAAGGCCTTATGTTCAATCTCCACTGGAAAATGGCATGCTTTAACATAAACCAACCTATATGGGGACATTACTAAAAGGAGTTTATATGTGGTTCGATAGGCCCAAAGAGAATCTAAGAGTTTTCTTGACCAATCTTTCATAGATGGATTAACTTTTTTCTCAATAATTTGTTTGATTTCTCGATTGGCTAACTCATCTTGACCATTGGTCTGTGGGTGGTAAATAGTGGACTCTTTGTGAGAAATTCCATATTTTTCCATGAGTTATGAGAATGGACGATTACAAAAAATGAGTTCTATGATCACTAATGATAGCCCTATGAATTCCAAATCTAGAGAGGAATATTTCTTGAGAAAGCTAATCATAGTTTGATGATCATTGGATTTTGTAGGAATTTTCTCAACCCATTTTGAGACATAATCAATAACTAAAAGAATGTACAAATGTCCCATAGAGTTTGGGAAGGGACCCATGAAATTGATTCCCCAACAGTCAAAGATTTAAATCACTATGATGGGGGTGAGTGGCATTTGATTCCTTTTTGTGATGGACCCTACTTGTTGAAACCTATAAAAGATTTGACAAAATGTGTAGGATTCCCTTGAGAATGTGGGCTAGAAGCGACCACTCTGAAGAACCTTAGAAGAAGTTTTATTAGAGGAAAAGTGACCTCCACATGCCTCACTATGACAGAATTTAAGGAAGGACTCTTGTTCATATTCTGGGACACACCTCCTAATGACTTGGTTAGGGCATAACTTATAGAGGTATGGATCATCAAACAGATAGTGTTTGATGTTATAAAGGAATTTCCTTCTATCTTTAGTCCTTAAGAATTTTGTAATGACTTATGTAACTAAGAATTTGGCTATATCAACATACCAAGGGAAGTCACTCACAGATTATCGGTGTTCACCATGGAATGAATAAGACACATAAAGGTGAGATAATTTGTCATTAAATTCTATCCAAGAGAGATGATCAGCTACAACATTTTCAATACCCTTTTTTCCTTGATTGTGAGGTCTTAATTCTTGTAAGAGAAGAACCCACCTAATCAGTCTAGCCTTAACATCTTGTTTCTGGAAGAGGTATTTCAGTGCGGAATGGTTAATGAACACAATTATGGGGGATCATAAGAGGTAGGACCTAAACTTTTCTAAGGAAAACACAACAACAAGTAACTCCTTCTCAGTGGTGGTGTAGTTGATTTGGGAATCATTTAAGGATTTTATTGCATAATCAATTACATAAATAATTTTATCATAACTTTGTCCTAACACAGCTTCTAAATAAAAATCATTGGCATCACACATGAGTTCGAAAGGAAGGTTCAAATTTGAGGATTTCATGATGGGAGGAGAGGTGAGAGTTGATTTGAGGGTTGAGAATGATCCCTCACAACTTTCTATCCAAAAAAATGGAGCATCCTTTACTAGAAGACCACAAAGGGGATGATTGATTTAACTTAAGTTCTTAATGAATCTTCTATAGAAACCAACATTTCCTAAGAAATACCTCACTTCCTTGAATGTTTTGGGTGATGGAAGGTGACGAATGATGTCAAACTTGGCTTTATAAAATTAAATCCCCTACCTAAGACTAGATGGACAAGGAGAAGTCCCTATTTAACCATGAAATGGCATTTTTCCCAGTTTAGGACCAGATTCTTTTCTTCACATCTTGACAAAACTCTCTTCACATTCCTCAGAAATCCCTCAAATTTAGCCCCAAACACAGAGAATTCATCCATGAAGACCTCTATAAAATCCCCTACCGTGTATAAGAAGATTCCCATCATGCACCACTGGAAGGTTCCAAGGGCATTGCATAACCCGAAGGGCATGCATTTGAAGGTAAAGGCACTGAATGGACAGGTAAATGCAGTCTTCCATTTATCCTTTAGGGAGACCTCAATCTGATTGTACCCTGAGTACCCATCTAAAAAATAGTAGAAGGAATGACCTTCCACTCTATCAAGGACTTGGTCAATTAATGGTAAGGGGAAATGGTTCTTCTTGGTAAATGAGTTGAGCTTCCTATATTCGATGTAGACTCTCCAGCCACTACTCACCCTAGTTGGAATAATCTCTCCACCCATATTGGTTATTACTGTGATTCCAGCCTTCTTTGGAACCACATGGATTGGGCTAACCCAATCACTCTCAGCTACAGGATATATGATACCCACTTTTAACAATTTCAGAAGTTATTTTCTCACTACTTCCATGATATTAGGATTGATTCACCACAGAGGTTGACAACATGGCTTTGAATCAGATTCTAAAATAGTTATATAAGTCCTGATAAGTGGTATAATCCAAGGAATATCAGATAAGGTCTATCCAATGGCTTTCTTGTGTCTCCTAAGGACATCTAGAAGCATCCTCTCATGATCGGATTGAAGATAAGAAGAAATAACAATATGATATGTTCTATTTTCTCCTTAGAAGACATAATTAAGTGTAGTAATAAGTTATTTCAATTCAAGATCAGGTTGGTTAAAAATTTCAGTAGAATATTGGGACATTAGATCAAGATCAATTTCTTTTTTTAGAGTTTCAGATAGGATTTATTCCCCATGTGTAGAAGTTTCAGCTACTAGATTGGTTTGATCAGTGTTAGGGATGTAAGTTAGAGTGGTCTCCATGAATGTGTTTTCCTGAAAGATTTCATTGATTCTTGGTCTTAAGATTTCATCATAGGAGCAATCTGAAAGTGATTCTATCCAAGGAGATAAACTTCCTTCATGTGAAAAAAGGAAATTAATCTCGTCCCGACTTAAACATTACTCAAATATTCCTTGATGTTCTATAGATTCATTATTAGTGCTTTATATCATGTTTACTTCATGAATATCCTCATCATCCCTTATTTTTTAGCTTTCATTATAGATGTTAAAGTCTAGACTCATGTTTCCAAAGGTGATGGTCATGTTCCCATTTCAGACTCGGATAAAAGAGTTGATTGTTTCAAGAAAGGGATGAACAATTATGATTGGGGTTTGTTCCTTATTTCCTGAGTTTGGATTGTTGTCAAGGACAATGAAGTAATCAAGGTAGATGATTTTTTCTACTTTTACCAGAACATCCTTTAAAATACCATTTGGAATCTTAATGCTATGATCAACAAGTTGAAGTGTGACAGATGTGGGTTAGAGCTCATCTAGGCCTAGCTGTTAGTACAAAACACAGAGAATGAGATTGACACTGGAACCTAGGTCACACCAGGCTTTGAAAAATTTGTTCTCTCAAAGTTCAACATTGATATAAGGGAATCATGGGTCTTTCATATTTGGTGGAAGGGTTCCTTGGATTGCTGTGATAAAATTTTCTACCAGAAGGACTCAGTTATTATGTGATAATTTCCTCTTAAATATGCAGAGGTCCTTCAAGTATTTTGAGTATGCAAGAATGGTTTGAATAGAATCGAGGAGTGGAATGTTCAACTTGAATTTTGAGAATATTTACCTCAATATTTCACTCAATCTAGGCTTGGTTTTCCCCCTCATGCATTAAGAAAATGGTGCATGTTGTGGGATTGTTTGTTGAAGAGTTGTTTCTTTCAAATTATTATCAGTTTTTCACTTTGATCATGTGGTTAATTTGAATTTTCATTAGATTTTGAATCGTTAGATTATTTTTAAATTATTTGTTCAGTTTTCTCAATTGATTTCCCACTTCTTAAAACTGTCACAATGAGTTGTTTGAGTGAAACTTGACTCTCCTTTTGATTTTTATTGTTTAATAACCTAGGTGGGCATAGGTGTCTTTCCAGTTTTGATGGTTTGAAGTTCTTGTTTAAGGGAAGAGAATTCTGAGTTCATTTTTTCCATTTTTTACAAAATTTTTCAAGGATTAGAAGAGGGAAAAATTGGGTGGGGGATTTTATTGGTTGGTTTATCCCAGGAAGATACTTTGGTTGTTGGATGGGTTGCTGGATGGGTTGTTGGTATTGGATAGGAGGATGCTTGTATTGGACTGGTTGTGGTTGGAATTGGTTATGGTTTTGAAAATTCTGTGTAGGGTAGCGGTTTAGTCCTTGTGGTTAGGTTGTTGGTTATCTTTCCAGTGGAAGCCTGGGTGGTCATTATACCTTGGTTTTAATGTGTTTTGATATTGGGGATTTTAAAAGTTTAGGGAGTTGAATTTAGTAGGTGGTAATCATAAAAGAACATCCTTTATGGATGGAATGGTTGGGAAGTTGTCTATTTTGTGGTCATGTTTGTCACAAATTGTGCAAATAGGGTCTACAGTTTGGATTTCATGGATTTTTCTAAGGTTTATCGCTTCAAACTTCCTAGTGAGTGCTACAAGTTTAGACATGAGGCTTTCATATTATCTAAGTATATGAATTCCAATAGTTTTTTGTGGATTTTCAGAATAAGGTGATGTTCCCCATGTTTGGTTTTGTTCAGAAAGAATTTCTAGATACTCATAAGCATCATTTGAGGATTTTTTTAAAGGTCCCATTACACATCATGTTAATGAAATGTTTGTTCCCTGGGCCCAACCCTTCATAGAAAATTCTCATTTGTTCAGGAATAGAAAAATCATGGTGTGGAACCATGTTTAGGGTGTCTTTGAACCTCTCCCATGTTTCATAGAATGAATCTCCCTATTTTTCAATTTTTTTGGATTCTCTTTTTAAGTGTAATTGTTTTGTGGTGGGGAAATTATTTTTTGTAGAATTATCTTTGTAATTGGTCCCAAGAGTTGATAGATGAGGGTCTAAAATTATTTATCCAATTTTTAGCTCGATACTTTAATAAAAAAGGAAAGAGCCTCATATTATATTATTCTAGTTAATGTGGGGGACATGTGGTTTCTACAATGTCATTGAACTCCTTAACGTGAAGGTAGAGCATATCGGAATCCATTCCATGGAATGTGGGAAGGTGGTTTAGGACATGGGGTTTAAAGATGTAGTTGGAATCTCCTAGGGAATTTTTTTCTAATGCATGAGGGGTAATTAGTCCAAGATGGAGTGAGGTAGTCATTCATGGTTTAATGGACTAAATTCCTTAGGTTTTGAGCCTCTTGGTTTGGGTGTCCCATTTGATCACCCACAGGGTCTACCATTTGATTTCTTTGAAGACCCTCCACTGGACTTGTTTTAATTGGTGAATTTGGAGTTTAAAGAATATTTGGATCAAATGTAAACAATACCTTAGGTACACTTGAATCCCCTATCCTAGGAATTTACACCCTAACTAATCTATTTGAGTTATTGCGGGTGTAGGCGGACATGTGACAAAAGAAAAAAAAAGCGAGAAAGGGAAAAGATAAGAGAATTTGCGTGAGAATAGAAGAACTGGGGGGATGAAATAATGTTTTTTGGTCTAAGGAACTTACTTGGTCCCTAAAAACAGTTCCAAAATTTGGTCTCACCCAAATTTACCCAATATTTTAGGGTTAAGCGGTGGCTTGTAGTTTAGTTTGGGTTATCGAATCCTCAGAGACCGAAAAAGAACTTATAGAAACACAATATAAAGAGATGAATTTTTGGCTATGAAGTGGAAAACTTGGGTTGATTTTATATGGTTTTAAAATAGCACTAAGAGATCTATGTGAATTCAAATTATGAGAAAATGAGTCAATACAAGGTTATTTCTTAGGGTGTATTGGATGAATTCTTTTTTAACGATTTCAATTTCATTAACTCAAGAAGGATTCATGTAATGAATTAAAACTAACCTCATCACTTACTAGTTAAACACCATCAGAAACACATGATAATCACTGATACACTTGTAGGATCATTTTCATGAGTAGTCTAAGGTAAAGGATCTAATTATCACATAAAAGTGGGGTGAATAAATTCAATAAGGAATAGGAAGAGAGAAAATAATTGAACAAAAGAAAATCAAATAAAAGAATTTAATAACATTTAGAGGGTGAGAAATAACATCCAATACAGACCCTTTCTAATCCCATGGATCAACCCATAAGAGAGTTAGCCCTCCATTTATGACATGTTCTCAACAGAAGTGGGAAGTAGACTCATAAGGGCGGAATTGAAGAAGTAAAAACAACAAAATAACAATCACTCCACCATAGTTTGAAGAATATAACAAGGTATGGTGAGAATAAGTTCAAAACTTAAGGCAAAGATATCAAATTTATATGAATAAGAACAGAATAATATAAGAAGAATAAATTTTCTTAAAAACTAAGGTGATTCGAATAACTTACATGATAAAAAAGAACATTACAAAGAAAAATCAGCATAATAACATTACAATGAAAACAAAGCTCTAAGATCCCTAAATCCTCCACAACTAATGCCTTAAATAGGAATTTAGGAATCCTTTGTTCAAGCCACCAACTTTCCAAGTCTCTTTAATTAATTGTGGTGGTCCTAGGTGGGTGGAAAATTAATGTCGAGGAGACTTTTCCACTCTTTCCTCGAAGTGGAAGCTAGCTTACATCCACAGAAAAGAATCACAGATTTGACCTTCTATACAGAAAAATTAAAGTAATCCATAGAAAGATAAAATGTATCCCCCGATTTCCCCTAATATCCTATAAATTTCATCTGAAAATATTTTGTGGTTTGTGATATATTATTTAAATAGTGGGATGTTTTTTTGGGCCGTAGGATCTGGCCTAGAGTTTTGTCTTCAACTTGGGAAGCCTGGAACTCTATTAAAAAGTACGAATTATCTTGGTCAATTGTTTAATGAAATGTTCCCTATGATATCCTCTATATTAATTTAAATTTTTAGAATCATTGGGATTGAATATTTTCCACTACATTACTTTTATTAGGCTGATATCCAGTTCACTTCGCCCAGAATTTGTTTGTTCAAGGCCCACTTTAGTGGTCTTCCAATAAGAATATTCAAGTGCTCCAAAATCATGAATTGTTCCTTATATCATGTGATACCTGAAAATAAAATCAATACCATTTGTGTTTTAGGAGGTTTTCAAATATGTACTAAGTAATAGTGCACTTTAACAAAGAATTACAATCATAATGCGAAATAATGTTCAAATTGTAAAATGCACTAAAAATTATATTTATGAATAATGAAACACAAGAATATTATAATATAAAAAATGAATATTAGCCTCTTTCATTGGATAATAAATCCCTCTTTGACTTCAAGTACTATTTTTTTCTGAAGTAATTTCTAAATTATCATTATATACATTTATGTTGTTGGATGTCTATTATCTGCCAATGATTTCAGATGTTTGTGGGTGTGATAAAAATTAGATTTTCATCAAAACTTTTCTTTGAAATACACTATTAAAACCCCCTATATCCATTTTAAAACCTAATAAAATCATACATTTTTTATAATTTTGGAATTTTTTAAATTTGGAATTAATTTATAAACATATTCTAACTTGATTTCTAATGATTTTTTTCCAGTTTTTTTAATTTTATTATGAATCCATAATTTTAATTTGAATTTGGAATTGAATTATTTTAAGGAATTTAATTTTTATTTTTAATTTTTTTAAATTATTTTGGACTCAAACAGTATAAATCCATTATTTATAACATTTTCAATATTTAATTTTAGTGATTAAAATTACATCTCATATTGTGTTTTAATTTATATGTTGGTGGAAACTAATGAAAATGAAAAAGGAAATCTACACATGAAGTGTGCCTAATGGTAATTCAATCTACCACAAAAAACTCAAGTTGACACATGAAGGATACATAGTTACTCCATCGACCTCATGAAAACTCTCAATCGACCATGTGAGAAAACCCCACAAAGGAATAGACTAGCTACATGAATACACCATAGTCGATCAAGATACCATGTATAAAAATTTTAGTAAAGTACTCATGCTATTGTATAAGGTATTTCAAGCTACCACATGAGGAAATTACACCTACTATAGACCCTATTCATAGTCAATCAATCAACCATTAGTCTGCCCCTAAGAAAACACACATTCCACTATATTCATTCTACTACAAACTCAAATCTACTTCACAAATCATTTTCAAGACTCAACATGCTAGAAATAATGTTTTTATGCCTTCACATTAAACCGGACACACCCACCTCAAGGTATATCAAGTTACCACATAAAGAACTCAACCAACCACAACCCTCCCTTCCAAGTGACCACACCATCTCCTTCATGGTTGAACATTTATATACTCATCCCAAGTGGCCACACACATCAATTGTGTGCCTACCCTCTAACTACATTGACTTCACCACACCTGAGGCTGAAGATATCGAATGATTGACCACATAGGAACCAATAATTGAGTTTGAATGAGATATACCTAAGATCCATGAGTTATATAGTGATAATTTAGGAGGCCATAGGTAATTATCATTTATTCCCAAACAAATATGAGGACAGTGGTGGATTCTTGAAGAATATCAGGACCAAATGTAAGGATAGAGATGACTTAAACACTACCTGAGTTCTATAGTGAAAAGTTGAAGAAAATAATGACAGAACTGTTGAAGATGAGAGTCATACCTATGAACCTAGATTTATGATTCAAATGTGTATCCCACAATAACCAAATCCAAAGGAGATGAACCGATACCAAAAAACTAAAATTACATTTGAAGATTCATCAAGATGAAAGCTTGAGTAGTTGCTGATGTAAAATACTGAGGAAGGAGTCGAACTAAATCTGCTATTGAGTTTTAAATTTTTGGATTTTTTTTGTGAATTTTGTATTGATGGAGTGACCTCAAGCTCCCTGATGCTGTGACTATGGAAATACTGGTCGACTCATGTGAAGTGTTCGACCAAAGGCCTCTATAAAATTCTGGAAAGTTGAAGTCCTGTAATAATGATGGGTTTTCCATTATAATATAATGAAGAAACAAAGACAATAGAGTCTTAGATGAACTTAACTTATAAGACTTGAGAATAAAACCACACTTGAAACTCGATTATAGTAGTGATGAAAGTTTTAACTAACCACATACTTAGTTTATTCAAGGACTAAGCTAAAATCAACCAAGGCCTAAGTTAGGACCATACCTAATATTAAAAAAACAAAGAAACAGACCATTAAAACCTATTCTACCTACTGATTTGAGATCCACGTATCAAGAAGGAAATCTAGGACATCCACAAAATCCCACTCAGTCCTAGTTCGCCTAAACCAACTCACATCATTTTCTCACATCCTCACCCGATCTTAATGAGAAAAGTATGAATTTCACTATATTTGTGATGCATCAAATTTATTTATCCTTAATTATTCCAGAATATGTATAAATATTGATCATGGGAGAATGTCCAAACAACTGAAAGATTTGGTACGTAACTACCTAAAGGGATATTGACCATCAAACTTCATACATGGTATCATCAAAGGATAGGAAGCTCAAAATTGAAATTGAGGAATATTATCAAAGGCATTAAAATCATTAGAGAATAAAAAAGAAAGACATTATACCCACATGGGGTGTGGAACTATTGAAATAATGATTCAAGATTCACTATTTAGATATCAATTGTTTACTAAACAGGGCCCCCACTTTCACAATTTCTCAATAGAATAGAACTGTCACCACTATTTCTTCCTTTCCTTATTTATTTATTTTTAGTGAAACTATTTGGTAATGGAATACTAAACCATTAGTTTTCAAGATTAAGAGAACTCTCCCTACCCATGTGATGAGTTCTATACTTATTAATAATTCCCCAATGTTTATTTTTTGGATTTATTTAGGTGTTTAGATAATCATAGATTTCCATTTATCTTTTAATTTAAATTCTTCTTACCCTTTTACCCTAGTTTGTATGCATATAACAATTAGGAATTATTTCATTACCTATAATGGTTATCTGTGGGATGGATTAGGAGTAATTGATGATATCTAATCACTAGGTCAGGTAAGGACATGGTATAAGGAACTAACCTTAAAACATTACATAATATTGAGTTTCAAGTCAAGAATTAATTTTATTAAATTTCAAGGATATTTACAGTTTAGAGATTTAGATAATTAGTACATAACTCTTACAGAATAATCCCATACATTACCAAGTGGACACTTCCACTAAGTACCCATTTTTCCACAATACAACACTTAAAAAAACATGTTTTATTTATTTAAAAAATCTTCATGACTTTCAACTTGAATTTATCTTTTTTCCTACTTTAAGAAACCATCCTAGGTACCCTGGTAACCCGATAACCAAACCAAATTTGACATAGCCCAAAGGGTGTTCCTGATCCCCACAGGTCGACAACTAGCACCTGACATCATACACAAAGAAGGTGGGAATGAATTTTCCACAAACAATATAGAAGAAAGATTTAAAAATCATTATGAATATAAAAGAAACTCCAATGGGAGTAATGTACCATAAGTCAAATAGATATAATAAGCCAAAGTACTACAACCAAGTACCAGAACAGTAGGAAAAACTGCCCAAGTCCCAACTCATATACAAATCACCAAGTCTAAGATCCAATAGCTATAACCACCTCCAAGTGATCCCTTTCCCTTGCTCAAGCTTTGAAGAAGATAATCTACAAACACCTGAAGGTACAAGAAGGGTGTAAGCCCAATACTAGTAGGCTTTCACCCAAATATTCCATAACAAGATGCCAATATCAAATTAACCAAGAATGTGCCTTCAGTTTTCAAATAAATAGGTTTGTAATTTCAAAATAATATTTAAAAAAATCAAGATTTACATTTCAAATGATATAAATAATTTAAAAATTAATGATTTATATTTCAAATGATGGAAATACATTTCAAGCAATGAAAATTTCCTTTAATCAAAGGGTTAATAACACAAATTTAACATTTCAAAAAATGGATTAAATAAAAAATTTTATATAAAAAATTTATATAAATTCAAAATGCATGTAAAACAATTTAGAATAATGGAATATATACATTTGAAATACAAAACAGTGATAAATATGGTCATATAACTAATAGGTATGATAGTTCTAGGCTATAGGGACTCAAAACTATGAAACAAAAAATATGTACATATACCCCTTTGGGCCTAAGACCAAAGAGGACTCATCACCATTTCCTAAGGGATGTGATGTGCTGATATGAAATTTTAGAACATTGTAAGTTGTAAAGTGACACTTAAAATAACTCACTAACTACATAAGGCTTGCATGTGATCTAGTAAAAAAACAACAATGGGAAATTTATTTCAATAATAATTAAAATACAATTAAATCCCATTCTATATTTTAAATATGTAAATTTTCCATTAAAAAACCATAATGGGGTTTTAATGAAAAAACACGACTTTTCAAAAAGATGACACCATAAGGTTTCCATCAAGCCATTTCCTAAGCCATTTATTACAAATAAGGATTTGAAACCAGTTAATATAATTTCAAAACCCACTTTCACAAATTAAATTCAACAATTTAATTTTCAAAAAAATTCCATCAATTTCATTACAAACCCCCAATTCAATAGAATTGGGGGTTTTCAAAATTTTCCATCAAAACTATTTCCAAAATTAAATTGAAAAATTTAACTAAATTAATTTCTATCAAAGACAAAATTTAAATTTCGCAAGTTTCTATAAAAACACCTCAATTCAATGTAATTGGGGTTTTTTCCAAAAAAAAAATTGGAATACATTTAATAAAAACCAATAAATTTCATTTAATTCAAATAATTTAAATTATACAAATCAATTTAGGGCTAACATAAATTTGGCATCATAATGAAACCACTTACCGAAATCAATGGATCTCTCAATGCTAAACCCTAATCAGGATTTGTCTACAACGAATGAAGATCATTAAAAAAGAAATAAAACCTAGATTTAAGATCCCAAAATAGAGGGTATTAGATCCATAAATTAATATGGGGATCCATGGAACCCTAGAGAGAATAAGAGAGACCATAGGAGAATGAGATCGGTATAAGGAAACTAACCATGATAAGATCAAAGGGAATTCATTTATATTTGAATCACTTAAGGGAGGGATATAAGGGGCCAATTATCCTTATTAGGAGATCCAAGGATGGGATAAAATGGTTTGGGGTCATACCAGTCCATCGGGGACCTAAAATAGGGGTTCAAGATTTTTTTTTATAAAAATTAGATCACTTAAAATCCCGTATGCATGGTTTCCTGGGAAGATCCATAGGTTAAAGTAAACCTTTCATCCTAGATGTGCACCCATTTTAAAAAGGAAACTGAGTTTATACTAAGAGGATTCAAAACTTGACTAATCGTGCACCAAATGTGAAAAGTACCACTACCTTGGGTTTCGTGGTTTTCTCTAATAGGGTGCACGATTTTGGTAAACTGTGCGCCAACCATGCACTAGCCCAGAATTTGAAAAAATCATTAAAAATTCAACCTGAAATAAAACCAAATGAAACCCAACCAAATATATACTAAAATAGAGGTCTAGGAATACCTAAAAACAGTAATATGATGTTATAATCTCCCCATTATAGAAACTTTATGTCCCCATAAATCCTGCTCATAATATTCCATGCCAAAGAGATGAGGCCACTAATATCTCATCAGTGCCTCCCTATCCCATGTATTATGAATATTATAACTATTCTTCTATAGCACACAAACCAAAGGTATAATCCTCCCATGAAGTACCTTGGTTTCAGAATCAACTACCATAACTAGTCATTTAATCATAGATAAATTAGGTTCAACTTCAAGATCACGCCATCTCATAACATGAGATGTATCAGATAAATAATTTCATAGTTGAGGTTCATGGAACACATTATATATCGATATAAACTATGGTGGAAGTTCTAAATGGTAAGAAAATTTCCGCACCTGTTTAATAACCTCAAAATGTCCCACAAAACAAGGAGTAAGCTTCCCTTGCCTCCCAAGCCATCGATGACCCAACTGGGGTGAAACTTTCAAGAACACCTAGTCACCAACTAAAACTCTAATAGCCTATGATGATCATAAACATAAAAATTTTATCGACTCTATGCCTTCAACATTATCTAACAAATCAACTGAATCTTTTATGTCTTCTCCTAAACCAAACTTGGTCCAATTAGGAACTTTCACCAATCTTCAACCAACATAATGTAAATTTACGAGGAGGACCATACAAGACCTCAAAAGGAGCCATCCTAATCATAGAATGGTAACTATTGTTATAAGAAAACTCAACCAGCCACAAGTGATCATCCCAACCTCCCCTAAAGTTGAGAACACAAGTGAAGATCATATCCTCTAGAATCTGTATAGCTCTTTCTATCTGGACATCCGACCGCAGATGGTATGCCATACTCAAACGGACATGAGATCCTAGTGCCTCCTGAAGGCCTCTCAAAAATCAAGAAGTTATATGAGGATCCCCTTCAGAAACTAAAGTAGAAATAAATCCATGAAAATTAACAATCTCTTTCACATATAGATTTCCTAACTCCTCAACTTTGGCTATATCAAGAATGGGAAAATGTGAGATGATTTCATTAGCCTATTGATCACGATTCATAACACATTATTATTTCTCTAGATACATGGAAACTCAACCAAAAGTACATATAAATCTCATTTCACTTCCAAGTAAAGACTAGAAGTGGATGAATAAAACCTAAATCTTTATGGTTCTCAACCTTAATATACTGGCATTTATAGAAATGAGAGAAAAAATCAAGAATTCCCCATCTCATACCTTGTCACTAGAACTGCCACTGCATGTCATAGAATATCTTCATGGTTCTTGGGTGCACTTTCCACTAGGAACTATGGAAATCCACCATCGCATATTTCCTTATTAAATACGGTACCAAAAAATGACTCTAAAATCATATAATGAACTCTTTGGAGAACAACCAATCAAGCATGATATCCACACCATTTAGAGAGTCTCTAATGCAACCAAAATCATCATCAAGCTGTTGTTCTGAAAGAATCAACTCGAGAAGAGAGGATGTTAATAGAAAACTAGACAAAGAAACCTCAACACTTGATTACTGGACTCTAATATACAATTTTGAAAATAGAGCCATGAAATTACACTCTTCCAATGATTATTTCACTGTATGGGTCAGAAGTTTCCTGCTCAAAGCATCCACAATGAAATTACCTTTCCCCAAGGTATAGGCAATGAAAAAATAAAAATATTGCAGGTATTCCACCCAATTCTATTGGAAGAGATTCAAATATTTTTGATAGAATATATAACTCAAACTCTTGTGGTTTGAATACATAGTAAACCTTTCTATGTAAAGATAATTCCTCCAACTCTTAAGTGTGTGCATCAAAATTCAAAGTTCAAGGTCATGGGTTAGATAATTCTTCTCATGTATCCTAAGCTGATGAGATCCATAGGAAATTATATGATCACCTTGAATAAGAACAAATCCCAAGCCTAAACCCGATGTATCACAGAAGACCATGTAGCCTTGTCTAACCTCTAGGAGAGTTAACACTGGTGTAGTTGTCAAAAGACATTTCAGCTCAACAAAAGAACTCTGAAATTTATCATTAAAAAAACAATTTACTCCCTTCTAAGTTAGAGAAATCATTAGAGAAGACAAATTTAAGAAGTCCCTAATTAACCAGAAATAATAACTAGCTAGACACAAGAAGTTATAAATCTTGAAAACATTCTGTGGTTGTTACCATGTCATAACAACTTTTACCTTATCAGGGTAAACTAAAATACCATGTTCCGAAAACACGTGTCCCAATAATTTCACTTCCTGAATCCAAAAATCACATTTCAAAATCTTGGCATAAAGTTGGTGACTTCTCACCAAACTCAGAACTATTCTCAGATGATACACATGATCCTCCTCAGATTTAGAGTAAATAAGGATTTAATCCACAAATACCACCAAAAAATTATATATATACTAGTGAAAAATACTCTTTATCAACACTATAAAAACTAAAGGAGAATCATTTAGATCAAAGGGAATAACGAGGTACTCATAATAACCATACTTACTACGAAAGGCAGTTTTCTGAATGTCATATTTTTTTATCCTAAACTGATGGTAACTAGATCAAAGGTCAATATTTGAGATCCACTTTCCCCCTTCAACTAATCAAAAAAATCATCAATATGTGGCAACAAATACTTATTATTTACTATAACTCAATTAAGATTTCATTAATCAAAACAAAGGTGAAGTGAACCATCAACCTTATTAGAAAAGAGAACTAGTTCCACCCAAGGTAACACACTTAGGCACACAAAGCCTTTATCTAGAATATCATTCAATTGGGACTTCAACTCTTTCAGTTCATCTAGTGTAATTTGGTAATATGGAATTGAAACTGGTTGAGTACCATGCATTAATTTAATGTTAAACTTAAACTCCCTTACTAGTGGAAAACTAGTGAAGTTAAGAGGAAAAATGTTGGGAAACTTGACAACAACTAGAGGGAGATCACCACTAAAAGATTCTCACTTCAGATCAAAGTCAAACAATGATATTACTTTCCCTAACTTTGGATAAGAAGGTCTAGCCCTGCTCAACCTTGGGTCCCATTCTCCTAGAAATACATGAGACACACCACTAGGTGTAGTAAAGGAGACCCATCAAAGATAATAATAAATCTGGGATTTATTTTCAATGATCCAATCTATCACAAAAATTACATCAATAGATTTCATGTCAAGAACCAAAAATCTCAAGGCAATATCGACATAAGATAGAGAGAAGAAACAAGTGGGACTACAAAGACCCTTCTCTCTCTTCACACCAAGGGGTGTAGTAATATCCATTATGTAAGATAAAATATCCATAGGAATATTAAGTATATTAACAATATAGTTTTAAATAAATGAATGTGATGCACCAGTATTAAATTGAGAGGTCACTATCAATGAAGCGATAGTAATGGTACCTCTCACAGTTTCTGGACCTATATCCGCTTCCTTTAGAGACTCTTCCACTACATGAAGTAGCTTCATTCTAGATGCCAGTGGATGGAACCCTATTATACGTGAATAATATGATTACCCCACAATTGTAGGAGGATCTGATGATACTATTCCACTATGCTGAGTGGAATAAATATGGAAGAATTACTTCAAGTTCCCCAAGTGTCCGTAGGAGCCAAAATTCTTGGGTGCCTCAGTGTAAACCCTCTTTCAATGTCCTAGATTTACAAACTAATAGAAAATTAAAGGAAAATTCCTAGTATTGAAATAGGTCTAGAATATCCCTACTGTCAAAAAATACCATGAGAATCATCATGCTTTTATTTTCCCTTGAAGGAACTCATGCTGCCACTGGGAGAGAAAGAAAATCCTGATAACCTTGACATTCCATCCTGGTCTATTTAAACTATAAGCACTCTATAAAACACATAAAAATAAGAAGAAAAATTGAGAATAAATATCTTTATGAAGTTCCAAATCGAATCTTTGAGCCTTTATCTTCTAATTCGATGCAATCTTAGGTGTGAAATACATGACCTCAACAAAACGGTTTTCATACTCTGACACGGTCCTACCAGCCTGCTCAAGTATGAAAAATTCTATATCCTTGGGCAAAAATATTGATTATAAATAGAACTGGTTGGTGAAAATAATCTTTAAGTCCTTCGTCTCTAATCCATCATGCTTCTTTGATGTTACCATAGTGTCCCACTATCTCCTTCTTGGTTCTTCCAGCACAAAGGTGGAACACTTCACATTGATCTTGTTAGGTGTGTCTAAGAACCTAAAAAAATGCTCCATTATTCTCATCCATTCCTCAATATATTGAGGATAATTTGACCCTTTGAACACTTTTGGATTATGGAAAAGTAACTCTTGAGAACAAATCTTGAGAACATCCCTTTTAGGTTCCATAATTGGATCCTGAATGGGAACTGGAGGTGGTGACTGTCCCATAGCTTGGACAGTGCACACAATCACCTCTACGAGAATCAGGTCCACAAGAGGATTCACTTACTATGGTTCAACAACATCTTCCTATTGGATATGATTAAAATGTATTCTTGGAGGTATGATGAAACACAACATCATTAGAAAACAAATAGGACATCAAGTTACACTAAAAAAGAGCAACAAGGGAATTTAATCCCAACATATAGAATAAACAAGATTTGGATTTCAAAATTAAAATAGGGAAAAGACTAAAATCAATAAATAAGTCATATTTCCCTAACCACCCTTAGTAAATTAAGGTTTATTGTGGTGAGAGATATCCAAACACTCAATCACAACTACCACCCAAGTCCCAACAAGATTTCACATCAAATACTAACTTCAAGAAAAGAAGCTCAACCTACCTCTGGTACCACTTTTTTATGAACCAACCTAGGTAATCTGATAACCTGATAACCAAGGCATCCCTGACATAGCCCAAAGGGTGTTCCCGATCCCCATGGGTCAATGACTAGCACCTCGCATCATACACAAATAAGTCGGGAACAAATTTTCCATAAAAAATTTAGAAGAAATATTTAAAAATCATTATGCATAAAAAAGAAACTCCACTAGGAGAAATATAACATAAGTCATACAGGTATAACAACACAAATTACTACAACCAAGTACCATAAAAATTGAAAAACCTTCCCAATTCCCAACTCAAGCACAACTCAAAAAGTCTATGATTCAATAGCTAGAACCACCTCCAAGTGATCCCTTTCCCTTGGTCAAAACTAGAAAGAGATAATCTACAAACACTTGAAGGCACAAGTAGGGTGTGATCCAAATCCTAGTAGGATTTCACCCAAATATTCCATAACAAGATGCCAATATCAAATTAACTAAGAATGTTCTTTTAGTTTTCAAATAAATAGGTTTGTCATTTCAAAAGCATATTTGAAAAGATAATTCTTTACATTTCAAATGATGGAAATAATTTCAGAATTCATGATTCACATTTAAAATGATGGAAATTCATTTTAAACAATAGAATTTTCCTTTAATAAAAGTTTTCTTTACACAAATGAAAATTTTCACAAAATAGATTAAATAAATACTTTTATATAAAAAATTTTATATAAATTCACAAGGTATGTAAAAAAGTTTACAACAATGGAATATATAAATTTTAAATACAAAAAAGTGAGTAATATGGTTATATACCTAATAGGTATGATAGTTCCAGGATATAGGGACCCGATACTATGAAATGAAAAATATGTACATACGCCCCTTTGGTCATAAGGCTAACTATGACTCATCACCATCACCTAAGGGATGTGATATGCTGATATAAAGTTTTAGAATGTTGTAAGTCATAAAGTGACAACCAAAATAACTCACTAACTACCTAAGGATTGAATATTATTTATTACAAAAACAATGATGGGAAATTTATTTAAAGACTGATTAAAATACAATTAAATCCCATTATCTATTTAAAATATGCCAATTTTCAATTTATAAACCATAACAGGTTTTTAATAAAAAACATGTATTTTCACAAAGATGAAACCTTAAGGTTTCCATCAAAACATTTTCTAAGCCATTTTTCAAAAATAATTATTTAAAACCAATTAATTCAATTTCACAATCCAATTTTACAAATTAAATTCAACAATTTAATTTTCAAACAAATTCCATTAATTTTATCATAAACCCCTAAATCAATAGAATTGGGGTTTTTCACAATTTTTCATCAAAACCATTTCCATAATTAAATAAAAAAATTTAATTAAAAAAATTTCCATAAAATCCACAATTTAAATTAAACAATTTAAATTTTACAAATTTCTATAAACACACCCCAATTTAATGGAATTGGGTGTTTTCTAATTTCATGCAAAAAACCCACTTTTCTTAAAAACCCCATTAAACAGAATTGGGTTTTTTCCAACAAAACAATTGAAATAAATTTAATCAAAACTAAGAAATTTTATTTAATTAAAACAATTGAAATTAAACAAAGAAATTTAGGATTAATATAAATTGGTCATTGTAACAGAACCACCAACCAGAATCAATGGGTCTCGCAACGCTAAACCCTAATTAGGATTTGTCCACTAAGAATGACTATCACACAAATGGGAATAAATCCTATGTTTAAGATCCCAAAATAAAGGGTATTAGATCCATAAATAAATATGGGGTTCTATAGAACCCTAGAGAAAAGAATAGAGACTGCGAGAGAACAAGACCAAGACAAGGAAACTAACTTTGAGAAGATCTAAGGTCATTCCTCTAGCTTCAGATTGCTTCTGAGAGGGATACAAGGGAACAAGAATCCTTATTGGGATATATAAGGATGTTAGAAATTGGGTTGGGGTCATATCATTCCATTTAGGAACTAAAGGAGGGATTCAATATTTTTTTTATAAAAATTGGATCACTTAAAATCCTGTATGCATGGTTTCTTGGGCAGACCTACACAGTTATACTAAATTGTGTGGTGTATAAATTAACTCATTTTAAATGGGACATATGATTTCTACTAAGATGACACACTACTTGACTAACCATGCATAAATCATGTAAAATCACACTACCTTAGGTTTCATATTTTGCTATGATAGGGCACACAGTTTGGGAAAACCGTGCACTAACCATGAACTAGCCCATAATTTTCAAAATTCTTAAAACTTTAACCCAAAATAACCCCAAACAAAACCCAAAAAAATATCTAATAAAATGGGGGGGGGGAGGGGGTATATAAATACCTAAAAATAGTAACATTAAGTTACACTTACTTATCCTTAAACCCTAATTTTTTTTGAAAACATGGGTTAGTCACAAAAATATTAGAAAGGGACATAAAAAAAGATGAAAAGAAACCCATTAGTCCATTTTAAAACCATGAGATAATATAATAGAGTTTTCCTTTAACATAATAAAATTTGAGCTCAAATAATCATTTATCTACACATGAAATAAACTTTACTTCTTATAGTTTTTTATAAAACACCTTATAATAAAACATAAAGGAAAAATCATAGTCACAAGGGTTTATTAAAATCAAAATGAGAACCCATGATTTTTTTTTCTTAAAAGCATAAAATTTTAACCTTGAATAGAATAATCATTACTTTAAACAAAATATCATTGGATTACCTTATTAAATAAAAATATTTCCATGAAAAATCATTAAAAATCATGTAAATTCCATATAGGTTCCTTAGGATATCATCTTTATATAACCCTTATAAGAACATTACAAATGGATAGATTATTCAGTTAATTCCACCATAATTATCTGGAGAGAGATCTATCAGGCTCACCTATCATTATAAAAAATTTACAAGGACTATAAAATAAATTAAACACATAAAATATTTCATTTCCATCATCAAACTCAAAAAATATACCTTTGAATCATAAGAATTTTTTTTATATATTGATATATCCCTATCCTTTAAAAAATCAAATTTTAAAAATAAAATACCCAAAATAAAAGGAATAAGGTTTTTTCTTTGAAGAAAATATAGTATCTTATAAATTAATCTAAATATAAAATAACAATTTTGGTTTTAGAAAAATTATTTGATGTTGTATATGTTAAAATATAACATTACTTTTTTCCTTTTTGTAAATAAAGTAGAAAAAATCCATAAAAAATATATATAAAGATTAATATTAAAAACATTTTAAATAAAGTAAATAGATACATAAAATGTTATTTAAATATAAATACATACATAATTTTCTATGAATATGGATGTATAAGAAACATATTTATAAAATAAATATTTAAAACATCTAAAATGAGGTTTTAAGGTAAATTATCCCTTACCTCGAGTCCGGCTTGCCACATATGTTCTTTATATTCTCGAATAATAAACTTAAATTAATTATTTAATTTTTAATAACCATTTTAAGTTCATTATTCCTTTTATTTTACTTATATCTATGTTATAATTATTTACTTAATCAATTAATCTTACATCAATTTTTTTGAGAACATTTAGATTATAAGTCAAAAATGGCTTGGGTAGGTTGAATATAGCCAAAGGGTTCATTATTACAATATCTCAATAATATTAATCATAGAATGATTATAATTTTTTTACATTAAATATAATTTTAAAACAATCCATTATAGGCATACATGAAAAAAAATCTCATCATTTCATAGGGGTAGTAGTCCAAACGTACATATGAACGATGTTATCATTTTTCAATGGATGAAAAGGTAAGATAATAGATGATATATTATATTAAAATATTGATAATTATGTTATGAATATAATATATATTTATTAAATCTATCATAATAACCATCATTTTGAGTTTGTGATAAAAAATGAAACACTGCTTCGTGGAGGTGGTAATCCACACGTTTGTATGAACACTGTTTTAATTTCCCATAAAATGGAAAAAGATATGAAAAATAGTTTTACCATAATCATAATAAAATTTTAGTATATATAAGATACTTATATTAATATTTCATCATAGTTAAATCAGATTTTAATTAGGTACAATAATAAATAAACTTTAAATATGTCTGTTAGGACTTATACATTCTCCTCGAATAACCTCTTTGGATTACACTTTTAGACTTCCAGGTTTGGTCTTTTGGTAAGAGAAGAACCTATAAGATATAGATAGTGATGTTGGGGAGAGTCTTGGGTAGGTATTTTATAAACTAGAGTTCTCAAAATGTGTTAGTAAGAGAGGATATGAGATACCCTTTTATAAGTGATGGGAGGGGTACCCTTGGAATTACTTAATGTATTAAATTAATATAAATTAATTTTCCAGTTTAAGTGGAAAAAATTAAAAAATTTATAATTTATGATGATTATGAGTCTAAATACTCTCATATAATAAAATTTTGACAATTTTAGGTGATATTTTCACCCTTATCTCTTAGTTTTAACCCCCGTTAACCCTTTTGACGATTACTGCGATATCAATATTTTTTACTCTACAGGAGTCATGAAAGTTACTATAAAAGGAAAAGTGACCAATATGTGGACCATGTTTGATATAACTTACCATATATCATTAAATTTTATGAATATAATATTTTTATGCATTTTTAATCATTAAAAAATATTATTTAACATAATATACCATTAAAGTCATTTTTGGGACTACTCACATAGTTTGAATTTAATGAAATCAAGATAGTAATGAAATTAAAATATAAAATTTTAACACATAAATAATATTTTATAATTATCTAAAAAATTCTTGCAACAAAATATTTCATCTAAATTATATTACTTTTAATGTTTTTAAAATCATTAACTTGATTTTTCTATTACATGAGTAAACACTACATTGGCACTGTATAAACATTAAAGTAATTATTACATCACTAAAAATTAAAAATAAATTTACATGATAAATTAATTAATATTTAAAGTAAAAATTTATAACTGAATATAACCTATTTTTATCCCCATGAAAAAATATTTGAGATATTTAAACAAAGAGAGTGACATTTTGTTTTTATTGTTGACTTAAAATCACATTAAAGTCATTACCAAAGGAAACTGGTAATAAATTTACATGTTTTAGAAATTTTTATGTTTATGGTAAAAAAAACCTATCCAATAAAAATAAATATAATTTTTTGAGATATCTTTAGGACTTATCACATCATTTTTAACCTTAATTACCAGATTTACCCTTACCGAGGTGACAAATATTTATCACAAGTACTATTAATAATGATAAAAAATAAAATGGAAATATTTAAAAAATTTGAACCTTATGATTATATATATGGGATCCATTTTTCAATATTCAGTTTATAGAAGTGTAAAAAATTATTTTTGATATAAATATGTAAATCACAATGAATAAAAGTTTTTAAAAAAATGCGTTTCTAAGCCTAAAAATGAACTTATACCAAAATCAAGTATAATGATGATTATTATGTAATTAATTATATAATTTATAAATAAAGGATTATTATTTTTATTTAATATAAAATTAAAATCATAATGTGACTTTTAAATTAATTCATTTAATGAAAAGAAATCAATTTTACAAAGATCAATATTTTTCTCTATTCACTAAAAAATTAATATTTTCAGAAAAATATCAAAATATCATACTAATAAAATTTTGATATGATGATTTCAAAAATTATATCATTTTGATAAAATAAAATTTCTAAAAGTGGCAGAAATTAATTCTAATATTTACTCATAAAAATAAATAAAAACCATTTTTAAAGGAAATATATTTTTGAAAAATTAAATGACTTTACTAAAAATTGATTACTTATTTCTTATTAATTAATCAATAAATTTGTATTGATTAGGAAAATTATATATATATATATATATATATATTTTCATAATTAAGTTAATCCTATCAATATCCACCAATTTAACGGTCAAGTTATGACTGTCATATTTAAATAATTATATTTATATTATGTATCAAAATTCACTTAAAGGCTAGTGTTACATGTTAATAAAGTTATTGATCATAATATTATTTTAAAATAATTTTTTTTGGGTGTTACATTCTACCCCCCTAAATAAAATTTTTCCTCACAATTTTATCTCATTCTTGATAAAAATGATTTAAAATATATAAAAAAAAAACAAATCCAGGGAGCGGAAGTTAAAACATATGATCATGAAAGGATTTATTTAATATTTAAAAATAAATTTATTTAAAACCAACATCATAAAAATGGATAATAAAACACCTTTTTAAAAATAGGAGAAGGAAAATATAAAGGCCACCTGGATAACACATAATCAGGTTCCCAGATAAGAAAAACCTTGGTGGGAAGTGAAAATATGGACATGGAGGAAAAATAATAACATCCAAGGAATAATAGAGAGTGATACAGAACATGTTAATTATAATGTTAATAAAAACAAAACCATAAATTAATAGGGGTAAATAAGACCATAAATTCATTATAAATGAAGGCAATAGGATACTATTTTTATTATAAGATCATTTTCCTAGAGTTGAGATATTTGTTTACTATCAAGATAAATAACATGAAAAAGTATACTTACTTGATTTATTTATATTTCATAAGAACAATTTAATCCTTTGGTGATGCTTCTATCAATTTCCACTTCAATATCATATCTTACTTCAAGAAATGAATATTAAAGATGATTTTTTTATGTCCGAAGAATTAAAATTAACCTTTAATAGATCATGTTACCCAAAAAGGGATGAAAAGTTATTTCTCCTACTTCTATCCATTAATCAAAACCAAAAAATGGTTATAAAGTGGTAAGATAATATCTAACTCGAAGATATACTACATTAATCTTAAAATACTCAATAATAACACCCAAAGATAAACTTGAAACATTCTATAAATAACTAACCATAAAACACTTCAAAATATTCCTAACCAAGTTCAAAACACAAAAAAGGACTTTATCATGCATTATTCCTTGATCCATTTAACATTTATCTCTAAAAAACATTATTCACTCATAAATTCATATACCCAAAAATATATTTTCCCTTATCATATAATCTCCAAAATATGATCATTTTTTCCATATATAACCTAAATCACCATAAATCCAAAATAAAATAATATATAATTCCAAAAGATAATTCAACCTTTATTATTTAAATAAAATCACATTCTTGCCAAAAGTATTTCTATTTACCTTAATCATACAATATTCCCAAAATAGTGAACTTCTTTTAAAATAACATTAGTCACATAGTCACCAAATCACTTTTCAATCTGATAAAAAATATGTTACCAAAATGTTATTACTCTTTTATCCTAATTAACCATACTTAACTCAATATCAAATATCATGTTAACCCTAAAGGTTATCAATAACTTTAAAATTATTTCCAAAAAATATAAAATCATTATTCACTAAATAACTTTTCACTAAAACACAAGTTAAACATAAGGGTTATATATACCTCAAACATTTATTAAAACTCAATAAATGTCACCCAAGGTACTCCCATCACATAAAACATCAAAATATTATTAATGAATTTAATATTATGATCATACTTAAATTTATCACCAAATCATAACTCTTGAATACCTATATTAAGACACCTCAATATTTTAATATACATCACAATCCATAAACCATGCTTTTCCGTCTTATTCCTTAATAATTAACTTCCCATAATAAAAAATATAAATCATTTCATAATACTCATAAATATAAAAATATAATCCAAAATATAATCCATACATTTATATGTCATTCAAAGTTTACTTATCTTCAACTATAGTGGAATTAGATAATACTAAACCTTTATACGTATAGTCTTGCTAATATCCTTCTTAAGATTCCCCCCTAGGAAATTTATTTTCATAATTCTCATACTCCCCAAAATTAAAAAATTCAATCTATACTTTAGGAATAACTTTATTCTCTTTTATGGTGTTAATAAAACTCTTCATTTTTCCTTGGTAGTTTATCACTTTGCGGCCTTCTTTACCACATATAAAACATCTTCCCATTCCTTTGAGACATTTACCTAGGTGATTATTCCCACATTATTTACACATAGGATTTTGAATATTTTTACTTTAATAATATTTATCACCTAAAATTCCATGTAAATCCTTTTTCTCCTATTTTTTATGTTAGAAAAATCATCTAGTTTCAAGTTATTAATTACAACTCTTGATAATTGGTTAAGAATAACCATAAGAGTTTTTACTATATTTACCATTCTATTTGGTTTCTCATTTATAAAACCACCACATTTTCCTTCACACCCATTTTTAATTTGGTTCTTGAGAGTTCCATCCATTTATTAAAACAAAAATAGTTTGTTTTAATAATCAAATAAAATCTTAATAACCCATCTTATGAGGAGGGTGTACACTAAGATATCCTTAACTATGCCATATTTTATTCAACTATGTTAATTTATCCAAAATAAACATACATATTCATAAAATACTAACCTTTGTGGTTATATAGGACTTTAAACATATGCTTAAATAACATCCAAACCACTAAAGTTATCTAAACCCTTCACTTTATAACAATTATAAGGAACCAACCTTAAAAAATTACACAATATTGGGTTTTAAGTCAAGAATTTATTTTCTTACATTTTGAGGATCTTTATAGTTTAGAGTTTTAGATAATTAAGTTATAGCTATTATATAATAATCCTATACATTACCAAGTGTACACTTATATTTAGTACCCATTTTTTCCAAAATAAAATACTTTTAAAATCAAACATGTTTTATTTTTATGAAAAATATTCATGATTTTCAACTTGACTTCATCATTGTTTCTACTCATCCTTAAACCAAATGAAAATAATTTTAAAACATGGTATGAGAACATAAATATTATTAAGGTACATATAAAAATTTTAGAAGAAACCTATTAATCCTTTTAAAAACCATGAGATCATATAAGAGAGTTTTCCTTTAACATAATAAACTTTGAGCTCAAATAATCACTTACTTACACACGAAATCATATTTACTGCCCATAGTTTTTCATAAAAAACTTTATAATAAAACATAATGGAAAAATCATAATAATAAGGGTTTCTTAAAAGAAACAGGAGAACCCTTGAAAACATTTTCTTAAAAACATATCTTTTTACCCTTAAAGGGCATAATCATTACTAAAAAACATCATTATCTTACAATATTAAATCAAAATATTTCCATGAAAACTCATTACCAAGAATATAAAATTCATGTAGGTTCCATGGGATATCACCATAATATAACCTTTACTATAACCCTTACAAATGGAATAACCTACTCAGTTAATTCTAACCTAATCCTCCATAGAACATAATCATTACCCAATGCATTTTAGATTGATATCAGGCTCACCCATCATCATAAAAAATATCCTAGAAACATAATATAAATTAAATACATAAAATATTTCATTTAAATCATCAAAAATTTAAAAATATACTTTTAATCCCACAAACTAAACATTTTCAGATATTGATATATCCGTTTCCTTTTAAAAAATAATTTTCAGAAATTAAATACCTAGAATAAAGGGAAGGGAGGTTTTTATTTGAATAAAACATGAAATCTTATAAATGAATACAAACATAAAATAAAAATTATGGTGTTACAAAATTCATCAATATCATATACGTTAAAATAGAACATTCCTTTTGTCTTTTTGTAAATAAAGTCAAAACATTCCATATAAAATACAAGTAAAGATTCCCTTAAAAAGATTTAAATGAAAGTCAAGGGAGACATAAAATATAATTTATAATTTATTTATTTCAATATAAATACATCCATAAATAATTTTATGAATATGGATGTAGAAGAAAAATATTTAGAAAATAAATCTTTACGACATTTAAAACAAGGTTTTAAGGTAAAGTGTACCTTACCTTGAGTCTGAATTGTCACATATGTTATTTATCTTGATGAATAATAAACTTATGTTAATTATTTAATTTAATAATAACAATTTTAAAATTTATTATTCCTTTTATTTCACTTATATCCATGTTATACTTAATTTCTTAATCGATTAAGTTCACATGGGACGTTTTGAGAACATTAAGCTTATAACTTGGAAATGGATTGGGTAGGTTGAATACGGTCAATGAAATAATTTTTTAATAATATAAAGAATATTAATAATTCTATAATTATCATATTTATAAATTAAATACAATTTTATAACTATCCATTAAATTCATACATGAAAAATGAATCACATCATCTTGGGGAGGTGGTATCCCACATGTACGCTTGAACAACATTATCATTTTTAATGGATGGAAAGTTAAGATAATATATAATATATTATATTTAAATAATGGTAGTTATGTCATGAATATAATATGTATTAATTAAATTCATTACAATAACCATCCTTGTAAGGTAGTGATAAAAAGTGAAACACATTGCTTTGTGGCGGTGGTAATCCACACGTACACACAAACAATGTTTTCATTTCCCATAGGATGGAAAAGAGACAAAAAAGGGTTGTAACATAATAATTTTTTTTAGGTATATATAATATAATTATTTTATTATTTAATCATGGTTAGATATTATTTTAATGTGGTAGAATAAGAAATAAACTTTAAATAGGTCAGTTAAGACTTATAACTTCTCTTTGGATAACCTCTTTGTATTATACCTTAAGCCATCTAGGTTTGTAATTTTGGTGATATCAGAACCTATAGGAAATATGGAGTGATGTTAAGTATATACTTGTATTGGGATTATCTAAAATAGATTTCTCAAAAGGTGTAAGTAAGAGAGGAGAGGAGGTTCCCTTTTATAAGTGAGAGGAGGGCCACCATTGGAATTACTTAAAGTATTAAATTAATAAAAATTAATTTTCACATTCAAGTGGAACCCAATTGACATATTTAAAATATAATATGATTATTATTCTAAATAATATTATAAAATAAAATTTGGTCAAGTTTAGATTATGTTTTAACCCTTATCTCTTAGTTTTAATCCCCAGTTAACCCTTTGGATGAAAACCATGATATCAAAGTATTGTACTATATAGAAATCAATAATGTTACTATTAAAGGATAGGTTACTAATAAGTGGACCATGGTTTATGTTATATGACATATATCAATAAATTTTTCAAAGACTATTTTTATGAATTTTTAATAATGAAATAAAATATTATTTAACATAATTTACCATTAAAGTTATTTTCAGGAATATTTACATAGTTTTACTTTAATGAAATCAATATAGTGATGGAATTCGAATATAAAATTTAAAAAATTACTAATATGTTATATTTTTATAAAAAATTCATGTAAGAATATAATTAATTCAAATTTTATTACTTTTAATGTTTTTTTAAAAATAATTTTCATGATTTGTTTATTACTTGAACAAGCATTGTGTCAGCACTCCATAAGAATTTAAGGTAATCATTCCATCACTAAAAATTAAAAATAAATTACCATGATAAAAAATTTCATTAATATTTAAAATAATTTTTTTTAAATGAATATAATCTCATTTTATTCCTATGAAAAAATATTAGATATATTAAAACAAAGAGAGTCACATTTTGTTTTTATTATTTATTTAAAAGCATGTTAAGTTCATTATCAAAGGAATGTGGAAATAAATTTCCAAATTTTGAAAAATTGGATGGTTATTTTTGAAAAAAACTTATCCAATAAGATAAATACAAGTTTTAGGGATATGTTTAGGTCCTATCACATCATTTTTAACCTCAATTACCCGATTGACCCTTATCGACATGATAAATATTTATCATGATTACTATTCATAATGTCTAAAATTAAAAGGGAACTATATACAAAATTTAAATTTACTAATTCCTAATATGTAATATATTTTTCAAGATTAAATTTATATAAGTGTTAGAAATCAGTTTTAATATAAATGCATAAAACACAACAAAAAACAATTTTTAGAAAAATGCATTTTTAATCCAAAAAATGAACTTATACCAAAATCAAGCATAAATCCGATTCCTATGCAATTACCTAGATTATTTATAAATAAAGGATTCATATGTTAATTTTATATCAAACTAAAAATATAATGAAGCTTTTAAATTATTCCATAAAAATATGATAGTTTTACAAAAATTGGCATTTTTACTGTTTATTAAAAAAAAAATCTTTTCATAAAAATATAAAAATATCATTCCAAGATATTTTTTCAAAGATGATTTAATTTTTTTATCCTTTTTATGAAATAAATTTCCTAAATTTTTCATAAAATAATTATAATAATCACTCATAAATATCAATCAAAACCATTTTTGAAGGAAACATATTTTTGTAAAATAAAATGACTACTAAAAACCTGGTTGTTATTTATTAATAATTAGTCAATAATTTTTTATTGAGTTAGAATATTTTATATATATTTCATAATACAGTTAATTCTATTCATATCCCTCAATTAAATAGTTAGGTTATAACAACCATATTTAAATAATAATATTTTTATGGTATATTGAAATTATCTTAAAGCTCAGTATTGATTGTTGAGGAAGGTATTGAGAATAGAATTATTTTTAAACTTAATTTTTATAGTGTTATAAAGGTAATATAGTGTTTTTTTATTTCTTTTTCCAAGATAAAATTTATAGTAAAGTCTAATTATAGAGATTTCTTTTGATTAGAGAATGAAAAAGAGAGTAAAACTGAATAGTGATTCATGGGTAAGTGAGGAGGGCCATCCAATGTTATACCCCTAGTTTTTATAATGAATTTTCATTAAATTTAATTTAACTATTGATTTTACAAACTAAAACCATTTTAAAAAGGTAAAAAACACCCCCAAAACACTCTTCTATCTGAAAATAACTCAAGTCCACTACTATCACATTTAATTTAGGATTATAAAATTTATTTACTGACGACCCCATGACATACCATTCATCAAATTAGAGCCATTTCTGGGGAGGATAGTGTTTTTTATTATTATTTTTAAAATAATTTCAACACCTGACTAAGTCTAGTTCATCCCACCTCATTGGTTTTGATACATGGCTTAAATGAACTATCCTAGAAAGAATTCAAAACATAAGAATTACTAAGGGAGTGGAAAGGGAGTTTGTCACTATTCCATTAACTAACTCACCATACCCTTAATATTATTCCACTATTTTTACTATTGGTAGTGAAAATATGGGATAAAATTTAGCTCAACTGAATAGGAATATAAGAGAGTTTTATGAACCAAATTTCAAAAATAATAACTGATAGTAAAAAATGAATAACCAATATAAATTTGAAATTAGAAAGAGAATGATCCAAATTTTATTAAAGTTTCATGGATTGTAAGGAGATTATCGTAACCAAAATTTAAGAAAGTTTTCTTATGTTTATAGTAATTTTAAACCTATAGAAGTCTTATAATATCAAGTCAACTAGAAGGTGATTCCCTTTTATCTTGAAGAAACAAATCAATAATGGCTATACTTCCAATAACATGAATATATCACCACTGATAATGAATTGAAAAATTATTTCCTATAGAAATATTTCTCTTCTCCAAGGTACCCAACTGAGGAAGGAAATTTATGGGATCAAGAAAAAAATTGGGGAAACTTTGTATGAGTTCTGGGATAGATTCAAGTGAATAAATACATCCTGTCTACTCCTGTATTTTGAAGGGCACCATTTACTAGTGTTATTTTACTAGATATTTATAGACATTATCCAGAACCCATTGGATGATTTATCTAGAGGAGAACTTATATACAAGTACCCTGCTGAAGTTATGCAGCTGATAGAGATAACTTCCCAAAACTCCTAGTAATTTAGTACAAGGACTATAATATGAAGGGTTCATAAGGTGTAGAGTTTTAACTCTTTGGTTGAAACTGAAACAGATGAAATAATTTCTCTTGTGAGAAATATAGTATTGAAAAAAGTTATAGATACCACTCTTTCTACACCCCCTCAATTCTTCTAGATATGTCACTTCTTGGAGTACCATACTGATGGATTCCCTCAAGTTCAAGGAACTTAAATTTGTGATTCTATTCCAAATACAGTAACAAAAAAAAAAACCAAAAAGAAATAAGGAATTCATAGAGTATTCCATTAGTCAATATGGATCTAGGAACTAAAAATCATAAAGACCACCCTTACAATAGGGTTTCCAACAAACTTTCCATCCACCACCCTTTAAAAGAATCACTTATCAACCTTATATGAGATATCAATAAGGGAAAACTCAAGAACCATCCATGAAGTACTTAATGAAACAACTTATAGAGTCTCTAACTATTTATAAAACTAATCTCAACACCCATGGATCAACACAAAAGAAGTGTGAAGGATAGTATAACCAGGTTATGTATACCATCAATGACTTAAAAAATCAAGCTCAGGTAAGATTCATGCTCATTCAATTCCTAACCCTAAAGGAAATGTCAGTTTCATTTCATTAAGGAAGGAAAAGGAGTTGAAGAGAAGTAAATAACCCTCATCTCAACCTTAATCTAGAAGTGGAAAAAACTACTAAACCTAAAGAACATGTCCCTAGTAAGGCACTTCAAAAATAAGTACCAGTGGATATATCACCATTGAAAAAGTATACGGGAAATTACAAGATAAAATACCTACATAAACCTAAAACCCATTCTCTTATAGAGTAAGACCACCAAGTTAAAAAAGCGAAGATACACTATAATACGAGATTATATAAATATTCAAAAAGGTTGAAATCAACATCCATTTTATTAAAGGGATTCAATAAATCCCAAGGTATAAAAAATTTATCAAAAAAGTATGCATTAGGAATATAATTTTGTAGGTAAATGAGAAGTTAAATCTAGGTAGAAATGTGTTTTTACTTATTACCCCACAAATACCATGGAAATTACAAGACCCAGGTACATTCACCATCCTTTGTACCATAAAATAATTTACTTGTTCCAATGAACTATGTGATTTGGGAGTATCAATTAATGTAATCTCTTACAATGTTTATTCTTCCCTATATATAGGTGATCTCAAACCCACCTGATTAGTTATACAACTTTATAACCAAACCACTACCTATCTAGTTGGAGTTATAGAATATGTGCTAGTAAGGGTGAATGGTTTTTTTATATCCTACTATTTTTTAAATATTGAACATAGAAGAGAAAAAAGGTAAAGTTCACCCTCCTATTATCTTAGGTATTACTTTTATAAATACTTCCAAAAGAATAATAGATTTGAATGAGGGAAATAATAAAACTAATTTTTGGATAATAGATAAGAAATTTTAATATTTTTGATTTAATGAAGGACCCCATGAGGAAAAATCCATGTTAACATTTAATCAATTCAAATTTCCTTATTATTCTAAAGAGGAGTCTAAATTTTTTTATGAGATAATTTGATAAATATAATATATAAAAACACCTGATTTCTATGATGAATGTGTTTTTGAAATTGAACTTAATCTGAAATCAAATTTATGTGTTGAACTATTTAAAGAAATCAATGAAATTTATTTGGATGACTTACTCAAAATTGTCCTTGACATTTCTGTTTTACATGTGAATGCTTCTATCACAGATAAAATTTAGTTGAAAAAATCATTATAAAACCCCTTAAACTAGAATTGATGCTATTATTATCCAAATTAAAATATTATTTTCTTGAAAAAAATAAGAAACTACTAATAATAATTTTAAAAAATATTTAACCCAATCAAGAAAAACAACTTCTAAAATTTTTTAATTAATACATTAGAGAAATAGGATGGATATTAGGATAAATTACAAGGAATATAACTACCACTCACATGCATAGGATTTATTTAGAAAATGAGTCTAAAATAGAGAGAAAACCCCAAAGGAGGTTCAACCATCCTTATAGAAGTTGAAAAAAAAGAAAGTATAAAGACTTTTAGGTTATGGAATCATTTACCCAATATCATACTCTTAATGGGTAGGCCCCATTCAAATCATACCAAAGAAAACTAGACACACAATTGTACAAAATGAGAATAATGAGTTAGTGCCCACAATAATTCATAATAGCTAGAGATTTTACATTAGATACTAGAAATCAAACCATGTTACCTAAAAAAACCACTTATCAATTCCTTTTATAGACCAAATGTTAGAGAGGATAGTGGGGAAGGGTCACTACTATTTTATAAACTATTTTTATAGGTATTTATAGGTTTTAATAGCTCTAGAATACTAGGATAAGACCACATTCACTTTCCCCTTTGATACATTTACTTACCAGAGGATTCCCTTCGGTCTTTTTAATGCCCTAAATACCTTTCAATGATGTATGGTGAGTATCTTTTCATATTTTATTGATAATTGTTTAGAGGTATTCATGGATGATTTTAATGTTTATGGAACTTGTTTTTAAAGTTGTATTAAAAGTATGGAAAAAGTTATAAGAAAATACATTGAGAAGAACCTAGTTTTAATCTTTGAAAAATTCCATTTGATGGTGGAAAAAGGAAATGTGTTAGGACACATAATTTATAAGGATTTTATTAAAGTAGATAAGGAAAAAATTAATGCGATATATACTCTACCTTAACCCACTGCCATAAGACATATTCAATAATTTTTAGGGAATACTGGGTTCTATAGAAGGTTTATTAAGGACTTTAGTAAAATTTCCTTACCCTTGAATATTTTTATAAATAAGGAAATTAAATTTTTATTTGATTAATCTTATAGGATATCTTTTGACAAGCTCAAATAAATCCTGATCACAATCCCCATAGTCTTCCCCCAGCCGGATTTACCCCTTTTAGATCCTATATTTTTCCTCTGATGAGGATATAGGATTTGTAATCTCCCAAAATTTTATGGACACCCAAAAGTGATATACCATATGATTCACGCTCAAATTTACCCAAGAGATGAAGGTAGAATAATACTTCTAGTCTAGCTTGGGTTCTCAAATACACCGATACCTAAGAAGATACTGAAGATGCACAACCTATGAGATGGATTTTTGGATATGAAGTAGCCAACTTGGTTTTTTATTTTAGATGGTTTTAAAGAATACTAAGAAACCTAAGTGAATTCAATTTAATAAAAATGGGTTGATCTTAGGATTATTCTCAGGGTGCATTGAATGAATTTTACTTTAGATAATTTTGGTTTTATTAATTCTTGATGAATCCATTCTTCAAAATAATACTACCTTCATAATTTTATAGTTTTATGCTAACTAAACTCAATTACTAATACCCAACACACTTAGAGAACCAAATTCATGATCTCTCCAAGTTATATGGTCATTTTAGTACTTGGATTTAACTTCCTCAAACACAGTGAAGATGAAGAGTTGAAATAACTGAAGAATTGAAGTCTTAAATTAGTTAGACAATTAACAAAAATTTGTTCATAAAATAACATTCATTCCAGACTTTTCATCTTCCTACAATAAAACCATTAAAGGGTTAGCCCTATATATGGTATACTCTCAATGGTGGGTGGAATACGGCTTACAAGAATTGGATAGATGAAATTAAAACCTCGGAAATAATGAGCACTCCTACGTGTGTGTGAATGAAATTTACACCTATGTGTGAAATAGTTCACCACAACATAGAGATATCACTGTGATTTGTGATTATATAGTTTTAATGAAATAAATGGTAATAATATAAGATAAATATGTTGATTAAGAACATAGAAATACAAAAAGAAGAAACTTACATGGAAATTGAAAACATTACAAAGGAATTTTGGCATAATAATATTACATAAAAAATAAGAGATCTATTCCCCATCACCACCACTGACTTAAATAAGAAATTGGGAAGCCTTAGGCAGAGCCTAAATCAATTTATTCATAATTATTAAATTAATTTAGGCCTTAGGATGGTGGAAAGTAGTGAAGAAATTGACTCCCTCGACTTTTTATCCTCCTTGTCTCCCCTAGAAAGATCATCCTGTATGGGAAATCATATCGCAGAATATATATGGAACATAGAAAAGTATTTTCTATATTCGGATTTCTTCTAGACTTACGTAAAATTTGGATCCATTTGGAGTTGTGGATATGGAGTTATGGACGATTTAGTGGGACAACATTCTGGGCCACAAATTCTGGACCATATTTTGATATTCTATTTGGGATGCCTTAATACCCTTTATGGAGGCAGAATTAGATCTGTATACTAAAGAAATATTTGTTCCTATATATGTCTTATATCACCACACGAAATTTTGGCTTTAGTGAGACTATATTTTGGTCCCTACATTCTGATCAGTGGGATGGTGTCCAATCTGCCTTCTCCAGAATTGTTTCCTTTCATCGCCAAATATCCCCATCATCCTTTATGAATCCTCCATTGATCCCTAAATGAAAAATATTCATATTTAAGTTTATATACATATTAAAAAAATTTAAAGTAAAATATGTATAATTAAATTCCTTAAAATCAGATGAATCCTTGAGCCTAAATTGATGTACATTAGGCATAAAGTGCACAAATGATGAGAATGGATGTTCAAAATTAAAATCCACTAACTCAGGACCATAAGTTAAAAAATGAACATTTAATACCATTAAAATGTAATTAACATATGTGTTTTTATTGGATAATCACGCCCCCAACTTAATATTTTCCAGTCCCGTGCAAATAATTCAAAGATTATATTTGAATTCTTTTTTACAAAAACATTATAACAATCAGTGCTCACAATGTAAACTACACACAAATATATCTTTATAACCTATCAAAATAATTTAAAACATGATAAATTTAAAATCATATCCCAATCCCAATCCTATTCCTTTGATCAAATCCATCATCATACTTCATTTAACTCAATTAGGTGAAATGATGTGTTTTGAATCACAATAGATATGAGGGTTCATTTTTATTCAAGGGGAAAATCATGGAAGAGCTAGGTGGAATCACATTTAATACTAATATGAGTATTCATTTTTTTGATTTTTTTTGATTTTTTTGCAATGTTTCCATATTAATTGAGATTGCAGTTAAACAAATTAACCCATGTTCCAAGATTTTGCTGATGACTCCCAGGCTCAAAGGCCCTTAGGGAACCAAGTGAAGCCCACATACTTGAGAATCATATTGAGTTAAATTGATAAAAAAATTTATATTATTATAAATATATATAGAGTGAAAAAATCTGGGCTAGATAAATCTGGAGTCATGATCCCCAAGTGCCGAAATCCTCACATTTTATCAATCCATTTCTCTACACACAAATGTTTATTTTTTTATATTTTTTTATTTATTTTTGAATACTCATATTATTCATAAAAATAAAACTAGCCTATGATATTTATTATGGGATCCCAAGAATTTAAATTAGTACCCCACAATCTACTGGACGTGCATTGTGTCATTTTGATTTAATATATGAAAATAAAAAAGATGAAAATTGTCATTGGACAACCAAACTTCCAAAATCAATGCTTGTAAAATGAAACATGAATTAAATTAAGAGTCAAGGAAATAAAAATTATTTGTTATGTAGTTTTAATGTTAACAATGATGTTATTATATTAATGATAAATGAATTTTACTTATTTTTTTATTGTTTTTTTAACAAAAATTTTGTTTCCACACCCCCAACTTTGAATGAAAATATCCCTAGTTTCTGAAAAATAAAATAGAGGAGAAAGCAGGTGGGGGGGGGATGAGTTAGAAATGTCATGGAACAAGTTCACCTGTTGGCTTCATAATGATGATTCCGGTGCTCCCAAATCACTCTTTGTTCTCATGGGAGATGTAGGCACCTCTTTGATTGAATATGTTAAACAAGAAAAAAACAGACAAAACAAACAACACAACAATTTATTTAATACCAAGTCTCATCATTTTTATGGTTTTCCTTTTTTTTTTTGTTTTTTTTAAAATCAAACTAATGATACATTGTCTTCTTTTTAATTTATAGGTAAGGTAGTACTTAGGGATCACACTGTGTGACACAGATGAATACAGTTCTCCCGTTTCATACCCATCCATACTCATAAGAGAAGAACAGGTCAACAGTCTGAGGTAGAATAAAATTATATCAAAATGATCTAATAATACTATTTGAAATATATAGTTTATTAAAACAAAAAAATGATTGGAAACTTGAAAACCATGAGTTTCCTCCCATGAAACGCTTTGTTTAACATCGTTAGCTCAACTTAGACCCCTAATTGATTAATTATTTTCGTCATATAAGGTAGGTTCACACAATTATTCATCAACTTCATGTTTTTGGAATGTTTCTATGAATGGTTTGACTCTATGACCATTAACTTTAAATGTTTGACCATTGGTGGGATCTTGAATTTCAACATCCCCATGGGGGTACACCTTATGTACTATGTACAGACATGAACATCTAGACCACAATTTTTCTAGGTGTAATTGAAATTTAGAATTATAAAAAGGAATAGGTTTTACCAGTTCAATGTGTTTAGTTTTAAGGTTTTGAGATTGGTAGGCTTGTACTTTTTCTTTATTGAGCCTTGAATTTTTATAAGCCTACATCCTAAGTTCTTAAAGTTCATTTAGATCTAATTTTTTTTCTTCAGCAAATGAGAGGTCATAATTTATTTTCTTAATTTCCCAAAAGGCCTTATGTTCAATCTTCACTGGAAAATGGAATTGTTTACCATAAACCAACCTATATGGGTACATTCCTAAAATAGTTTTAAATACAATTCGATAGGCCAAAAGATAATCTAATAGTTTGTTTGACCAACCTTTCCTAGATGGATTAACAAATTTTTCAATAATTTGTTTAATTTCTTGATTGAATAGCTCAGCTTGACCATTTTATTGTGGGTGGTAAGCGATGGATGCTTTGTGAGAAATTCCATACTTTTCTATGAGTGATGAGAATGGACAATTGCAAAAATGAGTTCCATGATCACTAATGATAGACCTAGGAATTCCAAATCTAGAGAAGATGTTTTCTTTTAGGAATATAATAACAGTTTGATGATCATTGGATTTTGTGGGAATGAACTCAACCCATTTTGAGACATAATAAAAAACTAAGAGAATGTAAAGATATCCCCTAGAGTTTGGGAAGGGACCCATGAAATAATTTCCCCAACAGTCAAATATATCAAGCACTAAGATAAGAGTGAGTGGAATTTGATTCTTTTTTTTGTGATGGACCCTACTTATTAACACTTAGTATAACTTTGAAAAAATGTGTAGGAGTCCCTTGAGAGGGTGGGCCAGAAGAGACCACACTGAAAAATCTTAGAAGATATTTTCTTAGAGGAAAAGTGACCCCCACATGCCTCACTATGACAAAATTTAAGGATAGAATATTTTTTAGATTATGGGACACACCTTCTAATGACTTGGCGAGGATATAACTTATAGAGGTATGGATCATCAAACACATAGTTCTTGACATCATAAAGGAATTTACTTCTAGATTAAGTCCCTAATAATTTTGGAATCACCCATGTAACTAAGAAGTTAGATATATCGGAATACCAAGGGCAGTCACTCATGGTGTATAGGTGTTCATTAGGGAATGAATCAGACACAGAGAGGTGAGAAAATTTGTTATTGAATTCTATCCTAGAGAGGTGATCAACTACAAAATTTTCAACACCCATTTTTTCCTTGATTGCGAGGTCATATTCTTGTAAGATAAGGACCCACCTAATTATTCTAGCCTTAGAATCTTGTTTTTGGAAGAGGTATTTCAGTGCAGAATGGTTAGTGAACACAGTGATGGGGTATCCTAAGAGGTAGGACCTAAAATTCTCTAAGGAAAACACAATAGCAAGTAACTTCTTTTTAGTGGTGGTGTATTTGATTTGGACTTAATTTAAGGATCTTCTTTCATAAGCAATGACATAAGGAGTTTTATCACAATGTTGTCTTAACACAGCTCCTACAACAAAGTCTCTGTCATCACACATAAGTTAGAAAGGAAGGTTCCAATTTAGATATTTCATAATGGTAGGAGAGTTTAGAGATGATTTGAGGGTTGAGAATAAACCCTCACAAATTTCTGTCCAAACAAATGGAGCATCCTTTACTAGGAGAGCACAAAGGGGATGAGAGATTGAACTAAGTCCTTGATGAATATTCTCTAGAAACCAACATGTCCTAAGAAATACCTCACTTACTTAACAGTTTTGGGTGATGAAATGTGACAAATGATGTTAACCTTTTCTTTATCAACTTCAATCCCCCTACCTGAGACTATATGGCCAAGGACTAACCCCTATTTAACCATGAAATGTCATTTTTCCCAATTTAAGGCCAGATTTTTTTCTTCACATCTGGACAAAACTCTCTCCACATTCCTAAGACATCCCTCAAATGTATCCCCAAAGATAGATAAGTCATCCATTAATACCTCAAGAAAATCTACTACCATTTATGATAAGATTACCATCATGCACTACTGGAAGGTTCTAGGGGCATTTCATAACCTAAAAGACATGAATTTGAAGGAAAAGGTGCCGAATGGACAGGTGAATGTAGTCTTCCCTTGATCATCTAGGGAGAACTCAATCTGATTGTACTGTGAGTACCCATCTAAGAAACAATAGAAATCATGACCTTCCACTCTATCAAGGACTTGGTCAATGAATGGTAAGGGGAAATGGTCCTTTTTGGTGAATGAGTTTCACTTCCTATAGTCAATAAAGACCCTCCATCCACTACTCACCCTAGTTGGAAGAATCTCTCCATCCTTATTGGTTATCACTGTGATTCCTTCCTTCTTGGGAACCACTTGGATTGGGATCACCCACTCACTCTCATCTATGGGATAGATGATGCCAGCTTTTAACAATTTCAGAAGTTCCTTCCTTACTACCTCCATGAGATTAGGATTGAGTCTCTATTGAGGTTGAAGACATGGATTTGAATCAGATTCTAGAACAATCCTATGAGTCTTGATTAGTGGGCTAATCCCAAGAATATTAGACAGGGTCCAACCAATGGATTTTTTTATGTTTACTAAGGATATCTATAAGTATCCTCTCATGATTGGATTCAAGAGAAGAATAAATGAAAATATGATGTGTTTGATTGCCCCCTAGGAAGGCATACTTGAGTGCAATGAGAAGTTACTTCAATTAAAGATCAGGTTGGTTTATAATTTCAGCAGAAGATTGGGACATTGGATCAAGATTGATTTTGTTTCCTAGAGTTTTAGATAGAATCAAATCCCCATGTGTATAAGTTTCAGCTACAAGATTGGCTTGATCAGATTTAGGGAAAGAAGTTTGATTGGTCTCCATGAAAGCGGTTTTCTAAAAGGTTTCATTGATTGTTGGACCTAAGAATTTATCATAAGATCAATTTGAAAATGATTCAAGCCAAGGAGATAAACTTCCTTCATGTGAAAAAAAGAAATCAATCTCATCCTAACTTAAACATCCATCAAATATTCCTTGATGTTCTATGGATTCATTATCAATGCTTCATATCATGTTTACTTCATGAATGTCTTTGTCATCCCCTATTTTTGAGCTTTCATTATAGATGTTCAAGTCTAGACTCATGTTTCCAATGGTGATGGTCATGTTCCCATTTCGAACTCGGATAATAGAGTTGATTGTTTTAAGGAAAGGACGACCAAGGTTGATTGGGGTTTGTTCATTATTTCCTAATTTTGGATGGTTGTCAAGGACAATGAAGTCAGAAGGGTAGATGAAGTTTTCAACCTTTACTAGAACATCCTTTAAAATCCTCTTTGGAACCCTACTGCTATGATCAGCAGGTTGAAGTGTGATAGATGTGGGTTGGAGCTCTTCTAGGCCTAATTGAAAGTACACATCATAGGGGATGAGATTGACACTAGCACCTAGTTCACACAAGGCCTTGACACCTTTTATCTCTTCTAGTTCAACATTGATTTAAGGGAAACCTGGGTCTTTCAACTTAGGAGGAATGATCCCTTGAATGATGGTACTCACATTAGCAGCCAAAAGGACTTGGCTTTTATGTGATTTTTTTTAAAATGAACAAGTCCTTAAGGTAATTTGAGTAGGAAGGTATGGTTTGGATTGAATCGAGAAGGGTAATGTTCAAATTGACTTGTGTTAATATTTCCCTCAATGTTTCACTCAATTCAGGCTTGGTTTTCCCCATCATACATTGAAGAAATGGTGAAGGTTGTGGGGTTGTTTGTTGAAAAGTTTTTTCTTTGACAGTGTTATCATGTTTTTTAGTTTTATCATTTGGTTCATTTGAATTTTCATCTGAGTTTGAATCTTCAGATGGGTTCTGAATTAGTTGTTTAGGTTTCTCAATTGATTTACCAATTCTTAAAACAGTCATAGTCTTTAGTTGTTCATGAGTTATTTTAGTGAAACTTGACTCTCCCATTACTATTTTTTGTGGAATGGCTTATATAGGAATGGGTGCCTTTCCAGTTTTGATGGTTCAAAGTTTTTGTTTTAGGGAAGAGACTTTTGAGTTTATCCTTTTTATTTGTTTGCATAGTTGTTCTAGTTGGCTTTGTGGAATAGTTTGGGTTGGTGCTTGAGAAGATTAGTTTATCCCAGGGGGATATTTTGGAGATGGGATGGTTTACTGAAAATAGACCAGTGGATGTTGGTATTGGATAGGTTGGGTTTGGAACTCAATATGGGTTTGGTAGTTCTGATGGTGGTAAGGATTTTGTCCCTATGGTATATGGTCATTTTAGTACTTGAATTTAGCTTCCTCAAACACAGTGAAGATGAAGAGTGTAAATAAATGAAAAATGGAAGTCTTAAATTAGTTATCCAATTAACAACAATTTGTTCATAAAATAACATTTAATCTAGCCTTTTCATCTTCCTATGATCAACACATTAAATGTTTATCCCTCCATTGATGGTATACTCTCAATGGTGGGCGGAAGATGGCTTATAATATTTGTATTGAAGAAATTAAAACTGCGGAAATAACGAGCACTCCTCCATGTGTGTGAATGAAATTCACTCCTATGTGTGAAATAATTCACAAAAACACAGATATATCACCATTAATTGTGATTATATTGTTTTAATGAAAGAAATGGTAATAATAAAAGAGAAATATGTTTATTAATAACATATAAATACAAATAAAAGAAACTTACATGGCAATTGAAAACATTACAAAGGAACTTTGGCATAATAAAATTACATAAAAAACAAGATATATCTTCCCCCTCTCAACCAATTCCTTAAATAGGAAATTGGGAAGCCTTATTCTAAGCATAAATCAATGTATTCCCAATTATTAAATTAATTTAGGCCTTAGGGTGGTGGAAAGTAGTGGAGAAATTGAATCCCTCCTTGATTTTTTATTCTCCTTGTCTCCCCTGGAAAGAACATCCTGTATGGGAAAGAATATTTCTGAATCTCGATGAGACATAGAATAGTATTTTGTGTCCCATGATGGTTTCTATACTTCTATAAAATTTGGGCCCATTTGGAGTTGTGTATTTGGAGTTATGGCCGATTTAGTGGGCTAACATTCTGGGACGCAGATTCTGGCCTAGATTTTGATATTCTATTTAGGCTGCATTAATAACCACTATGGAGGCCGAATTAGAACTAGATCCTGAAGAATGATTTGTTCCTATATATTTATTATATCTTCCCACTAAATTTAGTCTTTAGTGGTCCTATATTGTGGTCCCAAAATTCTCATCAGTGGGCTGGTGTCCAATCTACCTTCTCCAGAATTGTATCCTTTCGTCGCCAAATATCCCCATCATCCTTTATGAACCCTCCATTGATCCATAAATAAAAAATGTTCATATTTAATTTTAGATCCATTTACCAAAATATAAAATTAAAATATGGAAAAAACATTCCTTAAAATTAGTTTAGTCATTGAGTCTAAATTGGTGTACATTAGGCATGAAGTGCACAAATGATGAGAATGGATGTTCAAAATTAAAATCCACCAAATCAGGACCATAAGATCAAAAAGGAACATTTAATACCATTAAAATATAATTAACATATGTGTTTTTATTGTATAATCACCACACTTCATAGAACCTAAAAACATCCCAAATAAATTACAAAATAATAGAATATGAGTTTTCATCTATTTTTGTTACTTTAGAAAAATTTTGGTCTTATTTTCTTGGAAATAAAATAATGATTTACTATGATTGTGTAGAAATTAGATATTTTTTCAGTAAAGATGATGAAAGTACAAGGTTTGTGTGATGGATGTTTATTTTTCAAGAATTCAACATGTAAATCAAGTAAAATAAGGGTTGTGAAAATCTAGTTACAGAACACTTGAGTAGATTGCCTCACACTGTTGAGTTAGGACCATCCATCAAGATGTACTTTGATGACTCCATCCATGGTGAGAAACTATACAAAGTCACCAAAGTTCCTTGGTATGCTGATCTGGTCAATTATCTAATAACATAAAATGAAACTCCCTTATTTAATAAGATTAAAACATATAAATTAAAATTCAAGACAAAGTATTATGTTTGGGAAGATCAATATTTATAGAATATTTATAACGACTACATAATTAAGATATGGATACCTGAGGAGGAAATTAAATCTGTGCATACATTTTGTTATACACTTGTATGTGAAGATTATTTTTTACTTTATAGACATGATAAAAATGTTTTAGAAGATTGATTATTATAGCATTAAATTTTTAAATATTTACATAAATTTATTAAAGTATTCCTAAACTGCTAGTTTACCGAAAGAATTTACAAAATGCATGAAATTCCCCCCCAAACCTTTGATTTTATATGATATATTTGATGTCTAGGGATTAGATTTTATGGATCCATTTACTATATAATTTGGTTTCTCAAAAATATTATTATCAATGGACAATGTTTCTAAGTGGATTGAAGGAAAATACAATAAATTTGATGATTTTAAGGTTATAATTTAATTTATAATATCATTTTTTATAGATTTGGAGTACCTTGAGAAATAATTAGTGACCAAGGCATATACTTTTTTTAATGTAATATGTAAACTATAATTAAGAGGTATGGAGTGTATAACAAGACCTAAAATACATATCACCCATAGAAAAATGGGAAATAATAGGCTTCTAATATAGTGATTAATAGGATCATGGAGAAGACATTAAAATCCACTAGGAAGGACTAGGGTAATAATCTATAGGATGCATTATGGGAATAAAAAACTACCTATAAAACCCCCTTAGGTATATCCACTTGAAGAATTTTTTATGGAAAGAACTATCACCATCCTGTTGAGCTGCAATGCAAGGTTTATTAATCCATGAAGAAGGTAAACCTAGAATTTATAAAATCTAAAGAGCATATGAAACTAAATATGATTGAACTAGATAAAATTATAAGGAAATATTATGATAATTAATTATTATATAATTAGAATTCAAAATACATCTATGAAAATATTATCCATAAAAAATCTTTGAGATTAGAAATAAAGTGCTACTATTCTCCTCAAGGATGAAGCTCATGTATGGTAAAATCAATTCCAAGTGGACTGGGCCATATATAGTGATTGATGATTTCCCAATTTGTGTAGTTTAGATCAAAGGAGAAGATACAAATTATAATTTTAAGGTGAATGTCTTAGAGGATAAACATTACTATGAATATTTTAAGAAAGAACCAATATAGGAATCCAATATCCTCTCTACTATAATTGAATAATGAACTATTAGGTTTTCTTTTTTACTCTATAATATTATAGATACCTTTCATTTTTAAATATATTTTTACTAAAAAAACACATGATATAATTAATTATAATGGTGTTTAGGATAAGTATGGGGAAGAGGAAAAATTATATTAGTATGTAAACACCGTTTTCTGTCTTATTTTATTTTTGAGTGTTTTTGGATTAAATAAAATAAATCACAGTGTTAAAAACATGCTTCCAAAGTCTCTAAATACTTTTTAATATTTGTTTTTATACTTTTTAGCATGTTTTTGGGATGAGAAATTTTGAGATTAATACTATTCTACCTAGGAAAAATACTATGCTAGAGAAAAAGGAGTTTATTGGTTATAAAATTGATAGTGTTAGATGACTGTTGAGTTAAATTACTATGAATTTCATGGAATTATTTTCTTTGAAACCAGGAAAAGAGTTGTAAATGAAAAATAACTTGGTGGAACCAAAATCATAGCTTAAAGACACATGACTAATGTAATCAAACCTAAATAACTATAACTTAGTGATTGAGTATCATCTCAGGGAGCCTACCTAGAAAACAATTATATAACTCATTTGAACTAAAGTAAAATAAGTAGATGATATCTAATATGGAAGTTTCCCTAAGTCTACAAACACACATGTGTGTGTTGGCCATAAAATAAGAGTTAGAGTGACCTGATATGTTGTTTCACAAACATTACTTCTATATCTTGAATATTTCAATTAGTCTTAGGAGATACCTTCTTTCTTGGGACAATTTAGTTCTAGTTTTAGTTTCACCCATTTAATAAGTGATTTTTGAAAATATAGATGGAAAAAATTAAATTAGTTCTAATTAACAAAGAGGATGAATAGGTTTGGTGAATTTTGAACATAGATGAAGAATGGGAAGTGATATATTTGAATGTCATTTAGGAAACATCGATGAAGTTTAAAAAAAACCTTAGAAATAGAGTTTAGGGGAAAGGGATATAGGAAGTCACCACTTGTTAAAATCATGATTTTGCTATGATTCATTTAATTTACAACCTAAAACTAGAACTTGTGTGTAAATTGAAGTGAGATAATGAAATAAATTCATAAAGGAGGAAAGATAATTAAAACAATTAAGGAATATATAATTTTTTATCTATTTTGTGTACTTAAGTCTATCAAAGACTATATATTAAAATAATTTAATCCACTGAATTGACTAGGAGTGTAATAAAATAAGGTTGAGGTAGTTATAAAATGATATTTTCAAATATTTTCTTTGAATCCCACTATTAAAATACACTCTATCCATTTTAAAACATGGGTAAATCATAAATTTTTATAATTTTGGAAAATTAAAATTAATTAATACGTTGATTTTAACTTTATTTTTAATGATTTTTCAAATTTGTTGAATTTAATTATGAATACATACTTTTAATTTGAATTTATAATTGAATTGTTTTATGGAATTATTTTTAATTATTTAAATAATTTTTGGACTCAAATTATATAAATCCTTCATTGATATTTTATAAAGATTTAATTTTAGTGATTAAAATGATACTCCATATTTTTTTAATTTATGTGTAGGTGGAAACTAAAAAAATAGAAAATGAAAGTTGCCACATGAAGTATGCCTCATAGTAGCTTAAGAAACAATAACCATATAAAGCTACCACATGAAGGTGGCATGATCACTACACTTACTACATGATGACTCTTAATTGACCATGTGAGAAAAACTTATAAATTCATAGAACAACCACATCAATGCACCATGGTCGATCAAGATACCATGGGTGAAAAATTTAGAAAAGTCCCTATGCTCATGTATGAGGTATTTCAAGCTATCGCAAGAAAAAATTGCACCTACTATAGACCCTATGAATGGTCGATCAATCAACTATGAGGTAACTTCTAAGAAACAGTGACCTCCACTTCCATCATGCTTCCACACACTCAAATATACCACATAAAGTATTTTCAATCTATCACATGCTGGAAATCAAGCTGCCATGACTTCACCTTCAACCAACTGCACCCTCCTCATGGTAGCTCAAGCTATCATTTAAAGAACTAAACCAACCATACCCATCCATTTCAAGATACCTAACATCATCATTCATGGTGGACTATGACTATTCTCATCCCAAGTGGCTGAATGTATCAACCATGTGCCTCACTTTTAAATGCATCAACTTTTCCGCACTCGAGTCTGAAGTTATTGAATGATCAACTATTGAGGCATCGTTGATGGATTTAAACTAAATGTACCTAATATATATAAGGGATATGATTAAAATTGAGTAGAACATAGATCAACAGAGTCTGATCCTGAAAAAATGTGAGTCCAATGGAGGATTCTTGAAGAATATTATGCCCAAACATAAGAATAAAGATAAATTTAGCGCCACCTAAATTTGATAGTACAAAGTTGAATAATATCCCGATGAAAATATTAATTATTGGAGTTAGACCTATGAAACTAGATAAATGATGAAAACATGTATCCCATGGTATTCAAATATAGAGGATATAAACAATGTCTGAGAACTAAAAGTTTGGTTAAAGTTTCATCGAAGGCCAAAATATTGAGGAGTTTCTAATGTCTAATCCAGAAGAAGGATTAAAATCGAAACTTATATTGAGTTTTAAATCACTGGATATTTTTTTTCTATAGGTTTTATTGATAATTAATAGACCTTGATCCCCTTGATGCTATGACTATGGAATTACAGATCAATACACATGAAGTGTTCAACTAGATGCCTCTATGGAATTCAAGCTAGTTGAAGTCCTGTAATGATTCTGAGTTATCTGTTTTGATCCAATGAATAAATGAGTCCAATAAAGGCATGTATGAACTAAAATTATAAGACTAATAATTACCCAACACCTGAAAATTTATTAGGGTAGGAAAAAAAATCTCCCACTAACCACTTGCCTAGTCTATTCTAGGCTTGATCTCAAATCAGCCAAGGCCTAAGTTAGGATTAGGACCAATATTGAAAACCTAATGAACCAAACCATTAAAATATATTCTACCAACTAGTTTTAGATCCATGTATTAGGAATGAATATCAAACTATCCATTAACTTCTACTCATACCTAGTGATCCCGAATCAACTCACATTATTTTCTCTCATTCTCACCTGATCTTGATGAGTAGAGTACAACTTTCACTATAGCTATGATGCAACAAATCAATTTCACCCTGATCATTCAAGAATATGTATAGATTTTGACTATAAGAGAATATATAAAAACCTAAAGGATTCAATAAGTAACTAATTGAAAGGATCTTGACCCTCGAACTTCACATGTGGAAGTATAGAAGGAGAGGAAGCTTGTCACTAAAATTGAGGAATATTCTCGAAGGCATTGAAATTATTAGAGAACAAAGAAGAAAACCATGCCACACACATGGAGTGTGAAGATAATAAATCATGGATTTGATTATATATATATTTAAAGATCAACTATTAACTAAATAGGGACCCCACTTCCATGATTTCTTGATAAACTAGTGCTTTTGCTGCTATTTCTTCCTTGATTTATTCATTTATTTTTGGTGTAACTATCTAGTAATGGAATACTAGGAAATTAGTGGTAAAACCTTGGAGAACTCTAACCAACCATATGATGAATTATATACTTTAATAATAATTTTATTCTACTTATTTTTTGGATTTGTTTACATATTTAGATAATCAGATATTTTCATTTATCTTTATATTTAAATTATTCTTTCCCCTTTACCCTAGTTTGAACACACATTCCACTTGGGAATTATTTCACTGCCTATAATGGATAGTAATGGGATAAATCAGAAGTAATTGGTGATATCCAATCACTAGGTTAGGTAAGTATATGAAATAAAGTAGTTATTTTATTTATCTATTCAAACCACAATTGATAGAAAATTATAATAAGAGTAATTTATTTTGATTAAATAGTGAATATGAGAATAAAATTGAATAATGATTCATGGGTAAGTGAGTACGGTTATCCAAGGTTAGACCACTAATTTTTAAATTAAATTTTAATATAATACAATTAAACCATTGGTTTTAGAAATCAAACCCATCAAATAAAGGTAAATAACACCCCAAAGCACTCTCTAATCTAGATACAACTCAAGTCCACTACTACTACATTTAATTCAGGTTCATAAAATTTGTTTGATGAAATACCTATAGCAGGACACTCATCAGGGTGAAACTATATTCTAATGATTCATAGGTAAGATATTTTAGAGATTATAGTTATAGATATGTTAAGCCTCATATTGATACAAGTCTTTTCTATGCAAGTTGATCATCATAATTGTTTTAATTATATAAATTTAATGTATCTTACTACCTATGTTTATTTTTTATTAGGTATTTTTGTACACTTTTTATTCAATATGATACAAAATTAGTGTTTTGGTTCATGGAACCATAATTTATCTATCCAGTAATAAGGAAAATTCATGATAGAGAAAGTAAAAAACATACTTCTCAAAGATTTCAGAATTAAGTAGTTAAGTGTTGGATGATTCCTTATATTGAGAGGAATAGAACATATATTTCATTATAGTGTAAAATTTATCTTAGATAAATTAAAAACTCACATTATATTTTTATATATTAGTGGTCAATGAATGTTGTGTGTTTTTTTCCATAAGAAAATGTTGATTACTAGTTATTCTCCATACGTGGCAACATATGAGAAAACTTTTAAATAACATTAGAGAATTAAGTTTGATTATTTTAACAATAATATATTATAATAAATTTTTATTTTATTTTTTACTTTTCATCATTTTGAAATAGGGCATGAAATATCTATAACTAGTAAATAAGAAGAATGACATAAAATATCTATTATGTGTGTGACAATGTGACTTAATTTATAAGTAATATAGTTTAGTAGATACATAAAATGTAATTTACAATTGATAACTTATTTTAAAATATAACTATCATCATCAACAAGTAGGAATGAAATGTGGGTATTATTTTATGAGATTTATATATGAAATAATTATAACTATGATAATTACAACTTCTAACAAGTTTAGGTTTTATGATCAATTTTTATTTTATTTATCATATATATAGAGATCATGGCCTAATCATTTCATAAATTTAATTTAGTTTTAGTGATCATTTTATATTTTTAATGTATATTTTTTATTTAACCATGAAATTTTAAAATTGTTATAGTTGTAACCAGGTTGTGATATAAATAAATATTAAATAATTATACTTTCTATTTTATTATTGGATTTTCTACTGTGTTATTACAATTTTATTATATTATTGGTTTTGGTATAGTAGTTTAATTTAAAATATTTAAAAATATATATTATTTTTTACATAAGTTATTTTTATAACCAACATGTAAAATATATTCCACACTAGTTATAAAATAATTGACATGGAATGTGGATAATTCTTATTATCTTAAAGATATTTTCAATATCAATTATATACATTACTAATATAAAATATGGGTTTTATGCAAATTAAAATAGCTGAGATAAAAAATCTATTTACGACATAAATTATATTGAAACCAATTAATATCTAATATAAAAAACCAAAGTTAAAACCATTATCTACACTATTTCTAATCAAACATACCAAAAATGATAATAAGATCACATAATATTCATCCAATTAGATGAGAACATAAAATATTACTCATCTAATCATGACCATGCATTTACACTTACTTAATTAAGGTTTTAAATGAAAAAAAATGATCACACAGTAATAAAAATACCATATCAATTAATAAAATAAATTTTCATTATCATCAATTTACCTAAGAAACCTATGTTTGGATTATTCATATGAATAATATAATATGTGTATTAAAGTATTATAGTTCACATATAGAGATCCATTTGAAATAAATTACCAGGACAAGAATGCATTACTCTCACAACATGGAATAATACAACCCTTTGAAAACTTATATAAATTTGTGAAGGGATCATATATTCATGAATGATAAACTATATAAATTAAAAATACCTTGAAAAAACCTATTTATTTGAATTATATGTGTTGAGATCTCTTATATATTGATTCAAAACTAGATGAAATTCAAGAAAGGTTCCTCAAAGGTTATCCATGAGATAATAAAGATCACAATGGAGTTTGAATTCAATATTCCACTTCTTATTATAACAATGGGTGGATAATTTATTGTGAATAATATAGAAAGGAGTAAGTTTAAACATTTTTGAGGGAGATAATCTTTCTATAATCACCTCAAAATTTCACTCAAAAATTTGTATCTTAAAAACCCTAGATACAAATTTATTTATAGATATTTTAAGATATCATGGATTTATCCATTTAAGAGAGATAATTTCTATAATTTTGTTTAAAGAAAATATCTCTAACAATCAATTATGTGATTCCACATCATTTTAACCTGATAAAAAATGTGAAAAAATGAAGATAACTTCTCTATATAATTTCATAGGTCCGTTTATTGAATTTCCTCTAGCCACACTTATTTTAATCATATTTAAATAAACACGATTTATTGATTTATTTAAAAATAATTTATATAAAAATAATTTATTATTCATGAAATTTAATTAAATAATTCAATGTAAAAGTGAATTAATTAATTCAACACTTGAATAAATAAATTCAAATTTATTCAGTCACATTAAATAATAATCCATATCTTAATTTCCCTTTATGCGATCCCTTTATCCCTTTATGGAATTGAAAATGGTTTATAAATACTAAAAGTAGTAAGTGATTTATATAAAAACATAGCACTTTCCAAATTCATATGAGTATTTGGTTTGATCTACTTAACCACCATGAACACAAAAATGATAATAAATTCTCTTTTCCTAAAAATTGGGTATAATCACATGACACGTGAAATTCATTAACATAAATATAAACTCATGATATATCAATTAATATGATTATACTAATAAATCATAAATATTTTCATTACATGTGAATATATAGGTATCAAAACTTTGATATCCTCACTAAATAATTTTCACCCATTGTAAATGTGAACAATCCTATATTGATTCAGTTAGTCCCCACCACACGATTAGTGGTATACCTAGTAACCCTATATTGACTCAAACTTAAAAAAAATATAAAATAACTATCAAGGTGGATAATATTTCATGTTTTACATCTACATTCTCAAGTCTAATTAAAAACAATAAATTTAAAATATAATGGCGTTAAATTATTAGTTTATAATATCCCATGTTCATTATGGAGTGTCTCTAAATTCAAGTTCGTAACACACATTCCCATGATTCAATTAATTTATATATTATATATAACTGATGCCTATTTTATGATTACAAAGAAACACTTGATACTCCACAATTTATATTAACTAGGGATAGATATAGGTAATATTTGAAATGACCCAACCCGTAATACCCAAAAACCGATCTGAATAATCACCTAACTCTTGTTCATTCACTAAAATCTTTAGTTAATATTGACTAGTAATGAGGGTTTTGGAGTTGGTTCCCTAGAATAAACTAACTTCATACTTTTGATTACCATAATATTATTTAATATCCTATAAAATAATGACTATTATTTTTCATAACATCAATATGATAATGTCCTTAGAATATTTTTCACTTCAAACGGTTATATTAGTTCCCTACTATAATGAGAACCTATTGATGCTATGAAAATATTCTTGAACATATATCTTATGTATAGATAACATCTATGTGTTGGGACACAAATAATGTTTGACTATTAACTGCTAGAGGCTCATAATATATTGAGACTTTTATCATGAATTTTTCACTTGGTGATCTCCAAGAAGTTTGATCATGAGGATAGACTCGCCAATAGGAATTCCACATATTTATGCATTATTTTATGTTCCTATATATGAAAATGTGTATTATTCCTTAGACCTGAGATTATTATTAATGTATATCATGAATCACATACTTTTATGTATGAAAAAACCATGATGAAATTTTCTTATAGTGAGGAACATACATTCAATGAATCATAAGTGACATGAAATTAATTTAACAATTTAATAAAGTATTTGAACCTTATAAGTTAATGGAATAATATATCTATGGCCCTTTGATTGAAATGAAAATTTCTAATAAAATCCATGACTGTGGTATTTTATATAAGAGTTCATTTCATAATGTCAAATAAAGGTAAATCGAGCATATAGGGCAATGCCACAAGTATGAATCATACATGATGATATATTGTAAAAAAGGGATTATATTATATAGTATCATTTTAAGTAAGGTTGTTTTTTTTGTGATATTAAATTTTTATTTATGGGTGAATTTATGTGTTACAAGATGTTGATTTTGGACTTTAGGTAAGATCACCTAATACAACTAATGAAGAGGACTAGAGAGTCACATACTAAGTGTATCCATAATCTCATTAAATTCAATTAAATGTAATATTATGAATAAATATTTTTTTTATCTTGTGAAATAATAATTATTCAAAAAAAATTTCTACTTAAATTTAATTATGTGATATATAAGTTTAGAATATGTGAGTTAAATTTTATATCTTGTTTATTTTTTCACAAGGTAATAAATAAATAAATAAATATTTATTTACCAGTTTAGTGAATAGATTAATATAAATATTTATCTAGTTATGTTAACATTAAAAAAATATTTATTCATGAGTTTAGTGAATATAATATTAATTTATTTATTGAAAATATAATACTTATTTGAATAAATATTTTATTATTTAATGTTTAATAAATCACATAGAGTATTAAAAGGACAATTTAATAACCCACTATAAATGATATAATTTTATTTAATTCATTTAAATAAATTTTAATTAATTTATTTAAGAAACAATATTTAAATAAATACATGTCATGGAAATAATAATAATAATAACAATAATAATAATAATAATTTATATAAATATTATTTAGAATAAATAAATTGATAAAGTTTCATTTTTAAATTATGAATTATTTTAATACTAAGTATAAATTCTATGTTACACCATTTTAGAGTGTGTGATATTTTTTCCCAAAAAAGACTCTTTAGAATTATCTCAAGCCTGGAGAGAATTATCATCATATACTATCTCTTAAGAATGTAGAGAGAAAAAATTCTTATTGAGTTTAATAATTAATGACATGAAGCACTTAACTCTATTGAGCTAGCATCTAGAGATTCAAGAATAGTGTTTATAGATTTATAGAGCATGTGTAGATACACCTAGAGGAATCCTATCTTGGATTCTCCACTATAATGACAATATTACATGAGTGGTAAAGAAAATTGATCAAAAGGATTATCACATTCAAGGTAATTATTTCTTTAAATTAATTATAAATTAAATTTTAAAGATCCTCCCTAAGAGATTATGGGGTTGAACTTTTCAAATTCTTCAGATCTTATCCATTGATATTGTTGAAAAACAAAAATCAGCACCAGTCCAATGCTTTCTATGTGCCGTAAAACCTTCATAAATTATATAATAAGTCACATTTGTAATTATTAATTATTTATTTTATTAATTTAATTCATTGGTTTATTAGTTATTATGTTTTAAATTTCATTCTTAGTCCATTGGTTGAGACTACATGTTAATCCAAGTTCATATGGACAAGAACAGTCCAAAATGCATGAAGAATGCTCAATGATCCTATCTAGAGGTGAAAAAGTCACTGGTTATATGACATGGTTACATAGAATGTAATGGTAAATAATTCACTATTCACCCATTGTCAAATCACATAAGGAGAGATTTTTATAAATATTAGCTCTCTATGTGACATAGTGTAACAACCCAATTTTTAATTTAATTTTTAATTTTATTTATTTATTGGTTTTGATCTTTTACCTTGAGTCTCAGGTTAATTTTGATTAAAATTTTAATTTTTTCTAGAAAACTTTCCTATATGAATGATTTTCATGCACAGTTTAGGGAAAACCATATCATTACACCTACGCATGTATTTTTTTAGTTCATTTTATTTTTACATGGTTTGATCACATGGGCAACAGATGGTTCCAAGCCATGAAAAACCTATTTGAAACCATGTGAGTCCTTTGTGAGTAGGGGTATTAGTGCATGAATTCCACATAGTTAGTATAAATCATGTGAAAATAATGTGAGGGGATATATAGTTTGATGGTAAAATTTTGCATGCTTTAGAAAACCATGTGAATAAATCATGTGTGGGAGTTGTGGGTCTTCAGTGGAGCCTACATGGTTGGGGCACAATTTACCAAACCATGTGCCCAAATCACAAGGTTTACCCATTTTTTAAAAAGTGTGAAATTCCAAAAGTCCCCTCCCCCAATTTTTAATCCTCAATCTACCCTTTCTTCCCCTTTGTCTTGGAAAATCCTCCTAGGCACATGATCCCTCCTTCCTCTCTTCCTCCATGGTATCTCCCTTGGTATTTCTCCCCATTTGATCTTGTATTCTCAAGGTAAGCTCTTATAGGTATCTCCTATCTTCTTATTCCTTATTTATTTATCTTCTCTTGTTTTGGATTTCTTATGTGAACCATAGATTCTATGTTGGATAATTTATGGTCTATCATAAACCCAATATTGAGGATTTTTATGTACAAGGATTGTAGAAATTATATCTATTGTTGTTTGGGCTTCCATCATCATAGGATACATGTTCTAATTGACTTGATGGCATGTGTTTATATGTAATACCTTTGTTTGAAATTCCTTGGATGCTTGAGTTTCATTAAAATCATTTCTTGTTAAATTATACCAATATATTATGCCATTGATGGGCGTTGACAAGTTTTTAGGGAATTTATCACTTATAATAAATGGTTCTCTATGGTTTTATGTTTTAAATCTTTAAATGGTTTATTTTAGAGTTCTAGGGGAATATATAAATCTCATAGGGGATATTTTTAAGTATAAATTGTTATTTGAAAGGGAATTTTACACTAATGTGATTATTATGAGGTTTTAGTATTTTAATGGTTTTCAAAAGAAGTGTCAGCTTATAATTGGGTTTTAAAAAAGATTTTAAAGTGTGTTTTATTTATAATTAAACTCTAAAAGTTGAGTAATTATACTTATAATCTTAAGATAAATTTTAAGGTTCACTTGGAATTTTAAAAAATGTATTTAAGTTGATGTTTTTTTGATTGCCTCAAATTTGAGCCCCTTGTTTGATGTTTAGGAACTTTCCCTTTAAGAGATATTTATTTAGAAATTATTATTATTGTTTAATGGTTATAAAAGGGGATATTTCATATGAGGGTGGTTTTAGGTGTGATAATATTTATTTCTTAGGCCTTATTTATGATTTTTATGATTTTTGATTGACTATTTACTCACTTCCACTTGATCAAATGCATGGGAACCTTATGAACTAAGAGAGAGGTCTAGAAGTATGCTACCCTTGTTAGAAAAAGGCTTCTAGGGTCCCCTATAACATGAGATAGTTCTAGGAAGGGAGTTTTGTCCTGAATATGCCTATGTGGGCTAGTTAGATGGCTTCTGTTATTATACAATGTGACATATTACAGTAGTTTATCCCATGTTATGGAAATTTCCATGAATGTATCCCTTTATCACAGAGTGAGTCACCCATGTCCCTTAACCATTTTCTATGATATGCACTAGGTTATTTTTTTGTATTATCCTAGTTCAGTTGGATTATATGGAAACATTATTTTTTTTATTTTTTATTTGGTTTCTTCTTTGTTGACTTATGGTTTATTTTTTTGAATTTTTTTACACATTATTTTACTATAGTGTAATTTATATTTAAAAGTGGTGATTTTAAATGGGATTTCTATGAAAGGTTTTGATATATTTAAAAAAGGGATTTTATGGGAATGGGTGTTTGATGAGAACCAATATTTTTACCTTTTTATAGTTCAAAGGTGTTTAATTTAAAATTAATCTTTCTTTAATTTCAAATGAAAGTTGATTTGGAAGTGGTATTTTAAAAATAAAGGGATATTACTTATTTTATTTTAAAAATTGTATATTGAATATTATTTTCTAAATATGGTTCAAACTAGAATATTTGAAATATAATTTTTAAAGAATTTCATGGAATTTGTGGTGAGATCCTACTAGGATCAACTTCACTCACACCCTACATATAACTCTAGATGTTTATAGTCTCGTGTTTCCCTTTAGGTTCTTGGACTATTCCCTATATGGTTACTAACTACATTATGTATTTTGGGATGTGTTTAGAGATAGCGAGTGACCAAGGGAATTTTTGAGTGGGATGATTTTGGGATGTTTTGTATCATCCATTCCAGTCCACTAAATTTATTTATTTCTCATTTCTATTGTATTTATTTTTTTCTGTACTTTGCAAATTTTGAATTATAAAGTTAGATAAGGATAATTATTTCTATTTATTCTATGTTTGGTTCTGCCATATTTATTTATTTATTTTGGATGATATTAGCATGGTTATAAAAATGTGTCAAATTACTATTATTGGTTATGCCTCATTTGGGTTGCTTATTTATTTTGGTCATGTTTATTGATATTAGATAGGCATCCAAGGTATAGATTTCACATGAAATATTCTCAGTAAAGGATCCATTACCTCATTAAATTTGATTTTAGGGTAAAATCATTCATATTGTCTTTTTATGTGATGCTCATGCACTAGTCTCCAGCCCTTGGGGATCAGGAACACCCTTCAAGCCTAGTGATGAGCCAAGTTGAGTGATGTATTGGGTTTTCCTAGGCCAATTAGTTACACTTGAAAAGTTTCATCATTATACACCATGAATTAACAACCGGTGAGACATATAGTTTGATTGGAACTACATGATATATAATTGGTGTACATTTCCTCACATGATTAAACAAGTTGTGAATTTCATGATTAGTTGTGTGGTTAGTTCGCAATGTCATTACACAACGCATGTTGAATAACAGTCAAGATACATTAAAAGAAATGGAATATAGGGTTTATATATGGAATTTACATACCATGTAAAAAATTTCATCCCATGTAAGGTATATTCCAAATGATTTTCAGTGTGTTGTATGGGTTAACCAATCATGTTTTAAATTTCACATAAATTATACAACTACATGAAATTTATTCGTTTTTGTAAATGATGTGTAATTCATGTGTATTACCAATGATACACTCTAAGTATATTTTTCCATGTTGTGTGCTCATATATGCGGTGAATACTATGCATTTTGACCCCTGGAACTATAAAATATGTACATCATGACATTCTATGTGGGCTTAAATACCATGTAAGTATACAATACATGAAAAGAATAATAAAAAGTGTGAGCCACTTGGCATTTCTAGTGAAATTAAATTACTTGTAAGTATTAAAGTTACCAAAATTGTATTTTAATATTACACATAAGATACACACTGTGTGACCTCGAAGTATACACCATGAACTAAAAGAATTTTAAAAATTAAATTAAAATAAATTTAATTTATTTAAAATGATTAAATATAGGATTCTTGTGACAACACAGGTATTGTTAAAAATAAATAAATTTAATTTCTAATTAATATCCATGATTACATTTTATAGTGACATATTCACTATAATAATTTTATGTAAATTTTCAATAAAAAATAGTTTTATTCTAACTAAATTGTTTTCCATGAATTATAAGGTTTTATTTAAAAATTAATTTTATTATTTTTAGAAATTTAATTTGATAAAATAGACTTAGTTTTTGATATCAACATATTAAAATTATCTTTGGATGATTTTTTTGGGATTTTTTAAAATAGATGATTTTTAGGAGAAAAGTGAACAATACCGATTATATAAATATAGTAACTTTTATAACATCATCATGACATAATAATGAATTAATAATTAATAAAATTTATATAAACCAAATATGTATTTAAGGAGTAAAATAAATAATTTAAAAACATTAGTTTAAATTTGGGAACTGATGCTTTACTTTTTAGAACTTAAGTTATATTTTATTTTTATTAAAAGCTATTTTTGGATATTTGTATTTAATAGTGTGTTTGGAAGGTTCCATTAGGTTTTAAAATGATTAAAATATTATATAACTTTAATTTTTTTTAATTATAATCCAATTAAATTAATGATAATAAATTATATTCATAATTATAGTGTAAAAATCATTTTTTATGATTAAAACATGAGTTTTTCTAAAAACTATTTTTCATGTGTTTTATATACTTATATTAACAATAATTTATACCAACTTTATAATTAAAATGTGATAAAATTGTTTCCATATTTTGAATCATAATGTCCAATTTTTTTAATAAGACTCATTTTATTTTTGTTCATATAAATAAATTACCTTGGTAAAAAGTTAAGTTATTTTATAAAATGATAAAATGGGTTAAATAGTGTTATAGTACGATATGCAACATAAAACATCTCTAAAAATTTCTTATATATGATTGATTGAGTGTATTTATACCCTAAAACATATTATATTTGAAATTGGTTTTCATTTGTTCCACTTGAACCTTAAATAGAATTTATATTATTTTAAAACTTTGAATAATTATAGGAGTGGCACTCCCCTCACTAGAACAAAAATATTTTTGTACATGAGTTTTTATAGGGTTTTAACATCGATTTTCTAGGAAAAGTTATTATAATAAATGTATTAAATATATTTTAATGGAATTTCTTAAAAAATGATGTTAAACTAATTATTTTAAAATACTTTTAACATGAGTTATTAAATATCCATTGTTAAAAGTGTCTATTTGTTTCTTGAAATATTTCAATGTCAATCACTCCCTTTGAATAAAATACAAGATTGATAAAGTAAAAAATTATAAAAAATAAATTAAATTAGGAAAAATTAATTTAAAGCTTTAACTTAATTTCCATGTTTATTTCGGTCTTATTTCGAGGAAATAACTAATGAAGAAACCAAATCCATGAATTTTAAGGTATTTTAGACTCCAACTTGTAAATCTCATAAATACATTTCATATTTATAAGTCATTTTGAAAGTGTATTATTCATCATAAAAAATGAATCATGAACAAGTATATCTATTAATAAAACTAATCATAAATAAATTAAAAAATAGGATAATAATTATAAATACCATAACAAATTTTTTGAATGAAGAACCAATGGAAAAAAGATGAAAATTAAAGGAGTATATCTTAAATGAATAAATTTGGATGGTGAAAACATATATATCATGCATGATAAATCAACGATACTATAATTTTTTGGAAAAATTTAAAAATTGGAATAATCACTATAATTTTTTTTAAATATCACTTTTATGGTATTGGAAATTTTATATTTAACATCATATTTTCAAAAAACAACTATAAAAATCTTGAAAAAATGGTTTTAATGTTGGTTTTTCAAAAACTGACATTAAAAGTCATGTTTTTAACATTAATTTTTGAAAAAACAACATTAAAACCTTTCTATGGACGGGTTTTAATTTCATTTATTTCTATAACCAATGATAATTTTTTTAACATTGGTTATTAAATAACTAATGTTAAAACCCCAATGTGAAAGCTATTTTGTTTCACTAGTGCCTCACTTATAAAAGTTCACCGTATATTCTCACTTCTTCACACACTTTGAGAACTATATATTGAAAAATATATACCCAAATACCTTACCAAATATCCTCCTCACATCCTATAGGTCTTGATATTCTTAAAAGAACCATTTTAGCAGGCTTATGGTGTCATCCATAGGAGGTTATCTAAGGAGGAGGTATAAGCCCTAATCGAAAAATTTCAAGTCTATTTCTTATTATACCTATTTGTAATATATTATAAACATTATAAAATAATTAAGTCAGTATGTTAAATATAATGAAATTTTATTATCATTATGTAGTTTTTTTTCCACCTCATTTCCATCCCATGAGAAATAAGAACATCGCTCATGCATACGTGTGGACAACCACTTCCATGAAGCAATGTGTTTCATTTTTCATCACCGCTTAACATGGGTTGTTATAAAGATATAATTAATGAATGTATATGATATTTATGACATTATTATGATTATTTAAATATAATATATCATATACTTTATTATTCTTCCATTTTTTTGAAAATAATAACGCCACTCGTGCGTACGTGTGGACTACCACCTCCACGAAGCGATGTGATTCATTTTTCATTTACACTTTACATGGTTGGTAATAAGGATGGATTTAATGAATAAATATGATATTTATAATATTTTTATGAATATATAAAGGTAAAAATTTATCTATTTTTTTTATTTTTATCCATTATAAAAATTAAAATTTTGTTCATGCGTACGCATAAACTATTATCTCCATGAAATAATGTGATTCATTTTTCATGACCACCTTATATGGACGATTTTAAAAGTATATTTAATGTGTGAAAATAATAATTATAACATGTTAAGATTATATATATGATATAAAAATTACCCCTTTGACTATGGTTAATGCTCCAATGTTATTTTGGAGATTATGAACCAAATGAACTCAAAACATATGACATAAGATTAACTGATTTAATATCTAAAAAAACAAGATAATAAATGAAATAAAATTAATAATGATAATTTAATGATTATGAAAATTTTTATTACTCAATTAAATAACAAATAAAATTTTATTATTTAAGATTTAGAGAGTGGATGAATCTATATGAGATTTAAGATAAGAGATTTTTCTTTAAAAAATTATTTTAAATTATTCATTTCAAATATTTTCCCTCTATATAATTGTCATTAAAAATGTTTAAATAATGTTATTCTCTATATTAAATTATTTTTGTAGTCATTTTCAACTATACTTGAATTTTACAAAGGCTTAAAAAAATAATCCTTTAAACATTTTTCATATGGGCCACTTTTTACTCTTTTTACTAAAGTGAAGAAGAATATTTTTAATATAAATGAAATGAATGTATTTTACCATAATCACATTAATTATTCTTAATAAATATTCCTGTACAAGTTTCTTTGGTTTCAAAAATAACATCCAATTATTATTATTTAGGTAATTTTTAAATGTTTTTAGAAAAAAATATATTTCTTCTCATTTATGTGAGATAACTGAAAGTGACATTGATTATATATTTTAATGAAAATTTTGTTTAGGTTTTATGATGGGAATGAAATATTTTATGTGTTTTGATCATGATATGGTTCTTTTACATTTTATATAATCATAGGTGATCCTGATATACCTTTTATTATTGGTTATCCTAAAATAGATCTTTAATGTATTAGTTAATGTGATAAAGTTATCTAGATGGAAGTTACTCCTAAGAGATATGTTGGAATTAAACCCAATGTTTATTACTTTATAAGTAAGATTGAAAGGATATTGTACAAAGATATAAACATGTTTTTTTCAATTATTTTTGTGGGTTTTAAATTAAATATTATGATTTCAAAAGTTATGGAAGTTTTTGATCTTCTAAAGGTCAAATGTTTGTTTTCAAGGTAAATATTTCTTGTTTTTCAAGAAAACCTCTTGAATTATGAATTTTTATTTTTTTCTTGGAAAATTTTTAATGAAAAATATGGGATTTTAAGTTTTTTAATGAGTAATTAAATTATTAATTTGAGATCAAAGTTTATTATGTTAAAATGAAAACTTCATTATGGGTTTTCATGAATTTAAAATGAATTAAAGAGTTTCCTTTTATTTTCATTTTTCTTACTGATATTTTTTTCCACATCCTATATTTTAAAATGTTTTTGATAGGGATTAATGATGATTAGTGACTATATAAAGGTTAATGGTGACACATATTGGGAAAAAATCATCATGAATAAAATAAGATTGTAAACATAAGAACTTATTTTTATGGGTAAAATGCACACTATATGGAAGTGTCTATTTTATTATGTAAGGATTTTCCTAATTATCTAAAACTATAAATAAAAAATATTATAGAAATATAATAAAGTGAAACCCCTATTATAAATCATATATTTATGGGTTATTTATGTTGCAAGATATTATAGTTATTACCAAAGGAAAGGTTTAAATAAATTTAGAGGTTAGGGTGAAGTTAAACGAAACATTAAAGAGATTATAATTTATAGTTTTATTATAATGTGATAGATTCTTAGGATTTCCACATTTCTCCAACTAATCCATGTCTTTTCAAAATGGTTTTCCACATATAAAACATATAAAATTAAGTAGGAAGGAAAGAAGAGAAGGATATCCTTCCAAATAAGAAACTTGGAATGGTTGGAGTTGTAATTGAGTAGTTTGCGGCTATATTGACTGAGTTTATATAGGTTATTAATGGTGAAACACATAAAAGAGAGTGAATAAAATCTCCATAGAGGAAAATTTCTATTTTGGAACATTTCATGAAATAAAATCCTCTAATTTTTTGTGTATCTTTAGAACCAATGGTAGTTTAAGGATAGATCAATGCTTTGGATAAGATATTTGAAGTTTTGGGATATTCAGATTATTTGAAGGTAACTATTTCTATTTTTTATTTTAAAGGTGAAACTGACTAGTGGTGGTCTCTGATTAAGAATTACAATGAGAAATAAGTGATTTATTTTATGAACTAAACAATTTTTAAGGATATTTTCCTTGAGAAATATTTTATTTAAGTTATTTAACTTATATAGAAAGATAATTCCCAGAATTTATGAAAAAAATATGAGAAGTAAATCACCTCCTATAAATAAAATTTTAATATATTGACCGTGTGTGAAACAAATTTTATTCTATATCATGATAATAAAATTTATATATTTTAATTAGGATTGAAACCAAGTTTTTGAAGGTATTTTATTACTCTTGATTTTAGATGTTATGAGGAAATTGTTCGATGTACTGAGAAGATAGATATAGAGTTTTTTGATTTTTATTTAAATAAAGAGAAGAGGTGTTCTAGTTGGAAAGAAATGGGGAATAATCCATTGAATGAATATGAAGAAAAGAAAATTAAGATTCCCATTTGTGATAAATATGACAAGAAGCATTCTAGATAATGTCTAATGAAGTCTGGAAAGTGTTACCAATGTGGTAATTTAGGAAAAATGACTTGTGACTATAATGAAAAGATAAATGGTAATGGTCAGAACAATTTTGATAATCTAATAGTAATTTTTTTAATTATAATGAGATAGTCCATTATGCAAGTTCATTTCTGAAGAACAATATTAAGTATGAAGATCATCAAGACTATAAGAAGAAGGGTGTGGTGAGATATTTTTCTACTATCTCTAAAAATGTCTGACCATCAAATTAAGTGGTGTCATATACATTACTTTTAATTTAGATTATTCCAATATCTTGTTTTATTTGTGATCTATGCATTATTATATTTCTAGGAAGTTTTCGAGAAAAATAGAAATATCACCTCAAGAAAAAGAGGCACAATTTTTGGTAAAAAACTCATAGTGGAAGTATAAAAGAAAATTTTTTTTACAGGAACATTCCTACCATTATATGTAGAATGGTTTAGCCTATAAAACTTGTTATATTACCTTATTATGAGTTTTATGTTATTCATGATATGAATTATATTTTATTTTATCATTCTAAGCTATATTGTGAAGCTAAATAAGTCATATTTAATCCTCAGAGTGAGTTTTAATTTTTATATAATAATGAGTTAATACCTATGATAAAATATCAAGAAGATGAGAAATTGGTTAAATACGGGAGTGAAATTTATCTTTCACTTGTCATTGATAAGAAATGAACTATTAAGCTCTATGATGTTCTTGTGGAAAATAAATTTTCAAATGTATTTTCTAATTACCCACCTGGTGTTATTCATAATTAGAAGGTTGAATTTACTATCGATTTAGTTCCTGATGCCAATTAGATTTCAGAACCTCTTTATCAAATTTATTTAATGGAACAATTATAATTAAAAAATATGTTAAAATAATTAATTGATAAGGGTTTCATCTACCCTAGTACTTCACCTTGGGGTGATCCTATTTTTTTTTTAAAAATAAAGATGGTTTTATAAATATTTTCATTGATTATAGAGAACTAAATAACATAACTATTAAGAATAAGTATCTGTTTCCTCATATCGATGACTTGTTATAGAAACTCTAGGGTGATCATTATTTTTCAAATATTTACCTTAGATCTAGATGCCATTATCTGAAAGTAAATTTAGAGAACATTCCAATGGAAATGTTTCATACTAAGTATAACCATTATAATTTTGTGATTATTCATTTTTGATTGGCTAATTCACACAATTTATTTATGAAACTTATGAATAGAGTTCTCCATGAGTATTTGGATAAATTTTTTGTGGTGTCCATTGATAAAATTATGGTATATTATAATAGATATCAGTATCATGAGAAATATCTAATGAATGTTCTATAACATGTTAAATAAAATATATTTCATGTAAAATTTAGTAAATGTGAGTTTTAGTTACAATATATTTATTTTCTTAGGATTATTTTTTCTAAAGATGGTATGGTTATTTATCCCACTAAAACTAAAGTGGTAGAAGAGTTTCCAAGACCTATAAATTCCACTAATATTTGAAGTTTTCTTGGATTATCAGGTTACTAATGATAGTTTTTTGAAAAAATTGCTCAATTATATAGCCCAATAACAACGTTAAATTGAATGGGAGTTAAATTAATCTAGATAAAGTAATGTTATGAATGGTTTTAGGAATTAAAAATAATATTGGTTAATGATTTAGTATTATCCTTTCCATCTATAAATGGGAAATTTTTTATTTATAATGATGCTTCATTGTAGGTACTTGGTTGCTTCTTGATTTAAGACGATTAGGTAAATGCATATGAATCCTTCCAATTAAAAATCCATGATCAGAATTATACAATGCATCATATTGAGCTTGATATAATATTTTTTCTTTGAAAATTTGGATACAAATTCCATATGGGTTGAAATGTGATATATACATAGATCATAAAATTTTTAAGTATATATTCACTCAAAAATAACCAAACATACAACAAATAATATGTTTAAACTAATAAAGTATTATGATTTCATGATTCACTGTCATCTAGGTAAAGAAAATAAGGTATCCAATTCCTTGACTCTAAAAGACAACACATCATTAACAATAAAACATTTATAATATGATCCTTTAGTATGTGATTTATTGAATATGGTATTGGTGGTTGTGTATCTGAGAAATTTTTATATTTTTGATTAGGTATCATTTCAACCATATTTGATATAAAGAATTAAGAAGGCTTAGAAATAAGATCATGGTTTGAAAATAAAAGAATAATTGGTTAAGGAAGGTAAATTTCCTGAATTTAATTTTAAAAAATAAGGTATTATTATACTTGGAAAGATGTTTTGTGTTATGAGTTATTTTTATTTGAAAAATAAATTATTGAGTAAATATCAAAACTATATGTTTTCTATTCATACTATTTTTTCCAATATGTATGGAGACATTCAAGAATATTATTGGTGGCAAGTAATAAAGAAAGATATTTCCAATTTTACCATGAAATGTTTGAATTTTGAATAAGTTAAGGTTGAATGATAATTACCAAAAGGGATGATTTATCCATTATCAATACATAAGATGAAATTGGAGAATATGTCCATGGATTTCATGGTGATATTATCAAATAAATATTTAGGTAATAATTTTATTTGAGTTATTATTGATAATTTGACTAAATCTATGCATTTTTTTCCTATTCAAGATACTATATCTTTGGATTAGAATTATATAATTTATGTTAAATAGATATTTATGCTATATGGAATCTATCTCATTATTGTATCTGATTATGATCCCATATTTACATCACTTTTTTTTATAAAGGACTTTAGAAGTCATTGGGAACTAAATTTAATTTCAATATATATTTTCATCCTCAACCTGATGGGTTGTCAGAGTGAAAATTTCAAACTTTTGAGGATATTATTTTAAATTTACCACGAGATTTTTAGGGAATTTAGGATCATAATATTTCTTTAGTGTAATTTTTTTATAATAATAGTTTTCATTCCAGTATAAAGATTACACCATTTGAGGAATTATATGGAAAGTAGTGTCAAACTCTAGAATGTTCAAATGAAATCTGTGAGATAATGTTGTTGGGATTGAAATTGGAAGAAGATATGACTAAGAAGGTTAAAGTGATTTAGAACCTTATGAGGTAATCCCCAATTATAGAAAATAGTTATGCAGATAACCAAGGGAAAGGTCTCTTATTTAAGGTAGGAGATCATGCTTTTCTTAAAGTATCTCTTTGGAATAGTATTATGCATTTTTAAAGGAAAGGAAATTGAGTCCCTAGTACATTGGTACATATGAAATTATTGAAGAAATGGGATAAATTCTATATTGAGTGACCTTACCTCCAATTTTTATCTTATATACATAATGTATTTCATGTATTATTATTATGGAAACATGAACCTAATGAATCTCATGTTTTGAGCCCTAAAGTAGTTTATTTGGAATAGAATATTTATTATGTGGAAAATATACTTTAGATTCTAGATCACAAAGAGTAGGTATTGAGGAATAAGGTAACTCATCTATTTAAGGTTTTATGAAAGAACCATATGATGGAAAAAGCATCATGGGAATCATAAAAGGCTATGAGGAAAAAATATCTTCACTTGTTTGAGTAATGAATTGAATTGAAAGGATGAAATATCTTAAAAGGGTAAGAATGTGAAAAATATAAAATGTTAATAATAAATCAATTTCATGTATTATTAATATTCATGATTAGATTCTATGGACTTATATTCACTATACTAATTTTAAGTAATTTGTCAAAAAATAGTTTTATTCTAATTAAATTGTTTTCCATGAATTATTTGGTTTTATTTAAAAGTTACATTTATTAATTTTAGTTTTAATTTTATAAAATGGAATTATTTTTTTGGTATTATAATATACAATTTATATTAGGGTGATTTTTTTTTGGATTTTTCTAAAATAGTTTATTTTTGGGACAATAGTAAAAAATATTATTTTTACAAATACTGCAACTTTTATGACATCATCATGACATAAACGTGAATTAATAATTCATAAAACCTTTATATTTATCAAATATTTATTTAAGGAAAAAAATAAACCATTTAAAAATAATATTATGAATTTTTAAACCCATGCTTCACCTATGGAACTTAAGTTATATTTTATTATAATTTAAAACTATTTTTGGATATTTACACTTAATTGTGTGGTTGGAAGGTTACATTCAGTATTTTAGTAATATAAAAGTCCTATAAATTTTATTTTTTAATTATATGCCTATTAAATTCATGATAATAAATTATATGCATAATTTTAGTGTAAAATAAATTTTATACTTAAAACATGCAATTTTCTAAAAACCATTTTCATGCCTTTGTGTACTTATATTAACCACATTTAGAAGTTAAATATAATAAAATTACCTATATATCTGTAATTATATGTTTCAAAATTTATAATAATTTTCCTTTTATTTTTTTTATATAAATAAATTGTTTGGTAAAAAGTTAAGTTATCCCGGTAGAGGAAAAATAGGTTAAAAAGGGTTAAACTCAAGGATAAGGATTAAAATTTCCCTAAAACTTGTTTAAATGTGATTGGATGAGTATATTTATATCCTAAAACATATTATCTTTTAAATTTGGTTGAATTTTTTCCACTTTACCATGAAATATACTTTATATTATTTTAAAACATTGAATAATTACAAGAGTGCCACTCCCCTCACTTATAAAAGGGAGCCACCTATCCTCACTTATTCACACAATTTGAGCACTATATATTGATAAATATCTACCAAAATACATTAAATTTTTTTCTATATAGTTACTATAGGCACTATCCTTCTAAAAAGGCCCATCCTTGAAAGATTAAGGTGTTATCCCAAGGAGGTTATCCAAAGAGGAGGTATAAGCCCTAACCAAACTCTTTCAAGTTTATTTATTATTATACATATTTATAACCTATATAAAAATTATAAAATAATTAAATAAATATATTAAATATAATTAAATTTTATTAGTATTATAGAACAACATTTTTGCAACTACTTTCTATCATATGGGAAATAAAAACATTGCTTGTGTGTACATGTGGACTACCACCTCCAAGCAGTGATGTGTTTCATTTTTCATCACCACCTCACATGGATGGTTATAAATATGGAATTTATGAACATATATTATATTTATGAAATTATTATAAATATATAAATATAATATATTGTCTACATTCATACCCTTCCATCTTTTGGAAAATGACAACATCACTTGTTTTTATGTGTGGACTAGCACCTCCAGGAAGTGATGTGATTAGAGTGATGTTCTCCCTCATGAGTTAATCCCGCTCTATGTTAGGGATGTTAGAAAAATTTCCTATTTCAGACTTGTGTAATTCCTTTTCTTTTCAATAAAAATTTAGTGTTTTGGTCATTGACCAGAACACGACTTCTTTAAAAAAAATATATATGGAAAACTATATCTATGAAATGATGTGCATCATTTTTCATGACCATCTTATATGGATGGTTCTAAAATCATATTTAATATATAAATATAAAAATAATAATTTTTTATTAATATTTAGATGATATAATATTTATCCCTTTGACCATGGTTAACGCTCTAAAGTTATTTTTGAGATCATGAACCAAATGACCTCAAAACGTCTGATATAAGATTAATCGATTTAGTAACTAAATTGAACATAATAATAAATAAAATAAAATAAATAATTATAATGTAATGAACATGAAAAAAATTTAATAATCAAGTAAATAACCAATATAATATTATTATTTAGTTGTTAAGAAACATACAAAGCTAGATAAGATTTAAGGTAAGATATTTTTTACTGTAAAACCTTATTTTAATATATTCATTTCAAATATTTTTTACTCCATATACATGTTATTTAAAATGTTTCAATAATTATATTTTTTTAATAAAATTATTTAAAATTATTTTCAATCATCATAAATTTTTTTATAAAGGTTTTAAAAAACAAATATTTTAATCATTTTTTATACAAGTTTCTTTTGAATCTTTTTACCAACATGAAAAGAATGTTTTTAACATATACTACATGAATGAATTTTACTAACATAATAACTATTATTAATTATGAGTATTACTCTATAAGTTTATATGATTTTTTAAATAATATTTGATTCCCATTATTAAGATAATTTTTAGAGTTTTTAAAGGAAAAAGATATTTATTCTCATTTTTACGAGACAACTGAAAGTGGGTTTTATTAAAGGATTTAATGCCAAATTTTATGGGTTTTATGATGAAAAAGAAATATTTTATGTGTTTTTATCATTTTATAGTTTTTTTACATTTTATATTATTCCAAGTAATCCTGATATAGCTTTGATGATGGGTGATCCCGATGTAGCTATCTAATGCATTGGTTAATGTGATGGAGTTAACTAGATAAAAGTTACTCCTAAGAGATATATTGGAATTAATCATGATGGTTATTCCTTTTTAAGTGTGATTCTATGTGTTATTATACGGATAATTTCCAAATATACCCACACAATTTTCTAATTCTTTTTATGGGTTTTAAATAAAATATTTTGATTTCAAAAGGTAAGGAAGTTTATGATCTTATAAAGGTGAAATGTTAATTTTTTAGGTAAAACTTTCTTGTTTTTCAAGAAAACATCTTTAATTATGATTTTAAATTTACAATCAGAATAAAATTTTTAATTAAAACTTTTAGACTTAAATTTAATTTCATGAGTAAGTAAATTATTATTTTGAGTACAAAGTTTATTATGTAAAAAGGAAAACTCCATTATATGTTTTTAGGAATTTTAAATGGATTAATGAGTTTCCTTTCTTTTTTATATCCCTTAATAAGATTTGTTTTGATCATCTCACTTTTTAAAATGTTTTTCACTGGTATTAATGTTATTTAGGGATTATAATAGGGTAAATGGTGACTTGACTTGAATGAATAAAAATTCTCATAAATGAAACAAGAGTATAAATATAAGAACCAATTTTTTTGGAAAAAATGTACACTGTATGGAAGTGTCTATATTGCTATGTAATTACTTTCCCAATTCTCTAAAACTATAAACCAAAAAGATCCTAAAAATTTAATAAAATGAAACAACTATTATAAATCATGTAATTATTGGTTTTTTAAGTTATGTGATGTGATAATTCTAATATCTCAAGGAATTTTAGGAAAAAAATATCATTATAAATAAATAAATAAATAATTAGTTTTTTTAATTCAAGGAAGTGTATTTTAATTTGAATGAATTAAAATGAAAACTAGAAATACTAAAGGTGTTTTTCATTGTATGTTATGATTTATCATGATCTTGATCGACTTGTGTATGAGTGATATTTATTTATTTAATATAATTAGTTATTGCGTGTATTTATGTGATAATTTTTTATTAAATTAAATATGATCATATGAGAACCATTCCTACAAAATTTATTATGTATGGACTTGTGTATCTAATATTTATTTAATGTAACCCAAAACCCTTGTTACCCCTCATCTGCATGTGATTAAACATTTTTAATATATGGAGTTCCTAACAACATGATATGTTTCAAGACCCGAGCTAGGGTAAATCCAACTAAGGAGATACACAAGAGAATAATTAAATATTGTAACTCTAGCCAAGATAAGACCGAAGAGTTATTTTCTATAGGGTTAAGGTTGGTTTATCACTACTTGATAAACCAAATAGTAGAGAAAATCTCATGATCTTATCACATATTTATTTTATTTTATTTTTACATGGTTATTTGTTTATTTATATAATGAATGGTTTATTTATTTATACATGATCATATAAAGTAAATAAATTAGCCATCACACTAGATCAAAATAAAATAAAAAGGGATGAAATATATTTTATTATTTATAGTTAATTAATTATGTAATATCTTATATATAAGTAATTAACCAATATATAAAAATAGAATAATATTTCATATACTAGTATATATGTCAATTATTTTATCAGACATAGTTAACTAATAATATAAGTTCTATATAATATTAAAAATAATTTGAATAGTATAATAAATAATATTTTTGCATAATTTAAACAAAAAATATCAATCAAAATATAAAATCAGAAAGTGATTTAGATAACTTGAGTTATAATGAAACCATAGTTTAAATTATTGGTCTAGACTTTGTTAGGATACTTTAAATTATATAAGAGTTATAATGAAAGTATTGGGTTTGTTTAACCAAGTAAACATCAAGAGTATCTTCCCCTATAAGACTTGGTTTAACCTGAAGACAAGAGTTGAGGAAATTTGAGTTTAGGATTTCAGGATTTGGGAGTCCACTCAACAGATCAAGGAGTTGTGGGTTAATGTGGTCGAAAAGTAAATATTACCAAAATAACTTCGGATAATTTAATAAGACATGTGTTTGGGTTATTTCAAGTGAAATATGGATATTTTATATTAGAATATTTGAGCAACTAGATATTCTATATCTAACTATAAGGGCTGTTAGGATTTGATAAAACAGTGGGAGACTAATTAGTTTATTAATTGATTATTTCATAATGAGAAATTAGAATAAATTTTTAAAACCTATTTTTTATTTATTATTTAAAAAGAAAATAAAAACCATAGAATCAAAATGATAATTTTTGGATATAGTGAATATCCTCACCAGCACTAATTTCCAAGAGTTCTATAGGCACTTCCACACTGTAATACAATAGGAAAATATTTTTTATTTACTAGAGTCCTATATTCTTGATCAGCCACCTCAAGGTGTGAGTCCAAGTGATAAGGATTTTTATAGGAGTAACTTATAGGATTCTTCATATATTCATTATAACATGTTATACGCTATATTAAAAGAGAATAAGATGCAATATAAGGATATGAATTCATACACCATAATAAATCTTCTCTAGGAACTTGAAAAGGAGAAAGAGAGGAAAAAATATAAATGATATTTTATGTGTAATATATAAGTTTAACTAGAATATGAATACCTATCCAGTGATAATTTACTAATAATGATGAAGTATATCGATCAATTAATAAATTTGGCCTTCTATATAGTTAATAAATAATATATTAATATTATATTATCATACCTACCATCTAGAATCTAAAAATTCACTAAAAAATATAAAATTAATAGTATAGAGATGATGTGTAAGAATATTTTATTTCTATGGTTCTCCAAGTTGATAACGATATGTGGGAACATGGTTCTTCACCCCTTATGGTGAAAAAAGTGATGGAAAAGTTTGAAAAGACTATGAAAAGTTTAGAGTCAATCGTTTCTTTATATCATCCATAAAAGATAAAAACATTCAAAAGGAGAGAATAAATAAGAGTATTTATACTTAGCATGTGTCAAGAAATGTCAATGGAATATAAATTTTAATGAATTTAAGAGGAAGAAAGAAAAATATTTCAATTCTTATAAATTCATCATTTCATGTAATGTTTCTAGTTTACTTATTAGGTATTAAATATAATACATGACTTACATATTTTTATCCTAATATAAGAATCAAGCATGACCAAAAAAATTATAGGAAGTAAGGTAAACCTTCAAGTAACCGATGGAGATTTATTCCTAAGACAACAAAGTGAATATAAAAACTTCACATTTACAAGTAGATCAATTATTGTTTCCAAGACTATTGTTTTCTATTAGATATTACTAAAAAACTTATCCCAGTTTCTAGTTATTAAGACATTTTTTCATGTATGAAATGAATGATATTATAGTATACCATACTTATCATAATATACAGGGTTCATACAAGACCAAAAATCAAATTTATTAAAGAAAATTATAAAAAATGTTAGATGTTATAATGGGTTTTATAGAGATGGGAGTGGACCAATCCTTACATATCTTCATCCAAAAATTATGAATATTAATCAAGAGTTATAAAGGACCATGTCATGATTATTTACATGATTTCTTTCTTTTAAAAGTCATCCACCACTTGATTATATTCTCTATAGACATGTTATGTGATTTTCATGATTGATACATTCAAATTAATGAGTAATGATTCTTCAAGAATCATTTCTAGTTCTATATTTAAAATATTTTAATTCAAGTTCAGAGTCAAATTCAATACATAAAAAGTTACAATTATGATAGACAACATGATTTATGGAATAAATTATCGCCCATAATTCAGCCTCATATACAGTACCAATTCCAATATAACGATGGAAACAACCTTTGAAAAAACCACGATGGGTGTGGAAGACACCTACACAACCTGATATTCCTATAATTCTAGAGGTTTATCTATCAATATTTAATTTTATTCATGAGGAGATTAGAGGAATCCAATGAATAGGTTTCAGGAATAGCTGTTTCTTAGGCCTTCCTTGAACACCCAATAATCTTAGAATGTTTGTATCAATAATACTATTATTCATGAATCCTACCAATAAAATTTATGTGGGATGAAACTCTCTATGTAAGGTAGGGACTCACAAATGAATATAAGGTGAATGATTATCAAAATTCCTTTCATTTATTACCATCCACATAGAGAAAAAAATAGAAGCACTAGTTGTTAGAAGCATGTTGTGAACATGTCCAAACTATCCAACCTTTCTAATGTAGGCCATGAGGTCTTCTAGATGCATGATTATAGATATGTTGATATCAAAAAAGCTTCCAACATACTTACATATATCCTGTGAAAAACTAAAGACCATGCATAGGTGTTGTGTAGTCTATTTAGCCCTCAAGAATAGGTGGCATACTGAAACAAGTTGCTTCACAACCATATTAAATTGATCATTGGCAGGAAAACTATTTTTATAGATATTCTAGAGGATAAGGAATCTCGAGGTTTGTATGAAAAGTAACTTGAATTTTATTAGCCATGGTGGTGGAACTTTTGAGTAATCACATTCTAGTTTGTGGTATTCTCTTACATTAAACTGACCATTTCTGTTGGGATTCCATATCAGTGGGCCCAAATCCATGAAGGCACACTTCTTAATTTCCATGCCATTCAGGGGGAAAAGATCATCAGTGATGTTGTTGTGTACCAATAGCTCAACAATTTTCATATGAAGCCTATTTTTTGGAACATTCATGATGTCTTGAAGTGGTCTGTCCAAACATAGTGTATTCCAGTAGTTAAGAGTGGACTATTGGCTGACCATCCATTTGGAGTTTTTCATGATATCATGGTAGGAATGATTGATTGAAGACCATAAAGATGATGAAAGATAATGTGGATACCCATCCAATAGTCTCCTTTTTAACCTGATCAATAAGAAATAAATAGAAGAGTCATTAGAGGTCAAAATATTCCATGTAAATTTTTAAAAATACCATCATTGATGATTCTAAGATCTTTGATTATAAGATCCCCCATCTCATTGAGTTTGATACATTCCTTCCAGGAAATAGTAATTAATTTTATTTTTTGCACCAACCCATTCCATATAAAGTTATTGATAATGGAGTGAAGTACTATAATGAGGCCTCTAAAATATTTATATAGAGAAAATGAATAATTTTTTTGAGTTGATCACCGAGTTAACTAAGAACACACTTCCAACTTGCGATATAGAATTCCACTTCTATATAGCCATCTAATTAGTTATTATTTAATATATGCCTCTAAGATATTTCCTTATCACCTTTACCCAAAATAAGGGGAATCTAAGTTAGTTAAATGGAAAGGTGCCCCTCTTTACTCCAAGAAATCTAGTGATCTTATTATTCTTACTAACATATATTCCATCACTAAAGATAACAAAATATTTTCTCCAGATAATGGATTGTCCAACCACTTCCTCATAATTTGTAAAAAAATATTCAATAGAAGATATGGTTTCCATTGAATTTGGTCCTAGTAGGATAATTTCATTAGTATACAGAAGATATGATGGAGTAAACACATCTATACTAGCATTAATTTTCATATAAATTCCAATCTATGCAATATCATTGATGCATCAACTCATGTAATCCAAAACAAGGGAAAAAATAATTCATGAGAGTGGGTATTCTTATCTAACACTCCTTGTACATTTAAAAATCCTATCAGAGATTCATTTATGAGAATAGATAGCCTTTAAGATCTGATAATGGTGCTGACTAAATTGATAAAATCATTTGAGAACCCATATTTCTTGAGTAAAGCAAAAAGAAAGATCCATTTCATCATGTCAAATTCCTCAGAGATATAAATTTTGAAAGAAAGGTTTCTTTCCTTAAACTTACTCTTCATTAGATTAATACTTTCCAAGGTAGAAAATAAGTAGTTCTGTATGCTTCTCCCAAGAAAAAAATTCAATAATTAATAATGAATATAAAATATAATATTCAAATAATACCTAATTGTGGTAAGATAATTCATTATCAAGTAAAATTAAAAGTAAATATCAAGCATATACCCATAAATTGTTTATAAACTTTGTATATGACATTATTAGGAATTAAACATGTTACATTTATTTTTTAAGACAAATAAACCTTTATGAATTAACAATGACAAAGGCACAAATCATTAAGAAATAGAACAACATGATACGTGTGAATCATTATAAGAATAATGTAGATGTAAATTCACTTACTTTATGAGATTACTTAAAATATATTTAAGGAATGTGAAATTTAAGTAGATAATATAATTGTTAAAAGATAAAGTGATTCTTTTGGTGGGTAATTAAAATAATATCTTATACACATTAGAGTGTTGATGTTAATAAAATAAGGATTGATAATGAGTCTTAAAAGTATTGAAAATATTATGTGGTTCATTATGAGACATTTTTTTAAAATAGGGACATTAAAAAATAACTATATGCCAACTACCTAAAATAATATATATCATATAAGTTATAATAGGAAAGAAATACATTTTTTATTAACTCATGTGTTTAGAATCAAACCACTTTTCAAAGGATAATTTAGCTACAAACTTACACCAAGAAAATACAATGTGGATCATAATTAATCATCTTCAATTACTAAGGATATAACTATTTCTAGGATAGAATAGTTATTAGTTAAGTGAGTGATAATATTTTTATAAAAAGGAATAACATATCTTTTGAGATAGTGGGAGTAAGATAGAATTCAATGTAGTCAATGATCTAAATGCACATGAGTTAGAATAAGAACATAAACTCTATAAGAAATAGTGGGCAGAGTTATGCTAGAGAAACTTATTATATAGGAAAGATAAAACCAAACATGTGATATTATAATAACTGAGTTAGGTAATATATTATTTAGAAATAATAATAAATATTTATCCAATAAGAAAGCTGTAAATAGCGACAGGATAAAAAAGGAAAGTTGATATGAACTAAAAAACTGAATTCCATGAACCAAAATCAAGTTTTGTTTTTTTATAGTTTCTATAGTTTATGTCAGTCTATTGGTGGGTATTCAAGAAGAAATTGGACATGGATAGAAAAGTTTGTACCTATAAGGCATAATAGGTTACTGAAGGTTTCAAGTGACATCAAGGTATAAACTATGATGATACCTTATCACCAGTTACAATGATAAAATCCATTAGAATGCTACATTCCATAGAAACCATCCATGATTATGATATTTGGTAAATAGATGTAAAGACCACTTTTATTAATGGATAACTTGTGGAAAATGTTTATATGAACCAAATAGAAGGGTTTTTGACACTAATGGATACTAATTAGATATACAAGTATTATAGATACATTTATATGTTGAAGTAAGCATCAATATCATAGAATATTATTCTGGATGGATCCATAAGAGAATTATGTTTTATAAATAATGAAATTTGGACCTAAATTTATAAGTGTTTAGTGGTATCTATTTCGTTTTCCAAGTAAAATATATTGATAACATATAAAAATGATATTAGTATTATAATTAGTTAAGTGTAGATTGAAAATAAATTTCTATAAGAATGAATTTAAACAGCTACCCAAGTTCTAGGGAATAATATATGGGGTTTCTTAGATCATTTCATTGTATATAAATTGAAAAAGTTTCTAAAAATAAATGATGGAACACTTCATGAGAGAATTGTTACCTATGTCACATGAAATAAATCTATCTAAGATTATGTGTCATGACACATCCATCAGGTATTCCATGATATAAACTAAGGTTTGATAATTTATTATTCATAATTCTTGGAGGAAAAATATCAAATAGAACCATGAGAAATACATAAGGTAGAAGTTATAATTATCTTTCAATACTTGAGAAAGTATAAAGGATATGTTCTTAATACTTGGATAAATGGGAATACTAGTTGTTAAGGGGATATGAAATTAGTCTTTATTCATATCAATTTGATATTATATCATAGTTTGGTAAAGGAAATATGGAAAATAATCTTATTGAAGCCAGTGGTTTCTATATCTATATATACTAACATAAAATCCTATGTCCGTATAGGCTTTTTAAATTAAAGAAGAATTTTAATTTTTGGTTTAATGGTTAGATGAAATCAGGGAACATGATTTTTAATTAGATTATAAGGCTTGAGTCACCCAAGGTAGGTGTTTTAAACATGAAGGGAGGTTTGGGATTCATCCCGATGGCTCATATGATCTCCAATAGAAGCCTTGTGGCTCCTATAACCAATATTACAATAGCTCCACTAGATAGATGATATGATTACTAGGGATAAAACTTATAACCACCATAATTATTTAGAGGGTGAATCCCTCCTCCGTCCCCCCTCTCTTGCATAAATGGTTAGGGGTCGACTCCCCCTCTCCCTCTCTTGTTCTCCTTGGTTTTTGGTTCCCTTTGGTAGTGATTTATTGGAATTTCGAGGCATGTTTCCTCCCCCATTTCTCTCCATTGAACCCATAATATTTTCTAATTAATTTTAAATTTCATGTTTTATAATTTTTGGTTTCAATTCCACCAAGTCATGGAGGAATAAACTAAGAATGATTGATATTTTACTCTTTCTAGATAGAGGGTGACTTGAGACATCATCTAAAGGCATTGGATCACTGATTCGAATAAGGTATATTATGTTATAAATTTATTTTTGTTTTTCGTTTAAAACTAAATTGAAATGACTATTGAATTAGCACTATATTTTTTTTGTTTCACTCTTCTTAGGGACAAGGATGTGAGACAAACCTTTGGGTTTCTATTTTTGGTGGTTCTAATGTTACAAAACTACCTGGAAAGTTATCCAACATTATTCTAAATGGGAAATTAACTAATTAATTTATTATAATTTTTATAATTAATTAATTATTGATGTTTTATGTGAGTTAGGAGATCAGGACATGGATACAGTTCTAGTTGATTAAGGATATGTATGGATGAGCTTTCATGGGCCTTGAATACTGCTATAGGCCCTTGGTGAAATTAGAAATGCTTCATTAAATGGTATTTGGTCTCATGTACTTTACCTATAGAATTTATTTTTTATTATGTTTCATGTGGATGCTCGATCACACCATTGAGGTGATTCCCATTGATAATTTAATTAAATGGAATGTTTTAATTATATTAAATTGTTTAATAAAAATGGATGAATGTCAGAGGTCATGAAAAAATTCTATGTGGTCTCTTGACTCCATAGCCACTGATGCCCGAGGCCATGATTCTTACTACACCGGGTGACCTTTAGATATCATGGGAGGTTTGGATTAACTATATGAGACTCAAGATCCCATGTTTAGGGGCTTGAGATTCCTCCAAGCTTGAGGTGAGTGTAGACCTAGTGATCCTCAACTGTGTAGGATTTAAAGGACCTCTCTTGGACTTTAATATCATTAAGATGAGTATGTAATCCTCTCCCATCTGATGTGACCAAGCCTAGGTGAACAGACCATGGGATGAATGAGATTTGGTTGGGTGAGAAGATTGACCTTGAGGACTAATATGGGTAGTAGGCCATCTCTTGACAATTGCATATGTGGATATACCTCGTGCAGTTGGAAAGGATATTCTATCAAGTTGAATATGTTAAGAGATATGATATCCCGGTGCATTGGGTGTTAACTTGAGATCGTGATTGATACCTAGGATCCATGTAAGGGTTCCTATACTATGTTGAGACTAAGGTAACTAGTGGGTTCCTCATTGATAGACCAACCTTGAGCGGGTGTATGTGGGATGGTACTGGGTGCCCCTGTGGAACCCGTGTTAGACTGGTGATCTTGTGGGGATTTAGATAGTGATTATAGGCATGGGAGTTCAATTGGACCTGTGTTTCTTATTAGAAGGTTGTGGGATATTCCCTTGGGTGTTATGGAATATATTTGGACTACTATGGTTATGTATCTAGGCACATGGTTGGGATAACATGATTTGAATCTGATTATGGTTGGAGATACCATAGATTTATATTTTGTTTTTGAGCCACTAGGGATTTGGTGCTCAAATATGATAGAGTATTCCATGGATTTGGAGCCTGGATGATAAAACTACCATGGGATTCATCCCCAGAGTTAAGAAGACACATATAGGGGATGCCTTGGATTAGGAGCCTAGATAACAGGTATGTTCGGGCCTCATCCCCAAAGTTTGGAGGATATGATATGGGATTCCATATATTTGGAGCTTGGATGACAGAGTTGCTATGGAATCATCCCTAAAGTCATGAGGATGATAGGGGCTACCTTGGATTAGGAGCCCAAATGATAGGACTTCTATGGGATGGGTCTCCAAATTTTTGAGGATTTCCTATTGATACCATAGATATGTAGATAACATATTACTTAAGATGTATGATCTTCGAGATGTGTTTAGAGACACCCTAGAACTGGCCAAATAAGGCATGGTCGATTAGTGTCATGGATCCAAGGATCAGTTTTAATTTATTTTTCTTTGGAATTTATTTATTTATTTTAGCATATAATATCATATTTATATATCAAGAAATATTATGGATAGTAAGTGACCATGTTGGTTGTACCCTTTTGAGTTTTTTACTCACACCCTGATCGGGACACCACTACACATGGGCACCTAATCATATGTTCACTTGGATATAGACACATGTTAGGATGATGCTCGGGATAACATGGTTGAGCAAGATAGCTTGGATGGTATTAGAAGTATGGATGAGGTTTGACTTAGAGATGTAGTGGATCCCATTCTTTTATTTATTTTATTTTAGCATGTATGTATAATAAGTTTAGTGGGAAGACTATATTTGTATGGCATGGATGTTTAGAATTTATGGAATTTCATTTATTGTTCAGTTTTTTTACTTTCATTACTTCCAATTTCTTATTATTTACTATTATAAATAGTGTTTAGTTATTTTATATTTATCTCACACTCTAATATAAGGGTTATAGTCTCCCCACAATACCACTTTATACCCCCATTTCTAATCGGTAGCCTCTAGAATATGGGGAGGCATGTTTAAGGTCACATAGAAAACCGATCTTACTACCATTCATAGAGTGAGCCCAATTGGGATGTTACAAAGTGGTATTAGGGAATTAAATTTCTTTTATTTTACTATTTGGGATATGGTAGACTAGGGATTTAGAAATGTGTCAGATCATGTGATGGATATATTACTGGTGGATTGAGAACACCTAATCTGATAAGAATTATAGGTTACTAGGGATATGGGATTACTTCTATGATTTTTTATGGTTTTATGTGATTTTATATTTGAGTAAAGCACATGTGGTTTGTATTTGATGATTTATGACAGATATATAGCACTTTTATAAATGGAAAGAGTCTATTTTTATATTTGACTCTTGGCCCATAAAGGTAAGAGATGTCTTATGCATCATACCAGGCATATAGGATTCACATGAAATATGGGCCTACTTGTGTGCAATTTCACTAATTATGGAGGCTTAGTTAAAGTTTCAATAAATTCTTAAATAAAATTTTCTCATATAAATACTTGGTGGAATTATACTCAATTGGACCAACCTAGAGATGCAATTTCTTCCGATGAAATGTTATGTGGATATATTGTGAGACATTAAATGGTGAGGATGACGACTCATTCATCATGCATTGGAGGTGTAGTGACCCTAGTGAGTCAGTATGACACATGGTTCCTGATCCCTAGAACCCTAGTGGCATGTTATTGTTTGGTTTGATTATTTAAAGTGATAGTGACAAACTATATTTTGTTTTCCCTCATATCTTGGAATGATATTCTACTTAAAAAAACTTTGTGTGTATTTCCATTTGTGTAGATCATCTAGGATGATAATTTTGTTAGTGTATTATTCAACCAATGATATGCGATCCTCTAGAGAGTAGTCTGGTGTGCAGATACTTGGAGAGGATGGGTTCCCTAGTTAGGTATGGTGGCCGGCGTGTGATATCGTCGTATGTGAAACCTTGTGAGTGGGTGTTTAACATGTTGATTCCATGAATTGTTATAGGTTAATGTATGATACCATGTGTTATGTTTCCTCTATGAGGATTTATCTTTAGGCTAGGTGGTCATACCTAGTGACCCTTCATGGGAACTGACTGGTGGGGCTAAGTGGGAGGCCTAGAGACCCTCAATTTGACTTGGACCCTAGTGGAGAAGTGTTTGGTGATTTGGGAGACCCTTTAAAAGGGTTATACTAGGGTTCGTGTTTCCTTCATGGATGGAATAACAACAAGTGTCTCAAGATACAAGATTGATAAATGGGAGGTTCTTGGGTTCTTGGTGATGAGTGCCTTGGGTGTCAGTGTTGGGGTATCAAAGTGTGGTTTTGAGGGTAGGACTAGGGCGACATTTGGACCTGTGTATCCTAGATGTATTTTATTAGTGTGGTCATAGTACATGTGGAATCTCATGAATAGAATGTTTCTAAGTGATATATAATCATGTGGGTGAGGTTGACATGAATCAGACTAAGGATGAGCACATATGGTGTTAGAATGATTCCCTAAGGAATACAATCATTGATAAGTCATGGCATGGGTATGGTTCCTAGTTTTGAATAAGAGTTATATGGATCTTCTGGAATATTGATACTTATTTTCCATGGAGCATAGTTATCTTGGATTGGTGAGGTATGACTCATAGGATCGTGAGTCGGGTGTTGGAATCAATGAAAACCATGAGTTGGTCGAGGGTTGATGGAAATCAATGAGATGATTGTGGTAATGGAGAGATGAGGTTTGAATGAAGGATATTATATAATAGATCAAGTGTCTTGGAATGGTCTACTTGGAAATGGACCTTGAAATATACTTTTAAGGAGATTTGATGTCAGGGTTGGCAGTAGGTGAGAATGAATTAGATGGAGTGGCACACATGGTTGGTAGTAAACCAACTGGGAATGTGATCAAGGAGTGGTATAAGGTAATACATATGGTGGGGAGTTCATTATTGTCCATTTGAGAGTGGTGACCCTCATCATGGGTGATAATTTAGTGATTTTTATGGGAACCATTTAGGTAATTGGGAATGAATATTTTTGGTTTTGCGAGTTGGGGCTCAGGTATGAGTGGGTTTGACCATGCCCATCATTATGTTAGGTGAGGGATAGGGTATTGGCCATGGTGTTTGTAATTTTGATTTGGAAATTTAATGATAAGAATTATCCTAAGGTGTAGAGAAGTATTTTATTTATATGTGTGTGACCATCATGCTGGAAGGGTGATGAGCATGGTGGGACTAGTTGGTGGATGGTCATTTTAGCATTATGATACCAGTGAATAAATGGACCTAAGAACTACTATATTACTCAGTTAATTATATATAAAGGTTTTTATATGAACTTGGTTAAAGTCTGGGAATGTATGTTAAGATTGAGAAGGATTGTGACAATCTAAGTGGGTATTAAATTATGGGTACATCAATATTGGTGGTGAGTCACGATGAACAAAATGGACAGTGGATGGTTTAGTTAGGGAATATCAATGGAGGTTAGGTACAATATTTAGTGATAATGTTTAGTTTACCATAGTATTCCCTAAGGATGAAGGCATCATGATTAGGTTTGGTGATGCGTAGATGGATGAGGATGAGTGTTTTTAAGGAAAGTTGGATAGAGGTGGTTCGACTTGTGTTTTCATGTGGAATAGAATATAGCAAGAAGAGAACTGCATCGAGCACATTGTTTTAGACATAAAGGGAGTGGTTGGATGTTTGGTCATTATTTTCAAGGAAAATTTGGCATAACTGATCTTGGGGTATGGTCAATTAGGATTTGGCCGGTCTAGATCAGAATCAAGAACCAAGGTTGGTTTCTCATGTGAGATTAGGTACAATGAGTTTTAAACCATGCCAGGAGAATCATTCAGACACTGCAAGCATGTTTGGAAGTAAATTCTAGTAATGGAAGCACAAAATCCTTATAATTGGTGGTGGTGACCTAACTACTAAGGTGGGGAGTACTATGGGTTGGGTGGTGTTTTGGATGATGATGTAAGAACTTCACAGGTTAGACGAGATTGAGTAAGTTTCATCTTGATGTTCCAATGGAGGTGGAAAGTATTGGATTTGGTTTTGGTATTTTAAGTACCATATGTTAAAAGAAGCACTTTATAAGTGCATTGGGTGTTCAGAAGTAGGATACAACCATTTGAGTGAGATTTCATGAACAAGGAAGGTCAGGATATTTGGTTGGATATCCATCGAGACTTCTCAAGGATGAGAAGTAATAATGTGGGGAGGTTGTAAAACCTTGAGTCTATATGAAATTTTAAAATTCAATAAGAATTTCAATTTTTGATTTAGTGACTAGGTCAAATTGAGGAACTGGATTAAAAATCAGATTCCATGTCTTGGGAACCCTTAAGGAAGGTGTTTTAGAGATGAAGGAAGGCTTGAGGGTCATCTCAAGGGCTCAAAGGAGCCTTGGGAGAATCTAGGAGGCTACTATAGACAATTCTATAGTAGTGCCACCAGCTATCCAGTAAGCACCACCTATTATCCAATGAGATTTTTAAGGGGAAAAAATTATAATTCCCCCCTGATTATTTTGATGGGTTAACCCCCTCATTCCTCTCTTTTTCACATGGAAAGGGGCTGACTCCCCCTCTCCCTTTATTCTTCCCCTGGGTTTGGGGTGCCATTTAGGGGTGTTTTCTTGGCGTTTTAAGGTATGTTTCCTCCTCTATCACTCTCTATTAAACCCATACTCATCTATGCTTAATTTTTTGTTTCCCAATTTAAGGGTTTTTTATTTGATTCCATTGGCACATGGTATAATTAGCTGAGTATGATGAGGATTTCTATCTACCTAGGAATAATGTGACTCGAGACTCCCTCTTCACATGGTGGATTATAAATTTTAATAAGGTATGTTTCACCATCAATTTATCTTAGGTTTTTGATTAAAATTAAATTGAAATGACTATTTAAATTTCACAAGATTTTGGGGAGTTTTTCTTAGAATAGGGATGAGGGTGTAAGATGAACCCTTGGGGTGTCGTTGGTGGTGGGTTTGATGCTAGGAAACTACCTGGTGAGTTATACAAATTTATGTTTAATGGTAAATAAATAAGTAAATTATTTATAATTGATATAATTAATTTATTATTAATTTCTAATGTGAGTTAGGGGATTGATATATGGATACATGTCCTGTTGAATGAGGATGTGGATGGAGGATCTAGGATGAGCCTTTAAACATGCCGCTGAAAATTAAAGAAATTGGAAAATCTTTAGTAAAATATATGGGTTTTCATGTAATTTCCATAGGGAATTTATTTTTCATTGTGTTTTATGTAGATTCTCGGGAAAACCACTGAGGGATATTCCCTTAAGTAATTTAATTAAATGGAATATTTTAATTAAATTAATTTTTTTAATTGAAATGGAAGAATGTCAGAGGTCACAAATAACCTATATGTGATAGCATGATTCCTCATTTTCTAATGGTTGAGGATGGTATATTTATGAAACTATATGGCCTCTAGAAATCATGGGAGTTGATTTTAAACCTAATGAGACTCTTAAGATCATGTGTAGGGGCTTGAGATGCCTTTAAGATGGAGGTGAGGGTGGATCTAGTGATCCTAGACCATAAAGGACTTAAAAGAACCCTCTTGGACTTCAATATGTTCATGATAATTGAGATGAGGATGGGATGAGTGAACATATACCTTTCAATGTGACTAAGTCTAGGTGGATAGACCATAGGATGACTGAGATTAGGTTGGGTGAGCAAACTGAGCTTGAGGAATGAGATGGATCATGGGTCATCTCTCTACTGTTTCCTATGTAGTGAGACCTCATGTAGCTGGAAAGGACATGATATTGAGTTGACAAAGTCAAGGGATGCGACGTCTTAGTGGGTTGGGTGTTAACCCAATACCCTGAATAAGACTGAGGACCCATGCGAGGGTGCCTCTACTATGCTGAGACTAAGATGACATAGTGGGTACCCTATTGATATACCAACCCTGAGCATGTGTGAGTGGGTGTTATCAGATGTCCCTATGAATCCCATGCTTGGTTGGTGAGCCTAAGGATATGTATACAGTGATGATGGGTGTGAGAATTTGACCAACCATGTGTTTCTTCTTATTGGGTCATGGGAAGTGCCTTTGGGGTTACTGGAATAGTATTTGACAACCATAGTTATAGAGATGGGTATATGGTTGGGCTTCCATGATTTGTAGAATTTTTTTTATGGAGTCGCCATAAAATTAGAACTCAATTTTGGATTCACCATATATTTGGGGCTCATATATAATAGGTGTTTTCATGGATTTGGAGCCTAGATCATAGGGATACTATAGAAATCATTCCCAGAGTCTAGAGGACACTAATAAGGGATGAATAGGATTAGGATCCCAGATGATAGGGCTACCATGGGACTCATCCTCATAATAAAGAAGATATCATAGGGGTTTCCATTGATTTGGAGCCTAAATAATAAGGACACCATGGGCCTCATACCTGGAGTCATGTGGATGATAGGGGATAACCTGGATTAGGAGTCCAGATTATAAGACTACCATGGGATGTTTCCCCAGAGTCATAAGGATTGGCCATTGATACCATGACTGTCGAGAATTCATGTTACTTGGGATGCATGATCTTTAAGACATGCGTAGAGACAACCTAACACTGGCTGAAGTAGGTATGGTCGATAAAGGATATAGACCTAAGGATTGATATTAATTTATTTATTTTTAGAATTTATTTATTTAATTTATTATAGAACATAACATGAACATATCAAAAAATATGTTGGTTAGTACATGACCATGTTGGTGGTGCCCTACTGAGTTTTTACAACACCCTGATTAGGCTGCCACTACACTTGGGTGCCTGAGCAGATTTTCACTTGGTTGTAGGCATATGTTGGGATGAGTCCAGTGATAATGTGGCTGAGTGGGATAACTCATATAGTATCAGGAGACCCGATGAGGTTTAGATAAGAGATACAGGGGACCCTTTTTTTATTTATTTTATTTTTGCATGTATGTGTAACAGGCCCAATGGGTGTTCAATGTTTGTAGGGAATGTATATTTGGACCTATATGGAATTTCATTTATTATTTAGCTTTTCTATCTTTATTTATTATTATTTATTTATTATTTACTACTCTAGATAGTTTTTGGTTATTTAATTTTTATTTCACACACTGATATAAGGGCTATAGTCTCTGAACAATACCACCTTAGAACCTCATTATTAGATGGACACCTTTGGAATATGGTGAGGTGTTCCCAAGGTCATGTGGTGAACTTGTACAACTATTATTAATAGAGTGAGATAGGGTAGGTCATTAAAACCGACCATGCTGTGTCTATGGATCTAATTATGAAGTAATAAAAAATATGAAATGATTTATTCTAGATCATTGATTTGTTCCAAGATAGTAATGTATTATAATAATAATTATCATTATAATCTTATGACCATGGTACTATCTAGGATTTTGAGTTTATAACATATGAAAAATAAGAGTATACTTGGGGAATTTTCTCTTTATAGTTTTACTCAAAGTGATGAAATCACAGAATGTAGAGTAGCCATAGACAATAATGTGGTAGGCCCAATGACTATTAACACAACTTAGTAGAATAATGAACATAATGTGAGAGATAATGATTTGATAAATATTAGTAGTTGGATATAGTTCAAGTGGGATACTTTTGGAATTAACACCTTTAAGAAAAATGATTTAATTACTTTAAATTACTATTATATTAATAAATATCTTATTATATAATGATTTTTTTTCAATATAGTAATAGTTTTATAATATCCTTAGAGTATTTGTCACATTAAAAGATAATAGTTTTTCCTAGATATAATGACAATAGAGACCCCAACCTCAGTATCCCAGAGCTGGTCTTTACTTTATTACATTAGTACAATATACAAGGAATCACATCCCGAAGGAACAAATAATTTATTAGTCTTGGTAACTGGATACATACTTGAAATTATTATAACAATTGAAAACATAAAATACACAAAGTAATTTCTTTGAGAATGATATTATACATCATATTGTATCCCTACATATCAATCAAAAAACACTTCCTAGTATCCTGGAAAAAATAAAACATAATAAATGGGTGATCTCAAATTCTCAGTAAGGGTAAGCTTATAATAGAAGTTATGAATAAATAATGAATAATAAATATGGAAAGGTAAGTAATTGAAAAAAATTACATTTAATAAATAAATTAATCATAATATGGAAGGAATAAATAATGATCAAAGAATTCCATATAAATAATAACATTTGAAAAATTTACCATGTATATTTTAACTAATTGAATAGTCACATGGAATATCAATAACTAAATACATAGTAATGAAATGCATAATAATGAACATATAAAACATACCATCGAGGCCCTATTACATGAAATCTAAATAAATGGGTAAGGCCTCAGGAAAAACCCAATGTAGTTTATCTCAGGATACCTACCGATGCATCGAGGGGCTATCTCTAACCGGTCCCACCTATTACTTACTATGTCCAATGCATCACTCTATGAAAGGGGTGAAAAATAATCAACATAAATATTCATATTTAAATTAACATACAAAATGTAAATACTTTCCCTAATTAATAAACATAATCAAAAACCATCTAGAGTAAAATTAATGGTATCAATATAGTACTTCCTTAGTCAAACTATTCATAAACCATCCAAAGAAATAATACAGATGGTATCATTGGAGTATATCCCCATTAAAGAATAAGTTAATTCAAATGATGTATTTTTATATGGAAAATTATTTTTAAAGATCATTTGGAACATTTCACAAGGAAAATAACCTTTCTTTGAAAATCACCCTTTTTATTTTAAAACTATAAAATCCATAAAATATTGTCAAAATCATTTTATTTAAAAATACATTTTAAAAACTAATAATTTAAAGAATATTATGAAAAAAATTATATTTAGAAAGAACCATGTAAACTTTCAAAGTAATCATCAAATAAATGACATTCCTAATGGCGGGTAATTTTGTACATGCAGTATAAGTTAAAAAGAACACTCCTTTTCATTGTAAAAGAGGTAGAAAAGTTCATCATCCGGAAAATGACAAGAAGATTAATTTCAAAAAAAAAATTTAAAAATTTAAAAATAGGTAAAAATATACTTATTAAATCATTTATATAATTTTAAAACATTTTTATAAAACATGGTTTTGTAAGAAAAATGATTTTTGACTGAAGTGGGAAATAAAGTTATATTTTCTTAAAAAAATTTTCTTAATTATTTTAAGTACCAAAGAGAAAAAATGATACTATTACTTAAAAATTTTCATTAATAACCAGATTATAATAAAATAGAATTATTTTAAGATAGAAATATCAAATAATTCCCCCAAGAGAGACATAAACAAAAACAATCCTTAATAATGATGAGAATGTGAAATAAACCCTTACAACTTTGGCAACCTTTGAATCATAAGACCCATGAAATAAATAACCTAAAATTAAACATTAAATACTAGGAATATAAATAGATTAATGATATACATATCAAAAGTGTCATTATAAACATCATACAAAATAAATAAGTGGCGAATATGACATATGTATCATAGATGTAAAAGTTAGATGAGAAACCATAACCTTGAGTTTGACTCATCATATACATTATTTATCTTAATAAATAATAAAATTATGTTAATTATTTAGTTGATTAATACTTTTTTTCATGTTTATTATTAATTTTATTATAATTATTACCATGTTATATATAATTAATTAATCAATTAAGTTTACGTCAAGTGTTTTGATGATATTTGACTTATGTGACCAAAATGACTTCAATAGGTTTACTATTAGTCTAAATGGTCAATATTTCACTATATAAAGACTGATATTAATGAAAAAATTATCATATTTATACATAAATTATACTTTGAATACCAATCAGGAATTTTGGTTTTGATAAATGAAGTATGTTACAATCATTGAGACGGTAGGCCGTACATATGCATGCGTAATGTTTCAATTTTCCAACAATCATTATGTAATGGAGGTAAGTAATATTTTAACTTTAAAAAATTATCATAATATCATAAATAATATATTATTTATTGAAATATACTTATATATATAATCCATATTGTGTGAAGATGAAAATAGAGTCACATTGCTTTGTGAAGGCGGTAGTCCACACGTACACAAACGATGTTATCATCTTTCTCTGAGTGAAAAGGTAAGAAATAAAATGATATATTTTCTTTTAATAATGATATATATGTCATTAATATCATAATTATTTAATTTATATCACATATATTCATTAAATTTATCCTTATTACCTTCCACATAATACGCTAGTGAAAAACGAATCACATCACTTTGCGAGGTGGTAGTCTGCTGTACACACAAATGACATTATTATATCCCATACATAATGGAAAGAAAAAATGTATATATGATATAATGAATATATATTCATAATTATATTATAAATATTATATATATACTTTATATCCATCATAATACCCAACCATGAGAGGTGTTGATGAAAAATGTGTCACAATAGTTCACGAGGTGGTAGTCCACCGTACACACAAACGACATTATCATTTCTCATTTGAGGGAAGAGGATATAGATATATGTTATGAACATAAAATAATATATTAGTATATTTTATATAATAATATTATTAAATTATCATAAATTAAGAATATTTTAAGGTGTTGGAAGAAGAAATAAAACAAAAAATGCATAGTTAGGAATTTTACCTCTTCTCAAACCGCCTCTTTAAGATTATACATAAAGAATTCATAGAATGGATTTATGACCAAAATATAGCTTCTAGAATTAGGGAATGGAATTTTAAAAGTTATTTGGGTAGGTATTGGATGAACCAAAAGGTTTTTAAGGTGTGACGAATAGAGGAGATGAGGTGGTCTTTTATAAATAAGGTGAGTGACACACTTGTAATTTTTCAAAAGAAAAAGTTGTACCCACATTTTTCAAATTAAAAAAGGTAAAAAATGTAGTATTATAAATAATTATACATTATAAGGTCTAAATAATTCCACAAAATGTGTGATGTACAAGTTTTGGTTCATTTTAACCATTATCTTCTTAGTTTAACCCCTAGTAAACCAGTTTTAACACTACTACGAAACTGGCATTTAACACCACTATTATTTATCAGTGTTAGAAAAAAGTGCCGATGTATGGTATCTTTATCAGCTCTAAATAAATCACTGATAAATCTAACACTTTATTATTACTATATTTTAATTCTCATAAAGGAGTCCTTTATCATTGTTTTTAGCACTGATAAAGGTCCAAATAAATAAAATGAAATAATTAAATAAATAAAAACAAATATGATTTTATTAAAAACAATATTACAAATTTTATTAACTAAATAATTATTTATAAAAATAAATAAATTGATTTTACTATATATAAATTATAAATAATAATAAAAAGTATGTATTAGATATATAGATACGAAAAATTAAAATTAAACAAATTAGAATTAAAAATAAGTAAATTGAGAAAAATATTAAACATTTTATTAATTAGATGATTATTGATAATTATAATAAATAGTATATATTAAATATATAGTTATATATTAATGTACATAAATATGATTTATATATTAAAAAATATTTATATGCTACATTTAGTGAATAATGGTTTATAATTAAAAAATAGTATGAATTAAAAATAATGACTAATTTCATAGAGTAATGGGCATATAATTGAATGTCTTTTGATTTTTAAATTTAATATAGATCAAATGTTTGTTTTATTGATTTCACATATATGTAATTAATGTATTTTTATATACAATGCACATGCACAAAAATTATCAATTTTTTCAATATTATTAAAGTGTACATATTTTTAATTTATCCATTTTCACTCATTTTTAACACGCATGCACTTGAAATTGGATATTCATTAATAATGTTAAAAAAATATAGGTAAAAAAATATCTGTAAAAAAATATTTATAAAAAAATATTTATAAATAAAAATATTTAAAAATGTACATACAATATTTATAAAATTATATTTTTATAATTATAAATAAATAAATATTTTTTAAAAGTATTTATATAATTCTAAATAAATAATTATATATATTTAAATAATTATAAATAAATAATTATAAATAAATAATTATAAATAAATAATTATATATATTTAAATAATTATTAAATTTATAATAAATTTACTTAAATAATGAATATATTTACTATATATATATATATTATATATATATAATTATATAAATATATATAATAATATAAATATTATTTTTAAAAAATATTTATATAATTATAAATAAATATATATTTAAATAATTATAAAATTATAATAAATATATTTAAATAAGGAATATATTTACTATATTTATATTTTAAGATATTGATTAAGTGTGTATATATATATATTTACATTTTTTATTTATAATTATAATTATAAATATTTTATCAGTTCTTAAGTAATAAGGACTAATAAAAGAAATCTTTATCCGCACTTTTTTAGCACTAATAAAGACCTACCTTTATTAGTGTTAAAAAAGTGTTAATAAATATGCCTTTTATATGCCCTTAAATAATAAGCGCTAATAAAAGGACTCTTTATGATCCCTTTTTTAAAAGCACTGATAAAAATGTCCCAATCTAATTAAAATAACATAACCTATTGTGAAGCCTTCAAGGGTACTTCTCATTCATTATCCCCTTTCTCCAACCCCGATTTTCTCTCACCTTTCCCTCAATCACTTCACCCTAAGGTCCCAGATCTATTTAATGGTGTTCCGAATCTTTCGATCTCGACCTTAGAGTAGAATGTGTCATTAGATATTCTTAATATCACCTTGATTTTACATTTTAAGCAGCATCACCCTTCGGTGAACACCTTTGATAGGTTAATATTCAAGTCTTGGGGGTTACAAGATTGAGCAATGGTAGGTCTGCTCGATAAAAGAAACATCCTGATTTGGTTTTCTTCGGAGGAAGATCTGGTCAGGGCTTGGTTCAATTCCCCCTATAGGTGCAACGACTTTCAGTTCTATCTCTTCAGGTGGATATATGACTTCCATATGAAGCGAGAAATTCCAACACCATCAATTTGGGTTAGTTTCCCCAAGCTCCCATTAGATTTTTAAAATCCAGTGATTATACACATGCTAGATAATCTCATTGTTAGATATTTATGTTCTGATAGTAGAACTCAGTAAGTTTCTCACCCAGTTTTTCCTCTCATTTGCATGGAAGTTTATGTCTTGAGAGTGCCTACATATTATATTTGGATTATAGTGGGGGAAGAATTTTGATGCAAGAATGTTGTGTGGTGTGAATCGTGGGTCAATTTTTGTGGTTCTTATAAGAAATTGGGTCATTATACACTTACCGGTTGGCGAGGGACTAAGAACCTTTAACACTAATAGGTTGTGGTTTTTGGAGATAACTACAAGGTCTTAAAGCCTATTGTTGGTGAAAAGATTATAGGGAAAATTTAGCTGGATGTTTCTACTGACCCATGAAATGAAAAGGCTGTTCAATGAGAGTCTCAGGGGGGTGCATCTACTTTGTGAATTAAAGATAAAATCACACAGACCAACTCGAATCACACAAACCCACTGCCTCCTATTGCTCAAACATCATCTGACATCCAATTATAGTTAGGGTTTCCAAAACCATCGAGATCTGGATCCAAGGGTCTCATATTTTATTCAACCTATAGAGGAAGTCCTGTGTTTTCCTTTATAGGTTTTTATTTTCTTTCTGTATTTTTCATTTCAAGATTTGGATATAAGGGTTTCGTATTTTCCTTTGTAGGTTCCAATTTTCTTTATGTATTTGTGCTCCAGTTTTTGTATACTATTTTTATTTGTTTATGATCCATTGTTTGGTTGAATACTGTTTTGGATAACCTATTTTTTTCTTTTTAAATTTTTCTTTTATATAAATTTTCTTTGTTGTCTACATCTATACCCTAACTTGCTCTCTAAGATTAATTTTTTCACTATTTTGAAATCTTATAAAATCATATCTATTTCATAGATAAATCAATTAAATAAATATTTATTCCACTGTATAAATAGTATATATTTTGGATATAAAAACCTTAAATGAAGGAGCAAATTGATTTAGATGTGTATGGGATATACATTTCAAGAATTGGTGTATTTTTCTCATTTTTTTGATATATCTTATTGATGTGTATTATTAATTTATTATAAATTATTTATGGACCTCACTAGAATATCAAGTATGGGTCAACATGTATTAGATGGCCTCCCTAGAATCCTTAGATTTCTACATCATTTGTTCCAAAAAATAGAATGGAAGTTATCAAATTCTATACATTAGAAATTATTTTTAGGTATTCATCATTTAGGTCTATATATACTTTTTAGGTCTATATATATAATTAATCAATTTTAATATAATTTATAATTAAACAACTAATAAAATATTGTAAACTCATGTTACTTTCAAAATAATAAAATTAGGTAACTATATATACATTTTTTTAAAATAATTAAAATTTCCAAAATTTAAATAATTATATTTTATAAACAATTACCCACAATAATAATTATTTATAATTAAAATAATTTAAAAATAATTATTAATAGTATTTTTTTAGTTTCATTAGAAAAAATAGTATTACATATTTATATATCAAATAATATATTATATATTTAAATAAATTTAAATATGATAAATAATATACATACATATATATAATTATATTCAAATAAAGTTACTAATAATATATATATATATATATATAATATATAAAATATTTAGGTAGATTCACTTTATTTATCTATGTATTGAATAAGGAGTGACCTCCATTTTATAGTTTTTGATTGTGGAAGGCATGAACCCTGTTCCGGTTTATTGCCTATTAAGGTAAGTGTGAAAGAAGTACACGCCTCCAACGACCTCTTTTTCGAATAATATAAAACCCTATAAATTTTTTAATAAAATAAAACCTATTAAAAAAACAAGTTTTATCGAAAAAACATAAAAAAAATCCTCAAACAATTATTTTATTAAATTTTTATTCAGATCCTTTTGGAAAATTTCGAGGATAAAAATGAAAGTAATTCATCATTAAATCTGACTCCATGTCAAATAAAATAAATTAATTTCAATAATATACACTCATTATCTGAAATTACACTATAGTAACCCAAGAACCCCAGGCTGCGCAGAACTACAGTTACATATTCTCATTCTTCTGTCTCCACCCTCTCCATTTCTTTCCCACCCTTCACTCTATCATTTCTTTGGTTGTGTGGAGCTTTTATCTGGAAGGAGTTGGTGGAAATGGAGGTATAGAGTTAATAACTAGTGTCAATGGTGTAATTATCACTAATGGAAGGCATTTCACCTTTTAGATAACATAATTAAGTAAAATTTCCATCCTCATTTGTTTCATCTCCTGAATAGTTATTATTTCATTTTATTGTCTTGAGACTCATCCCCCATATCATTTATATTTCTTGTACTAATCTAAGAATTAGTCACCCAATGTATGACTATTGCTTAGATTATTTCAATAAACATAGGTAAATTTCCATAAGATATGGAGAATGTGTGTAAAAAAAAATCAAATGATTACTGTTTGGGAGATGAGCTGATGAGGATGACAACTATACTTCATTTTGTTCTCTAAAAGGGGAAATGTCTCCCATTTGTGAGATTTAAACCATTAAAACTAGTTATTAACTCGACACCTCCATTGAAAAAAAATCCATCTAGATAAAATCTCCACACAATGAGAGAAAATATAGAGTGAAGGGTTGGAAATAAATTGAGATGGTGGATACAGAAGAATCAGAATAGGCAACAACAGTGCTGCACAGCTCGGGGGTCTTGGGTTGCTATAGTGTAATTTCAGCTGATGAGTGTATGTTACTAAAATTAATTTATTTTATTTGATATGGAGGTAGAGTTAATAATGAATTAATTTCATTTTTATCCTCGAAATTATCCACAAGGGTCCAAATAAAACTTTAATAAATTAATTGGTTGAGGAGTTTTTAATGTTTTTTCGATAAAACTTGGGTTTTTAGTAGGTTTTATTTTATTAAAAAAATGATAGGGTTTTATATGATTGGAAAAATATTTTTATGGAGGTTTTTAATTCTTTAACACTTAGGGAAACAATCCATAAGTCATTTGATATGTGTAAGATTATCCGCACCTCAGTTCAATGCACGATATGACTGCTATGACTCAATGTGTCCATTATCAGTTTAAAATTGATAGTTTAGTTCAAAAAATGTCACTCAATGAAAATAAATAAAACATACTTGGATTTTAATATTAATTTATGACATCGATTCATAATTCTTATGTGACATGTAGGAATTGGTCTCACATAAAACCAATACACGATTTGATCAGTATAGGTCAAAGTGAGTGTTTCCAGTTTAAAACGACATTTCAGTAAAAAAATGACATACTTAAAACTAAGAAAAAACATTTTGATTATTTTTATACTTTAGTATAATGATCCATAAGTCATTTTAGATGTGTATGAATCAGTTGTACCTCAATCCAACGCACAGTGTGACCAGTATGACTCCAAGTGCGTCTTTTTATTTTAAAATGACATCAATTTTTATAAAAAGGACAACTAGCCTACTCAAAACTGAGAAAAAGCATTAATATTTTTTTATACTTTATTTAAATGATACATAAGTCATTTTTCAAATATAGGAATCAACTGTACCTCAATATGATGCACGGTGTTCCCGGTATGACTCAATGTGTCCGTTATTAGTTTAAAATCATCAGTTTAGTTAAAAAAATGACACTAATTGAAAATCAAGAAAACATGCTCATATTTTCTTGATAATTTTTGAAATTGATTCATAAGTCATTTTTGATGTGTAGTAATTGGTCTCATGTCAATATGATACACGATGTGATCAGTATGAGTCAAAGTGCGTGTTTCCAGTTTAAAATGACATTTTAGTAAAAAAAATGTGATGTACTGTGAACACATTAAGATTATTTTGATACTTTATAAAAATGATACATAATTCATTTTTGACGTGTAAGAATTAGATGAAACTAAATACAATATATGGTGTGATTGACATGAATGAAAGTGCATCTTTTTTATTTAAAAATGGCATCAATTTTAGTTAAAATGACAACTAACCTACTCAAAACTGAGAAAATGCATTTAGATTGTTTTGATACTTTAGGAAAATTATCCATAAGTCATTTTTGACATATATTAATCAAACACACATCAATATAATACAATATGTGTCTGGTATGAATCAATGTGTCTGTTATTAGTTTAAAATCAATATTTTAGTTTAAAAGTGTCACTCACTCAAAACTGAGAAAATGCACTCGGATTATATTTATAACTTTGAAAAATGATTAATAAGTAATTTTTGATGTTTATGAATTAGTATCAAATCAAAATAACACATGATATAATTTATATGATTCAAAGTACATGTTTCCAATTTAAAATGACATTTTAGTAAAAAAGACAAGCGACGTACTCAAAACCAGGAAAACAGATTCGAATTGTTTTGATACTTTAGGAAAATGATCCATAAGTTATTTGAGATGCATAGGAATCATCCTCACCTCAATCCAACACATGGTGTGATCAGTATGACTCTAAGTTCATTTTTTCTATATATAAGTATCATTTTAGTTTAAAACGCGCATCATATATCCAAAACTGGGCAAACGAGCCTAGATTGTTTTCTATTAATTTAAATTAGGAATTCATACCTTATTTTGTATATTTTGTGGTGTTTTTGGTGCTATGTTGGTGGGGGTAGTGTGCTGTAATAGAACACTACATTATTCCCCTTTACTGGTTCTTGAGAAAGAGTTGATAAAGCGGTACTTTAGCAGTGCTTATAAAAGCGCTGATAAAGGAGACCTTTATGAGAACTTCTATAAGAATTGATAAAGGAAAAATTTATCAATTATTTGTTAGCATTGATAAAAGACTAAGGATTTGAACCTCGCTCTAGTAGTCAGCATTTCTCTAGCGCTGATAATGTCCATTTTTGGTGCTGTTAAAGACCTATTTTTATAGTAGCAATTTACCTTAACCGTGGTAAATATTTTTTTACTATTTTTACTATCGGTTATGGTAATAAATTAATATGAACTTATTAGATAACATAAATTATTATTATTCTAAATATTGAATCATTTTTTCCAAATTCAATTCACATAAGCAAAAAAATTTAATTTAAAATTAATCCCACAAACGCGATGAGAAATCAGGTTTTCAAAGAGAAAATGTTCAAAATTTTACAATGTTCTTATATCAAAATTCAATATAAAAATGATTCCAATGACATAAATTTGATATATATATATATATATATATATATAATTTCACTAATTATACTTTAAAACCAATTTTTAATATAATTTATCATTATAAATAATTTAAACAAAAAGGCAGTTTCCAATTAAAATTCAATATTTTTCAGTATTCATCAAAAAATAAATATTTTCAGAAAATTATAAAATATTAAACCCAATATAATTTTTAAATGATTATTTCATAAATGTTTTTTATTTTTTCAAATAAATTTTATATAAGTGGTAAAAATTAATTATAAATTATTTACGCAAAGCCAAACTAGACTGTCTTTTAAAAAAATACAGTTTTTTAGAAAATATTTCTTTTTATTTAAAATTATTCTTATATTATTTATAATCAATAGATAACCATTTAATTTATTTTATACATATTAAAACCATATATTTTATTTATTTATTTAGTATTATTCAAAATTTTTCCAACTTAACGACATGGTTATAATGATAATGATTAAATAATAATGTTTTAATATAGTATCTCATTTCATTCAAACTTGGTGTTACATGAATTGAAATATATTAAATAGATTAAATTTATTTAAAAATAAATATATTGTAAAGTCTTAGGGTGTTACATTTTCTTCTAATATTTGTGTTGTGTGTCATACATGCTATCAAACATTATGTTTCTATTTTAAAATTTCAGGGGTGTTATATTCACCCCCTTAAATAAATTACATCCTTTCAATTTAATTTTGATCTTATTAATCAAGGGGTCAACATTTGAAAATACCTTTATTGATATATTGCATCATTAGATGGATTTATAAAACATCCTCATGATAAGATAGAAAGAGAAGTACGAAGTTCATATGAAATAACACATAACTAGGTTTCTTTATAGGATACCATTGGTGTAAAGTAAAGTTATAGACATGGAATAAAATCATAAATAATTATAGAGAGTGATATAAGTCATTAATAATTATAAAGTGAATGATCAATAGAATTTTAACAACCCCAAAACTATAAATATTTGATGATTTAAAAGACCATAAGTTTAATATAAATGAAGGTATTAAGAAAACATTTTGTTTTAATATCCTTTTCCCATAGTTGAGGGATTACATAAACATATAGAAAGAGAATACTTGATATATTTAGATTTCATATAAAAAATTTCATATTTTTTATGCTTCGATCATTCTATAATTAATTTATTACTTTAAGAAATAAATATCCAAGCTGATTTTTTATGTCTGGAGCAATAAAATGAACTTTTAACAGATCATAAGGTCCATAAAAAAGTGAAAAGTTTTTCTATCTATTTATAAATATTTTCCAAAACCAAAATGGTTATCAAAAGTTATCCAATATAATACATTAATATTTAAACCTCAACAGTAATATAACTGGCTCTACATTAGTATTTATCCATCAAATCATTTAACTAAAAACAATGAAATATTAACTAGGACATCACATAAGTTAGTGGTAGATACTAAACCATTATCATCCTTCAGTTGTGGGTTCAAGACCTGAAGTCTTGATAGATGTGATGGGTTGTCACCCAACATGTGGATTTTCCTTTTTATAAAAACATATTATTATAATTCATATAATGTTTCCCAAATTGTAATAACCCATAATTACCTCAACATCAAAGATTAGATAAATAGTTAATGTTACCAATACCTTTATAAAAAACTCTTTATCATTATTATCTCAACATCGATTACATATTAAGGGTTATCCTCTATAAATCATGTGTTTTCCAAGAAGTTTGAATTTCCACTGAATCAATTTTCTTGGACATTGGTACCATTTTACATATGACATCAAATCCTTAATGAAATAATACTGTAGTACAATAATTATAAATTTTATAATTCTTATAACTATAATATCATTGATAAAATACTCCTATAACATAATTCTGGAATCTATACACAATCACATTAATCATTTCACTTCATCTGGGGTAATAACATAATCTTGACCTTGATCGCTTAGTTTTTTTGAGGTATATTCCCTTGATAATTGGGGAATTCATTTTTGTAGTTCCAAATCACCTTATATTTAAAGCATTGATCATTGGATATTTATTTATTATCCTTACAATCATGAGAACAATTTTATTTTTCTCTACACTTAAAGAAAGATCCATTTACTTTTAATGATATACCAAATTGTTTCCTTCCCCAATTATCACATGTTGAGAAATCATAGTTTCCCTTCTCTACCTTATCCATTTTTGGATCATCTGTCCTCTTCCTCTCTCACTTCCCTTTGAAACCATAACAATTATAGAAATTATTTCTCTATATTTATAGCACATGATACTATGTCCTCCTATGATGAGAATGTTTATAAGACTAGTTAACTTCAAAATATTAGCTTAATATCATTAAATAAATGATCATTCTTACTCTTTGGATTATGTAAATTGTTACAATTCCCATAAATTTTTCTAGGAACAATTTCTAAATGATGGAATAGAATATATTTGATCATAACTTTATGAAACATAATGTATAATCCCAAACCAATGAAACACTTAACATAAATTGAAAAATTAATGCATATCTAATCTCATAATCATAAACATGGTTTCTTTGTGGATATATTTATTTTCAACTCCTTCATAAGGTTTTTTAAATAAAATTTTATTTATCTTAAGAATACCCCCAGATATTGACAAACCAGGTTGAATAGTAAGGCCCATTTTCATGCACTAGGTGATGATCAGATCAATCCCAATGTGCCCTTTTTGAAGTTATTACACCTTGGTACATCTGTTCTATAACTATATCTACTTGTAGTATCTAGACAAGGATGTATTTTCTATTAAAAACCATATAATATCTTCCTAATCAAAATATTATGTTGTTCTTCCATACATATCCTCAAAGTCTATCATAGGGTAATTTTCCATAATCTATGTTTTTCTAAATATAGTTCCCAAGGTTTTTACTAAAATTCCTCTGATACTAATTGTAGATACCCCAACCCCAATATCCTAGAGTTGGTGTCTACTTTATTACATTTTCATAAGATACAAGGAATCACATCCTATAAGACCAAATAGTTTAATAGTCTTGGTAAACTAAATACATAATTGAAATTATTATTACAATTTAAAACATAAAATACACAAAGTATTTTCTTTGAGAACACCATTATTCCTCATAGTTTATCCTTTAATATCAATCAAAAAACACTTCCTGGTATCCTGGAAAAAATAAAACATAATAAAGGTGTATTCTCAGAAGCTGAATAAGGGTAATCATACATCAAGAGATACGAATAAATAAGTCATAATCAGTATAGAAAGGTTAATAACTTAAACACATTCCATTTAATCAATAACCTGATCATAATATGACATGAATAAATGATGATTAAATTGTTCCATATAAATAATCACATGATCTTGAAACCTTAACCTTGAATATTCTATCTAATTGAATAATCATATGGAATATAAATAACTAAATACATTATGATGGACTGCATAATATTGGACATCAAAAACATACTGTCAATGCATTGTGCCAAGGAATATAAATAAATGGTTAATGCCTTATCCAAAACCCAATAAATTTTGTCTCATGAGACCTACTGATGAATTGAGGGGATATCTATAACTAGTAAACACCTATCACTTACTAAGTCTAATTCATTACTCATATTAAAGGGGTGAAACATGTTTGGACTTTCAGGTCATGTTTCTTAAAGGCATATATACCCCTATTTCTTGTATGGATTCCCTCTATACCCATTTCTCAAAAGGGGTTTCTTATTTTATATTCAATAAGGGGTTCTTTAACCTGTACCTATTAAAAAAACTTAAACAAAAACCATCAAGAGTAAGATGAATGGTATCAATATAGTAATTCCCCAATCAAACTGATTATAAAACATCTAGAGAAATAATAAGGATGGTATCATTAGAGTATATCCACATTAAATAATAAGTTACATAAAATTATTTCTTATTATATGGAAAATTATTTTTAAAGATCACTTATAACATTTTTTGAGTAAAATAACCTTTCTTTGAAAATCACCTTTTAATTTTAAACTAAAAAATTCATAAAATATTTTCAAAATAATTTTCTTTGAAAATCACTTTTAAAAACTAAGTATTTCCAGAATATCATGAAAAAAAATTCGTTAGAAATAATCATGTAAAATTGTGATGGAAGCTTCAAATAAATCATGGTCATGATGGTGGGTAATTTTGTACATTCTGTATAAGTTAAACAGAATATTCCTTTTGAAATAAAAAAGGTTAGAAAGTTCCTCATTTAGAAATTTTCAATAAGATTCCTTTCAAACCATTTTTTTAAAATTAAATAATGGGTAAAAAATTTTAATTTTTTTTGAAAATGTTTTAGAAAACATGGTTTTGGAAGAAAAAGGATTTTCGTCCAAAGATAGAAATAAAGTCAGATTTTCGTAAAAAAATTCCTTAATCATTTGAAGTACCTGAGTAAAAATGGTATTATTACATGAAAAAGTTAATTTAAAACTAGAGGAGAATAAAATAGGCATAGTTTAAGATAAAAATATAAAATATAATGAGATTATAAAATAAACCATTACCACTTTGGTAACTTTTAAATCATAATCCACATGAAAGAAATAACTTCAAATGAAATTTTAACCACCATGAATAAAAATATATTCATGATATAACATATAAAAAGGGTTATTATATGCACCACATAAAGGAAATAAGTGTTGAATATGACATATGTCTCATGGAAGTATAAGTGAGATGATAAACCCTTACCTTGAGTCCGAATCATCATGTATGTTATTTATCTTATTGAATAACAAAATTATGTTAGTTATTTAATTGATTTATAAATTTTTTAATTTTTATTATTAATTTTATTGAACTTATTAACATGTTATATACAATCACTTAGTCAATTAATTTTACGTTGAGTGTTTCGATGATATTTGACTTGTGCGTCAAAAATGACTTCGGTAGGTTTTCTATTGGTCTAAGTGGTCATTATTTAAACATATCATGAAAAATAATCATTAAATAATTATCATATTTATACATAAATCAATCTTTTAAGACTAATAATGTAATATGGTTTTGATAAATTAAGTACTATATGATCATGGAGATGGTAGGATGTACATACACATGAGTAATGTTTCCATTTTTCAACGATCATTATAGAAAGGAGTTAAGTAATATTTTATCCTTAAATAATGATAATAACATCAAAAATACCAATTATTTAATTAAATATACTTATATATATTATACATGTGGTGTGGTTATGAAAAGAGAGTCACATCGCTTCATGAAGGTGGTAGTCCACATATACACGAACGACGCTATCATATTTCAATGAGTGAAAATGTAAGAAAGAAATTGATATATTATCTTTTAATAATTATAAATATGTCATGAATATAATAATTATTTAATTTATATTATATATATTCATTAAATTTATCCTTATTACCTTCCATGTAAATCATTAGTGAAAAACGAATCACATCACTTTGTGAGGCGGTAGTCCACTGTACACACAAGTGACATTATCATACCCCCTTCAGAATGGAAATTAAAATAGAATATATGATATGATGAATATAGAGGTATAATTATATTATAAATATCATATATATAATTTATATCCATCATAATACCGAATCGTGATAGGTGTTGATGGAAAACATGTCACATCGGTTCGTGAGGCGATTGTCTGCCGTACACATAGGCAACATTATCGTTTCCCATTTACGGTAAGAGGAGAAGGATATAGGTCGTGAATATACCATAATAAAATCTTAGTATACATTATATAATTTTGTTATTAAATAATTATAAATTAATAATATTGTAAGGATGTGGAATAATAAATAAAACAAAAACGCATAGTTAGGAATTTTACCTCTTCTCGGACCACCACTTTAGGATTATACCCAAAGTATTTATAGAAAGGATTTATGACAAAAAAGGATTATATGATGAGGGTATTGAAGTTTTAAATTTATTTTCATAAGTATTGGAAAAACCAAAATGGTTTTAATGTGTAAATAAGAGAGGAGATTGGGTAACATTTTATAAGTGAGGTGAGTGACACATTTGTAATTTTTGATAATAAAAGGGTGTATCCACATTTCTCACATTCAAAAAGGGTAAATATAGTGTATTATCTAGAATTATAAATTTTAAGGTATCAATATTTCCATAAAATTTGTGTTGTAGAAGTTTTGGGTAATTTTAACCCTTATATTCTTATTTTAACCCGTAGTAAATCAGTTTTTACCTTAATCACGGTAAATAATTTTTTTTATGTTTTTACTACAAATTATTGTAAAAAATTAAGATGGAATTATCATATAATATAAATTATTATTATTATTATAAATATGGAATCAAAATTTTCATATTCCATTCACATAAGTGAAAAAAGTTAATTTAAAATTAATCTCATAGAGGTGATGAGAAAGCGGAGTTTCAAATTGAAAATGTTCAAAAGTTTTCAAAGTTTTTATATCAAAATTAAATATAAAATTTTTTATAGTGACCTAAATTAGATTAATATATATATAATTGAACTAATTTTACTTTAAAAATAATTTCAAATATAATTTAACTTTAAAAAAAATTTAAATGAAAAGACATTTTTCAATTAAAATTCAGAATTTTTCACTATTCATCAAAAAAATTAATATTTTTAGAAAATTATCAAAAATTAATCATTAGATAATTTTGATTTTATGATTTAAAAAATTATGTTTATTTTTTCAAATATATTTTATTAAATTGTTAAAAATTAATTATAAACTATGAACGCAAAGTGTGATGAGACCACCTTTTAGAAAAATACAATTTTTCTAAAAACATTTATTCTTATTTAAAATGATTATTATTTTATTTATAATCAATATATAACCATTTAATTTATTTTTATACATTTTTAAACCAAATAATTTTTATAATTTATTTATTACTATTTATACCCGCTAACTTAACGACGATGTTATAATGGTAATGTTTAAATAATAATACTTTAATAGAGTATCATGTTTCATTCAAACACAATGTTGCATGCATTGAAATATATTGAAGAGATTGGATTTATTTAAAAATAAATATATTGAAAAGTCTTAGAGTGTTAAATTATCTTCTAATCTTGGTGTTGTGTTTCATACATTCTATCAAACATGATATTTATTTTTTAAAAATCTTGATGTTTTACATTGTGAACCTAGAGATATTATACAAATATTATGAAACACATGACCCATGGTCTAGATAACACCTATCTAATGTGACACAAATAATTTTTGACTATTTAGTGATGGAGGCTCATAATACATCGATAATGATTCTTATGAATTTCTTACTTGGTGACTTCTAATAAGGGTGGTCATGTGGAAAAACTCACCAATAGTAATTCCATATGTTTACATGTCATTGGATATTCTTATCTATGAAAATGTGTATTGTTACTTATACTTGAGATTATTATTAATTTATTTAATGAATCATGAACTTTTATATATAGATAAAAACCTTTATTACATATTCTCACAACAAGGTAACATACGTTCTGTGCATTATAAGTGATATAAAGTTATTTGAATAATTAAAAACAAGTTTTTACTTTGCAATTTAATAAAAGAAGATATCCCTAACCCTTTAATTGAAATTTATCCATTTAAAAAAATCCTTATCCATGCAATTTTATAGATTAGTCTGTTTTAGAAATTCAAAGAAAGATAAATTAATAATATAGGGTGATGACATGAGTGTGTATCTTTCTAGATGAGATATCATGATAAAAGAATTATATTACACATTAGAGTTTACAAGAAGGTTTTTTGTTGCATAATTTACTTATTTCTCTATAGATGAATTTATGTGTATCTAGACACTAATCTTTAATATTAGGTAAGATCACTTAGTTTCACTAAGAAAGTGTCCTAGAGGGTTACACACTAAGTGTATCCAAAATCTTATTAAATTCTATTAAGTTTAATATTAAGAAAATATAAATATTATTTTTGGTTTTTGAAATAATAATTATTCAAGTAAAGTTTATAACATAAATTCAATCATGATATATTCAAGTTTAGAATAAGTGATTTAAATTTTATCTCTTTTTTATTTATTTATAAGGTAATAAATAAATATTTATTTTTCCACCAGTTTAGTGAATAGATTAATATAAATATCTATTAGTTAAATATATATCAACACAAATATTTATTCACTAATTTATTTAATATAATATTTTTTTTGAGTGAGTATATCAAGGGGGGGGGGGGAAGTGAGTATCAAATAATTTTTTTTGTTCAAAACAAGTTTAAGTGAAATCACCAAAATAATTAAAGATAGACTTGTTAATAAAAATAAAAGATCGATATAAGTTTTGATATTTAAAAATATTTTTCAAAGAGTGATTATATATCAGTTAAAATAAAATGAAACTATTTTAAATTTTTAAATCAATTAACTTAATCAAAATCTTATATAAACACAAATTAACATAAATTATCAAAGTGGTGGTTTTGTTTATAGTATAAAACACATTCAATTTAATTCATTAGAATGAAACAAAACTAAACATAATGTGGAATAAAAACAAGATGTTCAGTCTCAAGATGATACCTAATCTTCTCCACTTGGAAATCACCCACTACCAAGCAAATTATATAAAAATAATCTTTATCCACAACCTAGACCGGGTATACTCAATAGAAAACCATCTGTCTAGAACACATAGAGAACTCTTCCACAGTAACCATGAGAAAATAATAAACACATGCCACACAAGGACCTATTCCACAATACCATGGGTAAAAAAAGGTGATAAAGGTTAAGAAGATATCATATATCTTGCAATTATAGTTTAGGAGTCAGTGTGTGATTAATAAACAAAGTTAATTACATGTTTCTCAAAATGTAAAGGCAATAAGAATAAAGATTAGTATAAATAAGTTACGAATGAAGTGCTGATTGATCTGATGTTCTCTAAAACCCGAGTCTCCTCGGATGTAGCTTGAAGAGGATCTCAAGTATTTTATCAAGAAACTAAGTATAACATAACATCCTAATATCTCTTTTTTCTATATTTATGAAAGGGTTTGTATGTTCTGTTATCTCAAATCTTTCACAATCAGTCATAGGCAAGATGATTCATGTAAATATCTTCAGTAACTATCCAAATTCTTAACACTCATAGGGTTCTTGTGATATAGTTCCAGATCACTTTAAATGTGTGTATATATCTACATTCAAATGAGGGAGTGTTCTTCTAAATATATCAACAACAATATAAATAAGTATCCATTCGAAGAAAAACCATCTTGATCTTCTATTCCTCATACTGAACGCTGACACAAACCTTAATGCATTCCTACAATAGTTTAAGAACAGTCCTTAAAATAACTCTCAACATTAAATTTGATAATATATCCATTATAAATATTTAATAAAAAATTAGTATAAATAGTGACGGTGACTCTTCTGGTGGTGACTTAAGTTGGTGGTGACTTAAGCTGGCGGTGAGTCAGACAAAAAATGTTTCAAGATGTAGGTAGGTCATAATCAATGGCGACTCATATCAACAACGGCTCATCTCAATGGTGACTTGTCTCATCAGTAGGGCATTTAAACACTTTCTCAAATTTCCATCCTTATGGTGACTAGCCAAATTTCTATCTTGATGTTGAATCATCTCTGATGGTGGGTCTTTCCCATACTTATCCAAATTTATATATTGGTAATGACTCATCTTTGATAGTGGGTCTTTCCCATGCTTAGCCAAATTTCTATCCCAACAGTGACTCATCTCCGATGGTGGGTCATTTCTATACTTAGCCAAATTATCACAAAAATTCCTTATAGTATAAAATGATATCATAAAACATGAAACTAATTAATATCACAATTAACATGATTTTGTTATCATTAAAATCAGGGTTTCAACAATCTCCCCCTTTTTGATGATAAAAAGTCATGACATTTTATAATCATGTAAAGAATAATATTTGGTTTAAAATAGACCGGCTTTAAAATTTAAAATGATACAGTGTTATAAAATAGAAGATAATATAATTAAAATGCTATCAAAGATATTAAATAACAAAATATGGTATGAGAAAAAAAACCATATAAGTAAATACCCATAATTAATGAAGATGGAATCAAAGGGAAAAATTAAAATACATATGGTATAAAAGGTATTAAGTAGAAAATAGTATCATAGTTAAATAGACTAAATACACTTGATATCAAACATATGGTATTAAGAAACAATATAAATGATGGTATCAAAGGACAATAATGATTTCAAAGGATGACATCAGGGTAAAAATAGTAAAGAAATTCCATATTCATTCACCCCCTTTTGGGACTATCAAAAAGTGAAAATAAAAGCAGTAAAGGCAAAGAGACAAAAGATAAATAAGAAGATAATTTCCATTGAAGTCCAAAAATAGATATAATAGAAGGAATACAAAAATTCACTATCAATGAATTAAAATTATAATCTCAATGCTTCTTAGGTTGGGTAGTATGAACAAGAGGTGATTTTCCCTTACCCATGTCAGAATCAGAGGTAACAGAAGGAGAGGATGGATAAGGTAACAGATGTGGATACTATAGGGATAGAAATAGAAGATATAGGGAAAGAGGTAGAAGGTGGAACTGAGTAGGCATAAGTGAATTTGTATCTCAAGTAATAGCTGGCCTAAAGTACTTAATAGTAGTAGCTAGAGGAGTTAGATGAAAAGTCACTGGAAATGACTAATGTGATACAACTGTAGTCCTAGAAACATGCAGAAAAGTTTTCATCATATTGATAAATCCATAATGATTTGAACTCCTCATTCCATGGAACTAAAGAAATATTGCTTCTACTCTATGATAAACTAAAGCACAGGTGTTACTTATTTCAACTGAGATACTCGTTCCTTAAATGATATGGTAATAGGTGGAAACCAAAGTTTCTCAAAAAGAAACTTAAAGTGAAAGTTAATATCATGATTGGTATAAATCCATGAAAGATAATAATTTATTAACTTTCTATGGTTTATATATTAGCTTTTATATCCTTTATATAATCTCTAACCATCATATTCACATGATCAGTGTTATGATGGATTTGTCTCAAACGTTCCTGAGGAATATCTAGAGAAACACCTAAAACATCTAGAAGTTATTCTCTAACCACTATCCTAATCAACTCAACATCAAGAGAAGGATGGGGTGTACTCGAACTAAAATCCATGTAATATATATTCTCCACCCTATCTAAAAAAGCATCTATAAAATCTATTAAATAATATCTCATCTCATCCACTATAGATCGGAAGGTCTCCATCTCATTTTCTAACATCTTTTTCTCTATCTCCACTTAATGAATGCGATGCATCATCTTGGGCTAGATGTGGTGAATAAAAAGCTTAAATAAATATCTATAATCTATCTCACTAAGTTTAGTGACAAGTGTTTGTTGATTTTTCAATAATATTCTAAAATCAAAGTGACACATCTCTCTAAAGGAGTCTAAGTCATCTCTGCTAACTACATCTAAAGGCTCTAGGGTGACGATCAATGAAAGCAAGGATTTAGAGGCAATAGTCGGTGGAACTATAGCCACTAAAGGCTCAGCACTAGCTAGAATATTAGAATAAAATCTTCATATCTCCCCTGAAACATCTATTTTTTTGAACAATAATCCCTTGTGATCCATATCTACTAGAATAGTAGGTCTCTAATCATTCAAGTTAGTATATTCCAAACCAAGTCTAACATAGAAAAGATACTTTTCCCATTCCTCAAAGGATATGACATAAAATCTAGATGAATATACAAATAGATACTTAAAAACTACTGGATTAACTATAGTAGGTTCAATAATAGTAGGATTAATAAATATATGCTCCACAGTCATTTTCTCATCATCTGACTGATCATCACCTTTATACTCAGAAACCTTATGCACATTAGCTATAGGCACTACAACTGTAGGAAAACCATCGTCTCTATCAAGAAGATAAACCGGGTGAATATTCAGTCTTGGGATTCCTACCCCTCAATAAATTCTTCCTTCTCATCTCTATAAGTTTTATCCACACCTTGAACTAAGCTTGGTAGCTCTTCAGATCTAGAAAAAACTGAGAAACCTGGAGAAGAAACAAGTGATTGAGTCATCTCAACATCTCCTGTACCAATGCGGCTATCAGTACCATCATGTTGAGAATCACCATTACTGTTATCTCCATTTCCATTTCCATTTTCCTCACCTTTTTATTCTTCTTCTTCATCTTCTTCATTATCAACATTCTACTCATCACTTCCATTACAATTTTTTTTCATAAGATTTATAATAGATTTTAAACTATTACTCTCCAGAAATCTTGGTTTCTTCCTATTCAATTCCTTATTTTAAAAGAGTATCTCTAATAGAGAGAGATCTATGAGGGATAAGATAACTAAAATAAATAAAAAGAGGACTCTTGGGAATATCCGAGTCACTAACCTCTTTAATTTAAAACACATCATCCTCATCTCCTGAAGAAACAACTTCATCTTATTCTTCATCTGAATACTCAACCACCTCATTTGGATATAATACAGGATCCACATGATTTATTAGCCTAGTAGGGTAATATACCTAATTCAAGTCCTCATAATATGATCAACATCATTAACCCACTACATCTTCTAGGGGTTCCAAATTATCTTCATTCTCTTGAAAATGACCCTTGTAATGCTGAAACCTCTACATTTTACCATGGTTTCTTCTACCCTATCTACTAGTCCCTTGGACTCTAGCATGGTTGAAATGAACTTAGGGTAGATAAGGGATTTTGATCTAGATTATTTCTTGCACATATCCATCATATGATTCATTAAGTATATTTATGAGTTAATCTTATCTTCTATACTCATAATACGTAAGATATATACATCTCAATACCTCATTATGGTGAAATCACCTTTCCTTGGACACAACATATGTTGAATAAACTTGAAAAGCAGATGAATTCACTATCAAGATCAATTGCAAGTGGTATTCTTACTATTACATCTTTATTCAGTTCATCCAAAGCATCCTCATATACAAAATTATCACTTTTATTTGGAATAGATCCTTGGTAGTCATTTGAGACACCTTCATGAGGTACTTTCAAACATCTAGCTGACTTTATTGAAGAGAAAAAACTTTCGTCCATTTATTCTGATTCTACCCCAGTATTCATCTTCCTTAAAGCTAAACTCAACATACTAGTATAATTGATGCAATAACCTAGGATAGAAGGGCCTCCCGTTATTAGAGAACCACTCTACCCATCCCTAGTATTGAAAAAATTTCATCACCATATACTTTCTTGAAAAAAAAACCACTAGATATGAAATTATTTCTCAGGTACAAATATCCAATTTGTGATATTTGAGTTCACTGGATCGACAACTGAATGGATCAACTCTTATTTCTTATTATTTGAAGGATGTGACTCATCGAGAGATGAATCTGTAGCTCATTTCACTCTAACCATGGTGCTCAGCTTGGAAGGTTCAAATGAGGTCAAGGGAAGGATAAAAATGAGGAAAGAAAGGGTCTTGGTGAGGTTTAAAGGAAAAAGGTTTAAGGTAGTAAGCATGAATCAAAATTAGGCAAGTGTATAATTTATATTATTTAGGGAGTTAGGGATTTTTAAATCAAAAAATGAAATAACATTTAAATTTATAAAAAATTAAATAATCTATAAATAATAATTAGTAATGGAGGATTAAAAAAAATGGTGGTTAAAGCACCAATGATGGGTAAAATATCAATGGTTGGTAGAACTCCAATGCTGGGTAAAACTCTAATGCTGGATAAAACACCAATGGTGGGTAAAACTGAAATGGTGGGTAAAAATCCATCGATGGGTAAAAATCCAATGGAAAGTCCCAAAAAATTAAGTTTAACCAAAATTAATCATGCAAAATCCATATTTTATGTAGTTCATTTTCTCAAAATTCAATGTCTTAGTAAAAATATCTGCAAGATGATGCTTAGTGCCAATGTATTCAATAGTAATATCACCCTTTTGAAAACAATCTCTTAAAAAGTGATGTATTTCATCAATGTGTTTTATTCTAGAATGAGATATAGGTTTCATAGAAATGTTTATAGCAATTGTGTTGTCACAATTTATAGGGACATGTCTAAATTAATATCCATAGTCAATAAAGGTGTTTTTTAGCCACAAAATTAGAGCACTATATATTCTTACAACTATGTATTCAACTTAAGTAGTAGATGGTGCAACACAATTTTGTTTCATACTACACCAAGAAACTATAGACTTTCCCAAAATATGACATGTTACAGAGGTTATTTTTCTATATAACTTATAACCACCAAAATTAGCATATGAATAACTAACTAGGTCAAATGATTTTCCTCATGGGTAGAAAAATCATAAACTGTTTGTATACTTGAGGTATTTAAAAATCCTTTTTATAGATAATAAGTATGAATCTTTTGGGTTTTCTTGAAAATGAGAACACATACACACACTAAACATAATGTCTATTCAAATATCAGTTAAGTAGAGAAGACTTCCAATCATACCTCTATAACTAGTTTAATACACTAATTTCTAAACTTCATTAAGATCTAACATATAGGTGGTACTCATAGGAGTGTCACTACTCTTAGTTCTATAAAAACTAAAATATTATAAAAGGTATTTAATATATTAAATTTTATTTAAAATAATTCCTTCTTTATTTTGAAAATTATGAAAACTAAGAAAGAATTTCAGTTCACACATTAAACTAAATTCAAATTCATTTTTAATAATTTTTGAAAATTAAATACATAAATATTTTATATAAGATCCAAAGATAATATCATCTACATAGATTTGAACAACTAAAAAATATTTTGAAATTATTTTTATAAATAGGGTAGGATTATCTATACCTTTTGAAAATTATTTTGATATAATAAAAGGGTTGATCTTATCATACTAAGATATAGAATCCTATTTTAAACCATATAGGGCTTTTTTATATTTGAAAACATGATTTGGAAAATGAGAATTTTGAAATCTGGGGGGTTGTTCAACAAAAACATACTCAACAATATACCCCATCAAGAATGAAATTTTGAAATCCATTAGATATAGTTTTAAATATATATGTGTTTCATAGGAAAGAGGTATTATAATGGATTCAAGTATGGATATAAGTGAAAATGTTTTCTTGACTATATCCTTACTCAACTAGTTTTGCCTTATTCCTCACTATTATTCCATATTCGTCAAACTTATTTCTAAACACCCATTTAGTGCCTATAGTCAAAGAGTATTTGGGTCTTTCATAAAATTACCAAACCTCATTTATTTCAAATTGATTAATTTTTTCATGCATATCCATTACCCAGAATTCATCATTTATTGCATTAGTGATGTTCTTAAGTTCAAGATGTGATAAGAAAGCTTGAATTTAACCTGTATTCTTAAAGAATCTCTAGTTTGTGTAACTCGATTTAAGTCTCCAATAATAGAATCTAAAAGATGTTATTTAATATTATTAACTTCTCTATAAAAATAAGGGCTAGTCACCTCATGGTCTTCTACTTGTATTGGTTCAGGTTCAAGAAGTTCCTCAGAATTGGATGATTAAACTATATATTTTACAACAAAATCATAAGGTTTGAAATCTATGTTCAAAGTGAATAAACCATACTCAAGATTCTCAAAAGCATTATTAGGTTCATTTAGAGTCTAATCAAACTTGACATAGATCGAATCTTCTAAATTCTTGGTTATTTTATTAGAAACTCTATAGGATTTACTAGAGGTTGAATAACCAAGGAAAATTACTTCATCACTCTTGGAGGAAATATTGTCAAGATTACCCTTAGTGTTAAGAACAAAGACTTTGAAAATAAAAACTATAATTTAATTGAACTTAGTATTCAAATTATTCCAAAGTTCATGAAGGTTTTTGTTTAAAATAGGTTTAATTAAATCTTTATTAATTATATAGCAGGATGTATTCACAACCTCTACCCAAAAGTAGATAGGTAAGTCATATTCATTAAGCATTGTCTAAGCTATCTCTTTAACTACATTCTATTGAGGGGTCATAGGAGAAAATAATTTATTTTTGTATCCATTTTGTGAGTAAAATCATTCAAAGTATTTATTTTAAAACTCTCAGATATGACCACTTCTAAAGATCTTAATTCTAAGTCCACTTAAGTTTTCTCTAGATTTAACAAACTTAATAAAATGAGAACACGATTCACTCTTGTGAGATAAAAATAATAACCAAGTATACCTAGAAAATTCATCTACAAGTACATATACATAGTGATTCCAATTTAAACTAGAAACTATGCATGGTCCAAATAAGTCCATGTGAACCAACACAAGAGGCTGAGAAGTTGAAACTTTTTTCATTGATTTAAAAGATATTTTGTGCTGTTTCCCTTTTTGAAATGGATTTCTGACTTTATGATTTGGGAATTCAATTTGGGTAGATCCCTAACTAACTATTTCCTAGTAAGATTCCTAAGTGAGTGAGTATTACTATGGTCTATTATCTTATGGAAAAACCAATATTCTTTATGAAAGGCACTAAAGCAAGAACATTTTTGTGAAATTAAAGAATCAAGATTAACAGTATACACATTTTAATTTATCAAAGTAGTAAATAATAAGACATTTATAGGATTAAAAACATTAAAATATTTTTTTTCAAACTTCACATGAAAACCATCATCACATAGCTGTGAGATGCTAAACAAATTATATTTTAAACCATCAATAAAAAGTACTTTAGAAATTAAAACTAAGTTAAGTTACCATTTTGGCCAAGGATAATGATTTTTCATTTAGCATTGTCACCAAAGGTGATATGTCCACCATCAAAATTTATTAGGTTATTGATGATAAAGTAATCTCCTATCACATGTTTGGAACAAACAATCTACAAGTATGATAGATTTTTATAGGAGCACTTCAAGTAGTTTCCCTATAAAACAATGTTTAGAGCAAGAATGATTTTGGTAACTAGATTTTATTGGGTCCAGATATGTTAGTGATTAAGTCTTTAGAAACCCATATTTTCTTAATTGGGTTTCTATAAGTAGACTGTAAAATATTTGAAATAAAAACTTTATTAGGTCTACTTGAATAAAATATTGCAGTGGAATTTCTAAAATTCAATTCAGGAACAAAAGTGTTCTTAAAAATTATTCTCTGTCTTGGTTTGTAACCTTGACCATTAATATATTTAGGAGTAAATTTTTCCTAGTATTTGAGTGAGATTTTCTATTCCATTTTTAAATCTATTTATTTATTTATTTAATTTCTCATTTTAAAATTTTAGTTCCGTATTTTCTTCCAATAATTGAGCATTATTTTCTTTCTCTATAGGAAAATTAGATTTAATATTACCATATAAAGCATGATATTTCTTCATAATTTTGTTTTTGTATTTAATACCATTAAAATTATATTCAAGCATATTTAAATATTAAAAAATTTCATCTTTTTTACATATCATCATAATTTTTTTTACTTTCAAAATGATCATAATTAAGTATAGAAGATTTAGTAGGTACCTCATATATATTTTTCATGAAGAAAATATTTTCTCTCTCAGGATTCTCTTCCTGAGTTTAGTCTGAGTCACTAGAGCTATCCTTAGAGGCACTCCATGTGGATTTCATTTCTTTCTTATACTTTATATCCTTATCATCATACTTATTTTTTTTTATTTCAACTTGGGACAATCATCCTTAACTTATCATTTTCTCTTATACTCATAACATGTAATATCATTTGAATTGACATCCCTTTTCCATTCATTTTTTCAATTGCCTCTATTATCATACTTTCTATTTTAGCTCAATTTCCTATAGGATTTCTTCTTCATGTATATTTTATTAAACCTTTTATCCAGATGGGTCATTTCCTCATCACTTTTGGCTAGTGATTCTTCATCACTTGATATTTAAACTATAAATTTTTCCTCTTATTTCTATTTTGATGCAATATTCTTGAAGGAAACTAATTTACTATTTGGTTCATCACCCTCTTCATGATAAACCTTAATATCTTCCTCACACATCATAAACGTTCCAATAAATTCCTTGATAGGTAGTTTACTGATGTCACAAGACTATCTTATTGAAACAAATATCCCTATCCATCTCTCTGGAAGACATGTCTGTTGTCACATGATTTGATCTTTGTTTGACACTGGATTCCCCAAGGATCTCATTGTGTTCACTATATCATTGAAACTAAGATATATATTAGAAATAAACTCATCAATTTTCATTTGAAATGTATCATAATTAATTTTATAAGTGTTCAATCTCATTTATTTAGCATTAGTAGTTCCTTCATGAGAAATTACTAATGTATCCAAAATTTCAAAGGATGTTTTACAAGTAAATATCTGATTAAATTCTTCATCTCCTAGATCATAGTAAAGATAATTCATATCTTTGAAATTTTTATTATAATCAAGTTTAGTAGCATCATCCTATTTATTCCTAGTAGCCTTAGGTAATTTATATTTATCTTATACAGAAGAAAAAATTTTAAAATCCATATTTCAATATGAATTTTAATTTTTATTTTCCATTGATCATAGTTATTTCCCTAAAATAAAGAAGATATGTTGGTAGTAAAACTTTTTAGTGTATTATCCATTTAAATAACTAAAATTAAAATTGATATAAATTTAAGATCTCTAAAACAAATCCAAAATCAAAGTTGGAATTTTTTGGAAATCTTATGAAACCAAATGTTGGCCAGAGTGAGTATCTCAAGAGGGGGAGAATCAAGTGCCGAAAAAATTTTTCTGTTCAAAACAAGTTTAATAAAAATCACCTAAATAATTAAAAACAATCCATTTAATCAAAATAGAAAATCAATATAAGTAATGATCTTTAAAAATATTTATCAAAGAGTGATTATGTCTCTATTAAAATAAAATGAAAAATATTTTAAATTTTGAAATCATTTTACTTAATCTAAATCTTATATAAAAGTAAATTAAAATTAACTATCAAAGTGGTGGTTTTGTTTATAGTTTAAAACAAATTCAATTTAATGAATTGAAATGAAATAAAACAAAACAAAAAGTGGAATAAAAATAAGTGGTTTCGTCTCAAGATGAGACCTAATCCTATAAAGTTGGATATAACCCACTACTAAGTAGATTATATAAAAATAAAATTGATATACAACCTGGGTCAGGTGTAAAAAATAACAATCCATCTGTCCAGGCTATGTAGTGACCTCTTCCATAGTAACTGTGGGAAAATAATAAACAGAGGACACATAAGGACCTCTTCTACAACACTTTAGGTAAAAAAAGGTAAATAAGGTTAAGAATATATATTGTATCTTCCAATTATGGTTTATAAGTCAATGTGTGTTTAATAAATAGATTAAATCACACTCTGCTCAAAATATAAAGGAACAAAGTAGAAAGAGAAGGGAAAAATAAGTTAAGAATGGGGTGCTACTTGATATGTTGTGCTTTGAAACTTGAGTATCATCGAATGTAGCTTAAATATGAGCTTGATTAATTTATCATAAAAATTAGTAAAATAGAGAATTTTAAGATATATTATTCTATCTGTATCCACTCTTTCACATCTGATCATAGGAAAGATGCTTTGTGTAAATCTCTTCAGTAAGCCTCACACTTCACAACACTCTTTAGGTTCTTGCGATATTATTCCATCTCACTTAAAATGTGTGTATATCTCTACATTATCACAAGAAAGTATACCAATGAATATATCAACAACATCATGCAGGGGTATCTGTTCAAGAAAAATCATCCTGATCTTCTTCTCCTCATACTAAATGCTAAAACAAACTTTAATTAATCCCTAAAATATTTTGAGAACAATCATTAAAATAACTCTCAACATTAAATTCGATAATATATCTGTTATAAATATTTAATTAAAAATATGTAGAGACAATGATGGTGACTCGTCTAGTAGTGACTTAAGATGGCATTGATATAAGCCAGTAGTGAGTTAGGACAATGATGAGTCAAGATAATGGTATTCATGATCAACAGTGACTCATCTTAATAATGACTTATCTCAACATCGAACCCTCTCAATAGTATGACATTTCAACACTTTTCCAAATTTCCATCCTGATGGTGACTCATCACTGATGGTGGGTCATTCTCATACTTAGTTAAATTTCCATCCTGATGGTGACTCATTTATGAAAGTGGATCTTTCCCATCACAACTAAAAATTTGGCCTATTTCCATGGTTGAAAATCATGGCAATAGGGCCCAAATCTTGGTCCCTTTCTCTCCTGCTCCAAGCAATCAAGTACCTGAAGTCGAAGGGCGCTTGCCCTTGTCTACACCTGCAACAACATAGTCTGTTTAGGACCAAAAGCATGGCCCAAACAGGGTGTGAGATAAAATCCCAGTAGGCAACCACCCGAATATCTGTGCCTAACAGTCAGTGAGTATATGGCAGGTAAAAGTACACTAAGTAGTAAACAACAACAACAAAGCAGTAGGCAGTAAACAGTAAGCAGTAAAGCAGGATGACACACAGCAGTAATCAAATCCACAATCAGCAAAGAAGAAAACAACTAAAAAGCAAGAAAACCCTCTGGGAAGTACTCACAGCCATCCCCCTCTGGTCCTATCCAAGAAGTACCACAACCCTCTGGGCAGTGCAATTAGCCTAACCCCTCTGGTTTGGTCATAAGAAATTATAAGACTCTCTGGGGAAGCTCACTCGGTCAATTCCCCTTATAGTCTAGGGTAGTCAGGGACTCTCTGAGGAAGATCACGTGATCTAAACCTCTTATCCCCAAGGTCTAGAGACTCTCTGATGAATCTATCTCGGTCAATTCCTATTATAGCCTCAGGTATACCACAGACTCTCTGAGGAAGCTCACTCGGTCAATTCCTCCTCTAGCCTGGGAAGGTTCTTAAAGAGATTCAAACAAGGTAAGACTCTCTGAGGAAGCTCAATCGATCTACCCTCCTGTAGTCTATAATAATCCAAGACTCTCTAGGAGCTCACTCGGTCCATCCCCTGTAGTCTAATGTCCAAGAATCTATGAGGAATCTCTCTCGGTCTACCCTCCTGTAGTCTATAATGTCTAAGACTCATTGGGAAGCTCACTCGGTCCATCCCTTATAGTCTATAGCACCAGGTTCTCTCAGTCCTGTGCCGGTCAGTGCATAATAATGCTATAAGGCCAAATTACACCTATAGAGCTACTTGGCTAACCAAAGTACACCTATAGAGATACTTGGCTAACAGTCTACAGGGCAATAAGCATGTTATACAGAAACACTCCATTCTATAGACACAAGGCATGGCAACAGTCATAACGGACAAAGGCCAACAAGACCCAAAGGTCATAAACAGAGAAAAGAATGGGAAAAACATCCAAGCAAAAAAAATTATCCTCCAACATGATTAATTTACCTCTACATAAGCATACAAGAAAGGCATGAAAACAACAAGGGAAAAAAGGTAAACACGCAATACCCCGTTCACGGGTATTGGTGGAATTTTCACATAAAACTAAAAGACATCAAAAGGTAAGGCACAAACCACCTACCTCGATCCTAGGAGATCGATATACTTGAACGACGACGACTGATTCTCCCCTGAACATTGTAGATCTGAGAAAATGCCCAAAACGCTCAACCCATGATATCTTGAGAAGGAGGAGGAAAAAAGGAATGAAAGTCAAGAATAAGGAAGAAATCACCACTGTGTTTCCAACACAATCAACGATGGTCGAATCAGCCAACAGATGGAGGCTTGGGAATTTGGAGAAGTTTCACAGCTGTACGACATCTCTCGGTTGAACCGGGCTAAGAAGAAGATGTTTTTGGCGATTAGGCATGACCCCGGTCCGTTTAGTAAAAAAATAAAAGTACACGACGTGTACTTTTAGAGTACAAGGCATGTACTAGGTCTTTCCATACTCTGCCAAAATCAGCCTCCACGTCACCCCTACACACCGTGTGTGTGGCCCGGAGATGGCCAGTAGACGGCTTCGGGCGGGAAAAGAGTACACGACGTGTACTCATAAAGTAAAAGACGTGTACTTCAAAAATTTCCAGAAACTTTATTTTTCTAAAAAACTCCAGAAAAAGGAAATACATACCTGAAACGAAGATTCGGGTTCTTACAAACTTCCCCCCTTAAAGAAATTTGTCCCCGAATTTCCCTAGAGAGGCGTAGAAGAAGAAACCCCAAACAGCTCCGGCCACTGTGATCATACATCGGCCTCTCTCTCCCAGGTCTCATCCTGTACTCACCCATGCTGCCAAAGTACCCATACTAAAGGAACATACCGCCCATGGAGAAACTTCGTACTCTGATCGACAATCCAGATAGGATGCTCCTCTAACGATGCATCTGCTTCGAGCTCAACCTCCTCGGGTTGGAAGACATGAGACAGGTCTGAAAAGTAACGTCAGAGCTGAGAGATGTGGAAGACGTCGTGCATAGCCTGGTACCTCTGAGGTAGCTACAACCGATAAGAAACTGACCCAACTCTCTCCAAAACCTCAAAAATCCTGACGCACTGCGGTGAAAGCTTACCCTATCTCTGAATCCTCTTGTGTCCCAACCTCAGTGCGACACGCAGGAAAACCTGATCCCCGACCTCGATCTCCAAAGGTCGTCTCTGATGATCATCATAAGACTTCTGTCGAGACTGTGCTATAGCCATCCTCTTCCGAATCAACTCTATCTGCTCAGAGGTCTCCTGAACAAGACGAGGTCCCAGCAAAGCTGTCTCTCCTACCTCCAGCCAGCATAAGGGTGATCGGCATGGCCTACCGTACATAGCCTCGTATGGTGCCATCTGAATGGTCTCCTGAAAGCTGTTGTTGTAGGCGAACTCCACAAGAGGTATATACTTCTCATAGGAACCACCGAAGTCTAGAATGCAAGATCAGAGCATATACTCAAGCACCTGGATCGTGTGCTCTGACTGACCATCGGTCTGGGGATGGTATGTTGTACTCAAAAGTACCTGTGTACCCAAATCCTTCTAAAGACCCTGACAGAACTGATAAATAAAGGGTACATCCCTGTCTGAAACAATAGAGTGTGGAACTCCATGTAGAAGTACGATCTCCCGGATGTACAACCGTCCCAGATCATCAACACTGAAGGTCTCCTTGATCAGCAAGAAGTGTGTGACCTTCGTGAGTCTATCAAAAACAACCCAAACAACATCATTCCCCTGAGGCGACCTCGAAAACCCGGTCATGAAGTCCATCACGACATCGTTCCACTTCCACTTGGGAATGGGTAACTACTGTAAAAGCCCTGCTAGTCGCTGATGCTATGCTTTCACCTACTGACAAGTAGAACTTCTCATGACAAAACTAGCAACATCTTTCTTCATACGTGGCCACCAATACTGGCGGTGTAGGTCACGATACATCTTGGTGACGCCAGGATGAACTGCCCAAATTGAGGAATGGAAATCCCACATCATCTCCTCACATATGTCTGCTGGAACCCATACACATCCATGGAAATGAAAGATTTTATCCTCGCCCACTGTCCATCCAGGAAGAGGGTCCCCTCCTAACACACTCTCCCGCAGGACTAAGGCCTCCGAATATGATAGCTGCCTCATCCGTACCTGATCAAAAAGTGTAGAGGTAACAGCTATAGAAGATAGGGCAGTCTGTCCCTGCCTATTGTGCACTTCTAAGTGCATCTCAGAGAACAAAGCCATAAGCTTCCACTCACTGCTGGCCTCCTGAACAGCCTGAATCTGAGTTCTCCTGTTCAAAGCATCAACCACTGCATTGCCCTTTCCCGGCGTATAGGCGAGATCGAAGTCAAAGGACTGAAGATACTCAACCCACCTGTGCTGCCTCAGATTCAGATCACGCTAAGTGAAGATATACTTGAGACTCTTGTGGTCAGTGAAAACCACAAAGTGATCTCCTAGAAGGTAGTGTCTCCAACAACATAAAGCATGAAAAACTACTGCCAACTCCAGATAATGCATCGAGTAATTCCTCTCGTGTGGTCTCAACTGTCGAGACCCATACTCAACAACTCCATCTCCCAGGATAAGCACAACTCCCAGCCCGATACCTAATGCATCACAGTAAACAGTATAGCTCTTGCCCAACTCCGGCAAGACTAGTATCGGTGCTGAAATCAACCTCCCCTTTATCTCCTGAAAGGCTGACTCACAAGAATATGACCATAAAAAATCCACCCCTTTTATGTTCAGACATGTCAACGGTGCTACTAGGTGTGAAAAGTCCTGAATGAAGCGTCTATAGTATCCAGCCAGTCCTAGGAAACTCTACACCTCAAAGACATTCTTTGGGTTCTCCCAGGAAACTATATTGCTCACTTTCTCTGGGTCCACAGATACTCCAGCCTATGAGATGATGTGACTCAAGAAGTGAATCTGATCCATCCAAAAGTGTCACTTTGAGAGTTTAGCATAATGCCGATGCACTCTCAGTGTACTCAGAATGATCTCAAGATGGGTAGCATGGTCGTGTCGAGTACAAAAGTACACCAAGATATCGTCCATGAAGACCATGATGAAGGAGTCCAAATAAGGATGGAACACTCGGTTCATTAGTGCCATGAAAACTGCTAGCGTGTTTGTGAGACCGAACGAAATGAATGTATACTCGTATAGACCATACCTACTTCTGAAGGCTGTAAGAGGTATATCAGATGGTCTAACGTGCAACTGATGATAACCGGACCTCAAGTCAATCTTCTAGAACATCCGAGCTCCTCTAAGATGATCAAAGAGGTCATAAATCCTTGGAAAGGGATATCGGTTCTTGACCGTCAACTGGTTCAGCTTCCAATAATCCACACAAAGCCGAAGGGTGCCATCTGACTTTTTCGCAAACAGGACTGGCGAACCCCAAGGAGAAGTACTGGGTCGGATAAAACCCTTTTCCTACAACTCCTCCATCTGCCTCTTGAGCTCTTAAAATTCAGGTGTATCCATCCTATAAGGAGTAATGGACACCGGTGCTACTCCTGGAATGAGCTCAATTGAGAAGTCTACCTCACGCTCCGGAGGCAAACATGAAAAGTCCTCTAGAAAGACATCCCTGAAACAATCCAAAACTAGGGGAAAGTCTAACTGTTAAGTCCCCTGGTCATCTAGATAAAAACTGGCAATCTGGGATGTAACTTCCCCTAGCCCATGATGCTTTGGTCTAGCTCTACCCACCTGGACATTCCACACACCTCTATGAAGAAAACATCCGCTCTCTGGTGATACGAAACTCACCCTACGGCGATAGAAATCGACGACTTCCTGGAAGGGAACCAACCAGTCCATACCGAGAATGAAATCATAACCCGACATCTCTAGGACATAGAGGTCCCATAAGAAGTGACACCCTGCAACCTCAATAGGTAACTCTCTGCACTGACGTACTCTAGATGTCCTCATTCCCAGCGGCATGTAAAGATTCAACAAGTCGGTAGACGAAACGATAAAGAGCCCAAGGATCTTCACAACCGTAACATAGATAAAGCTATGGGAAACTCCAATATCAAAAAGAGATGAAGATAAAACTGAGGCTACTAAGATCGTACCTCGAACTGTAGAAGGGATGGGATCCTGCTCCTGATAGGTCTGCTCCACGACGAAAGACTGGCCTGCTCCACGGCCCTGCGCCCCTGGTTGACCACTCTAAGATGATCCACTATGCTGTTGCTGATGACCTGGTGACTGAACACCACGACCGCAACCTCCACATCGGCCCGAACAGCTGGAAGAAATCCAGTTCCTGGACTAGTGGGAAACTGGCGAAGCATCTCCAGAACGCCGGGTCATAGAGGAACCCCTACCACTAGCTGAAGGTGAGAAGATCTGACAAAAATGCTGAAGATGGCCCATCTTGCTGGAAGATTTGCAGTCCATCAGATCACTCTGGCACTGAGGCCTAAAATTCACACTCCTACTGCACTGGTATCATACAACCTGGTTTCCAGAAGATGCACCTCATGAACCCCGATCTCCCCGAGAAGACTCTCTACGACACTTCCTACTGTCTGTAGGAGGAACACCAACTCTGGATGATGAACCGCCCTGGCTCAATGCTCCAGAATCCCTCAGATTGCGCTTAATAATCAACGCCTGGTTGATGATAGAATATATAGAAGTCAACTGGAAGATATTCGCCTGGGGACATATCTCCTGCCTGAGACCGTCCTCAAACTTCCTAGCCACGAACAACTCATCACCTGTTGGGATCGGTGTGAAATGCTGCATCTCAGTAAAACGGGACGAGTACTCCATGACAGAAAGAGTTCCCTGCTGCAGGCTCATAAACTATCGGGCTCGATCGGCCCTCAGGGTCTCCGGATATAAGTAATCATAGAAAGTATGTCGAAACTCATCCCATGACATACCCTGCTGGCGCCCTAACTATGAGATCACCTCCCACCACCTCTTGGAGGTGTCTCAGAGCATATAAGTATCTAGATTTACCCTTTTATCCAGAGGTATCTCCAGATGCTCAAAGATAGTCATCATGGCCTCGAAACATGACTCTGCAGCCTAGGGTCCTCCATCCCCTGAGAAAATAGAAGGATGCTGCTGCTGAAAAACCCTCGTCAACTCAGCCATCAACGGGGTAGGAGGCGACCCTCCCTGAAAAGTCTGCAACATCCTCAAGAAGTCCTCCCTGAACTGCGTATCGACACCTACAACGGGTATAACTGCCGGTACCAAGGCTGGAACAACAAGAGGATCTGAAGGAGGATCAACAAGAGGTCCCTGATCGGCCATATATGGTGTCTGATCACCATCTGGAAATTGACGTACAACCAGAGGACGTCTTGGAGGCATAGATCTGAAATATCAAAATCACACCTTAGATCAGAATTAACAAAGACCGAAAACAAAGGAGTAAAAAATGGGAACAGGTAGAAGAAACTATCAAGTTTTACAAAACACGACTACATGGAATGTATAAAAACTACACAGCATGTCTTCTTTATCCATTAACATGGGCGTGTACTCCCACCACTACTGTTCGTGTAACACCCCAACCTACACGGCGTGTTGTTACCACACACGGCGTGTACTTGAACTCTAAACCGCTACCCGAGTCTCCTTAAATGGCTAACCCACACGGTACAAACTAACCACAAACTACACGACATGTTCCCTAGGGACACGGCGTGTACTAGACACGGTCTCGGCGGCCCGTGTTGTTAGTTACACGGCCGTCTACATGACATGTTCCGAACAAACACAGCGTGTATAAGAGAAGATAACACCGACCCGTGTTGTTCGTTACACGGCCGGGTACCTGGGACAAAACTACACGGCATGTTCTTTACCCACACGATGTGTTCTACTCGAGCTTCCTCGTCCCATGTTGTTAGTGACACGGCCGGGTACACGGATCGAAACTACATGGCGTGTACCTACCGTACACGGTGTGTTCCTGAAGGAAATTCTAAAATAGCGTGTCTCTGCTCACACGGTCAGTGACACGGTCTAAAAACTACATGGCATGTAGTCAAAAAGTACACGCTGTGTATTCTGGGTTTTTCTGGGAAGTAGCTTAGAAACTGCACAGAATCCTAGAAACACTGAAAACAAGGCAAAGAGGTTCCAAATTCCGGTCCGTGAGGGCCCATACTCCCTGCGAATCAAAGATTGGAATCTCCTACAGTCATGTACAAGAGAAAACAGGATTAGGATCCACTAACTTATGATTCAAGAGGTCCCATAACACCTCAAGTATCAAAATTTATCATTCATTTAAGAAAAGTACAACCCAATCAATTTCTCTATCACAACAGCAAGGATTATATCAAGCATCTATCACAATAACATACATAATCTACACAGAGTCTATCACAACAACATGCAATCGCTAATTCACCCTAGATGGACTGACAAGAATGTATGGCATGTGATTTATAACAGTGCCTATATGATTCATGAGATGGCATACCCTCATCTCATCGGGTTGCGACAGAAATAGAACCGTAATATCAAAACAATAACAGCACAAAGCATGTGAATCACTCAAGGTGAAATCATTTCAACCATAAAATATCAAAAACAGAAAACTGCAATAAAAGAGGTAGTATGGATTTTCACTGTACACGAGTTAGCTACTCTTGGGCAAAACTTATTACCAAGTACCAAATCTGTCCTATCCCTGGCTAAGTCTCCAAATAGTAAAGCAAGCGAAAATAAATCCTCTGATACCACTTTGTAACGTCCCGGTTCCGGAAGCCACCCAGAGGCGTCCCGTACCTGGTTGGTCACATGGCCTCAAGCGCATTTCCCCCAAACGCCAGAGGCTGCCGACTAGCAGTGAGGGACTTGGGTGTGATAGTGGGGAAACTATGCCCTCATTAGCAGGGTACACAACGGAAATAAATAAACATGAAATAGCAGAAGCAGTAAATAACCAACAATAATAATCAATGGAAGACTAAATCAACAAACTAGATCACATATGTATATATATGGAATGATGCAAGATATAAATCTAGGAAAGTATACAAACAAGTCACAATGCTGAAAGATACTATAGTACTAAAACAAGTACAAAAGAAAAGTAAACAGCTCCTCAGCATCGCAAGCCAAAGCTTGGTCCCTTGCTCTCCTGCTCCAAGCAATCAAGTACCAGAAGTCAAAGGGCACTTTCCCTTGTCTACACTTGCAACAACATAGTCTGCTTGGACCCAAAATCATGGACCAAACAGGGTGTGAGATAAAATCCTAGTAGAAAACCACCCGAAGATCTGTACCTAACATTTAGTGAGTATATGGCAGGTAAAAGTACACTAAGTAGTAAACAACAACAACAAAGTAGTAGGCAATAAACAGTAAGCAGTAAAGTAGGATGACACACAACAGTAATCAAATCCACAATCAGCAGTGAAGCAAACAACTAACATGCAAGAAAACCCTCTAGGAAGTACTCACAGCCATCCCCCACTGGTTCTATCCAAGAATTACCACAACCCTTTGGGAAGTGCACTTAGCCTAACCCCTCTGGTTTGGTCATAGGAAATTATGAGACTCTCTGGGGATGATCACTCGTTCAATTCCCCTTATAGTATAGGGTAGTCAGGGACTCTCTGAGGAAGATCACACGGTCTAACCCTCTTAGCCCCAAGGTCTAGAGACTCTCTGAGGAAGCTATCTTGGTCAATTCCTCCTATAGACTCAGGTATACCACAAACTCTCTGAGGAAGCTCACTCAGTCAATTCATCCTCTAGCCTAGGAAGGTTCTTAAAGAGATTCAAACAAAGTAAGACTCTCTGAGGAAGCTCACTTGGTCTACCCTCCTATAGTATATAATAATCCAAGACTCTCTAGGAGCTCACTCGATCCATCCCCTATAGTCTAATGTCCAAGACTATCTGAGGAAACTCTCTTGGTCTACCCTCCTGTAGTCTATAATGTCTAAGCCTCATTGGGAAACTCACTCAGTCTATCCCATATAGTCTATAGCACCAGGTTCTCTCAGTCCCGTGCTGGTCATTGTATAATAATTCTATAAGGCCAAAGTAAACCTATAGAGATACTTGGCTAACCAAAGTACACCAATAGAGATACTTGGCTAACAATATACAGGTCAACAAGCATGTTATACAAAAACACTCCATTCTATAGACACAAGGCATGGCAACATTCATAACGGCCAAAGGCCAATAAGACCCAAAAGTCATAAACAGAGAAAAGCATGGGCAAAACATCCAAGCACAACAAATTATCCTACAAAATGATTAATTTACCTCTACGCAAGTATAAAAGCAATGTAGGAAAACAACAAGGGCAAAAAGGTAAACACGCAATACCCCGTTCATGGGTATTGGTGGAATTTTTACATAAAACTCAAAGACATAGAAAGGTAAGGAGCTCACCACCTACCTCGATCCTAGGAGATCGATATACTTGAACCACAATGACTGATTCTCCCCCGAACGTCGTAGATATGAGAAAATGCCCAAAACACTCAACCCACGATATCTTTTGAAGGAGGAGGAAACAAGGAATGAAACTCAAGAAGAAGGAAGAAATCGCTGCTGCGATTCCAACGCAATCGACGATGGTAAAATTGGCCAACAGATGAAGGCTCGGGAATCCAGAGAAGTTTCGCGGCTGTACGACATCTCTCGGTCAAACTAGGCCTAGAAGAAGATGTTTTTGGCGATCAGGCGTGAACCCGGTCTGTTTAGTGAAAAAAAGAAAAGTACAAGGTGTGTACTTTTAGAGTACACGACGTGTACTAGGTCTTTCCATACTCCTCTAAAATCGGCCTCCACGTCACCCCTACACACCGTGTGTGTGGCCCAGACACGACCAATACACGGCTTCGGGCGGGAAAAGAGTACACGACATGTACTCAGAAAGTAAATGGCGTGTACTTCAAAAATTTCCAGAAACTTTATTTTTCTCAAAAACTCCATAAAAAGGAAAGAAATACCTAAAACGAAGATCCATGTTCTTACACCATCTCCGATGGTGGTTTATTTCTGTACTAATCCAAATTATCACCAAATTTACTTATAGTATAAAATGCTATCATAAAACATAAAACTCACTAATATCATATTTAACATGATTTTAGGATCATTAATACAAGGGTTCCAACATTTATTTATTTTTTAGATGAATAATTTTTATTTGAATAAAAATTTTATTATTCAAGGTTCAATAAATTCCATGGAGGATTAACAATTTGAGTTACTGTATTGATGGAAATGATATAGTTTTATTTAATATAATTTATATAAATAAATATTTATCTATATAATAAATGATATTTCAATAAACACATGTCATAGAAATAATAATAACAATAATATTATTATTAAACATGGGTATTACATAGAATAAATAAATTGATAAAGGGTCATTTTGTAATTATCAATTATTTTAACCCTAAGTATAAATTAAAACTTATATAATTTTAGAGGGTGTAAGAATTTTTTTGTAATAAAAAAACCTTCTGTAGAAATATCTTATTACTAGAGAGAATTATCTTCTTATACAATCTCTTAAAAACATAGATAAAATAAGAAAAACTTCTTATTGTGATAAACAATGATTGATATGAAGCACTTGATACGGCTATGCTAGAACTCAAATATTCAAGAATGGTGTTCAATGATTTATAGAGCATGTGTGGATACACCTAGAAGAATCACAATTTTTATTCTCCATTGTAATTACAACATAGAAATAGTTAAAACCAAAATTGATCAAGTGTATTATCACATTCAAGGTAATTATTAAAATTAATTATAAAGTAAATGTGAAATATCCTCTCTAGAAGATTCTGGGGTTATTTTTATCAAGTTATTTGGATTTTATCCATTGATATTGATGAAAATAAAAAATTAAGCTCCCACCCAACACTTCCTTTATTCCATAGAATGTTCAGAGGGAAAGATACATATCATGGGATAATAATTTCACTAAGATAACCCATTTAAATTTAGTTTTTAAGATCATTAAATAAATCCATACATTCCAAAAGGAAACCTTAAAAAAAAATTCACATGAGTCTCTACATGAAACCCCTTAACCTTAATATGAAAAAAAATATAAATGAATGTTTTTATATAAAATTAATATCATATATACATATAAAAAATTAATAATATACAAACCAAATAAACAAATAAAATTGACACAATCCATATTTTTTTGAAAAATTAAAATGTAAAAATAAAATAATGGAATAATTGGGTAGTGATTTTTCTAAGGATTTATTCCTCTATAAACTATATAACTTCAATCAAAACTCCAAATAAATAGTCAAGGAAATTATTTAAACAACACCATGAGTAATATACTATGAAATAAAACAACTTAAGAACAATAACTTCATATAAACTGAAGGGCATATATATAAGGTGAGTATAAATCCTAGTATATTTTCCCAAAGTATATCCATGAACTTAAATTCATGAGTAAAGGATTTTAAGTAGATATTTATCTTTATCATTATCTATTTATCTTTTGATAAATACACCCCTCTCTTTTTATTTCGAAGATTTTATTTCTTATAGAATATTAATTTTTAGTATTTATTTATTTATTATTATTATTTTGTTGTTCATTATATTTTGATGAATTTTTATAAGTATAATATTTTATTTATGATAATTATTATGTTTTTTAAAATCATACATATCTTTTGAGAGTTTTTAAAATATCTTCCATTTTCTCTCTTTTTGAATTTTTTTCTCAGTATTAAACCTTTTTCATTATAGTTTTATTCTTAGATTTCTAAAAGTTTTTATTTTTTGAAAAATAGTGATGACTTACTAATTGACGTCTTATGAAGCGATTTATTATTTAAAGTGAAGTCATACGAAGTGAATTATTATCAAGTAAAGTCTTAAAAATGAATACTCTTGCAAAATGGTAGCAGAAATCTTACTGAATGAAGTGAAAACTCTTATATTTTTTGTAGAGTTATAAAATCAATTAAGCACCTTACTCTTACATTTTTAGTATTTACACTTATATTTTCAAAATGATTCTTATGATCTAAAAACAACTCTTATGTTTTTGAAATGAAACATATGTTTTTGAAATCACTCTTATGTTTTCATATTGACTCCTTTGAATATAAATGTTTACTCTTATGATTTTCATGGATTTTGAAATTAAACTAACCATTGATAGGGAAGCTGGATGTTATTCTTACATTTTTTTGGAACATACACTTATGTTTTATACTTGAGATTACTATATCTATATATTATTTTCAAATTATGAATCTTGACCTTACATTATCAAAAATAAAATTCTTTTAAGATGAAATCCTACATTATGATATTAGGAGAACATATTATAAAAAATAAACCTGATGCTATATAAAATGAAGAATACTATGTCAAGTTGAATCTCAAGGATATATTACAACAAATGTATTCTAAAGTATCAACATGTGGTTATGAAGTAACATTAATACAATTAGTGTTAGAACACTCTATTTTTTTTATTTTTTTGGTATTTTGATCCACTATAATTTATTTTAGTTTTTTCACTTTATTTTAACATTTTAAAATTTTTATTTAATTATAATGGTACTATTAATAGTTGTTTTGGAGTGTTTTTAAAAGATTAATTGAGTTATAAGATGAATATGTCAATCATTATTCATTGAAGGTTGAGATTACATTAAAGATAACATATTTTTAGGAAGTCACATGATGATATGACTATGTGGAAATGAAACATCATGATATTTCATGAGACCACATTTCAATAAACACATTGTTAAGTGTTAAATCAAGATTAAAATTGTTTAAAACTTATTGTTAAGATATTATCGAGACTATGTTTAATTATATAATGCATGTTTAATAGTTTTAAAAGATAACATTTCTTATTATAATGCTATGTTAATTGATATTGTGAGGTTACATTAAAGGCTATGTATCTTTAAAACACTATCAACATATTTTGGGAAACTATATTTAAAATTTAAAAAAGTTTAAAAAGGAAACTAAATTATAATATTTTAGGGATTATTAAAAGTAGTTTGAATGAGTATTTATGATATATTATTATGGAGATTATTTAAAATATTCTTAACAATAATAAAGTTCTTTTTGAAGGATTGGACATCTATGAAGTTGTTCATTATTACAAGATTATATTTTTGAAAGTTAAATGAGTATTCACAACTATTTTTTATCATTTTTAATTATGGATAATATCATGTGTAACATTATTATTCTTTTATGATTAAATTAATATAACAATTATAGTCCATGTAGTTATTATAAATTCTTATATAAAGGAATCCAAATATTTAGAAAAGGCATGATAACCAATTATAGAATTAATATGAATAATATAAAAGTGTTTAATGATATACAAGTGATAAAATACTAAATTTTAGAATCACCAATGTTTTTATATTACAATATTTGGTTGAGATTAATTATATAAATTAATTGATCAATGATTATTCAAGATACTATAACTATATAAATAATTTTTCCTTGATTGATTTTTTAGTTTTTCACTATATTTCCCTATCCATTCCACTGAGCTGTAAATGTTTATTAGTTTATAATTTTCCCTCACAAAAGATAAATAGTTTTGGTTATACCTTTATAAAAGGTATATTTTGTAATTAGGTTGTGAATCCCCTTTAAAAGTTAGGTTGTGCTATGGTTGTGATTCCATTAGAAAAGGAAAGTGGTAAAAAGGTTTTGACTCCCCTAAAAAATTAAATTCTATTAGTGAATTTCATACATCTCAAGTAGTAGAGGGGTGTGAAGAGTAGATGTAAGATCATTTTTATCCTAACTACTATAAAAATATATTATGTTTTTTTTTATTTTCATCATTTTCTTTTATGTTTTAAAATTTATCAGATCCACCCCACCTTTGGAACTTTTGACCATCTTAATATCTAAGAAAAAAATTGGTATCATAGAACTAGATTTATTAGATATTTTTTTGTTACTAACCTTTTATTAGAATTAAAAATGCATTTAAAATATATTTTTATTATATTATTTTAAGGTTTAAATGATAGTTGTATCCCTTAGATACCTCATTTATCTAATGGGAATGACTATGACTATTTGAGATTAATAATGAAAGCCTACATCAAGAAACCTATCATTGAGAATTGGACCAAAATGGTAAAAACCTATAAATAACCTAGAAAATAACCTAATTATCTTACTAGTAATGATATGGCTAAGTATGTTTTAAAATATAAAATAATGAATATTATTTATTATACTATTAATAAAAGTGTTTTTATTCATTTATTTTCATATAAAACTACCCATTTCATTTGGATATTTTTTAAAGTTACTCACTATGGTATAGAAAAACTAAAAATAACTAAGGTAATAATGTTTTAGGTTGAGTAACATGACTTCTAGATTTGGGAAAATTAAACTCTTAATCAAATGTTCAGTAAATTCACAAGGATTGTGAATGGGATGAGTGCTCTTAGAGAATCATTAGAAAATACAAACATGTTTAAAAGAGTTATAAAATCACTACCAAATAAGTGGCATGTCGGAAAGGTTTCCATTTATTAAATCATGAACTTCAAAGAGTATAAACCTGATAAAATCATTGTTTTACTTATGCAATATGAACTGGAGTTAAAAAACATTGGTTAATAAGAGACTACCATGAAGAAAAGTGTAACTTTAAAATATGTTAATTTTGTTTCATATGAATATTATGATTCTAAGATACATGGATGTGAGAAAGATAAAGTAGCTCAACTTGATCTAGGATTCTATAAAATAATAAAAAATAAACATTTTAAAAATCGGTTTAGAGTATACTATAGAAAAAATGATCACAATGGAAATAATAAAGGCAGTACTAATCCTAATTTTAATACATTATATTTCATATATTTTGAGTATTGAAATAAATTATATTTCAATAAAAATTACCCAATATTGAAGAATGAAAATAAGGACAAAAATTTCAAAAATAAACAGAGAAGGGGGTTGGCTACATGATGGAGTTGCGTTGAAACATTTAATTCAAGTGATGAATGTGGAAGAGAAAAGGAATCAATTAAATTTCTTTTTATATATACTAAAAATGAGGTTAGTGACTATAATTTTGATTTTGATTTTTGATTCTAATATTGAAGTTGATTTTAATAGACCTAATATTGATGATTTAAATGAAGAAACTAAAAAATTACAGTAATATATCATTAAAATTTCCATGTTGTATAAAGAACTAAAAGAAAGAAATAAGAAACTTATTAGAGAAAACATGGTTATTTCTCAAGATAATAAAAATAAAAATAACATTTATTAAAGATTAAATGAAATTTTTTTAAAGACTTATAGCTTTTCAAAAGTTGAATTAAAAGGTCATGATTATAATTAAATGTTTTAAGAAATTTTTGCCTTTATTTTTTCAAGGAATCGAAAGTTATAACATGGAGATTTATATGAATAAGATAAACAAATAAAAACCATATTGGTTATGGTAAGAAACCATCAAAGATGTACCAAAATTTATTTATGAAAAATCTTAAAGTTAGTATCTCTACTACTTATTTTAGATATAATATGAAATGAAACTATTCTAGAGAATACTCACTTAAACTTCTATAATATTTAGTAACACTATATCATATATTTATAGATCTTTATATTTTTGAATTTCCTATTAATACTTATTTAAAATATTTATGGGTATAAAAATATATATTTCATAATCCTATTGGTCCCAAATTTGTGTGGGTACCAAAATTGTTCATTAATATACATTTTTGGAAAGATAACTTAGAATTATTAAGAATTATATATAAAACATGGAAAATGTATTATCTAGTCATATGAGCAGAGACACATCAAAATCCAATTCTTCTAACCCATATGAAGAGGCACTTCCACTTTTAGAGACAATTATAATGGAATTTAAAAGGTTTTGGTGAAGTTTGTATATCTAATTATTCCATCATTAATAAAGTTATATATATTAATTGATTACAACATAACTCGATTAAAATTTCTCAATTATGTAATGATGGCATGGATATTAAATTTTTGAATAATAAATGACTTACTTTTAAAGATGATTTTAAATTATTTTATGCTAACTAGAAGGAGAACATATATTTTATTGACATTTTGAGCTAAGAGTTCATCATGTAAAGTATTTGAATGCCATATGGATATATAATATCCTTTGGTATATAAAGGAAAATTATGTAAATTTTAGGTTACTTTATAAATTTCAATTAATGAAAGCACATTGTAATTAATATAACCTAAGATGAAAAAGTTTCATGTTTTTATTCATGAATAAAAGGGAAACAACACAAGTATTTATTTAGTTCAATCAAGAAAATGAACACTATTAGACTAATTTAGTTGGGTTACCTTGATTTTTTTGATCTTACATATACTAATAGACTTATAGGAAATAAGTATGCATTTTTTTATTATGAATGACTATAATATATTTAATTAGGTATACTTTCTTTCTCATAAAAGTGAAAATTTATCTAATTTTTTGATTTATTACAATTTTGGATCAAAATAGAAATTTTATATTATTATTTCTATTTTGAGTAATAGTTGAGAAGAATTCTAAAACTTTTAATTTGAGAATTTTTTTTCAAAAAATGGTTTTTACACAACTTTTTAATAAACAAGAATCTATATCAAAATGGATTTGTTGAAATGAAGAACATAATAATTATAGAAATGGAAAGAACTATGCTAAGTGAGTAACGTTTACCTAATTATTTTTCAATCTAAAGTTATTTATACTAATTTTTATGTTTCAAATAGAATTATTATTAGATATATTCTAAATAAAACCCCCTATTAATTATGAAATGGAATGAAACTAAAAGTTGGATATTTTATAGTTTTTGTATATAAATTTTTTATCTTGAATACTAAACATAGTTTTGATAAATTTGGTTTTAAATTTGATGAAGGGATATTTTTAAGATATTATAGTATAACTAATACTTATAGAGGTTATAATAAAATAAATATGATTGTTTAATAATTTTTTCAAGATAAAATTTATGAGAAATATTTTGATGAGATGTATACTAGATAAGATAATCTTTAATAAGTCTTTAAAGAATTTATCATTAGAGAAGATCAAGCTCATTTGGATGATGCACTTGTTGAGGGGGAGCTTTAGTCTGGTCAAAAAAGGGTATGGAAGATTCATCAAGATCACCCCATTGAAAGAGTGACTGGAAATGTTGATTAATGAGTTCAAATAAAAAGAGAGGTAATGAATTTTTGGTCACATTAAACTTTTATTTCTTAGTTTATTCTGAATTATTTCACATAATCCTTGAAATACCCAATGTAACATCCTAAGTATTTATAGAATAATACATTTTCCTATCTATTAATATTTTTGAATTTAATATTAATTTTTTAAATGGGACACTACGTATGATAGCGTACCCGACACACAAAAATGGGTTTCTCCAAAATCATACGTTGCACACAACATTGAGTTATACTGAACAATAATACAATAATAATATTAATATTTTAAATGGTAGTTAACACAAATCTGTTATATTGGTGGGAATTAACAGAATTAACAGAATTAACTATATTATGATATTATATATTTTTTAATTGTTTTTAAATATATCCAATGAATTTTAGAGGCTTAAAATGAGAATGAAACCAATTTTAAATATAAAATACATTAATATTTTAAAAGGTCGTTTTACCACCTTTTGATGGAGAACCCTTTTTAAATATAGTTTTTTTCGATTTTATATGTTATATTTAAAAAAATAAACTTCTTATATATAAGTGGGACATCAAAATTTACTTTGGATAAATTTTTGGTAATTTTCTAATAAAGTTCATTTTTAATGAATAATAAAAAATACCGCATTTTAAGTAAAAAATTCCTTTTCATATAATTTATTTATATAGTTAGATTATATTTTCTATTGGTTTTAAAGAGTAATTTTATTATGTTTTTATAATTTAATTCAATTTCTTCATTGGAAGTAATTTTTATTTTAATTTGGACAAAAACACATGGAAATCTTTTGATAGTTTTTATTTCTTAAAAAACCACAATATCATTTTAACAATGGGAATTAATTTTAAATTAATTAATGAAAATTATTTTATTTTAATTTGGAAAAATGGATTCCATATTTTTAATCAGAAGTTTCAAATTATGTAAATAGGTACGTTTTATTTTTGGATATTATGAATAGTAACTTCAGTAATTATTTTTATTTACCACAGTTAAAGGGTAAATTAGGTAAATAAGGGTAAAAATAATATTATAATATTATAAAACTACCCTAAAACGTGTCTTAATCTTATTGGATGAGTCATGGGTGACCAAAAAAATCCTTAGGGTGATTTTTTGGCATTTGAGAGCCTCTTGGTCATGAAAATGACATGTTATAATAATTAATTTAATGTAAAAGAAAATATAACATAAAAATATATCTTTTTTACTTAAAGAATTTTAATATGGGATTATATAAGTGATATATTTGACAATAAATATTCAGTATAAATATAAAAAGATTTCATATATCATGGTATTTTATTTATAATTTTTAGAGATTAAATAAATAAAATTAATGATGATAATGATGATGCAGTGACTGCTTCATTAATACAGGATTCAATAAAATGATATCAAAAATATTATAATAAATATTATTTGACATAATTTATGTCATACATGAATTTTATAGACTAATATTACATTTTAGTAGACTATTAAATGGTTTAGTTCGAAGTTATCTCTCTGTTTTGATTTTATTTAAATTCAATAAATTGAATAGTTTTAAAATTGACTTAATTGATGTTTTTAAAAAATAATATTTTATTAAATTATTTAAAAATACTAATAATATTTTAAGAGAACAAAGTGATTATTATATGGTCTAAAATTTTATTAAGTGTCCAATTATGGGAAATTTACCCTATATAAGTGTTTCCTCTGGAAATGGGGATGCCCTTGTTTGTTTAAGGTTCAAACATTCCAATCAGTTTCTAACGGGTTTGTTCATAGAACCGGAAACATCCAATGATTCTATATCCATTTGGAACTACTTTCCAAAGGTAGGTGCTCATTAGTTGTGAAATGATGAGGCTTAAGAATTTGCATTGGTCGAGAGGATGGGAGGTCAGACTCATCATACCTTTTTGGGGGGAATTATTGTCTACTCCGGGACTCTCTTTATAGATTTAAGTTATGTTCATGAATCCTTATTAAATTAACAAGTATGAAAATGAGCTTTCCTTTAGATCTAAAAATCAATGATTGATATGTATAAGATTTAGAGAATCTTTTATATGTGTTTGAGGTTCTTCATCGATAGAGAATCATATGTATTTATTAGATATTCTTAGTCAATGGTATCCTTTAATACATTATATAGAGATATCTTGGTCATTAGGATAACCATACTGGTTTTAAATCCACTCAGTGGGGCACTTGAAGCTTATTGTCGTTCAGAAGGACATGAATTATTTCCGAGTTGGGATCGTACCCGCAGATGGGCTACCTACATATCCTTGTTTAGAAAAGGAATCAGAACCCACATAGTTTGAGTGAAGAAGTATAAAGTTTATGCATGGTTGATAGACCAAAGAAAAGATGTCATAATTACTTTTACGCTATAAGCTCACGTGAGTCATGCTCGGTGTGAGAAACAAGAGGTATCAGTAAAACCTGAAGATTGTGCCACGAAAGATGCAGTCATAAGAAATAATGTGGGGTTTATGTATGTATAACTGACCAAGATAGATGAGGATTAAGATTTACTTCAAGAAAGAAACCTGGGAACAAGGTCTATAAAGGTATATGTGCTTTATGGAGATTTAGACACTTAAGTTAGGACTTAATCCTGAGAAGGATGCCCAAATTAGAGGGGATTTATGATTGGGTTTTATTCTTGAGAAGGAAGTCCAAATCAAAAGAAATTAAGACTGGTTAAGAGAAATTATGACTGGGGCTTACTCCTAAGGAGGATGCCTAGGTTAAGGGAATTTGAAATTTGGGGCTTACTCCTAAGAAGGATTCCCATATTTGGGAACTTGGGGCTTACTTATGAGGAGGATTCCTAGATTAAATATCTTGGAATGTGTCTTACTCCTAAAAATAAGGCCTAGGATAAGAGAACTTGGACTGGGGCTTACTCCTAAAAAGAAGGCCCAGGTTAAGAAAACTTGGACTGAGGCTTACTCCTGAAAAGAAGGCCCAGGGTAAGGGAACTTGGACTATGGCTTACTTCTGAAAAGAAGGCCCAGGTTAAGAGAACTTCTCATATTAAAGGATGAGGTTGAATGAATGAAATCTCTCACCTTAGTGACATGAAGATATGTAAATCACTAGGTTTTGAGAGATGTTCCACAGAATTCCTTTCAGATAAGGAATCCAACCAAGGAATCATGCCATAAATAGATTTGAAGAGGGTTAAGAAGGCTAAATATTGAAGAGGAGATGTGGATTTGAAGAAAAGAGATGAATAGAAAGAAGGGACACCCAAAAAGATGTAGGCACGCAGATCCTATTTGGTCATGTAGGTCCTGGTCGCACAAGTATACCTGCGCGGCATAGGTGTACTTGCGCACCTGTTAACCAATGGGGTAATACTTGGGCGAGACTTGGCTCAAGCCCTTAGTATTATCCCTAAAGGCTTGAAAAAGTGTGGCACACTAGTTCTGTTGAAGGGATAAGGCGGCACGCAAGTGTGACCATTTCCCTTAAGGGTTAGACACTTAGGCGTGCAAGTGTTGATGAATTTCAACACTTAGGCCTTGTTCCCCCTCTTTAGATCTTCCATTCTAGGTAAGAAATTACCTTATAAGTGTTCGAAAGACTTCAAGAAGAGACTAGGGCACCGAGAGATGAAATATGAGGTTTTGGATTTTTCGTACCGGAAATGGGGGGCCCACAAGGGGTATTTATAGGTTACTGAAGACTTTGGGAGAAAATCAAATAGGGCACACAGGTCACCTGCGCGCCCAAAATGTGGCGCGCAGGTATACCTGTGCGACCAACTTGGAACTTGCACGGTCCATGCTTACAAAAATCCTTGTTTATGCCTTTGTTGATTTTTGATGTTTCTTAAAAGGATGAATCACTTTGTGTTAAGGTATTCCCTTTTTTTAGTCGTTAGACTCTGTGACGGAAAGGAGCGTCAACAAAAGTCCCCCCTCAGAGTTGGATCCGAAAGGAATGATGATGTAAATATCAGGTAAAGAGGAAAAACAAGAAATTTCGGCACGCAAGTTCTGAGCGCGCAGATAGTGCCACGCAGGTGAGAGATGTGTTGGCCTCAGCGCCTAGGGGTGCGTCCTGACCTATAAATATGCGCCTCATTCTCACTCAAAGTACCCGGCTTTGAATGCTTTTGATCTCTCACCACGTAGGTTGCTTTCATCACGCAGGTTGCTGATTTTTCCGCGGTTTTATTGCTTCTGTACGTGTCGTGCTTTTGTAGAGGTATTTTGACCTGCACGGTGATACCTGTGCACCAAAACCTTCGCGACACAGTTACACTTGCGCGTCAACATTTGACTTGCACGCCTTAATGCCTTAGCCATTTTTTTTCACTTTTCTTCACAAATTTTATGAAAAATCAACTCACTTAAGAGTTAATTATTTGACCTTTGTATAGATTCAATGGCTCCTAGAAGAATTGTAAAGGCTGATGAACTGGCTAGAAAGAGAATTGATGACATGATGAATGTTGTTTTCCATGATTACTATGATATCTACGACATCACTCTTCCAGATTTGGCCAATTACTTGAAGAAGTATCATCTTAACTTTCCACAAAGCATCTACTTTCCTTTATATGGGCGTGGTCATCTACAAGAAGTCAATATTCCAGAGGCAAAGAATTATTTCCCACATTCTTGGTTTCAGAATTACACCAATTTTGCTTCAGAAAATATCTCAAGTGGAGGAGAATTTGTTAATACTAGAATAGTGGAGAAGGCCTACATAATGCATCATAGCCCTTGTGCCCCAGATCTGAAACCTCACAAGCTTGAGCTGCAACCCCATTGTTATCCTTCAGTCTTCCAAAATTCTCATATAGATCAATCCAAAGGCTGGAAGAAGAGTTGGGACTTCCTTCCCAGAGGAGGTGTGAAGTCAACTTGGATGTGGGCATATTGGATGTGACAAACCTGTGCAGAGTTTGTCGAGGATTTGAAATGAGTTGCAATATATGAAGCCATCTGGGTTGGGTAGACATATGTCTATAGGAGTGATGAGTTTTTGCCAGAGCTAATCAGTCGCTGGAGCCCAGAAACCAATTCTTTCCATATGACTCATGGATAATTAGGAATCAGTTTGTGGGATGTCTAAAAGATCTTGGGGGCTCCAATTTTGAGTGACATGTATGATGAATTCATCCCTTCCAAGGTGAATTGGAATAATTCCTAGAAGACTTCGGATTTAGCTTGAGAATTATTGAAAATCTTCTACAAGATCAAGAATTCCAAGACCTCCAAAACTCAATCCAGAAAGGATATTCATCTAGAGGAGTGGATGGATATGTTTCTTACCAGGAAGGAGGGGGAGTGGCCCAGATGTACTTGTCCTACTATTTTCCCTAGAATAGAGAAGAGTGGTGCTTATGGAACATTCTGGCCATCCCTGGAAGTAGGAGAATTTGAGAAGTGGGGGTACGAAGTGGATCAGAGAATCCCAAAAAAGACTCGTCTGGAGGGCTTCTTAGCCTTGTGTCTTAGTGTTTATCTTTTTCCAGTCAGGGATTAGAAGGGAGGCATCAGGCCAGGGACCTTCGTTGTGGCAGCCAAGTTGGCTGAGAATAAAATGGTTGGGTTGTCCACCCCAATTTTGGCAAAGATTCACTGGAGCTTACTCCATGTCTTTATGGTTAAGTCTTCTTTGAGAATAGTGGGACTATTCCAATTTTTTGTGGGGATGGATCACCTCTCATTTCAGGACCTATGCTATACAGAATGGAGTACATGTTCTTGGAAGTTCTTTCAGGCCATTAGTGCAGGCATTTTCCGGAGTTTATCTGTTATCTCTCAACATCTATGATATGAAGGTGAGGCTGAGCATGTACAAGGAATTCAATTTCTTTCCTTATGGAAACCCTCCAACTGGGAAGTTTGTTGATTATGGAACCATTGGTCTAGAATTGAGGTCATACATACTGGCTTGTAGAGATGGTGTACTAGCCACCGGGATTGACGGAGAGATTATATGCGAGGCCTATGCTCCATACAGATTTGCACACTAATTCAAGTGTCTACAATAGACTTTTGTATCCCCTTATGTGCATGTCAGGTCAGAGCATCATCCGATGGTTGTCTGAAAACTATGGTTGCTGACATCTATGGAGAAAACTGGGGAAGTGTTTGATCTACTAGTTGATAAAATGACGAGTAACTTGACTACATGGTATGCTGAGAACTGGATAACATCATACCCTGAAGGGGTGTTTAATCATCCAGTTTATCAGGTGGGGAAAAAGAAAAGAACTATAGAGAAAGAAACCCCTCGTCTGGAAGGTGACACTTCCCCACCTGGAGTGGATTCACCAGGTTCCTCACCTAGGGGTGACTCGCCAGATTTACAAGATGGAGATGATGAGGCACAACATGCGGCAAAGCGGCCTCATGCTAGATATAATCCTCCTGTCAGAATTAAGAGACCCACTCCATCGAATCCTAGTGAGTTACATTATTGGGGAAATTTAATCTCCATTACATTATAGAGTAACAAGTCTTATTTTATTATCCTTTATTTGTAGTTGCAGGAGATGAAGCATAAGATCAAGTAGAAAGTTGTCCAGCAGATGCACCTTCAGCAACAGTTAAATGCTGTTACTGGGGAACATGACCAGCTAAACAATTCACTGGAAGGAGTTTAAACAAATGGTATGAAAGCCATTGCTGAATCCAAGAAAGCACTCCATCAAGCTAAAAAGAGTGAAGCTAGTCGAGTGCATGAACTTCAAGTGGCTGCTGATGAAGATCAGGATGTCGTAAATCAAATGAAGACTTATGTTGAAAGTATCTTGTAATCCCTAAAAAAAAGAGAAGAGACTCCAGTCTGTGGATGTACTTCTAACTTTTGTGCATCAAATGAAAAACACTTTCATCTTCAATCATTTGTGCATGCCTTATTTTATTACCGGCTTTAAATTTTTACCTAATCTAATGGGCCTAGTAAGCATAATTTGATTTATGCTAGGATTATTATGAATAACCATACAAATTTTGAATATTTTTTTTCTCAATATTACCTAAATCATACAAAATGTACATTTAGTGAGCTGGGACTTGAATTTTATTCAGAGTTCCCTTGTCTTTTTTTGAGCAGTTTAAAGTCATGCACGTCAGACATAAAAAGACTAATTTTTAAGGTCGAAATAGCTTTGACCGAATGAATTAAAATTGACTTAATTCCTTGATAATTTATCTAAAAACATATTACCACACTCAAGTATGGGGGAAAAAAATGTAAACTATGACTTAAGAAATTTAGAATCTGAGAAATGATTTGAAAAAAGGACTAAGAGGCATTAGAAGAAGTATTTCCTAAGAGTGAAGTTACCATTATTTAACAAACCTGTTAGGGGGTTGAATTATGCAGGGACACCTAAGGGTATTGGATGCATAGTCAAATAATAGCATCTTTTGGATGACAGGTCTGTTATGTAGATTGTTTATGCAAGGCCGCATAAGGGCACATGCTATATAGTCAGGAAAATGAACTCTCTGAAATTTTACTTTTCTATTGCTAAAAAGCCAGTGGAAGTTTAAGGAGATTCAAATTTTCCAAAGCATAGAGTATGATGTATGGAGAGAGGTACTTGAATATAGAGAGGATATTTCCAATCAAGATTGTCAAAGAATTGGATGAATGTCACTCCCATGAAGGTCTGACCCAAACGTAGGGAAGGGAAATATAAAACATAGACTTGAATACTTTTAGATCATGAAAAAGAGTATGGGACAAATATGTTAAGGATGACTATTTTTGAAGATCCCTAAATATTTTTATTAAGACTAATAAGGACAAAAAGTGGTTTTTCTCCCAATAATGAAGTTACCAATATTTGACAAACCTGTTAGGGGGTTGAATTATGCAGGGCCACCTAAGGGCATTGGCTGCATAGTCAAATAATAGCATCTTTTGGATGAAAGGTCTGTTATGTAGACTAATTATGAAAGGCCTCCTAAGGGCACGTGCTTCATAGTCAGGAAAAAGAACTCTCAGGTGTGAGTACACTTCTTTTATTATATTGTGGCTCGCATTACTGGTCGGGTCACGAACTTGAAGAGAAAGTTCTTATTGTCTGGTTATAGGATCACTCTGGTGAATAGTGTCCTAACCTCTATCCCGGTCCATTGGCTTTCCGCCATTAAAGTCTCGAAGGGTGTGCTTGCACGTATTGAAAAGATCCTGGTCTCTTTTATCTGGGATGCTCATTTGTATGGGAAGCGCCACTAGGCGTCTTGGGAGAGACTCTCCAAGCCACTAGAGGAGGGAGGCATCAACATAAGGATCCTCTCAGGCACTCTTAATGCCATGCATGCTAATCTCTCATGGGATACCATCGAGTACTGATCTCCATGGGGTAGGTTTATGGCCTTACGGTATAAACAGAGTGAGGGGATTTGGACTGTTCACGATGCATCTATTTGGCCTGTGGTGGCCCCACTGATCGTTTCCCTGCAACCGTACTCAAGATGGATTTTCGAGAGAGGGGGGACCTCTTTTTGGAACCATAACTGGTCTGGTGAGATTCTTGGTTTCCCAGGCTGCCCTGTTAATGACATTAACTTTATCCAAGCTAGTTTGTATCCCACCTTTGTTTCAGCAGTTCTTAACACCAGCCACCATGAAGTTTTTTATCTTATCAACATGAATGATGATCAGGATAGATGTATCTTCACGGCTTAAAGTTCTGGTGGTTTTTAATTGAAGGATTTCCGAAGGATCTCTACAACCCCAGACCAAACCGATTCATGGGGGGGGGGGAACTCTTTGGCTCAAAGAAATCCCTGATAAATATAATTTCCTAGTTTGGTGGATTAGGAACCGTGCTATTTCAATAGAAGATAATTTCAAACAGATGGGAATTCAGATGGCATAAAGTTGCTCCTACTGTAGGACGCATTGGGAGGAAACCGCGGCGCACCTATTCTTTATGGGAGATTGGGCCAATGCAGTATGGTCGGCCCTCAAGGGCTTCACTGGATGGGCATCCATAGACCAGAGGGATTCTCCCTTCCTTGAGAGATGGTTTCATGGTGCAGGAGGCCAAGGGGTGGAGTTGAAGGTCCATGCATTGGTCATAGCGGTGGGATATTGGTGCATTTGGACGTCTCAGAACAAAGCGATCTTTAAAGGGGCCACCTATTCCCAGCGGGCGGTGGTTACAAGGGTTATGTGCTTGCTGCTGGATCTGGATCGCCTTGGCAAAGGCTGGTGGGGTGCTCCCACCATGAGGACTTTTGCAAACCATATTCAATCAACAACCCCCATCAGTGATGGAAAGCAGGGGTTGTGGGTTAGATGGCACCCACATCTTTTAGGCCCTAAACTAAACATCGATGGCTCATGCACTATAGGAAAAATGATTGGGGGTGGTGTTATATGCGATAAGAATGGGGCAGTTATGGATTCTTTTGCTGCCTGCTATGGAATGGGTCATTCTCTGCAAGCTGAAGCCCTGATGATGCTCTCTTGTCTCCAACTTTCTAGGTAGAGGAACTTCACCCTTAGTGCAGTGGAAACCGACTCTATCATTCTCTACAACTCTCTGTTAGGTAAGTGCCCCATCCCATGGTCCATATCCTACATCATTAGGAAATGTCTCAGTCTCTTGGATGAAAACAACGACATTCTCCATACGTGGCGAGAGAGGAACATGGTCGCTGACTTTCTTGCATCGTTGTCAATCCATGGGGTGAACACCCTTTGCTCTCTAGATATTGTGTTACTATTTCCTGAGGGGGAGAACCTGGTCAAAGGGGATGCTCTAGGGATCTACCATTTCAGACCTCCATAGTCCACATTTTGCATGTTTGTTTTTTGGTTGTTTGCTTTTTATGTTGTATGGTGTCTTTAAATAATATATGATGATGATGGTGATGTGATAGTAAACCAATGTAAAAAATATTGGTTCTGGGGGCGGTTTCACGAATCAACATCGTATGAGACGAAGGTGAACTGATGTGAAGAGATTGATTTTGGGCTTGAACCTCAGGAGGTTGCCTACATACCCATCCTACAATGAAAGGATCAAAGTCTGCATAGTTCGATTAAAGAATGAATTGGAAATCAAGTTGTTCTTGAGGAAAACGACCTAAAAAATGGTGTCGGGACTTACACATGGTTAGCGACCCAAATAGGGTGTTATGGTTGAAGTTTACTCTAAGCTCATGTGAGTCATACTCATTGTGAGAAACAAGAGGTAGAAACAACCTTAACGATGCACAGTTTAATGTCATGTTGGACGAAGAAGGGACTATGGAGTTTAATGTTATGCAGTAAGGACTTAGGGGGGGGGGGGATATGCAGTTTAATGTCATATAGTGAAGACAATGGGGACACATTTTAACGTCATGTTGGACGTATTAGGGACTTTTTCACAATTTAACGTCATGTGGGATGAAGAGGTGCACAGTTGAACGTCGTATAGCTAGGACGACATAGTTTAATGTCATGTTGGACGTTGGGGTGCTGTACAATTTAGCGTCATGTAGCTAGGACGTAAGAGGGACAATACAGTTTAACATCATGTTGGACGTTGGGAAACAATATAGTTTAACTTCATGTTGGAGAACGGTGCGAATAGTTTAAGGTTATATGCATAGACCAGAATGATGTATTTGTGTTATACAAAATACTTCAGAAATCTGGAAATAGTTTGAGTCGTGATGAGTTATCCATCCATTGAGATTAAAGAATAAGCTCCATTAGAGTAGAACTTATGTATTGAGTAAGGTCCTTCCCATTTTGGTTCAGGCTTGGGAGGTTTCTTTCCTGGTATCATTGGAGCTCTGAGAACCAATACCAATTCTCCTTGAATGAATGAATGAAGACAAACTTTTTTGTTGAAAGCTTGTGCTATTCGATTCTGATAGACTTCCAAATGGTGCAGGGTGCACAATATTTTTTAATCTAATTGTTCCAATTCATCCAATCACTTTTGAGATTGTTCATATGTATATGACTGATCACAAATGGCTACTCTTAGCGTGGCTAATTGAACCTCAATGGGAAAGACTGCTTTTGTTCCATATACCAATGAATATGGAGTTGACCGCGTTGCAGTGCGGGTGGTGGTCTGATAAGCCCATAAGGCATGAAAGAGTTTATCAGGCCATGATTTCTTATCTTTATACACTCTCTTTTTCAGTATGTTTGAAAGAGTCTTTTTGAAGTATTCTATTTAGCCATTGGCCGCCGCATGATACTGAGATGAATGATTGGATTTGATGTTGTATTCTTGATACAACTTCCTTACCTCAGATGAACAGAAGTTGGTGCCATTGTCCGTCAATATGGTATGAGGGACACCAAATCTAGTAATGATGTTATAATTGATGAAGCTAACAATGATTTTAGAATTTACTTCTTTGAGAGGCATTTCCTCTGCCCATTTGGAAAAGAAGTCAGTAGCAATAAGAATATTCTTAAACTACTTGGCTGTAGCCGAAGGATAAGGTCCTACTACATCCATTCCCCATGTGGAAAATGGACATGAGTATTTAGCTATATGAAGCAACTCTGGGGGTTGATGAATGAAGTTGGCACATACTTGGAAGGAATGACACTTCTTTGTGAAATCGACATAATCTTGTATCATTGAAGGCCAAAAGTATCCAAGACTTCGAATTTGATCAGATAGTCTATGTCCGGATTGATGGGCACCACAGACTCTGTATGCACTTCTTTCATGACAACCATTGCCTCTTCAACATCAATGCATCTGAAGATAACTCCATCAAAACATCTTTTTTAGAGAATTTTCTCTAGGTGATCTAGGCTATAATAAAGAGTAAAATTGACCACACATCACCGAATTTGTTCTTTCCCAGCTCTATCAGGTGGGAGTGTTCCATTTTGAATATATTCCCTGAGAGGTGTCATCCATCCCGTAGTATGACCATATGGTTCAGAAATGGGACTGATTTCATTGATTTCCTCTTTTTTTGGTTTGAACATAAGGTGAAATTGTACGAAGTGGCCAATACTGATGATTGTCTCGTCTCGATTTGGATCTGCCAGAGCTATGGCTATATTAGCCAGTGCATCAGCTTGGGCATTTTGTGATTGTGGGATATAAGAAAATGTCAGTTCTGAATGAAATTCTTCCATTAAATCTCTAATGTAATCATAAAAAGGGATTAAATCTTCTTTTATGATGGAATAGTCCCCATTTACTTGTTTGATTACCAGGTCTGAATCACCTTTCACATTTAAGTGATTCACTTGTTCCTAAAGCGCCAACTCCAATCCTGCGATGAGAGCTTGATATTCTACTTCATTATTTGTACTGCCTTCCCACAATAAGAAGGAATAGGGTAGCACTGCCTTTTCTGGGGAAATAAGTACAATTCCTAACCCAAATTTATTGAATTTAGGATCTTCCATTTTCTTCCCTGTTGGACTTCTGGAAGCACCATCAAATTACATTTCCCATGTTTGAAGATTATCTTGAATGGAGAAGAATTCTTCATTAGGAAGTTCAGTATCTAAAGATGTATCTTCTACTGAAGGATGTTCAGCAAGGAAATCATCCAGATCTTGGCCCTTTATTTCCTTTTAATACAGATACTGGATATCAAATTGCTGTAAAATAACTGCCCACCTTGCCAGACATCTTGTAAGCATTGGATGGCTAAGGATAAATTTGAGCGGATTATTGCGAGATACCAATTAGACCTCATGATGTTTCAGGTAGTGTCTCAACTTCTAAACTACAAAGATTAATTCTAGGCAGCACTTTTCAATACTTGAATATTGGGTTTCTGCTTCAAGCATAGTCCGACTAAGATAGTAGAGGCTATTTTCATTCCCAACATCATTCTTCTGGGAAAGGAAGACACCCAATGACCACTCTAAAGATGTCACATAAAGAATAAGTGGTCTTCCTTCAACATGTGGCATTAATACCGGTGGACTCAAGAGATACTTCTTGAGAATATTGAATGCCTCTTGACATTCTTCAGTCCACTGGTAAGTGACTCCCTTTTTCATCAATTTGAGGAAGGGTAAACTTTTTCCTGCCAAATTGGCGATGAAATGCTAAATATAGGCTAAGTTTCCTTGAAGTCCTCTCAATTACTTTAAATTTCTAGGTGGTAACATACCAAGGATTGACTTTGTATTCTCAGTATAAAATGTTATACCACGATGGCATACAACAAAGATGAGAAATTTTCCCGAGGTTACCCCAAAAGCACATTTTAAGGGGTTCATCTTCAAATTATGTTGTTGAAGTCTGTGGAATATGAATTCCAAATCAGCTAGGTGATTAGAAAATTTCCTGGATTTAACCACCAAATCATCCACATAACATTCAAAAACTTTCCCTAAAAAGGGTTTGATGATACGATGCATGACAAGATGATATATTGCACCTGCATTCTTTAGGGAAAAGGGAATTACCTGATAGAAAAACACACCCTGAGGGGCTCTGAAGGCTATATATTCTTTATCTTCTAGTTCCATTCGGATTTGATTATACCCGTAATATCCATCCATGAAGGAAAGTGCTTCATAGCCAACTTTTTTTATCAATTAAGAGTTCTGTGATCGGAACTGAAAAATCATCCTTGGGAAAATGCCGATTAAGATCTCTGAAATCAATGAAAACTCTAATTTGTCCGTTATTCTTTTTCAGAGGGAAAATATTAGCCAACCATTTGGTATATTGAAATTATCTGACGAAGTTAGCTTTGATAAGCTTATCCAATTCAGATTCAATTTTGGATGCATAAGTTGGGTGTGTTCTTCTTGAAGCTTGCTTAAATCCTCGATGTTCTTCTGGAAAACCCAAATGATGAGTAGCAACATTAGGATCAAGACCTATCATTTCTGTATAGTTCCAACCAAATATATCTTGATTTTCCTTAAAAATGAAACATACATTTATTGCTCTTCAAGAGTCATGGACACACTAATTAAAGTGGGGTGTGGATATTCTTTTGTACCTAGATTTATTTCTCTAAGTTCATCCACAGTGGTAGAGATACCCTCTTCAAATGCTGGAGGATCATCCCTGAGATCTTCCTCTTCTTCTTCAACATGTGTTATTTCTTCTGTTTCTACCTGCATAGTAGATGATGAAGCATAATTTCCATGATTAGAAGAGATGTTAAAATTTGAACATCTTGAAGAAGAAGCTTCCATTTATGACCCTATTGATGGTTACAGGTCTTTCTTGGGTAATAAAGAGGAGATGATGGATTGAGAATCGACATCATTGTTCACCTCTGACATTTTCATAACTTCTTCTGGCCTGGTTGGAGAAGTATAGACTTGCTGGATTTCAGCGGATGAAATGAGTACATCTCCATTTGAGCATTCATCATTGCTTGGTGAATCACCAATTTCTCCCATGCTATCTGGCTTGATTGCCGTAATTTACATTATGAATGTTTCCATAAGAGTATTCGGATTTGGGTCTATCCTGTAAATTTGACTGATAGGCAACACATAATCTGTACTCACATGTGTGAATGGGTTTACTGGAATCTTTTCCAAACCATATGGAGCATTAACTTTGGTAACCTCCCTTGTTGTGGATTTATCCTTACCCTCCATGTAATAGAATTCCACCTTAATGTATTGAGATTCACATGTTTTGAATGGGGTTTTATCACCATATAATGTCCCAATTTGACCATTGAAACAATATTTGAGACATTGATGGTATGATGAAGGGATAACCACATGTTGATGTAGCCAAGGTCTTCCATGAAAAATATTGAAGGCTGTGTCATGTCGAACAACCATGAAATCTGAATTGGATACATGATCTCCAAAATGAGTTCTGAGTGTGATCTTTCCCATAGGTTCTTGTTCATTTTTATCATATCCTTGCAATATCAATGTAGAAGGAGATAAATCAAATTCTATGAGTCCCAATCGACGAAGTGTATGAATGGGGATGAGGTTGAATCCTGAACCATTATCAATGAAAGATCTTCGGATGTCTACATCATTGAACTTTCTAGATAAGTAAAAAGGTCTAATATTTCCATGCACAACATCATCTGCATCTTCACCTATGAAAGATATCACTGCATGGCATTCTGTAGGATTATTTTCTACATGGTATACTTAAGCTGTAGCAATTTCAGTAGCAAATTCTTGAGGACTTGACAAATCCTCAATGAGTGCCTCATGAAGATCCTTTGATAAATTCAAGGCATCTAGAATTGATAACTTGGCTGGTACTTGGGCCAAATGTTTCAAGACATCATATTTTTGATGCAAAGGTCTGCGTTTCCCAATAAGAACATGTGGTTTCACAGGTGCCCTAGAAGTTGATGCTTTGGAAGTAGATGCTTCTTGTATCGGGGTAGGAGTTGGAAATACTCCTGGATTTGGAAGATTAGACCGACTAGGTCTATTTAATTGATGAGAGGAAGAAGGTGTAACCTACAAACGATCCTCCAGAATAATTGTTCCAGGACTGAATCTTCCATGCATGGAAGAACATTATTGTTCTTATTGAGCTCGCTGAAGGGCTCTTCCACGAGTTTCTACTGCATACATAGTTCTAGCAGGGGTATAATTGGAATAGTGGATTCTGGGATATCCACGTCTTCCTCTTATCCCAAACCTCTGGAATTCCCTTTGATTCCTCTGTTTGATACAGGGAACTCAGGCTCATCAAGATTGAAACTGTGACTGACATAAGGTTTTGTTTAGTGAATCATGTTAACAGAACCAAAGATCAACTCTTCATCTGATGAAGACTCTGCCTGATTAGCCAATTTAGGATGTGCCGTTTGGTGGGACAATGCCCGTGGATTTGAAGTAGATGGCATAAAATCTGCCAGAGTCAAAGGCAACTTGGGATTTGACATAATCTCATCTTATTCTAATTGTACCGCTTTATTTTAATTATGTAGTTTCTTTGAGGATTTTACCTCTGATGAAGAGGGTATTTTCTGTGGAATTCATAGCAGAAGACACAATTGGTTTCTTCAATTTTGTTCTCAAAATGGAATGAGTTCGGTTGATTGTTTTTCTGAACATCCAATTATCATATTTCTGCGCATTTTTGTTTTTGACTTCATACCACTCGCCTTCTTCCTCTAGATCGGTAGTAGTAACACATGATACCATAGTTGTAGAACCTTTCAATTTTACTTGTCCCGAGTCCACCATTTTTTGCAGGAGGTCTTTGAAGACAAAACCCTCCTAAATGGGATGCCCCAACATCTGATGAAATGGGAAATAGTTGGGACGATCTTCATCTCCTTCCTTGTTCGACCTTTTGGTCCTTGGCAATTGAACCAAATTATTTTCTAGAGCTGAAATGAAGTAACCAGAAACTTGTTCATTTTGGAGAGAATAAACATTGCTCTTCAAATCCTCAAATTGTTTCCGTCTTTGATCTCTATGATCATCTTGACGAAACATCCTCTGTTGTTGACACTCAGGAGGTGGAGCCTTTTGATAATATGAAGGTTTTGAAGTAGAAGCAGGTACAGGTGCTTGTTTAAGCGTAACTATAGCAGTATTTGATTTACCCATTCTCCTTCTTGGAGCTGATGGAATTACATGAGTTTTATCCTTAGTCTTTGTAAGAGAGTCTTTGATCTGCTGAGTGATCGAAGTAAGGTCTTGAAACCCTCCTGTGTATTTCAAAGGGATCAATGGTGTGCGTGATTCATCATGCAAATTTTCCACACAGATTGGAAACAACTCTTCTTGAGGGAGTACTAAGATTAGAGAATATGTTAATCCCTTCTAGCGAGCAATAAAATATAAAACTCTTTCATTCTCCCTTTTCTTACAATTTGTAAGATCAAGAACTATTGTCTTTGTCAAGGTTGAGCTGTATTGAAGAAGGAATCATTGACGGAGATCCTCCCACCCGGTAATTGACTGGGATTGCAAGCTTGTATACCAGACAAAAGAAAGTCCTTGTAATGACTGTAGAAAACACTTGAGCTTAACTGCTTCTTGTTGATGAGGGGTTCCCATCATAGGATCACAATGAGAAACAAAATGTGTTAAGTGTTTCTCTGGTTCTCCTGAACCATTAAAGATTGGGAATGTGGTACTTGAAAAATTTTATGGGGGAAGAATTGCATCATCCCATTGAGGGTAAGCTCTATTTTCTAGTTGAATTTGTGAACAATTTCCCTCTATAGCTTCCAACTGAGCTGTTAAGGAATCAATGGTAGTTATTAACTTTTGAGAAACATTTGGTTGATCTTGAACCTGAGCAGGTGCAATAACCAGAGCTTGGACAGGTGTGGTGGCTGGTACTGCAACTGATGGTAGCACTACCTATTGTTTTTGCGCATGACCCATAGGACTAGACCTATGAGGGTGTACTGGTAAAGGAGGATACTCTTGATCCATCTCAGTAGCTGCAACAAATTCCCTTGTCTAACTGACTCCAACATGCTTAGGAGGAAGACTACCTTGAAGTAGTTCTGCATTCAACCTCCTTAATTCCTTCATTTCTTCCTCCTATTGTACAAATCTTTTCTCTAGTGAGAGTGATTGTCCTTCTCCAGAGGGAGGGTGGAATGTAACCTGATTATTTCCTTTCCCCTTGTTAGAAACCTTTTAGAGAGGGTGAAGTTGGTTACTTGAAGGAATACCCAGATTCTGGGTAAGCCTCTGGTTTCGTGTACGCACACCTTCTTCATTTGTCTCTATGTGCACAGCCTCTTGAGCAGGAACTTCTTCATCTAATCCCTCTGAGTGAGCCTCATCTGGGGGATCAACAAAAACAGAATTGATTCCATTAATTGATGCATAATGCATTGCATCCCTTCTATCAGCATTTCTGCGATATTTTATTCTTCCATGTCCTTGATGAGACATTGACTTTTATTGATTTTATACCTTAGGAACTTCTTGACAAACTATAATTTGGAGGGAATCTCCTGATAATTATGCTCTTCGTTTCTCTTGTGGCTTCTTCCTTAATCGAGAGAAGACTGACTTTCTCTAAGGAAGAGATTGAGGATTTGAAAAAGTCCCCAGTCCCATGGACTGGGGCTGTTCCTACTGTTCTTGCTCAACTCCTCGAATCCTATTTGTTGATTTTGAGGGTTGGGCTAAAAGAGTCCCCAGTCTGGCAAGCTGGGGTGGTTCTTGAGTTGCTATATATGAGACTATTAAAATCTCTCCTGATCTTGTGGACTTTAGTCCAGAAATTGGATGGATGCATCAACCTACATCCACTCAAATCACCTGGCTCAAAAGACCGTTGAATGATTTCTGACACTTCTGTCACTTGATGATGTGCACACTCTAAATGAGAAGCCTGTTCGATATTCTCATTTTCCTGATGCAAGTGTAATTTTTCAACTTTTTCCATGTATTCTTGACTTTGAGAAGAACTAGTTGAGGCCTATTCCTGAGCAAGCTTTTTATTAGAAACAAAGCCAATTGGCTGGGGTCGGTTATGGGCAATAACATTTCATGAGACCATTTTCGGTGGGCTTTGTTGATTTGAGAGTACAGTATAATATAGTGCTCCATGAACACCCCATCCCCTGATATGAATATCAGATGGGGCATTGGAAATTAACTAATGCAACCTTTTTAGTGTGCCAAGGCATGAACACTGAAGGGATCTATACTGCTTTTCAGCCTTCGAATATCGAGAAAATGAGAGAGAGGCCAAATCAATTTGGCATTGTAACCCTTCAATTATCTTGACATGATTTTCATATTCATCATAAGATAATATTTTCTTTTTCAATTGACAAATAGTTTTCCACATGTTGAGACGAATTTCATGAATACAATCTTCTATCAACATTTCTGGAATGTCATACTGAGAGTCAGCCAAAGGCTAAAACATAACTGACACTTCACCTTTCGCTAGTTGTTTTCTCATATTCAGCACTTCATCTTTATCATTCAATGAAGATTATTCTACCTAATTAGACCAGAGATGGTGATTCCTTGTTACTTCATAATATTCAATAATATTGGTAGAGAATTCATTTAACAGACTAGAAGATGAATGACCCAGGGGTGGTTCGGAGAATGGCCTACACCCCAAGATATCTTCTGATTGAGAAATTATTTCACCTGCTAGCGATAAAGCATCAGACATGAATGGATTCACATTTTCAAGTTCCTCAAGATAAGAGGGCTTTCTCATTACTGCATTGTCTTTTGATGAATTTTCCAGACAATGCGAATTACTACTGCAGATAGGGCTTTTGCAGCTAAACTCATCATCATGGGGAGGACCACCATGGTGGGTTACAACAAAAGATAAAACCCTTTTCTCCTTGATCTTTTGGACACACAGAGGGTTCTTGTGGCTCTTATATGAAGATGATACTTAGATATTGACCGAATTGTCATGAAGCAAGCCTTCATGAAGAAGTGTCTGATGAAGACCTTCAGAATTAATGTTCCCACTATTGGGAAATGAGAGAGTAGAATCTTGAGTTTCAACAGATAATTGTCTGAGTGTATCAAGAACTCTAGCATCAAGCAAGGCCTTATTATATATTGGCCCATGATTTCTTGGCTGTGTTGGATGAGTATTTTTCTTAGACGCCTTCTTACTCAATTTAGGAACCACTTGTTGAAAAAGTGGTTATTATGGGCAGGTGTATGTGCCTGCTCAGAAGAAATAGTCAGGTTAGGCTGATTATCTCCACTCAAATCAGGTGTATGTGCCTAACTTGGTTGTCCATATGACATGGGGAAGTATGCCCCACAACCCTCTTTGAATGGAACAAAGGTGTGTGTTTGTTCCAAAGTGAACTATTGATGTGTCACTCCACTAGTAGGGATACATTTTCATTTCTTTCCCTGTGATTTTGCTGAAGCTATTATAATATTATGAAAGGAATCCAGAATATGATCAGGGATTTTCTTCTGCTCTTTCACCATTTTCAAAATGTGCTTGGTGACTTCAGCTATCGGAATGAGAATATACATTCATTCCGTGCTTGGAGTGGGTGTGTATTCCTGCTCCTGTCCTCCTTTTCCTGCCAGTGAATTCTGAAAGTACTCATGTGTGGGGGCAGAGAGTTGAGTCTGCTCCAAATTTGTTGTCGGAGCTTTCTGACTGACTTCTTTTAATGTTAACAAACGAGACTGTTGGTAGGCTTGATTAACATTGGAAGGTGTATGTGCCTACTATGTATTCCTCATTAAGTATGGTTGATGATTTTCCTTCAATACTAGTAGACGAGACTAATGACAGAATTGTTGATTGTAAACATGTGTATGTTCTTGCTTATCAGTTTCCACCATATCAGATTGGTGAACTTCTTTGATTGTAGTCAGACGAGATTTCTGACTAGATGATGATTTATAAACATATGTATATTCTTGCCTATAATACTCCGCCGGAATTGCCTGGAAGGATTGGCGTATTGCTGCCAGACTAGTCTGCTGGGAAGTAACATCAGGACGGACAAGTGTGTATGTCTGCTCGTTATTTTCCATCAAGTTGGTTTGATGGAATTCTCTGGAAGGGGCAGAAGTAAGAACCTGCTCCCTGTTGACCAGATTTCACCTCTGGCGGTTCGTCTTGCATGTTCAGGTTTGAAGAACCTGAGCCGAACCCTTAAAGGCGATACCCTCATAATTTTGAGGGTGCACTGCTGCACGAGTCTGGCGGCGATTGTTGATGGGAGCACTCGGGAAGGAATCCTATCCCCTTGAATTAAGGCCTTGAGTGACCTTCTCATTCACCTCCCTAGAATATGGGAGGGACTGGTGATTGCGTTCCGGGGATAACGACCTGAAACGGTGGTTGGAACCACCTTCTTCTTGATCGCTGGTCGTCGCTGTCTAGATAACCAGGGTGAATTATTGACTTGGAGGGCTTGTCGAGCGGCCTCCAGAGTCGGAATGGTACCGTGTCGATGGTATTCCTTAACTAGTGCATTTGGTACCCAGCATTGAAGATGATGAGTAGGTGACATCTTCCTCAGAGCAGATGACGATCCAATAGGAGTAGCAGCATAGGTATTCATAGAAGAGGCATTCAAAGGTGTGAATTTTAGATAAGCTATTTCTATAATGCAGAAGATCTTGGAAAAGAGTTCCTGTTTGATATAACAGACATAATCAAGATAAGTTCGGCCACTAAATCTTTTGGATGACCACATATGTTATTGATTGTTTTGTTGGCCCTCTTATTGAGTTTAAATAGAGGCCTAACAAATAAGTAAAACATCATTTTAACTTGGTTAAGGATTCATGTTGGGTTCACCATTTTTTGTTTCCTCTGGAAATGGGGATGAACTTGTTTGTTTAAGGTTAAAACATTCCAACGGTTTCTAATGGGTTTGTTCGTAGAATTGGAAACATCCAATGATTTTATATCCATTTGGACATACTTTCCAAAGGTAGGTGCTCATTAGTTGTGAACCGATGAGGCTTAAGAATTTTCATTGGTCGAGAGGATGGGAGGTCGGACTCATCACACCTTTTTGGGGGGAATTATTGTCTACTCGAGGACTCTCTTTATAGATTTAAGTTATGTTCGTGAATCCTTATTAAATTACCTAGTATAAAAATGATCTTTCCTTTAGATCTAACAATCAATGATTGATATGTATGAGATTTAGAGAATCTTTTATATTTATTTGAGGTTCTTCATCGATAAAGAATCATCTGTATTTGTTATAGATTCTTAGTCAATGGTATCCTTTATTACATTATATAGAGATCTCTTGGTCATTATGATAACCATACTGGTTTTAAAGCCACTCAGTGGGGCACATGGAGTTTATTGTCATTCATAAGGACATGGATTATTTCAGAGTTGGGATCATACCCACAGATGGGATACCTACGTATCCTTGTTTAGAAAAGGAATCATAACCCACATAGTTCGAGTGAATAAGTATGAAGTTTATGCATGGTTGATGGCCCAAAGAAAAGATGTCATAATTAATTTTACGCTCTAATCTCACGTGAGTCATGATCGGTGTGAGAAACAAGAGGTATTAGTAAAACCTGATGATTGTGCCACGAAAGATGCAATCATAAGAAATAATGTGGGGATTATGTAAGTATGACTGCCCAAGATAGATGAGGATTGGGATTTACTTCAAGGAAGAAACCTGGGAACAGGGTCCATAAAAGTATATGTGCTTTATGGAGATTTAGATACTTAACTTAGGACTTAATCCTGAGAAGGATAAACAAATTAGATGGGATTTATGATTTGGTTTTATTCCTGAGAAGAAAGTCCAAATCAAAAGAAATTAAGACTGGTTAAGAGAAATTATGACTGGAGCTTACTCCTAAGAAGGATGCCCAGGTTAAGGGAATTTGGAATTTAGGGATTACTTCTAAGGAGGATGCCCATATTTGGGAACTTGGGGATTAATCCTAAGGAGGATTCCTAGATTAAATATCTTGGACTAGGGCTTAATCCTGAAAAGAAGGCCCAGGTTAAGAGAACTTGGACTGAGGCTTAATCTTGAAAAGAATGCCTAGGTTAAGAGAACTTGGAATGAGGCTTACTCCTGAAAAGAAGGCCCAGGTTAAGAGATCTTCTCATCTTAAAGGATGAGGTTGAATGAATTAAATCTCCCACCTTAGTGAAATGTAGATATGTAAATCACTAGGGTTTGATAGATGTTCCACAAAATTCCTTTCAGATTAGGAAGCCAACCAAGGAATCATGCCATAAATGGATTTGAGGAGGGTTCTGAAGGCTAAATCTTAAAGAGGAGATGTGGATTTGAAGAAAAGAGATGAATAGATAGGAGGCACACCCAAAAAGAGGTAGGCGCGTAGGTCTTGGTCGCGCAAGTATACATGCATGGCATAGGTGTACTTACGCACCTGTTAACCAATGGGGTAATACTTGGGCGATAATTGGCTCAAGCCCTTAGTATTATACCTAAAGGCTTGCAAAAGGGTGGCGCACAGGTTTTATTGAAGGGATAAGGTGGCGTTCAAGTGTGACCATTTCCCTTAAGGGTTAGACACTTAGGCGCGCAGGTGTTGATGAATTTCAACACTTAGGCCTTGTTCCCCCTCTTTAGATCTTCCATTCTAGGTAAGAAATTACCTTAGAAGTGTTCGGAAGACTTCAAGAAGAGACTAGGGCGCCGAGAGTTGAAATCTGAGTTTCTGGATTTTTTGTCCCCAAAATGGGGGGTCCACAAGGGGTATTTATAGGCTGCTGAATACTTTGCGCGAAAATCAAATAGGGCACGCAGGTCACCTGCGCACCCAAAATGTGGTGCATAGGCATACCTGCGCGACCAGCTTGGAACTTGCGCGGCCCATGCTTAAAGAAATCCTTGTTCATGACTTTGTTGATTTTTGATATTTCTTCAAAGGATGAATCACTTTGTGTTAAGGTATTCCCTTTTTTAGTCATTAGACTCTGTGACAGAAAGGAGTGTCAACAATAAGTAAAATTAATAACTTCTTAACAATTAAAATATTGTTACCACTTTTAAAATTAAAAGAGAATAATTATGGGTAAACTGAAAAGATAAGGTTTAAAATAAACTCAATACATGTATAAAAACTATTTTATTAGATGATTTCTTTCTATCCTCATCTTATATTCACCATATCTCAAGTTTTAGTCACTTGGATTAAAACAATAATTTATATTAATTTAATATTTTAATACTTTACAAGGGTTCCCTCCCCTATCTTATAAAAAGGCACCCATCCCTCTATATTACTAACACTTCCAAAGCCTTTTAGTTCATCCAATATATATCCAAAACTCTTCCTAGAATCCCTCCCCAAATTCTTGAAGGCTTAGTTTAGGCAGAACACCCTTCTTTGAGGTGTTTAGGTGTTCTTTAAAGGTGATCAATCTAAGAAGAGATATCATTTTCTTTAAGTATTTCTATATTGTTTCTTCTTCCACTTCATAAAATCTCATCAAAAACTGATGAGATAATAAATCCAGTGTCCTCAATATAATGATATGTTATTATGTTAATACCATCCCCTAAATCCATCTCTAATTCTATCAAATGGGAAATGAATTAATTGTTCGTGCGTACGTGTGAATTATCACCTCCACAGACTGAATTACGTCATTTTCCATTACCTTATATTAAGATTTTTATAATGATGGAATTAATATTTATATTTGATATTCTTGATATATTAATCATTATAATATAATAATATATCAATTATATTCTTACTTCCATGTGTATAAAAATGATAATGCTATTCATACATACGTGTGAACTATCACCTCCATGAAATGGTGTGACTCATTTTTATTCATTATATCACTTTTATGATATATATAAGTATACATAAATGATTAATATGATTTTAATAATATCATGATAATTATGGAAAGATAAAATGATAATTACCTTATTTCTATAATGATCAATGAAAAATGGAAACGTTACTCATGTGTACGTACGACCTACCATCTCCAAGATTATAATGTTGTTCATTTTTCATAACCATGTTTAATGGTTTAAAATAAACAACATGAGTTATGTGTAAAATTTATTAATATTTCACGGATACTATTATGTAGATGATGGACTTATGACCATATGAACTAGTGACATTATACCATGTTCATTTTTGACTCAAGAACCGATTATCGACAAAACATCTGACATGAACTAAAATAATTAACTAATTATTATAACATGGTCATAAATGATGTAATGGGAATAATAAACATGAAAAATGTTTTGAACTAAGTATAAATTAACCTAAGTTTATTATTCGAGAAGATAAAGAAAAAATAATACAAGTCATACTCAAGGTAAGGGACTTCATCTCAATCTCCTTTTATTGAGGAATATTTTGATTTATATATGACATTATTTAATAGGGTGTATAATAAACCCCTTTGAATCTTAATTTCATTCAATATTTTTAAAAAGGAATATTTTTTATTATGTGTTTTACTAAATGGAAAAAGGAATGTTTCTTTTTAACGTACATGGAAACAACAACCTTTCCACAACCATGAGAATTATTTGATATTCGAATTACTCTATAAGCTGTAATGTTTTTAAAAAGAAAATTAAATACCATATTACTTTTTTAGATATTTTGGTATTGAAAATGGTTTTGATAATGAATTTATTATATCAATATCTTGAAATGATGTCTAATGATTGCAATATAGAAATGTAATTTTTCTTTTATGCTTGTTCATTTGTTATGATTATATTATGGTTCTTAGGAATTTCTTATGTATACAGGTGGTTCTATGATAAATTGAGGGTGAGTGAGCTCGTGATAGCTCTTCAATGCATTGGGTAATGTGATAGAGGTAAACGTTAAGGTTTATCTTAAGAGATTTAGGTAATATACTATGATGGGAATTCTAAATGTAACGATGAAGGTTACTATCTATGTAGCTATGAAAGCTACAATGTAAGTATGTTATGAATGATACAAGTTACCTTTATGATTTATGATTTCTATGAGCTATTCATAAATCTTATTATTTCATGAGGTATGTTAAAGAGATTATGTTTTATGAGTGAAAATTATGATTTCATTGATTTGTATGTATTTATAGACTAATATTTTCATTCCTTATTTTTAACCCTTTATGAGATTTTTATGCTCATAACAAGTTTTTGAAATTGTTTTCACATGGTATAAGTAAGGGTAAGAGAAAGGAAGATTTTAGGAATATGTTTATCAAGAAAATAATTATTATTTTATTTAAGGAGTTTTATTATTGTGAAAAAAATTGGATAGTGTAGAAGTGTCTACTTTGTAATATTTAAGATGTAATAATGGTCCAATTATTTTAAACTCTAAACTTGAAAAGTTACTAAATGTGAATTAAAGTTAAATTATTGACTTATCTTAATATTATGTAATGTTTTAAGGCTGGGGCCTTATACCCAAACTGGATTATGATTATGTGAGAGGAGATTAAATTGTTTTCAAATAATAATGTTTGGTAGTTGGTTGCACCGCCTGAAGTTCAGAAAGTAATTAGAGTTAGATGTATTTTTATAAATAAAATTGTTGAATCTGGATAGATTATTAAAAATAAATCCATATTTATTTCTCAAGGATATGGAAAAGAAGAAGGAATTGACTATGGAGTGAAATTTATACCTATTTCTAGGTTAGAATCTATTTATATATTCCTATAATATATAAAAAATAAAGTGTATCACCATTATATTTTAAAAGAAGAACTTTGTTTTCAATAGCATGTAAGATATGCAACACCAAGATTAGAATAAAATATAACACCTGAGTCTTTATGAAATATATCCTTTAAAATAAATTTAATATATTCGATAGCTTGTGGAACACACAACCCTGAGTCGAAATGAACCATAATATAGTATACTATTATAACCTAGCTCTTAAGTTGGTGGGTATGAATAGTAATAACTAAATAATAAAAATCATGGTTATATACTGATTATATATAAATTAAGAATAATTTAAAAGAAAAATAAATGTTTTTTGAAAAACTATATTCTTTCTAAAGGAGTGTTGAGTCACACTTTGCAAAAAAAAAATTAAAATTAATTTTTACCACTTTTAGAAAATTTATTTTATAAAATGAACTTAATTTTAAAAATTTTAATATCAAAATTATATTAGGGTGAATTTTTGGGAATTTTTTCATTTTTTGAGGAATAATAAAAAATACTGAATTTTAATTGAAAAAAACCTTTTCATTAAAATAATTTTAAATTTTAAATTATATTTTAAATTGGTTTTATAGTAAAATTAGTTCAATTATATATCTATAAATAAAATTTAGGTCATTATAAAAATCTTCATATTGAATATTGATATAAAATCCCTATAAAAATTTGAACATTTTCTATTTGAAAACTCGCTTTCTCATCATGTCTACAGGATTAATTTTAAATCAAGATTTTACACTTATATGAATGGAATTTGAAAAAATGGATTAAATATTTTTAATCATAATTATTTATATTATCTAATAAGTTTAACATAATTTTTGACCAAAATGAATAGTGAAAACAGTAAAAATTATTTACCGTGGTTAATGTAAAAATGGATTTACCAGGGGTGAAACTAAAATGATAATTATTAAATTAACCTAAAAATATTCTAAAATCTGTTTTATGGCCATATTTAGACTCTATAATGTTTAGATGTCAATAATAATCCATTTTGGATCCTTTCGGAATGTACAAAATGTGGCTGTACCTTTTTATTTTCAAAAATTTTAAGTGTGCCACTCACCTCTCTTATAAAATGACACCCCTCTCCTCTCTTATTCACACCTTAAAACCATTTTTTATAAAATAAATACCCATATCACTTAGAAAATTACCTACCCTCATGATATAATCCTTATTTTGGGATGAAATATAACCTTAGAAGACTTTGGTGAAAACCCAAGGAGGTTACCAAAGAAGAGGTAATGTTCTTCAATGTGAGTTTTTATTTTATTTTTTCCTCCACCTCATTGAATTATTATTGAACCATTTTGATATATTAAAATAATAATATTATATATAATAATATATTTTTATGTTAAGGGAAAAAACTATAACCATATTCACTTCCATCAAAATGGTTACAAAATCATCATTCATGTGTACGATGGACTACAACCTCATGAACCGATGTCATTCATTTTTCCATCACCACCTCTCATGGTTGGGTATAATGATGGATTTAAACTATAAATATGATATTTATAACATAATTACACTTATTTAGTTGATATATAATATATAAATTTTTAATTTATATTCTGTAGGGTATATAATAATGTTTCTTGTGTGTACGACGGACTACCCCCTCACGAAGTGATGTGATTAATTTTTTTCACTAATAATTTTCATGGAAGGAAATAAGGATAAAGATAATAAATATGTGTTATATAAATGAAATAATTATTATATTAATTATAAATTTATCATTCTAAAAGTATAATATATCATTTTATTTTTTACCTCTTCACTCACTTAAAGATGATAACATCATTCGTGTAGGTGTGGACTACCGCCTCCATGAAGCGATGTGACTCTATTTCATCTCCACACAAAATGGATGATATATATAAGTATATTTAAATAAATAATATTATAATTATGATATTATTATCATTCCATAAAGATAAAATATTTCTTATGTCCTTTCCATAATGATCATTGAAAAATGGAAACATTATTCATGCGTACTTATGACCTACTCTCTCCATGATCATAACACACTTAATTTCTCAAAACCATATTTCATGATTAGTATTAAAATTATAATTGATATATAAATATGATAATTGTTTCATGATTATTATTCTAGAGATGATGTAACTATATAATATGTGCAGGAACTGGATATTACATTATAAACAACACATGAGAAAACAAGGTAATTAACACTCGAAACAATGAACAATTTTTAATGGAAGAGTGATAATATGTTATAAAATGATAATATATGATATTATAAATATTAATATGGTTCTGGTGTAATATAATAACTCATTTTTAACCACTATACCAGAGGTTAAATCACGTTCAACCAAAATGAAGCATGAGGTAAGGGATTCTGTCTCAATTTCATTTCATTGAGGCACATTTGTATGCTATGCACAAATTTCTTTTATATATTGTATATAATTACAATTTAAAATGTAATATCATTATTAATTAATAATTAATTATATTTTAAGTTTTAAATTTTAACTAATTCATCCAAGGGGTTTTGACTTAAAAGTTACCAAATGGTAACAAATTTCATAATTTAATTTATTTACATTGGGTTATATTACTCCATCATTGTATTTGATATTATAATATTACATCTATCATTAATTTTTATTATATTATATTCTATTACCACTTATTTTATGTGGATCTATAGATGATACAAATAATTAATTCATTGATTAATTCTCACTTTAACTTTTTAATCATTTTAAGGGTCTATTTTAGAATCTCATTCTAATCGAGATTATTTGTTCTTAAATACAATTTAAAGGAAATTATTTGACCATTTAATAATTAAACCATTTAAATTTATTCTCATATGGTTATTCATGTAAATTTTCAAGTAATAATACTAAATTTTCCAATCTTTGGTACTTAAAATAATTGAGAAAATGTTTTAAAGAAAACCTGACTTCATTTCTCTCTTCGGTCAGAAATCTATTTTCTTCCAAAACCATGTTTTTTAAAAATGTTTTCAAAAGTTTTTTCAAATATTTTTAAATGATTTATTAAATAAAATTTTACCCATTTTTACTTTTTTACAGTTTTTTTACAGGAATATTCATGTCATTTTCAAAAAAAATCCCCATTTGAATTTTACCAAAAAATTGAAAGGAATATTTGTTTTAATGTGTATGAAATGAACATAATTTATAGATGGTATGAATAATATAATGTTTTAAAGATTAATTTATAATATTTAATGAATATTTTCAATGAAAATTATGTTAAAAGTGTTTTTTGAACTTTTAGTTTTAAAAAGTTATTTTCCAAATGAAAAAGTTATTTTCCTCAAGAATGATTTTAAAGATATTTTCATGGTATTTATATTAATCCATGAAAACAACCATTTATTATTAATATAATGGGTATATGTTTTATTGATACTATAATTATTACTTATATGGATGGTTTGTGATTATTTTTACTGAGGGTAGTAGTTAAATTCACTTCCATGATTCATTTTTGTATCCATTAACTTTCCTTTGAATTATTCATTTTCTTGTGATAATTGGACATTAAATGTTCCTTAAATATCCATATTATTTACCATGGATATGATTATTTTTTAAACCATATCTCATTTCTACAAATGATGTTTTACTATGAAAGTAGTTTGATTGATTGGAGAAATATTGAAAATCTATATTCTTTCTTCAATATAGATATTTGATGATAGGACACATTCTTCATGAATTAAGTCAATTATTCGATATAGAAGGAATTATTTAGAAATATAGATATGGGTGGGGCTCAATTATAGATATCCCCTTGATGAATTAGTATGTATAATGAGAAAAATTAGTAACCTAGAATTAAATCTGGTTTTTACCTCTAGTTTTAAACCATATTATGAAAGATCTCGATAATAGAGGTATCATGTTACTAAGACATGACATCCAATAATTAAGTATTTTCTTCATTAATAATTTAGTTATTATAATCCATGATATTTTTAAAATGATATTATATCTAGATACATTTCATTATCAATATATTGATTAAATGACATGTGTGTTTAGTTATTTACCTTTCTATGTTAATTTTGCCTTATCCAGTTATTTAAATAGAATGTGTGATTAATTATTTACCGTTTCCATTTTTATTATTCCTTATCCAGTTATTTAAATGGAATTTGTATTCAATTATTTAAATTTATATATTGATTATACCTTTTACAATTACTTAAATGTCATGTGTGTTCAGTTATTTAGCTTTCCATATTGATTATTCTTATTGATTCATGATAGATTCTATTATACTTATACCATACTGAGCACTTGATCTCACCCTTAATTTTGTTTCCTTCCCTAAGAATATAATAAGATTATTATGATTTATAAGAAATTATATTCTTGAGGGAATAATTTAATTCAAAAAAAAAATTATATTTTAATTTGTGTTTTCAAATTTAATGCAAGACTAAAGTATGTATCCAGTTTACCATGACTACTAAAATATTCGGTCCTTTAGGATTTGATTCCATGTATCTTATTCCAATTTAATAAATTAATACACTAAATTCGGGTTACTGGAGTCGGGGTTATTACAATTTGTATCAAAGGAAGTTTATTAGAAACATTAGGAACTAGATTTAGGAAAACATAGATTAGGGAACATAACTCTATGATAGAATTTGATGAACAGTATAGAAGAACACATTAAATTTTTGGTAATTAAGAGATTATGTGGTTTTTTATAGAAAATACCTCCCTGTATGGATATAAAAGTGGATGTGGTTTTAGAATAGAAACACATAGGTGTAATAAATATGAAAAGGGTGCATTGGTCTTGACCTGATTGTCTCTTGGTGCATGAAAAAGGGTCTTACTATACACTAGGTTTGACAATCCTAGGGGATATTCTTAGAATAATTCAAATTTTCTTTATAAACCATTATGATGGCTTTAAATAGACGATGATGGTGAATGACATAGGTTAAACCAAATGTGTATTAGATTGGAAAAAATGTGTCTTAATGGAATTAAAAAATGTTTTATATGTGGAAAAGAAGGGAATAAAGTAATGAATTGATGAGGAAAAATGAAGAGAATGATGGAAGGAAAAAAACAACATCATAGGTATCCATTTATAGTTCATTGTCTTAAAATTGGGGTATAGTAACCTAAATCTTAACATACATGGATATTACATCTTTTAGATGAATATTCATTACATTATATAAACATGACCCTGAGGACTGCAATAGATTTGTGCCTTTGGGAACTTAGAATACATTCTTATAATTTGGTGGAATATCTTCAATGTCTTTAGAAAATATCTTCCCCATTATCACTCCTACTTAAAACCTTTCTTCATAACCTGGGGAAAGGAAACATAAGAAAGGGTGAGATGAGATACTTAGTAAGGTTAAACATAATATATCTAAATTTATGATCATATAAAAAATAAGATAATAATGAGGATATGTTATCATGAGAATATCTTACAAGGTTCATATCCAACCTTTCATAGATGATAAACATGAGGCATGATATAAAAATTGGTAGTTCATAAGACATGAATCATAAGATAATCAAAGAACATGAACAATGAGAGAATATCATATGCATAAGATATAGATATGTGGAATAAAAATCATCTTATAACATTGTGAACATATATATATATATATATGTAGAAACATGTTTACTCATTAAGTTAAAGACATGAAACCAATACCTCACATAAACTTATAAACATTTAACTAGGTCTATGAATAACATTGTTAACATGTAATCAGGTTCACACATAACATTATAATAGTAAAGGTTCACTCCCATGACTAAAAAAATAGTGGATCATGAAACACATGTTTCATATTGTGGATTAGGACACACCTATTTCCCATTTTGTAATAAGACACACCTCTTTCCCATTTTGGATTAAGACACACCTGTTTCTCATTGTGGATCAGGACACACATGTTTCCCATTTTGGATCAGGACACATATGTTTCCCATTTTGGATCAGGAAAAATTTGTTTCCCATTATGGATCAAGCCTTAAAACTTGTTTCCCATCATTATGTTATGATATATAAATCTTTACCCAATGAATTGTAGGAATATATAAGTCTCAATCATCACATAATGAAATATTACATACATATTCCACAAGATAATAAAACATTAATCATATCATGACCCATAAAAAGAGATGGGTTTACTAAAAATCAAATCATGACCCATGGAATGAAAGTGTATCATGAATATTTAATCATATCATAACATATGTAAAATAGATAGGTTTCATAATCATTTCATTATATAATCACCCATGAAAGAAAGCAAGTTCCATAAGTGTTTTTATCATTGTAAAACCCATGGAAGAGAAATGGGTTTCATAGAAAATTTTCATCATAAACATAAAACATTAAAATAAATAATAAGAATGGTTTCCTTGGATCATATCCCTAATAAATCATAAACTATATCAAAGTATGTGATCTTAGATAGAGAAGTATTTTGAAATACTACTTGGAGCATTTTATAAGGAAAATAACCTTTTTTGAAAATATTTTTTTGATATAAAAAATTTTAAAAATATTTTTTCTTTGAAAACCACTTTTAAAAATTATAAATTAAGATTTTAAATTTATTTAAAACATATATTTATGAAAATATCCTTTATTCTTGGAAAAAATGTTTTTTAAAACATAAAATATTTTAAAAACCATTACCTTTGAAAATAACCTTGAAAACTTATAAAATAACCTTTGAAAACCATTTTAAACAAATTTTAATAAATTAAAACATTATTAAAATAATTTTAGTTTAAAATAATCTTAAAATATAATTTAAAACATTTTTTAAAACATTTTTTTTAAAATATGGTTTTTTGAATAAAATAGATTTCCAATCGAAGAGAAATAAAGTCGTATTTTTTTAAAAACATTTTATTAATTATCTTAATTAACAAAGACTATAAAAATGGAAACAATACCTAAAGATATCATGAAAAAATTGGATAATAAAATCATGATAATTATTTAGAGATGGATCATAAGATTTTATCAATGGAAGCATAATCATAAACAATATCGATATAGGATGAGATTGTAGCAATAATCTGTTACCACTTTGGTAACTTTGAATCATAATCCCCATGAAATAATAACATTAAATGAAACATAATATATCATGAAAATAATTATATTCATGATATAATATTTCAAATGGTAGTATATACACCTCATAGAATAATATTAGTGCATAATATGACATGTGTCTCAATGAAGGCAAATTGAGACAAAATTACTTTACCGATTTGGTAACTTTTGAAACATATAACCTATAAAATATAGATCATAAAATTGATATGTGAATACCCAGAAATTCAAGGATAATAATAAAATAATACATTCATGGTCATTATATACACCTCACAGATGAAACGAGTGGTGAATATGACATAAGTCTCACAGAAATAAATGTGAGACTAGAAATCCCTTAACTTAAGACTTGACTTTTTTCACACACGTTAAAACCTCTTGTATAATAAATATATCTTTATTATAAATCTAAAATATAAAAATATTATTATATCTCATACCATATATGATTTATATTACCCAATTATTAACAATTCCTTGTTAATGTTACGTTTCGGGTAATATTTGCTTTGTTTTTCATATATGTTTAGACTTTTTATTCTTGATCCTCTTACTTTTATCATGATTTAATTATTTAAATAATTTAAAACATGATATAAATATCATATATATTAATTATATAATTATTTATAATAATTTATTAAATATATAAATATGAAATGGAATACACTGTTCATGGAGATAGGCTGTACGTATGTATGAACGTTGTTTCCATTTTCTTGTTGTATTGAAAGAAAGAAATTAAATGACATATATATATATATATATTAAAATTAAATTATCATTAATATTTCATATATATAATATAATTTTACTAAACCGAACCTTAATATATTCCATGTAAATTGTGAAAAAATTACTTCACTTTGAAGAGGTTGTAGTTCCCATGTCCACAAATAATGTTATCATATTCATAAAAAATGGAAAACATGAAGGTATGAAATATATAGTAATTAAATAATTATAAATACATAATAAATATAATATATATCATATAAATATAGTAATTACATCATTATTCCCAACCGTTAAAGGTGCTAATGGAAGAATGAATGACATCAGTTTGCAAGGTGGTAGTCCACCGTACAAATGAATGATGATTGTGTATCCCATTTGATGAAAGTGTGTGTGAGTGAATGAAATACCATTAACATAAAAAAATATCATGAGGTTATTATATAATCATGGAATAATAATAATTTATGGGGTGGATAAAGAAAGAACAAAAGTGACTTTTGAAGGATGTTACCTCTTCTTTGGGTAACTTCTTTTGGTTTGCACCAATGGGATTCCTTAGATAAATTTATGCCCAAAGTGAGGATTATAGGTTGATATGAGGGAATTTTTGAGATTTTTTATTTCAGTTTTTTGATGATCCAAAGGTCTTTAAAGGTGTAAAGAAGTGAGAGGACGAGTTCCCTTTGATATTGGAGCAGTGACACTCTTGTAAATATAAAAACGTAAACACTATTGAGAGGTATCCATTACATAATGTTCCTCCAATAATTTTAATTTATTATAAAAGAGATTTTATGATCTAAATATTTCTATAAAATTACTTTTTTAAATTTTTCTAGGTTATTTAGCCACTTAAGTTAAAGTTTAATACTATGTAAACTCATTTTTACCTTAATTGTAGAAATTAATTTTAATTTCTTTCAATAATATTATTGGAAATTTTTTTTGACATTACTATAAAATATATATTATTATTCAAAATTTTAAATCCATTTTTTCAAATTAAAATCACATAAGTGGAAGAAATTAATTATAAATTAACCCCGCAGATCTGACAGAAAAGTGGGGTTCTAAAGTAAAAAGTTCAAAAATGTGAAATGTTTTTATATCCAATTTCAATGTGAAATTGATTTAAATGAACTAAATTGGATTTATTAATTTATAATTTAAATAATTATATTTTAAAACCAATTTAAAATATAATTTAATTATATAAATAATTTAGATGAAAAATCAATTTTCAATTAAAATTCAATATTTTTCACTATTAATCAAAGAAATGAAACTTCTCCAATTAACACAAAAAATTCACCCAAAGTAAATTTTTATATTTTTATTTCAAAATTAAAGTTTATTTTTTTCAAATAAAAATTATAAAAGTTTCATAAATTATATTTAAAATAGGTGCACCATTAAAAGGAGGAAAAACTATCTTTTAGAAAAATACATCTTTTTTATTCATAAAATTGGATTTATTCTTATCTATTGTCTATTAAACACATAATAGGAATATTAAATCGTTTAATGAATATATATATATATAATTAAAATTATTTATCAATAGTTTTTTAATTAAATTATTATGGTAAAACTTGTTTGATTTCATAAATATAGTTTTACATCAAAAGATTTCCTATATTTTTAAAAGGGTTTTATTTTCATTTCAAGTTAATTAGTCACCAAATAATTCTTATTATATAAAAGTTTAAACTATATTTTCATAATTTAATCAATATTATTTATAAATACCATTCTAATGGCCATGTGACAATTATAATAATATTTTACTAATAATATTAATAGTATGTTGTAGTTTGGTAAAACTAGGTCTTTCATGTAACATAAGATATCAAAGGGACTTGATATTAGGTATAAAACAAGACAAACATAGTGTTGCATATATCATAAGATAATTTAATTATTTCTTATAACACAATATTATGTCAGTGTTGTGTATAAAGATAGCCAAACTTAGTGCTTTCGTAAAACAAAATCTATATTTAGTGTTGTATGAAATGAAAAATATCGAAATGATTAATTTAATTCATAAAAAATATTTCACAAAATATCAGGGTGTTACATTCTACTAACCTTAAGATGAACTTCATCCTAGAAATTTGTTTGGGTAATCAAAGGTTTAATAATTTAAAGTTACTTTCAAAGAAACCCACATCATAAAAATATACACTAAAACATCCATTAAAAATGGAAAGTTGGAAACATAATTGTTACCCAAAGTAAATCATAACTATAATTTCACATATGAGAACATTAGTGTGCAGTGAAAACATATGCATAGAAGAGAAATCTAATTATCAAGTTCTGATGGAGAGTGATAGAGAACATGGTTTGAAAAATGTTAAAGATCACAAAGCCATAACTCAAAGAGGCATGAAAAAGGTCATTGATATAAAAAAATGATGATAATGGTATTTTTTTATTTCAACACCCTTTTCTTAAAGTTTAATAATTTTCATGATAAGATATACTTACTTGATTTTAGCACAATCTCACCCTTTTTTATGCCTTTATCAATTTCCAATTCATCTCTTATTCCAAGAAATGAAGGTGAATTTATCATTCCTAAAGTATTAACAGATCATGAGATCCATAAATATAATGATGGGTCATTCCATATATCTTTATAATAAAAAAAAGATTAGAAAATGTTATCCAATATTAAAAAATCCATACATGGTGAGATAATGATTTAATTTATAAAAACTCATCTAAAGTATAACATAAACCAGTATATAAATGGTTAACCTTATAACCCTTCTTAAAGATGAAAGTCTAAAACTTTAAAATAAGGTCACTAAATTTCTCAAAACCATATTTACTTTGACCCACCCACATAACACAAAGTATCTCTTATTGTCACATACTAAACATATGAATACATTCATCGTCTATTCCCTTAAAACATGGTAATAACCCGAATTTCTATTAATCCTTTTTGAAAACATGCATGGTTCCTTATTCCAAAGTTGATTGGACATATTCCATAAATTAAAAAAATTATTAAAATCCATCTGTGGTAGCAGAAATCATATTTCCAATAAATCAATAATCAATTCCATGGTAATCAGTACTATCCAATTTACTTTATCCATAATCATAAAATATTCCAAGATAAATAGAATTTTCTAAATATCAGGAACACATTAAGGGTTTACTTCCCTTAATAAAAATATCACCTTTCCAATAAATTACTTTTCTAGGTCATAAACACCATTAAATATATTTTTAAAAATCCTTAATGGAAAAAATATACTTCATGATTTATATAACATAATTATTGAATTCATATAAATACACACTTCAATCATCCAACTTTATTCTTAAACCATTAATTAGGCTTCATTATATTATTCCTTAATACACATTTCATAGAATATAAAATATAAATAATTTCTTAAGGTTCCTCAACCACAATTTAATCATGTAAACAATAATGTTAGAATATCCCATGCCTTTCACATGCCACTCTTAGTCTCTTTATCTTCATTAGTATAACCAATACTTGTTCCACCTCCCAAATTCACTTCACAAGATTTCCACTCAGGACATCTATTTGCATAATTCCTATAATTTACACATCTGAAACATTCAATGTTAACCTAGATGCTTCTAGTTACTGCTATTTAATAAGAACAGAAAGAATAGTGGGAGAAACACTTATCCTTATAGAAAACTACTTAATCATAAAAAATTACTTATAGGTTTCCTAAATCATGAAACCTTGTTTTAAATCAATGAAAACATAGGCTTATCCTTAGAAGAATCCCTAGTAATATCCTTTGAAATATCCCTAGGTATATAACATTATATTTCTCATCCTAGTATCCAAATGTTGACTATACCTTTCCTTTGATACCAACTATTGCGACCTAGGGCTTAACATACATGGATATTACACCTTTTAGAGGAATATTCATTAAATTATATAAACAAGAGCCTAAGGACCATAATAGTTTAGTGACTTTAGAAACTTGGAATAAATTCTTAAAATTTGGTGAAAGATCTTCAATGTCTCTAGTAAATATCTTCCCATTTATCACTCCTACTTAAAACCTTTCTTCATAACCTAGGGAAGGAAACATAAAAAAGGTGAGCTCTGATGCTCAGTAAGGGTAAACATAAGATATATCAATATGTGATCATATAAAATCATAAGATAATCATAAGGGTATGTGATCATGAGCATATCTTACAAGGTTCAAACTCAACTTGTCATAGATTATAGACACAAGGCATAGAATAAAGATTGAAAGCTCATAAGACACGAATCATAAGATAATCAAGAACATGAACCATGAGAGAATATCATTGGCATAATACATAGATTTTTGGCATACACATTATTTTATAACATTGTGAACATGTATATGTAGAAAAGGGTTCACTCATTAAGTTAAGGACATGAAATCATGACCTCACATAAACTTATGGTCATACCAAAAGGTCCATGTATAAAATTGTGAACATGTAATCAGGTTTATGGATTACATCATAATAGTCAAGGTTCACTCTAAAGACTATAAAGATAGTAGATCAGGATACACCTATTTCACTTTGTGGATCAGAACAAACCTCTTTCCCATTGTGGACCAGGAAACACCTATTTCCCATTTTGGATCAGGACACACCTATTTCCCATTGTGGATTAGGACACACATGTTTCCCATTTTAGATCAGGACACACCAATTTCCCATTTTGGATCAGGACACACCAATTTACCATTGTGTATCAAGCCAATAAACTTTTTTTTCTCTCACAATATCATGAGATATAAATCTTTTCCCAATGTATTGGAGGGATAAATAGGTACCACCTATCACATAATGAAATCTTATATACATGTTTCACAAGATAATAAAAAATTCATCATATAATGACCCATAAAAAGAGACTGGTTTTATAAAAATCCTATCATAACCTAAGGAATGAAAAGGGTATCATAAAAATTTCGTCATTTCATAACCAATGGAAGATATATAGGTTTCATAATCATTTTATCTTAGAATAACCGATGAAAGGAATTATGTTTTAGAAGAATTTTATCATTGTAAAACCTGTGGAAGAGAAATGAGTTTCATAGAAAATTTTTCATCTTAAAAATAAACCATTAAATGAAATAATAATAATGGGTTCCTTCGATTTTATCCCCAATAAATCATAAAATATATCAAAGGATGTCCTCTTAGATAGAGAAATATTTTGAAAGATCATTTAGATCATTTCTTAATGAAAATAACCTTCCCTTGAGAATCATTTTATTTGATAGAAAAAATTTTAAAAATATATTTCTTTAAAAAAAAACCTTGAAAACTTATAGTGTAATATTTAAAAATCATTTAAAACATTTGTTGAGGAAAATATCTTTTCTTCTTTGAAAAATACTTTTTAAAACATAAAATATTTTGAAAACCATTTTCATTGAAAATAACCATGAAAAATCCTAAAGGAAGATTTTAAAAACATTTTTAACACATTTTTAAAATATAAAACATTTTAAAAATAATTTTCCTTTAAAATGAGATTATAATATAATTTAAATTTTTTTTGAAAACATTTCTCAAAAACATGGTTTTTTGAATAAAACAGATTTTCGATTGAAGAGAAATAAAGTCAAATTTTCTTAAAAATATTTTCTTAATTATATTATGTACCAAAGAGTGAAAAAGTGGAACCAATACATGAATATATCATTAAAAACATTAGGATAAAAAATTAATGAGAATTTTTTAGATATGGAACATAATATGTCATCAATGGATGTATAATCATTAACAATCCCGATATACGATGAGATTGTAGCAATAATATGTTACCACTACGGTAAATTTGAATAAAAATCCCCATGAAATGATAAAATTTAATGAAACTTAAAATATCATTAAAATAATTATATTAATGATATAAAATATAAAATGGAAGTATATACACTTTGTTGAAGAATATTGGTGCATAATATGTCATGTGTCTCAAAGGAGGAAAATTGAGACAAAATTACTTCACCAATTTGGTAACTTTTGAACCATAAAACCCATAAAAGAGAGACCATACAATTTATAAGTAAATACCCATAAATTTAAGTATAGTAATAATTTAATACATTCATGGTCATTATATAAACCACATAAAATAAACTAGTGGTAAATATGGCATAAGTCTCGTAGAAATAAAAGCGAAACTAGAAATACCTTACCTTAAGTATTGACTTTATTCGTACAAATAAAAAACACATATATAATAAACATAATATTATTATAAATATAAAGTTTTTTATTATATCTCATACCATATATTATTTTATTATTAATTCACATTACATATTTATTAACAATTCCATGTTAATGTTACGTTTCAGGTAATATCCCCTTTGTTTTTCATATATGTTTTGACTTGTTATACTTGATCCTTTTAATTAGATCATGATTTAATTATTTCTAGAATTTAAAACATGATATAAATATCATTTATATCATATATATTCAGTATATAATTATTTATAATAATCTATAAAATATATAATTATGAAATGAAATAGACTGTTTGTGGAGACGGTAGACCGTACGTACACATGAATGTAGTTTTTGTTTTCTTATCACATTGAAAGAAAGAAAGTAAATAAAATATATGTATATTTATATTAAAATTATATTATAATTAATATTTTATATATAACATATACACTTACTAATCCCAACCTTAAACATTCCATGTAATGTTTGAATGAATCACATCGCTTTGATGAGGCGGTAGTCCACACATCTACAAATGAAGTTATTGTATTTCCACAAAAACAGAAAGAATGAAGGTATGAATTATATAATAGTTTAAAATAAATAAAGAAATCATAAATATAATTTAAAAACAGTAAGTAAATCATTATTATCAACATTTAAATGTGGTAATAGAAAATATAACAACATCGTTCGCTAGGCGGTAGTCCGCCGTACACACGAACGAGGATTACGTTTCCCATTTGATGGAAGTGTGTGTGAGTTTAGGTAATACCCTTAAAATAAAAAATATCATTGTATTTAGGATAATTGGGTTTTTATAATATCATATAATAATAAAAATTTAAGGGGTATGGAAAGAAACAAATCAAAAGTGCTTGTTGAAGGATGTTACCTCTTATTTGGGTAACTCCTTTTGGTTTGCAACAAAGGGGTTCCTTGGATGGATTTATTACCAAATTGAGGATTATAGGTTGATATTAGATAATTTGGGAGCTTATTTTGTCAGGGGTTGGATTACCCAAATTGATTTATAGGTGTGAATAAGTGGGGGGGGGGGGGTGTGAGGGCCCTTTTATAATGGAGGAGTGGTATTCTTCTAAATATAAAAGGTAAAAACTATTGATAGGTCTCCCTTACATCATGAGACACCAATAATTTTAAATTTTATATCCAAGGGGGGGAATATTCGAAATATTTACATCCAATTTCTTTTGTACATGTTTCTAGGTTATTTGGCCACTTAAGTTAAAGTTTAACCACTAAGTAAACTCGTTTTTACCTTATCATTGTTATTAATTTTAATTACTTTCACGAATATTTTTGGTCAAAAAATAAGTTGAAATTAATATAACTTTTAAATTATTATGATTTCAAATATATAATCCATTTTTGCAAATTCCAATCACATAGGTGGTAAAAATTAATTTTAAATTAATCTCATTGACGTGACGGGAAATCATTTTTTTAAAGTAAAAAGTCCAAAAGTTGGAAATGTTTTTATATCCAATTTCAAAAAGAAATTGATTTAAATGATATAAAATATATTATTTATGTATAATTGAACTAATTATTCTTTAAAAATATTTTAAAAATAATTTAATTATATAAATAAATTAGATGAATAATCATTTTTCAATTAAAATTCAATGTTTTTCACTATTTATAAAAAATGAAGCTTCTCCGAAGAACTCCAAAAATTCACCCAAAGTAAATTTTGACATCCCACATTAAAAAATGAAATTTATTTTTTATGAAAAAATTATAAAATAGCCAAAAATTATATTTAAAATAAGTGCTTCATTAAAAGGTGGTAAAATTAGCTTTTAGAAAAATACATCTTTTTTATTCATAAAATTGGATTTATTATTATCTATTATCTAGAAAACACATAATATGAAAGTTAAATAGTTTAATGATTATAATAGATATTTTTTATTAAAATCATTTATCATTTTTTTAAATAATTTATTAAGGTAAAACTTTTTTGATTGCATAAATATAGTTTTCAAGCAAAAGATTTCATATAATTTAAAAGAGTTTTATTTTCATTTCTATTTAATTATTCACCAAATAATTATTCTTATATACATGTGTAAACCATATTTTAATAATTTAATTAATTTTATTCATAACCTTCATTCCAATTTCTAGGAGACAACTACAATGATATTTTAATAATAATATTTATAGTACATTGTTGTTTGGTAAAACTAGGTCTTGCGTGTAACAAGCTATCAAAGGGACTCAGTATTATGTGTAACACAAGACATACATAGTGTTTTTTATACCACAAGATAATATAATTTTTTTGTATTGTGTAATATTAACTTGGTATTTCATATAATTATAGCCAAACTTAGTGATTTTATGTATCAAAATATATAATCAATGTTCTAAGAAATGAAAAATATCAAAAATATTAAATTAATTGGAAAAAAATTATTTCACAAAATCATAGGATGGTACATGGGGAAATTTAGAATTATACAAGTGAATTGTAACACCCGAGACTTTTATGTTATATAAATCATCAAAGTAATCTTTTTCTACACAACACTTTCTTGGCTTGCTTTACACGCAATCGCGACCTTCCTCGATAGCTTGCGTCGTACGCAATACCGAGTTTCACTAAACAACAATATGCTATTAAAACTAGCCGTTATGAATAGTAATAACCACTTTTTGAAATTTTATAAATTTTATTTTTCAAAATGGACTTCATTTTTGGACTCAGAATATCGAAATTAGCCTAGGGTGAAATTTTGGTATTTTTCTGAAAACTTTCAATTTTTGATGAATAGTGAAACCACTAAGTGGTGGGTTAAAAACTGAATTTTGCATAAAACTTAATTTTACCGCTTCTGTGAATGGAATTTCAAAAATCCGAGAGACACGGTTAATATCAAGGACTAAAATGTGGTTCAATGAGATGAAAATAATTTTTTGGTGAATAGTAACTTTTTACTATTTTTACCGCGCTTAATAGTAAATAGGGTAACTAAGGGTAAATATGATATTAATATTAGCCTAACACATGTCCTAATTCTATTGGACAAGTGTAATTCGACCAAAAACAAACTTAGGAATAAAATATGACCATTTAGGCCCACTTGGATTAGATTAGGACATTTATTATTAATTTATTTAAAGAAGGGTTAAAATAGTTAAAATCAAAGTTTAATAAGTAAATCATTTTTAATATAGGGTTATACATAAGATAAATTCGATTGTAAATATTCATTAGAAAGCTAAAAAGATTTCCTACATGATGGTATTTTATTTGTAATTTTTAGACATCAAATAATTTAATTTATTTATGACACAAAGATGATGCAGCAATTATCTTATTAATGAAATATTGACAAAATTGATAATATAAATACCAAAATAAATGTAATTTGAGACTTTTTATGAATTCCACTAATTTTCTAGGTTACTATGATATATTAGTATTGATTTAATCAACTTGGTTCGAACATATAATTCTGTTATGACTTTGAAAAAAATCATATATCAAATAGTGTCAAAATTGACACAAAATAGTTTTTAAATCAAATATTATATTATTAATTGTTATTTTATTTCTAAAAATCTAAGGTTCGGCCAAATGACTTAGATAAGGATATATATATTAATAATAAACAATTTGGGGTTCGTTTGGCATGTTATAGTAAGTGTATTAACCATATAGTGAAAGAAAACAAAAAGACATGGTAAAAGTTAAATTATTTAACTTAGAGTTAAATTTAATTGATAAGGTTAAAATAATATCCTAAACTTGTCTAAATTCTATTGGTTGATAGTATTTCGACCCATCCCCACTTTAGCTTCGAAATAAGACCCTTTGGAACCATTATAAACCGATTTTGACTTTAATATAAAATAATATTTTGAGATATTCCTAAGGTGCCCCTCTCCTCCCTTATAAAAGGGCACCTCCTCCCCCTCCTCCTCACACCAATTTGAGCACTCAAGCTCGGCCAACCCCTGCCATTTTCCCTTCTACACTTCCCTAGAATAATCCTAGAGGTCCTGGTCTTCTCCAAAGACCAATCTTAGTTCCTTAAGTGGAGGATTCAAAAAGGCGTTCCAAAGAAGAGGTAATATCCATTACCGATCTTTTCAATTTCTTTCTTCTTCAACTTCTTCTTTTTTAGTTGTTTCATGATAAAGTAATAACATCAGTATTACTTACATACTGATATGTTATTATAAATATGAAACAAACCTAATTCACCTTCTATCCATCCTACGGAGAAATGAAATCACCGCGCGTGCGTACGTACGGAATACCGTCTCCACGCCGTGGTGTAATCTATTTTCCACCATCACCTTACAAGGATGGGTATAATGGTGTAATGAGTAACTATATATGATTATTATTAAGTAATATTGATACTGAAATAATATATATATATACTCCAATACAATTCCACGATCATAGGAACGATATCATCACTCGTGCGTACGTACGGAATACCGTCTCCACGATGTGATGCGACTCGTTCTACATGATCTTCATTTCATAATGATTGTATAAATGAATTGAATGAATGAATATGGTATATACTACACTAATACCATTCTGGAAATGAATTATCTATAACCTAAAGATAAGAATAAGAATTTATTCGACAAAACACGCATAAGAACAAAAAGTTATAAAGACCCGAGTAACAAGTAATAATGGAATATTACTAACAAGAAGCTAATAATATGACCATATATGATATCATATCAATATGTATGATTCTGGAATAAGTCAATAACATTATTTAAACCATTATACAGGAGCTTCGGACACGAACAAAGCAAATCGGACCTAAGGTAAGGGAAATATCACAATCTCATTTTTATCCGAGATTGTTTATTCGTAAGTATTTACTGGGGTGTATTTTATCATCCACATCCATGTTCCCTCAATATGTAATATTGTTTCCATCCACTTGAAATAGTTTAAATCCAATTTTACCCTTAGGTGAGTTTTTAGTAAAGAATATGAAAGGAATCTTTTGTCGTTTTTCCGTACGAGGTACTTTTTGACTTTTCCGACAAAAGTACGAAGAATGTTTTTTTTAACTTATACGGCATGAATGGATTTTTAAAACATTACTTCAAAGAAGCTTCTTTTACAAGTTTTCAAGTTTATTTTTAATCAACTTCTTTTATTTTAAAGTTGTATGACATGTTATGAAAGGAAAAATGTTTTTGAAGAAGAAAGGATATTTTCCTCAAGAATTCAATTCAAGTGTTTTATCAAAATTATTTTCCATCTAAGATAATAAAGGGTTCTGTTTCTATCCATATTTTTACATTGGTTTGACTATGTTGTGATGGAATTATGTTTATGAATTCCTTTATCATATATGAATTGATTTATGATGTCATGATGTTTCAAGAATCCCATTTTTGTTACATGTGTTATGCGATGATGCATGTTTTATGATTATGTGGCACACATAAGAAAGGATTCATTATAAGATGGGTGGGACCTATATCTCCCTCCAATGCATTGGGTAATGATTTTATATCTCATGAGATAGACATGGCTGGAACGGAAGGTTATTTCGGTTCAGTGATACAGGACTGAAACGAGGAGTGAACTCGGTTCAGAAAGGGACTTTGTCCACTAAGATAGTCTTGGCAATGAGTCATGACTAACAAGAAATGATTTTCCATGATTATGTGTGCATGCCACAAAGATTCAAGTTTTATGTTATGATTATGGGGATCTCATTTTCACTTCTATGATTTATTCCATGTTAAGATATTATGATCTCTTTTGCAGGTTTTGATTTTCATAAAGATATGATATGATTTTTATTTCCTTTATTTGCCCTTACTGAGCATTTGAGCTCACCCTTTTATGTTTTCTTTTCCCCAGGTCAGGAAGATGGATATTAAGTAGAATATGCTAAAAGGGACCCTAGATATGATGAAATAAATGGGAGACACTGTAGAAGATTTATGAACCAGTTGTTTATGTTTCCCCAGTTTCTAAAGACACTATACCTATACGGTCCTTTGTGGTTTTGTCATATGTTGTAATAAGAGTGCTTCAATTTTGAAGTATTAACAATGTATGTAAAGTGTGAGTCGTTATAGTTGGTATCAGAGGGAGGTATAGTCAACCTTTGGAAACTAGGATGTGAAAGCCTTAGTAAGAACCCTAAGGATAAGTCTAAGCATAGAACACAATCTTAGTGTTTTAGAAATGGCCTTGAATAACCTAGGATAAGACCTTAAGCATGAAAATTTTATTCTTGAATTATGTGGTTTCCTATTATAATTAGTGTTGCTCACACTATTCTTCTTGGTTTTAGTCAATGGCTGGAACCCGAAGGAACCGTGTTAATGCGGAATGCGATGGGCAATGCAATGATTGTCCCCCTGAGCAACCAAACGATATGGGAGCTGGAATGCAAAATCTTGTAGCCATGCTCACACAACTTTCTCAAGCTATGAATCATGCAGGATTTCCAAACGAACAAAGAAGGGAGCAACATTCTGTTGAATCCTTCATGAGGCAGCGTCCACCATCTTTCAGCGGGTCTACTGATCCATTAGTTGCTGAACAATGGATTAGTACTACTGAAAAGATATTTTCAGTTCTTCAATGTTCTGAGCATGATAAAGTCATCCTAGCAGTGTATCGTTTGGAAGGAGATGCGGATCAATGGTGGAATCTTGTTAAGAATACGAGGCAAAGGGATGAAATTGAGTCTATGGAATGGGACGAGTTCAAGAACTTATTTTTCAATAAGTACTTCCCTCGTATTCTCCGAACAAAGATGGAGAAAGAGTTCCTTGAACTAAAGCAAAGGGATGATGAATCTGTTAGTACCTATGAAGCAAATTTTACAAGACTTGCAAGGTACGCTTCTGGTATTATTATCCAACCTGAGAGTAAGATCGATCGATTCTTTAGTGGCTTAAAACCAAGTCTTCGAAGGGCGTTAGCCATAAGGGACTTCAATAGCTACGAGGAAATCGTTCGATGTGCTCTCAAAGTCGAGATGGAGATTGGAGTAACCCATCAGTCACATGGGTTTGATAAGAAGAGGAAGATGGAATTCAAAGAAAAATCTAAAGAGCACACAGAAAAGAAGATGAACTTTCCCTTATGCTCAAAGTGTGGAAAGAAACATGGAGGGAGTTGTCTTAAAGGGACAAGTAAATGTTTTAAATGTGGAAAGGAAGGTCATCGGGCATTTGAATGCCGTGATAATGGGAAGAAGATGTCTAATGATGCAAACAAAGGAAGGGATACACAGAATGAACCTGCTACACTTCAATGTTTCAAGTGCAAGGAGATGGGGCATTATGCCAATCAATGCCCAAATCCAAGGGTTGATGATGATGGTCGGCGTCAACAAACTCTTAAGGCTAAAGACAAAGGAAAGTCACATGCAATTTCTATCAGCGATGTGGAGTACGATAACGATGTGGTGAAAGGTACACTTACCATCCACTATAAAGTAGCAAATGTTTTATTTGATTCTGGATCCACCCACTCTTTTATTTCTGAAAAATTTTCTAAGGGTATCACCGTATTACCTCCACAATTAGATGTTGAGTTAGCTGTGACAACACCTAATGGCACATCAATCGCATCAGAAGTTTATAATTCTTCTCCGATCGAAGTTTGTGGGAAAGTGCTTCCTGAAAATCTTGTGATCCTTCCTTTAGTGGAATTTGATGTGATTCTTGGCATGGATTGGCTTTCTCTACATGGAGCTCATATCAATTGCCAAAGAAGGGAAGTCACATTTCATATTCCAGATCAACCTACGATCGTCTATCAATGCAAGGATGAACATAACCTTCCAGTGGAAATTTCTTCCATCTTATGGGTATTGATTCCACTAAATGAAGGTTATTTATCTCAAATGGTTGGTGAGAAACTCACGATTAAGAATATGCCCATTGTACAGGAGTTTGATGATGTCTTTACGGAGGAATTGCCGGGTCTTCCACCAAATCGTGAAGTTGAGTTTTCAATAGAACTCGTACCGGGTGCTTTGCCTATTTCAAAGACACCTTATAGAATGGCCCCAATTGAGTTGAAGGAATTGAAGAAGCAACTCCAAGAGAATATTGATAAGGGATTCATACGCCCTAGTGCGTCACCTTGGGGAGCACCTGTTCTATTTGTTAAGAAGAAAGATGGACCAATGAGACTCTGCATTGATTATCGAGAACTTAACAAGATCACTATCAAGAACAAATATCCTCTCCCACGCATTGATGACTTATTTGACCAACTACGCGGAGCTCAATACTTTTCCAAGATTGATCTTCGTTCAGGGTATCATCAATTAAGGGTCAAAAGGGAGGATATACCAAAGACGGCTTTCCGTACAAGGTATGGACACTATGAATTTATAGTGATGCCATTTGGTCTTACTAATGCCCCTGATATCTTCATGGATCTAATGAATAGAGTATTTAGAGACTATCTTGATCAATTTGTGGTAGTCTTTATAGACGATATTCTTGTCTATTCAAAGAGCAAGGAAGAGCATGAAGATCACTTGAGAATTATATTGAAGACCCTGAGAAAAGAGAAGCTTTATGCCAAATTTACCAAGTGTGAATTTTGGCTTCAAAAAGTTGCATTTTTGGGTCATATAATCTCAAAAGAGGGGATATCTGTGGATCCAGCAAAAACAGAGGTTATCGAAAGATGGTCAAGACCAACAACAGTAACTGAGATCCGAAGTTTTCTTGGTTTGGCTGGATATTATCGACGTTTTATAAAAGATTTTTCACGGTTATCTAATCCAATCACCAAGTTGACTCGGAAAGGAGTTAAGTTTGTCTGGACAGAGGAATGTGAAGAGAATTTCAAGGAGTTGAAAAGAAGGTTATCCAGTGCACCTGTGCTCACACTGCCTTGTAGTGGAGAAAGGTTTGTGACCTACAGTGATGCATCCAAGAAGGGATTGGGGTGTGTTCTTATGCAAAATGATATGGTGATAGCTTATGCCTCACGACAGTTGAAAATCCATGAGCAAAATTACCCAACACATGATTTGGAGTTGGCTGCGGTAATCTTTGCATTAAAGATTTGGAGGCATTACCTTTATGGTGAAAGGTGTGATATTTATACTGATCATAAAAGTTTAAAGTATATTTTCACACAAAAGGAGTTGAATATGCGCCAAAGAAGATGGTTGGAGCTGATTGAGGATTATAACTGCTCAATCCATTACCACCCTGGGAAAGCAAACAAGGTGGCAGATGCATTAAGTCGACAAGACCATGCTAGTTTATCCATGATGAGGATCACAAAAGATCCAATATTTATGGATTTACAAAGGATGGATCTTGGAATTATAATGGAAGGGGAAAAATCTTATCTTTCTCAAATGAATGTTCAACCATCTATACATGTGAAGATTAAAGAGGCACAGAAAGAAGATGTCGAGTTACAAAAGAAGGTGAGAAATGTTCCTGAATTCAACCTTGATTGTGATGGGATAATAAAGTTCAGGAATCGGGTTTGTGTTCCTCCCATCCCCGAATTAAAGAAAGAGCTGCTGGATGAGGCTCATAGTTCTTCATTCTCTATTCATCCTGGAAGCACGAAGATGTATAGGGACCTGAAAGAGTACTTCTGGTGGGATGGCATGAAAAGAGATGTTGCTGAATATGTCTCTCGATGCTTGGTTTTTCAACAAGTTAAAGCTGAGAGACAGAAGTCTAAGGGGATGTTACAACCATTACCCATACCCGAATGGAAATGGGAAAACATCACTATGGACTTTGTCACAGGACTTCCTAAAACATCCAAAGGCAATAATGCTATCTGGGTCATAGTTGATCGTCTTACAAAGTCTGCACACTTCATTGCTATTAGAGAGGATTTCTCTCTAGATCAGCTTGCCAGGATATATGTAAAGGAAGTGGTAAGATTGCATGGAGTACCACTTTCTATTATATCTGATCGGGATCCGAGATTTACCTCGAAGTTCTGGCGAAGTCTTCAGCATACTCTGGATACAGAGTTGAGTTTCAGCACTGCTTATCATCCCCAGACAGACGGTCAGTCTGAGAGAACAATTCAAACCCTAGAAGATATGTTGAGAGCTTGCTCTATGGATTTCAAAGGAGGTTGGGATCAACACCTACCTTTGGTGGAATTTTCTTATAATAATAGCTTTCACTCCAGTATTCAGATGGCTCCTTATGAAGCTCTCTATGGAAAGAAATGCAGGACTCCAACTTGCTGGGATGAAGTTGGGGAAAGAAAGCTATTAGGACCTGATCTCGTTGATGAAATGGCAGAAAAGGTCAGATCTATTCAACAACACATAAGAGCAGCTCAGAGTCGACAGAAAAGTTATGCCGAAAACCGAAGAAAAGACCTAGAGTTTGAAGTGGGTGATAAAGTGTTCTTACGAATATCTCCCTGGAAGAGGGTTATGAGATTTGGAAAGAAGGGGAAGTTGAGCCCTAGATATATCGGTCCTTTTGAAATACTGGATCGTGTTGGGAAGGTAGCTTACCGATTGGCACTTCCACCGAATCTCTCTCAAGTTCACGATGTGTTCCATGTATCTCTCCTGAGAAAGTACATACCAGATCCTTCACATGTACTCAGCTCAGAAGTTGTACCGCTGGAGCAAGATCTTTCTTATGAAGAACAGCCGATAGAGATTCTGGATCGTAGTGAAAAAGTCCTACGAAACAAGACCACTCGCTTGGTGAAAGTTTTATGGAGAAACCACCAACTTGAAGAAGCTACATGGGAGCTTGAGGATATGATGAGGGAAAAGTATCCTCATTTGTTTGTTGCAAAGTGACGAATTTCGAGGGCGAAATTCTTTTTAAGGGGGGTAGAATGTAACACCCGAGACTTTTATGTTATATAAATCATCAAAGGAATCTTTTTCTACACAACACTTTCTTGGCTTGCTTTACACGCAATCGCGACCTTCCTCGATAGCTTGCGTCGTACGCAATACCGAGTTTCACTAAACAACAATATGCTATTAAAACTAGCCGTTATGAATAGTAATAACCACTTTTTGAAATTTTATAAATTTTATTTTTCAAAATGGACTTCATTTTTGGACTCAGAATATCGAAATTAGCCTAGGGTGAAATTTTGGTATTTTTCTGAAAACTTTCAATTTTTGATGAATAGTGAAACCACTAAGTGGTGGGTTAAAAACTGAATTTTGCATAAAACTTAATTTTACCGCTTCTGTGAATGGAATTTCAAAAATCCGAGAGACACGGTTAATATCAAGGACTAAAATGTGGTTCAATGAGATGAAAATAATTTTTTGGTGAATAGTAACTTTTTACTATTTTTACCGCGGTTAATAGTAAATAGGGTAACTAAGGGTAAATATGATATTAATATTACCCTAACACATGTCCTAATTCTATTGGACAAGTGTAATTCGACCAAAAACAAACTTAGGAATAAAATATGACCATTTAGGCCCACTTGGATTAGATTAGGACATTTATTATTAATTTATTTAAAGAAGGGTTAAAATAGTTAAAATCAAAGTTTAATAAGTAAATCATTTTTAATATAGGGTTATACATAAGCTAAATTCGATTGTAAATATTCATTAGAAAGCTAAAACGATTTCCTACATGATGGTATTTTATTTGTAATTTTTAGACATCAAATAATTTAATTTATTTATGACACAAAGATGATGCAGTAATTATCTTATTAATGAAATATTGACAAAATTGATAATATAAATACCAAAATAAATGTAATTTGAGACTTTTTATGAATTCCACTAATTTTCTAGGTTACTATGATATATTAGTATTGATTTAATCAACTTGGTTCGAACATATAATTCTGTTATGACTTTGACAAAAATCATATATCAAATAGTGTCAAAATTGACAGAAAATAGTTTTTAAATAAAATATTATATTATTAATTGTTATTTTATTTCTAAAAATCTAAGGTTCGGCCAAATGACTTAGATAAGGATATATATATTAATAATAAACAATTTGGGGTTCGTTTGGCATGTTATAGTAAGTGTATTAACCATATAGTGAAAGAAAACAAAAAGACATGGTAAAAGTTAAATTATTTAACTTAGAGTTAAATTTAATTGATAAGGTTAAAATAATATCCTAAACTTGTCTAAATTCTATTGGTTGATAGTATTTCGACCCATCCCCACTTTAGCTTCGAAATAAGACCCTTTGGAACCATTATAAACCGATTTTGACTTTAATATAAAATAATATTTTGAGATATTCCTAAGGTGCCCCTCTCCTCCCTTATAAAAGGGCACCTCCTCCCCCTCCTCCTCACACCAATTTGAGCACTCAAGCTCGGCCAACCCCTGCCATTTTCCCTTCTCCACTTCCCTAGAATAATCCTAGAGGTCCTGGTCTTCTCCAAAGACCAATCTTAGTTCCTTAAGTGGAGGATTCAAAAAGGCGTTCCAAAGAAGAGGTAATATCCATTACCGATCTTTTCAATTTCTTTCTTCTTCAACTTCTTCTTTTTTAGTTGTTTCATGATAAAGTAATAACATCAGTATTAATTACATACTGATATGTTATTATAAATATGAAACAAACCTAATTCACCTTCTATCCATCCTACGGAAAAATGAAATCACCGCGCGTGCGTACGTACGGAATACCGTCTCCACGCCGTGGTGTAATCTATTTTCCACCATCACCTTACAAGGATGGGTATAATGGTGTAATGAGTAACTATATATGATTATTATTAAGTAATATTGATACTGAAATAATATATATATATACTCCAATACAATTCCACGATCATAGGAACGATATCATCACTCGTGCGTACGTACGGAATACCGTCTCCACGATGTGATGCGACTCGTTCTACATGATCTTCATTTCATAATGATTGTATAAATGAATTGAATGAATGAATATGGTATATAATACACTAATACCATTCTGGAAATGAATTATCTATAACCTAAAGATAAGAATAAGAATTTATTCGACAAAACACGCATAAGAACAAAAAGTTATAAAGACCCGAGTAACAAGTAACAATGAAATATTACTAACAAGAAGCTAATAATATGACCATATATGATCTCATATCAATATGTATGATTCTGGAATAAGTCAATAACATTATTTAAACCATTATACAGGAGATTCGGACACGAACAAAGCAAATCGGACCTAAGGTAAGGGAAATATCACAATCTCATTTTTATCCGAGATTGTTTATTCGTAAGTATTTACTGGGGTGTATTTTATCATCCACATCCATGTTCCCTCAATATGTAATATTGTTTCCATCCACTTGAAATAGTTTAAATCCAATTTTACCCTTAGGTGAGTTTTTAGTAAAGAATATGAAAGGAATCTTTTGTCGTTTTTCCGTACGAGGTACTTTTTGACTTTTCCGACAAAAGTACGAAGAATGTTTTTTTAACTTATACGGCATGAATGGATTTTTAAAACATTACTTCAAAGAAGCTTCCTTTACAAGTTTTCAAGTTTATTTTTAATCAACTTCTTTTATTTTAAAGTTGTATGACATGTTATGAAAGGAAAAATGTTTTTGAAGAAGAAAGGATATTTTCCTCAAGAATTCAATTCAAGTGTTTTATCAAAATTATTTTCCATCTAAGATAATAAAGGGTTCTGTTTCTATCCATATTTTTGCATTGGTTTGACTATGTTGTGATGGAATTATGTTTATGAATTCCTTTATCATATATTAATTGATTTATGATGTCATGATGTTTCAAGAATCCCATTTTTGTTACATGTGTTATGCGATGATGCATGTTTTATGATTATGTGGCACACATAAGAAAGGATTCATTATAAGATGGGTGGGACCTATATCTCCCTCCAATGAATTGGGTAATGATTTTATATCTCATGAGATAGACATGGCTGGAACGGAAGGTTATTTCGGTTCAGTGATACAGGACTGAAACGAGGAGTGAACTCGGTTCAGAAAGGGACTTTGTCCACTAAGATAGTCTTGGCAATGAGTCATGACTAACAAGAAATGATTTTCCATGATTATGTGTGCATGCCACAAAGATTCAAGTTTTATGTTATGATTATGGGGATCTCATTTTCACTTCTATTATTTATTCCATGTTAAGATATTATGATCTCTTTTGCAGGTTTTGATTTTCATAAAGATATGATATGATTTTTATTTCCTTTATTTTCCCTTGCTGAGCATTTGAGCTCACCCTTTTATGTTTTCTTTTCCCCAGGTCAGGAAGATGGATATTAAGTAGAATATGCTAAAAGGGACCCTAGATATGATGAAATAAATGGGAGACACTGTAGAAGATTTATGAACCAGTTGTTTATGTTTCCCCAGTTTCTAAAGACACTATACCTATACGGTCCTTTGTGGTTTTGTCATATGTTGTAATAAGAGTGCTTCAATTTTGAAGTATTAACAATGTATGTAAAGTGTGGGTCGTTATATGAATTATCTCTTCTTGAGGTTTAAAACAAGACCAAGGAAGGACCTATATTGAAATAAAATGGTCGAAGTATTTATTGAGATTTTATAATTATATTGTAGAAGTGTTTTTACCAATATTATTCTGGTTATAAGTGTCATGTAATATCTAATGATTGTGTTAATTTTAAAAGCATATATGTATTCATTAACTTAAGAGTTAAGGATACCATCACAGGTTTATGAGTTTAAGGTTGATCATAATTTAAAAGTATTAAAAACCCATTTTTAGGTTTTATGTGATTGGAGTATACTAACATTAAGGATATATTGGGAGACATTTATGAAAATAATACCCATATTTTAGTATATATTTTAGTGAGAAATTAATTTTATGAAGAATGCACTCACATTTTTTGGGAATAAGTTTAAAGTTATAAGTATGATTTGGGGTTTATCTTATATTGATATTGAAGTAATTATAGGTCATCATAATTTGGGAAAGTTATAGGAGCTATGTTAATATAGTTTTGTAAAAATGAAAACCTACATGATGGGTGATATCCCATCACATCTAGCAAGGCCATGGGGTCTGGAACCACAACCAAAGGATGATAAGGGTTTAATACCAACCACTATTATACATGATTTTCTAGATTAAATTTCATTGTTTTTAGTTAAATGATTTGGGGAATATATCTTAATGATGAACCAATAGTGTTATTGTTGAGTTTTAGAGATTAATGTATTATATTGTAAAACATTTTCAAACTATATTGGTTTTGGAAAATAGTTATCGATATAAGAAAATAAATTTAACTATTTTTAGACCTCAAAATATATTAAAAGTGAATTTTAGTGCTTCAGACATAAAAAATTCATTTTTTGATATTCATATTTTGAATTAAGTAATGAATTAGAAATTAATAGAGGCACAACAAATGGATGAAATTGGTCCCATAAAATAGAAACATATCAAGTAAGTATATTTCCTTATATTATTAGACAGTAAAATAATTCCTCAACTTTAGAAAGTGGATCTTGGAACAAAAATGTTGTCCTATTACATTCATATTTAATAAATATAATGGTCTTTAAATCATACCATATTTATGGTTTTTAGGCCCTTAAATTTATATTGATCATTCACTTTATTATGATCAATAACCTCTATCACTCTCTATAATTATTTATGGATTTCTTATATGTCCATTTGTTCACTTCCCTCCCATGTTATATTACTTAGAAACCTAGTTATGTTTTATTCTAGGTGACCTTCCAACTTAATTTTCTCTCTTATTAATATGATGTTTTATTACCCTTTTGTGATGTGGGTTTTTCAACAATGGAATTTTCAAATGTAAAACACTTTGATTATCGAGATCAAGTTTAAATTGTGAGGAGGAAATTTATTTAAGGTGTAGATAATGTAACACCTTGATATTTTAAAATAATAATTTTTAATATATCTTTTATGACATGAAACACAAATATTATAAGAAAATATAACACCTGAGATTTTATGAAATACTTATTTTGAAATAAATTTAATCTCTTCGATAGCTTGCAGAACACGCAAACCCAAGTAAAAATAAACCATAATATAGTATACCATTATAACCTATCTATTAAGTTAGTAGTTTTTAATACTAATAACTAAATTATGAAAATAATGGTTATCTATTTATTATAAATAAAATAATAATAATTTAAATTTAAAAGAAATGTTTTTTGAAAAACTATATTCCTTGTAAAGAATGATTTTGTAATGCTTTACACACATAATCTAAAAATAAATTTTTACCAATTTTAGAAAATTTATTTTAAAAAATTAACTTCTTTTTTTAAATTATAAAATCAAAGTTAGTTTAGGGTGAATATTTTTTATTTTTCTGAAATGTTTTATTTTTTGATGAATGGTGAAAAATATTTAATTTTAATTGAAAACTACATTTTATTTTAAATAATTTATAAGTTTAAATTATATTTTCAATTTTTTTAAAGTAAAATTAGTAAAATTATTCAATTTATTTAATTTTAGTAATTTTAATAATTTTTTTTATATAATTTTTTTAAACTTTTAAACATTTTATCTTTGAAAACCTGCTTTCTCGTCACGTCTGCAGGATTAATTTTAAATAAAAATTTTCCACTTTTATGAGTGTAATTTGTAAAATGTATTACATATTTAGAATCAAAATAATTTATATTATCTAATAATTTTAACATAAATTTTTTACTAAAATAAATAGTAAATACAGTAAAAATTATTTACCGTGGTTAAAGTAAAAATGGATTTATTGGGCGTGGGGGGGGGGGGGGGTTAAACTAAAATGATAATGGTTGAATTGCACTAAAAACTCATCTAAAATATATTTTATGGAAATATTTATACCCTATAATTTATAATTATAGAGAATAATATATTTTTGACTTTTGTGGCATGTGAAAAATATGGGTACACCTTTTTATTTTCAAAAGATTGTAAGTGTGCCACTCACCTAACTTATAAAAGACCACCTCTCTTATATATTATTCACACCATAAAAATTTTTTGTTCAGAAAATTACTATCAAAATAAATTCTCAAATTACCTACCCTAATAGTAGAATCATTAGTTTGGTCATAAATCCAACCTTGGAAGGCTTTGGTGTAAACTTAAGGATGTTACTCGAAGAAGAGATAACATTCTTCAATGAGCATTTTTATTTTATTTTTTACTCCACCTCCTTAAATTATTATTTAAAAATGATTATATAATAACCTCATTATATTAAATATAATGATATTTTTATATAAAGTCTATTACCAAAAACCCTCCACAATTCTATCAAATGAGTTACAAAATTATCATTCATGTGTACAATGGACTACCACCATGAACCGATGTCATTTGTTTTTCCATTACCAACTCTCAAAATTGGGTATGATGATGGATATAAAGTATAAATATGATATCAATAACAAAATTATACCTATGGAGTCATAATATAATATAAATCCTTTTTAATTTCCCTTATATAGGGTATATGATAATGTTTTTCATGTGTACGGAGGACTACCCCCTTGCAAAGTGATGTGTTTTATTTTTTTTCACTAACACTTAACATTGATGGTAATAAAGATAAATTTAATAAATATATGTGATATGAATAAAATAGTAATGATATTAATGACATATTTATAATTCAAAAAAATATAATATATCATTTTTTACCTTTTCACTCACTTAAAGATGATAACATCATTTCTGTACGTGTGGTCTACTGCCTTCACGAAGCGACATGACTCTATTTAATAACCACACCATATGGATGAAATATAAAATTATATTAAAGAAATAATATTATAAATATTATATTAAAATCATTATATAAATATAAAATATTTCTTACCTTTTTTCCATAATGATCATGGAATAGTTGAAATGTTACTCATGTGTACGTACGACCTACCATCTCCATGATCATAATGTACTTAGTTTCTCAAAACCATATTTCATGATTAGTATTAAAAGTATAATTGATGTATAAATATGATAATTATTTTATTATTATTATTATATATATTATTAAATTATAAAATATGTGTAAGAATTATAACTTTCATGAAAAAATACACATATGAAAACATGACAATTAACTCCCGAAACAAAAAAAGTTATGAAATATTATCAACAAATGGGTGATAAGATGTTATAAAAGGATCATATATGATATTATAAATGTTAATATAGTTCTGGTATAAGTTAATAACATGTTTTATACCACTATACATGATTTTAAATCATGTTCAACCGAAAGGAATCACAAAGTAAGGGATTCTATCTCAATTTCCTTTTATTGACGTGCATTTGTATATTAGGCACCAATTTATTTTATATGTTGTATATACTTCCAATTTAACATATAATATCATGATTACTTAATAATTCATATTATTTTAATTTTCAAATTTAATTACTTCATCCAATGGGTTTTGACATAAAAGTTACCAAATGGTATTGAATTTCAAAACTCAATTTCTTTTCATTGGGTTATATTACCCCTTCACTATCTTTGATATTATAAGATTATGTGTGCCGTGAATTTTAATTATATTATGTTTTATTACTAATTTTTTTATGTTTATTTATAGTTTATACACATAATCTATTCATTTATTAATTCTCACTTCAACATTATGATCATTATAGGGGTTTATTTCACCATCTCATTCCAATCGAGATTATTTGTTATTGAATTTCAATTGAAGAAAATTATTTGACCATTTCATAATAAAACCATTTAATTTTATTATACTATGGTTATTGATGATCTTTTTTCAAGAAATAATACAATTTCCCACTATTTGTTACTTAAAATAATTGACAAAATGTTTTTCAGAAAATCTGACTTTGTTTCTCTCTTCAGTTAAAAATCAGTTTTCTTCCTAAAAAATGTTTTTAACCTTTTACAAACAATTTATTAAAGACATTTGTATCCATTTTTAAGTTTTATAAAATGTTATAAAGGAGTCTTTAGGTCATTTTCAAAACAATTCCCATTTATATTTAACTAAAAAAGTGAAAAGAATATTTTTTTAAATTTGTATGATATGAATGTAATTTCCAACCTTCATGAATAATAAAATGTTTTAAATATTCCTTTATAAGTTTCAAAGTGAAGGAACCCAAAACATCTTGAGAGGGGAGGGGTGAATCAGGGTGTCAACTTTTTCTTCTTAAAGTTATTGATCTTGTTCCCACGTTGGCTAGAACCTATTAAATCTGTCAGTCAAATAAAAGTAAAGAGATGACACAACACTTTTACTTGGTTCACAGCAAAGGGCTTTGTCTAAGGATCATACACCACCGGTGAGTTAATCGTACCTAAATCCACTAATATTCACCAGTTTTGAAGTACAAGAGTTCAGTCACAGTTACTCTGTGTCGGGAACACCACCCTTACAAAAGTTTAGGGATGGATCACCGCTTCCCTTGGAACACTTTCGTAAACTCCCCCTAGATCACTATTATGTGAGAAGTCAAACTTAGTTTATCAACTTGATGGTTGCTTCAAAGGATAAGAATTGGTGTCTTTGTATCTGTCCAGCACGTGACACAACTTTCATCAAAGAACTAGGTAGATTATTACTGAAATATATGATCCTTTTCCTATAAATATTATGGATCATCTATGAGAGGATTGAAAAAAAACCATGCTCCTTTTTTTAGCAAAGAACTTCCTTGGTTCCAATAGTCTCCCCCTTTGGATTTGTTGGAAATATCTAGATAAATTCAAAAGAGAACCAGCCACGATAAAAACTAGAACCTTCAAGAAAAAACTCAACCATCAATCTAAGTCTACATGAGAAGTGATAGGTGAAGAAAACAAGAGAGAGAACATAAATTTATTTCTCATTATCCATTGAATTTATCCATTCTACCCCATTGGAAATAAACCCAAATGAACCGAATCTTGACTTGTAGTGTAAAAAAATGCCCCCTTGGATCGTATCTCTCCTATAAACCTACATCATTTCCAAAAACATATTAAAAATAGTTAAAAAACTAGGGATAGGGGAATCTTGTAACCTCCTTATGCACCATGAGGTGGCTGAACACTGAGGTTAAACTGATGTTTCTCAAACATAGCTGCTGACAGTGGCTTGGTCATAATGTTATCCACTTGCTCATCAATTCCCACATGGTCTATTTTGAACATTCCATGTTCAAATTTTTCCTTGATGAAGTGATATCTGATCTCAATATATTTCCTATGATAATTCTAAACATGATTCTCTGTAAGATCAATTGTGCTCTTATTATCACAGTAAATCACCATTGGTTGTTTCACCTCATCACCTATGTCAGTCAGTTGCTGATTCATCCAATGTAACTAAGTTCATGCCTTGGTAGTAGATATATATCCAGATTCATAATTACTAAGAGAAGTACTTTCCCATTTCTTTCTTAACCATCCCACACATTTCTTCCCAATATAGAATGATCCACCACTGGTAGAATTTCTGTCCACAATATCTCCAGCCTAGTCAGCATCATAAAATACTGATAGTTCACTCTATCTTTCTACAACAAAGTATAATCCATAATTATGAGTACCTTGAATGTACCTCATGAATCTTTTCACTACCCCCATATATTCTTCCTTCATATTACTCTAAAATCAGGCCTCAATGAAATTTGCAAAGACAATATCTGGATGTGTCACCATCAGGTGCAAGAGGCTTCCAATGATTCTTTTGTACATGGTGGGATCCATATAAGTCCCTTCCTCATGCTTCATAAGATTTTTTCCAACCAAAATTTGATTCGACATTGGTTTGGAATCATACATATTGAATTTCTTCAATAGATCTCTTGTATATATTTGTGGATAAATGAAAGTGTAATCCATATTCTGAATCACCTAAAACTCTAAAAAGAATTTTAGTTCACTAATCATGAACATTTTAAAATTATAATTTCACGTGATTAGAAAATTTATCCATTGATCCCCGCATGTTTCCACCAAAAATAATATCATCCATGTATACCAATAATACGAACTAATCCTTGTGATAATTATTCACATAGAGATTGTGATCCAATCCACCTATTTTAAACTCAAGTTTTCTCAGATAAGAGTTCAATCAAGAGTACCACATATGTGGTGCCTTTTTTAGGTCATAAAGAGATTTATTTAATTTTCAAACCTTCAGTTCATCATTTCCAAGAAAGAACCCCATGGGTTTTTCGATGTAGACATATTCTTCCAAAACACCATTTAATAATTCTATCTTGAAATCTATTTGATAAACTTTATAACCTCTCTAGATTTCCATGGAAAGAAATAACCTAATTGACTCCAGTATTGCTACTGGAGAAAATGTCTCTTTAACATCAATGAATTAAATTTGTGAGTATCCTTTACACCCCAAGACTGCCTTGTTTCTAACCACATTTCCATGTTTTTCAAACCTGTTCTTGAAGATCCAATTCATACCAATCACATTGTGATCTTCAGGCCTCTTGACTAGGTCTGATGTTTGATTTTTTTCAATCTCATCTAACTATTTATTCATGGATTTCACCCCTAATTCATCCTTTGTAGCTTCTTCAAATGAGTATGGTTCCACAACTGATAGAAATCCATATTGTGTATTATTCCTAATTCTCCTCATTTGTGTGGGTGCAGTCTAATCCCCAATAATGTTGTATTGATCAATTTATTCTCTTTGATTCTTCCTTTGAGACTCAACTATATTTTCTACATCCATGGTTTCCTCTTTAGATTCTTATTCTAAGTCAACATCATGATGTATCTTTTGATAATTTTTTTACACCTTCCTTTATTTCTATATTTTTATTTTATCTATATTCACTTTATTCCTCATCTTATTCACATCATCATATGAATTCCTCAGAGCATTTTTAGTTTTCTCTTTAATGATATTAACATAGCTACTTTCCACAATCCTTCCCAAGCGCTTGTTGAAACACTTGCAAAATTTTCTATTCATTAAGTATCCAAGGAAAATTCCTTCGTCTGTATTGTCACCATACTTTCCTTGATTTCCTTATTTGTTTCAGATGAAAAATTTAATTCCAAAAACAAAAAATTATTTTAAAGAGGTCTTCCTTCTATGCCATAATTCATATAGTGTCTTCATCTCACCCATATAAATCCCTGTTCAAATTTGAATATACACTATAGATTGAATGACCTATTTCTAGTAATGTTGAGGAATATGACTCTCAATCATCATAGTTATTTCTATGTTGTTCATGTAACGTCTCGGTTCCGGAATCCACCCAGAGGTGCCCCGTACCCGGTTTGTCACATGGACTCAAGCGCATTTCCTCAAATTCCAGAGGATGCCGACTAGCAGCGAGGGACTTGGGTTTGATAGTGGGGAAACTAGGCCCTCATTGGCAGAGTAATGCAATGGAAATAAACAGATAACAATAGCAGAAGCAATAATAATACCATATAATGGTAGACACCAGAAGAATGAAAGAAAGAAATAACTGGAGTACATATATAAATGATGCAAGATGTATATGTCTAGGAAAGCATCCAAACAAGTCAAAATGATAGAATACAATATTAAACCAAAGTACAAAAATAAAAAATAAAATAAAATAGTATCACTAGCCTCAGCTTGGTCCCATGCTCCCCATCTCCACAACTATCAAGTACCTGAAGTAGAAGGGTGCTTTCCCTTATCTATACCTGTAGCAATATAATCTGTTTGGGACCAAAAGAATGAACCAAATAGGGTGTGAGACAAATACCACTAGGAAACCACCTAAAGATCTGTGCCTAACAGTCAGTGAATATATATATGTTTGGAAATAAGAAAAAATAATAAGTAAAAAAAGAAGTACTCAAAAGTAAAAAGTCCTACAGTTCATTTACAAACATTTACTTTTAAGTATTTAATCAACCAAAAACAAATACAAGTAGCCCTCTGGGTAGTTCTCATATCCTAACCCCTCTGGTTCAAAAAACAAGAGAAGATATAACAAAGACTCCCTAAGTAAACACTCACCGTCAATTCCCCCTATAGTCATGTGTAATCAAAGAATCTCTAAGGAAGCACTCACCGTCAATTTACCCTATAGTATTTTAACGATAAAATACAGACACTTTGAGGAAGCACTCAACATAAATTCCTCCTGTGGTCTCATAATGTAACTATAGACACTCTTATGGACCAATCAACGCCAATCCCCCTATGGTCTCACAGCGTGATAAATATAATAGACACTCTGGGAAATCCTTCAACATCAATTTCCCCTATGGTCTCACTACACCACGTTCCCGCAGCCTTATGTAAAGAAATCGTGGAAAAATGATAATCAACATCGAAAGTAAACCTCAAAGTACTACTTGGATAAATTATCATCAAGTCATGGAACAACATATCAGATAAATAATCACTTCATCCTAACAACACTAAGAATGGAAAACAATAGAATGATAGGCAAGGCTAGACCAAACTATCAAAATCAAACAAGCATGGGAAAACACATCCATAACATAGAAATTAACCCAATTATCAATCAAACAACATCTATTCAAACAAAAAGGCATAGTAGGAATTAACAGGGTTAAAATACCTAAACACGCAATACTCCGAATGAGGGTATTCAGCACTTTTGCACATATAACTCAAAGTCTAACTACAGAAAGGCACAAACCACCTACCTCAACATTGTAAAAATGATATACGTGAACCTTATTCCATTAATATCCCTAGAACAATGTAGATATACAAAAACTCTATAAAATTTCAACCGAGGATATCTCGTGAAAGAAGAGGAATCAATAAACGAGGCTCTAGAAGAAGGAAGAGATTAACGTGGTGATTCCAATGCAATCGACAATGGTCGATGAATGGATGAAGAATTGGGGGATTAGGGAAGATTCACAACCTAAGATCACTCCTGGATGATAAATACAAAGAATAAGTGAGTTTTTATGATTAGATGTGACCCTATTCCATTTAATGAAAAAAAAGAAAGTACATGACATGTCTTTTAAAATTACACGTCATGTACTTTCCATTTTGAGCTCCACTTAAGCGATTTATAGGTCACCCCACATCACCATGTGTTCGGCCATTACAAGACCAACACATGGATACCCACAAAAACTGAGTACATGGCATGTAATTATAATTACATGGCATGTACTTATAAGTACATGGTGTGTACTCCTGAAATTTCCAGAAACTCATATTTTCCCAAAAACAACCAGAAAAGAAGTTTCATACCTGAAAAGAAGATCTGGGTTCTTACAAACACCCCCCTAAAAGAAATTCCTCCCCTAATTTCCCTAGCAAGGATACATAGAAGAATAATCCTTAAACATCTCCAGCCACTATGATCATACATCAGCCTCTCTATCCCAAGTCTTGTCCTGTACTCGCCCATGGTTCCATAACACTCATACAAGAGGAATAGACCAGCCACATAGAACCTTCACACCACGATAAAAAATCTGGATAGGATTATCCTCAAATGATGTATGCACCTATAGCTCAACCTCATCGGGTTGAAAGACATGAGATGAGTCTGAGAAGTAACACCATAGTTGAGAAACGTGGAAGACGTCATGCATATCCCAATACCTCTAAGGTAAATGTAACCGATAGGAAACCAGCCCGACCCTTTACAAAACCTCAAATGGCCTGATGTATCTTGATGAAAGCTTACCCTGTCTCATAATTTTCTTGTGTTCCAACCTCAGTGTGACACGTAGGAAAACCTGATCTTTGACCTTGAACTCCAGAGGTCATCTCTGCCGATCAGCATAAGACTTCTGTCATGACTGTGAAATATCTATCCTCTTCCGAATCAACTCTATCTTCTCTTTGGTCTCCTAGACAAGAAGGGGTCCCAGTATAACAACCTCTCCTACATCCAGTCAACATAAGGGTGATCGACATGGCCTATCGTACAAAGCCTCATAATGTTCCATCTGAATAGTTGCTTGAAAACTATTATTGTAGAAAAACTCCACAAGAGGTATGTGCTTCTCCCAAGAACCTCCAAAATCCAGGATGTATGCTCGAAGCATGTCCTCCAGCACCTAAATTGTATGCTTGGACTGGCCATCTGTTTATGGGTGGTAAGATGTACTCATAATTACCTATGTACCCAAAGCCTTCTGTAATCCCTTCTAGATCCGAGAAGTAAAACGAGCATCCCTGTCTGAAACAATGGAGTGTGGAACTCCATGTAAATGTAAAATCTATCAGATGTATAAACCTACCAGCTCATCGACACCGACGATATCCTTGATTAGTAATAAGTGAGAAACCTTCGTGAGTCTATCAATAACGACCCAAACTGTGTCATTCCCTTGAGGCGACCTCGGTAACCCTGTCACGAAGTCCATCATGACATCATTCCACTTACACTCAGGAATAGGTAACTACTACAAAATTCTTTCTAGTCACTGATGTTTTGCCTTCACTTGCTGACTAGTGGAACACCTCATGAAAAATCAACAAATATCTCTCTTCATACCTGGACACCAATACTGATGGTGCATATATCGATGCATCTTGGTGACACCAGGATGAACTGGCCAAACTGAGGAATAAAATTCCCGCATCAGATACTCGTGTATGTATACTGGCATCCACACACGCCCATGAAAATGCAAGATCTTATCCTCGCCTATTGTCTATCCAGGAATGGGGTCCTCTATCGACACACTCTCATGTTGGACTAGGAATTTAGAATTTGATAGCTTCCTCATTCGCACTCAATCGAGTAGAGTAAAGGTAACAATCACAAAAAAAAGAAATGTATTCCCCTGTTTGTCGTGAACCTCCAAATGCATATCAGAGAATAGAGACATAAGCTTCCAATCACTACTAAACTTCTGAAGTACCTGTATCTAAGTTATTCTACTCAACGCATCAGCCACTGCGTTGCCTTTCCCAGGCATGTAGGCAAGTTCAAAGTCAAAGGACTGAAGGTAATTGACCCACCTTCGCTGTCTGAGATTCAGATTGTGCTGAGTGAAGATATACCTGAGACTTTTGTGGTTGGTGAAAACTACAAAATGTTCTCCCAGAAGATAATGTCTCCAATAGAGTAAATTATGAACAACTACAACCAACTTGAGATCGTGCGTTGGGTAGTTCCTCTCATGTGGCCTCAACTACCGAGACATGTACGCAAAAACTCCTTCCCCCTGCTTAATCAAAAATCCTAGCCCGACACCTGATGAATCACAATACATAGTATAGATCTTTCTCTACTTTGGTAATACTAGTTTCAATGCTGAATTCAACCTCAATTTCAGCTCCTGAAAGGCTGACCCACAATAATCCGACCATTAGTACTTCGCACCCTTCTTAGTGAGCCCCGTCAGTGGCACTACTAAGTGTGATAAGTCCTGTATAAAATCATGTAGTATCTAGCCATCCCTAGAAAAATTCATACCTAAAAGACGTTCTTCAGTTACTCCTAGGAAACTACTAATTTCATTTTCTATGGGTCTAATGATACTTCTGTCTATGAGATAACATGACCCTAGAAGTGAATTTGGACCATCCAAAAGTGGAATTTTGAGAGCTTAGCATATAACTAATGCTCTCTCAGTGTACTCAAAACGATCTCAAGATGTGTGGCATGGTCGTGTAGAGTGTGAGAGTACACCAAGATATAATATAAAAAAACCACCACAAAAGAATCCAAGTATGGATGGAAAAATAGATTCATCAGTGCCATAAAAACTACAGGCACATTCGTGAGACCGAATGGAATAACTACGTACTCATATAAACCATACCTGCTCTGAAAGGCTATAAGAGGTATATTGGAAGGTTTAATGTGCAACTGATGATAACTAGATATCATGTAAATCTTTGAGAACACCTGATCTCCTCAAAGCTGATCAAAGAGATCATTAATCCTCGACAAGAGATATCAGTTCTTGACCGTCAACTGGTTCAACTTCTGATAATCCACACAAATTCGGAGGGTACCATCTGCCTTATTTACAAACAGGACAAGCGAACCCCAAGGAGAAGTACTGGGTTAGATGAAACCCTTTTCCTGCAACTCCTCAAACTGCTTCTTGAGCTCCTGTAACTCCGGTGTAGCCATTCTATATGGAGGAATGGACACCAGTGCCACCCTTGACACAAGTTCAATAGAAAAGTCTAACTCTCACTCCGGAGGCAAACTTGAAAAGTCATATGGAAAGACATCCCTAAAATGATCGACCATTGTAGGAAAGTACAACTATGAAGTCCCATGGTCATCCATATATAGACTTACAATCTTGGATATGATTCCTCCCAACCCATGATGCTCAGGTCCTGCTATGCTCACCTGGACATCCCATTCTCCCTTATAAGGAAATGATCCTCCCTCTGGTGACATGAAACTCACCCTACACCGATAGTAGTCGACACAAGCTTGAAAGAGAACTAACCAGACCATTCTGAGAATGAAATCATAAATTATCATATCTAGGGAATAAAGGTCCCATAATAAGTGACACCCACCAAACATGAGAGAGAACTCCTTGAATTGACATACAATAGCTATTCTAGTCCCCAACGGAGTTTCTAAAGTCAAGATATCAGTAGAAGAAAATATATAGAGCCCAAGGCTCTCCACAACTGCAAAAGATATGAAACTATGGGAATCCCCTTTATCGAAAAGTACATAAGATAAAACTGAGGCAACTAGGATCGTACCTTAAACTATAGAGGGTCTGGGATCCTACTCCTAATGGGTCTACTCCACCACAAAAGCCTGAACTACCCCGCGGCCCTGTGAAGCTGACTGAGATCCCTGAGCTTATCCACCCCGTAGCCATAGAAAAAACTACTTTTGACCACCACAGCCATGACCTACACCTAATTTGAAATGGACATAATAAATCCAGTTCCCAGACTGATGAGAAAATGGTGGTGCTTCTCTTGAATACATAGTCATAGAAGAACCCCTGTCACCCGATGTTGGTGATAAGAATTGACAGAAGCGCTGAAGATGACCCATCTTGCCGCAAGATCTGCCCTTGACTGGGTATCTTGCGAAAAGTGTCCTGGTATGCCTGACCTTTCCACACTGGTATAATACCACCTGACTACCTGAAGCTGCATCCCGCCTACTCAGATCTCCAGATATAGACTCCCTACGACACTTCCTACTATCAACTAGAGATGTAACAACTCTGGATGCTGAACCGACCTATCCCACATATCTAGAATCCATTAGGTTGTGCTCCGTGATCAACAACTGGTTGACTATAGAGGTGATGGAAGTCAACCTAAAGATGTTCACCTGAGACTGAATGTCTTTCCTAAGACCATACTCAAACATCCTTACTAGAAAAAAACTAATCTCCCCCTAGAAAGGGTGTAAAACACTATAGCTTTGTGAAGTGAGAAGAATACTCCATAACTAAAAGAGTACCCTACTCTAAACTCATGAAATATCTGGCTTGATCATCCCTCAAGGTCTCCAGATAGAAGTAATCATAGAAGGTATGCTGAAACACATCCCACGCCATAACCTGCTAGCATCCTGCATGTGAGATCACATCCCACCATCCCTTGGAAGAGTCCTGAAGCATATAAGTATAAAGATTCACCCTACTCTCTGAAGGTGTCTCCAGATTCTCGAAGATAGAAAGCATGGCTTCTAACCCTGACTCTAAAGCCTGAGTTCTTACTTCCCCTGTGAAGGTGGGAGGATGATGCTGCTGGAAAACCCATGCCAATTCTTCCATTGACAGGGAAGGATGCGGTGCTCCCTGAAAGGTCTGGATCATCCTCAAAAATCCCTTTCAGAACTATGCATCGACACCTGTAACTAGGATAATGGCTAGTTACAAGATGGGAATGACTGGAGGATCTGCTGGTGGTCCCTGATCTACCATGTCCGGAGTCTGATCATTGCCCTATAACTGGAACACAACCAGAGGACATCTCGGTGGCATGACTTTACAAGCTCAAGCACACCATTTAGATCAAGACTATCAAGGAATGAAACTTAGAAGTGTAAGAAGGGAATAGGAGAAGGAAATCATTCAAGTTTTTCAAAACATGGGTACACGACATATATAACCCTTACACAGCGTGTTCCTTAAATCCTCCACATGGGTGTGTACTTATGCACAAAACTAGTCATGTAACACCCCATACACACGACGTGTTGTCCTAACACACAATGTGTACTTGAATACTCTTCCCCTACCTAAGTTCCCTTACATGGATAAGACACACAGTTCTCCTAGAACAAGACTACATGATGTGTTAGTGTTATACATGGCATGTACTAGATGAACTTCACCAACCCGTGTATTTAGTCACATAGGTGGACACACGACTAAATCTACATGGCGTGTTTATGCTAGAAATGGTGTGTACTAGAAGGATTACACCACCCCCTGTTGTTCATTACAGGACCAGATATAAGGGTTATACTAAAAGGTGTGTTCAAGATAGATACGACATGTATAACCTAAGTTTTATCCATTCGTTCCATTAGTCACACGGGTGGACACATGGTCTATACAACAAGACATGTACATTAGGTACACATCATGTCCCACCAAATATTTTCCAACCCCGTGTCTCTGACCACACAACCAGTGACATGGTTAGAGACTACACGGCATGTACATACAGTACACAACATGTACTTAAGAAAAACAGTTCCTTCCTGAACAGAAGGACACATGGCATGTATTCATCATTACACGCCATGTATTCTGGGTTTTTCCAGATAGTAAGCCTTATAAACTACTCTGGAACCCATAAAACACTGAAACAAACATTAAGGTTCCAAATTCCTATCCTTGAGGTCCCATACTCCCCATGAATCAAAGATTCACATTTTATACATGTTATATATAAACATAATAGAGAAATGATCCACCAAATTCCAGTACATGAGGGAACATAACACCTCAAGAACCAAAATTTGGTGTTTATTCAAATTAAATCTTACATATTAGAAATACCCTCTCAAATAAAAGGTATTCTATCAAGTCATCTATCACAACAACATTCATATCTAACACAACATATATCACAACAACTTGCAATCAGTAATGCACCTTTAATGGCATGATAAGAATGTATGACATGTGATCTATAACAAGTTCCTATATGATGCATGAGATGACATACACTCATCTCATTGGGTTGAAATAGAAATAAAACCTCAATAATATCAACAATAACAACAAAAAAACATGTGAATCACCCAACCGTGAAATCAAATCAACTGTAAAATTGAAAAACCAGAAAAATTGCAATAATGAGGTAAATTGGATTTTCCATATACACGGGTTAGCTACTCCGAGGCACAACTTATTACCAATTACCTATTCCATCTTATCCCTGACTATAGGCTTCAAATAGTAAGTCAAGAAAAAAAGAACCCTCTGATACCAATTCGTAACATCCTGGTTCTGGAAGCCGCCCAGAGGTCCCCCATACCCGGTTGGTCACATGGCATCAAGAACATTTGCACAAATTCTAGAGTCTACCGACTAGCAGCGAGGGACTTGGGTGTGATAGTGAGAAAACTATGCCCACATTGGAAAAGTAACGCAATAGAAATAAATATTTAACAATAGCAGAAGCAATAATAATACAATACAATGGTAGACAACAGAAGACTGCAATAAATAAATAATTGGAGTACATATATAAATGATGCATGATACATAAATTAGCCAAACAAGTCACAATGCTGGAATATAGTACTAAACCAAAGTAAACAGAGAATAAATAAACTCTAACAACATCAAAAGCCTTAGCTTGGTCCCATGATCCCCAACTCCACAACAATCATGTATCTGAAGTAGAAGGGTTCTTTCCCTTATTTATACCTGAAAAAATATAATCTATTTGGGCCCAAAAGCATGACCCAAATAGGGTGTGAGACAAATCCCAGAAGGCATCCATCCAAATATCTGTGCCTAATAGTTAGTGAATATATATATGGCATGTAATAAGAAAAAATAAGTAGTAAATAATGAAGTAATCGAAAGTAAATATTCCTACAATTCATTTACAAACATTTATTTGTAAGTATTTAATAAAAAAAAATGTAACCCTCTGGGTAGTTCTCACAGCCTAACCCCTCTAATTCAAAATACATGAGAAGATATAACAAAGACTCTCTGAGGAAACACTCACCATAAATTCCCCTTATAGTATTTTAATGGTAAACTACAGATACTTTGAGGAAGAACTCAACATCAATTCCTCCTATGGTCTCGTAACGTAACTATAGACACTCTGAGGGAGCACTCAACGTCAACCCCCCCATGGTCTCGTAGTGTGACAAATATAACAGACATTCTGGGAAAGTCCTCAATGTCAATTTCCCCTATGATCTCACTACACTAGGTTCCCACTACCCCATTTAAAAGCAATCATGCACAAACGATAATCAACAGCCAAAGTAAAACTCAAAGTACTACTTGGCTAAATTAGATACAAGGCATGACACAACATATAAGATAAATAATCACTCCATTCTAACAACACTAGGAATGGAAAAAAATATCCTAATATGCAAGGCTAGACTAAACAGTCAAAATCAAACAAGAATGGGAAACACATCTATATCATAGAAATTGACCCTATTATCAATCAAACAAATTTTATTCAAACAAAAAGGCATATTAGTCATTAACAGGGTTAAAATCCCTAAACACGCAATACCCCGAATGAGGGTATTGGGAACTTTTGCACATATAACTCAAAGACTACCTATAGAAAGGAACAAACTACCTACCTCAGCATTGTACGAATGGTATACATGAACCTCAAGCCTTTAATCTCCCTAGAACAATGTAGATCTATAAAAATGCTAAAAACTTTCAACTGAGGATATCTCGTGAAAGAAGAATAATCAAGAAACAAGGCTCTAGAAGAAGAAAGATCTTACCATGGTGATTCCAACTCAATTAACAGTGGTCGATTCAGAGAATGGATGAGGAGTCAGGGGCTCAGAGAAGATTCATGGCCTACGGTTGCTCATGGATGAGATAGACTAAGAAGAAGTGAGTTCTACCAATTAGATGCGACCCCGGTCTATTTAATGAAAAAAATAAAGTACACAACATGTACTATCCTTTACTGAGCTCCGTTTTAGGTGGTTTCCAGGTCACCCAACACAACCTTGTGTTCGGCCATTACACGGCCAACACATGGCTACCTGCAAAAACCAAGTACACGGCGTGTACTTATAAATACACGATTTGTACTCCTGAAATTTCCAGAAACCTCTCTTTTCTCAAAAACAACCAGAAAAGAAGACTCATACCTATAAAGAAGATATGGGTTCTTACAATTAACCTATTGACTCATTCTCTCAACAAATCCATTTTTCTATGGAGTGATCACAACAACTACCTCATATTGTATCCCATGCTTCTCGATGTAATTTTTAAATTCAATGGACGTGTATTCCCCTCCATTGTCAGATTGCCGCACTTTTATTGTTTGTACCGTATTATTCTCAGCAATTCTATGATATGTTTTCATTTATTAAAACACTTTCCATTTCCTATGTATAACCATTACACATTCCATTCTACTGTAATCATCTATGAAAAGGATTAAGTACCCTTCTCCATGGGTTCTAACAACATTTATTGGGCTACATATGTCTGTATGAATGAGATCAAGAAGATGAGATTCCCTTTTCTTCTTTGGACGATATAAACTGCAGACCAGTTTCCCCCGAATGCAAGCATCACAAGACTTTTTATGTTCATGCTTCAGGTTGGGAATATCTATGAAAATTTGTAGTTTTGATATCTTCTCCACTTCTTGTTGATTGATATTCCCAAATCTCTGATGATACAAGTTATTTTATTCTTCAACAGTCATGTAGTAAATTTTTTCTTTACAATCAACCTGATACAGGTTGCCTTATGTTTTTCAACCTTTAATAAGTGAATTCCCTATCTTTCTTATGATAATGAATCCTTTCCAATTAAAAGTAACTATAAGTCCTAATTCATAGAGTTAACTCACACTAAAGATATTATAACGTAGGCCATCCACATAAAAGACTTCAATTTTCTTTAGCGCTCTATTTTCCAGTTCAGTACTTCCACTACCTTTGATTTTTTAGAGCTCCATCATTACCATACCCTACCATTCCATCAACCATTCTCTTAACATTTGTTAACAAGTCTTCATTACCTATCATATGAGATGAAAAACTGGTATCAAGAATCCATGTGTTGTCTCCTTTTGTAGATTTGGGTCTACATATTTAAGGTTTGATTTCTCAATTTTCTTCTTTTCTTTCCATGAGACATTGAATTGAGTGTAGGACACTGATGGAATTTTAATTCTCTCTTCCATGCACATGGGTTCTTCATAGTAAAAATATTCTTTCATAGGATCAAACCAATTTGAAAGAGAAAAATTGTCTTTTTGATGAGATTTGACTTGTCTACAACTATTTTATGAGGTGTCCATGTCACTCCTCTACTTGGAATAAATTGATTTACAGTCAAAGTTAGAATAACTAAAACAATATCCACAGAAATTGTTTCTTATATAAGTAGTAGGATATTAATTTTTTCTGCTCCATTGAACTCCTAGCTCTCCCCCTTTTGGATATCTCCTTGCCTCTTCTCAATATGACATAATATGACCCAGATATCTATTGAATTAACACTTTATGAGAGTAAATGTCTTCTCACTTCTATTTGTCCTCATGCCTTTTTCCTTGGAAAAAATGTTCGACTACCTATTATTCTTGGAAGCTCGAGGATAGTCTTCTGTTCTCCTTTAAATTTGATTTAAGGGTCTCTTTTTTAGCGCTTCTGATGATTTTACAACATGATCAACTTTCATGTTTGCTTTATTCTGGTCCATTTTATTTGTAGCATTTGATGTTTCGGTATCACAACTGATTCCACTGTTTCCCATGCGTGTGGGTATTTGATCACACAAAATATTTTCAAATCCATCAGACCCTCATTTCTCTCTCTCTAGTAGCTTAGTATCCAAGAACCTACCAAATTGTATTTTTTTATTTGATTCTTTTAAACTTGATTCAATTTTGAGCATACTCTTAAGAATAACAACTTCTTCTTTGAGTCCACCAACTTTTTTGGACTTATCTTATAGTCTTGAGGTAAGGTTATTGATAACCTTTTCCTGTTATTCGATTCTAAGATTTAGTTCCACAACATCATCTGTCCTTTAAAGTATTGATGACTGTACATTCACCAGTTCTTCTAGTTGTTCAATTTCATATTCAATATGATCAACACATTCTGATGATTCTTCCACCATTTATTTCCAATTATTACATCTCTTACACTTATTCTAAAGATTACCAAAATATTCATTAAGTTGTAACTTGGGATCGACATTAGTTTTCAACTGGTTATCTCTACCATTATCTATTGATGGTCCCAGATTTTCAATGGTAGTCATCAGGGAAGCATGATTTCCAGTTTTAAATTATGAATCTTCTTCTTTACATAATTCATTATCATCGTCTTCCTCTTCACAAAAAAACTATTCTTATGTAATTTATTTCTATATTTGAAGTCTCCCTTTTTGAAGAACCTTTTATGAGGATTCACAATGTGTTCACCTTTGTTTTCTTCATCTTCAAACTTTCTTGAGAAATAAGAGGCAATGTGCCCAACTATGTCACAACAAAAGTAATATAGAGGTAACTTCCCTATAAATTTCCATTTTCCCTTCTGAAACATCTTGGAAATGAAAGAAATAGTTTATTTTTCCTTATCATCTTCAGTACTATTATCTTTTGAAATTTTCAGCTTTTCCATGGCTTTGAACACCATTTTCTTTCTCACTCAAGTTGTTTCATCTTATAACTTGAATCTCATTTCATATGCCACCTGGCTTCTTAACAAATCATCGAGAGAAAGTTTTGAAAGATTTATTTCCTCAAGGGCTAACACAATTTCATTGTACATGGGTGGAAGTCTTCTCAATATTTTCTTTACAATATCAATGTCTTTGATATCTTCACCTAGAACTCGAATTTCTCCAAACACTTTAATAATTCGATTGAAGAAGGAGTGTTTATTCTCATAAAGTTGCAAATTTAGATCATCAAAACTACTATGAAGGACTTTTAGCTTTTCCTCCTTCACTTTATTATCTCCTTCATAAATATTTTCAAGTTTATCCCATATGGAACTTTCTATGATGCAACTAATCACCTTTAAATAGATATGATTAGAAAGGGATGTGGTGAGAGCATTCTGTTCTTTAATATATACATCAAGAATTTTCCTATCTGCATCAGTCATAGCTAGCCCTATTGGATCGGTAACTTGTATTACTTGCTGAGTAGAAAATAGGACTTCAATTCCAAGAGATATTAGATAATATCTCATTATGTTCTTCTAGAATCTTAAAATTACTTCCATTATAGCATCCTGCCTCTTTAGCACATAAACTTTCATTACATTTTACAAAACCGAGGATCTTTAAGGTTTAGTGTCTTGGAAACCAGGAACTTTAAACATGAAAACATAACACATTCTTCTAAAACAATTGAAAGGCTTATCCTCATGTTCATACTAGGTTCATTACTGCATCACATAACCTGGGAGCATACATCAAAAGAAAGGGTGAGCAAAAAGCCCAGTAAGGAAAACAAGAGAAACATTTTACATGTGAACTTGAGATACTTCAATAAGGTCATGAAAAAGAACTTTAAGGCATGAGAATGAAATAAGGAGGCATATCATAATAAAAATAACATTTTTCATAACTTGAAAATGTGGCTACATCATTTAACATAGACAATCATTAATATATCACCAAGGTCCATCCCCAAGGTGTCATTTGAAAATTACCATGGTTATTCACCAAGGTATCGTGAAAATTGTAATCTCGAGTGGTTACATCATTACCCAATGCATTGGAGCGCTATCAGGGCACACCCTTAAATTTGCCTTTATTATCATGTGAGAAACATATATCATTACCAAACATTTCATAAATAACCCATATAGTATAAAATAAATGGGTTTCATTTCATAATCATAACGTTTTAAAAACTGCTTTAAAGACATGATCTTTACATCACTTTAAAACCCACAGAAAAGGAAGGTGGGTCTCATGTATGTAAATCCCAGAATTTAAAATAGAAAATTTTGGTATATATGTGAATACCCCTTTAGAAGAAAGATATTTGAGTATTCACTTAATAGTATAAAAGAACTTTAGAAAAAGAGAGAGACATTTTGAGACGGAAATTCTGCAGCATAACGGCTATGTTACGAGGTTTTAGAAGACATTAAAAAGAGAGGTAAAAATGGGTCAAACATTCATAAATGACCCATAAAATAGTATATGGATAGAATATGAAGGATACATGATCATGGTAATAAAATTTCAAGGACATACCATTTGAAATGAAAAACATAGAAGGAAGACAAAAATTAGATTTCTCTTATGAAAGTTCGGCAGCCTAACGACGTTACTTAAACTTCAACAAAAATGATTTGAAAAGATCAAATAGGGTGTCTAATCATGTGAAAATAAGAGTTCAGTATGATAGATATAGAGATAATTCCCCAACATAATTAAAAAGGAACTTGAAAGACTTGACATGAAATTAGAACTTTGAAAAGAATGAGAAGGGTGAAAGAATCCCCTAAAAAAATTCGTCAGCCTAACGGCGTCACTTAAAACTTCAAAATACTGAATTGAAGAGATCAAATGGGGTCTCTCATCATATGAACATAAGAGTCCATTATGATAGATATAGAGATCATACCCCAACATAAAAAAAATGAACTTGAAATAATTGACATGAAAGTAGAACTTCAAAACGAGAAGGGTGAAGAACCACTTAAAAATTCGGCAGCCTAACGACGCCACTTAAAACTTCAAAATACTGAATTGAAGAGATCAAATGGGGTCTCTCATATTATGAACATAAGAGTCCAGTATGATAGATATAGAGATAATACCCCAACATAACAAAAAGGAACTTGAAAGAATTGACATGAAAGTAGAACTTCAAAACGAGAAGGGTGAAGAACCACTTAAAAATTCGGCAGCCTAACGACGCCACTTAAAACTTCAAAATACTGAATTGAAGAGATCAAATGGGGTCTCTAATCATATGATCATAAAAGATCAGTATGATAAATTTAGAGATCATACCCCAACATAATAAAAAGTAACTTGAAATACTTTACATGAAAATAGATCTTGAAAAATGAGAAGGGAGAAAGAATCCGTTACAAAAATTTCGGCAGCCTAACGACGCCACTTAAAACTTCATAAAACGAAATAATGAGAGCAAGAGGGGATCTCTCATTATATGAACATGAAAAGTGCAGTAAAAGGAGTATAAAATAACATCCTACAACATAAGAACATAGAGCATAAAAGGAATGACATAAAAGAGATTACTTGAAATGAAAGAGAGAGGTCGGATCCCTTACCTTAAAACATAACTCTTAAAACTCAAAGGTTGGGACCTTGAGGGCTTGGGGGCACCATGGGAGGACTCCTTGGGAGGTAATGAGACCAGAACTTATTTGGGGGAGAGTGGGGAGTCGAATGGATGAGAGGATGACTTGGTATTTATAGGGAAAGTGAGGGGACAAGGCATTAATGGCAAAGGGACACCTCATTAGTGGTTTTGGAAAAACCATGGGCTTGCCCATGGTATTTTACCATGGTATTGGCCACTTGGGACACCTCATACCTTATCTCACTATTCATAATTCGAACATATTGATTAAAAACTTAATACATCATTTAATGATGTCATTAAACACCCGTAACTTAAAAACTGTATTTTCACTATTCATCGAAAATTCAACTTTTTCAGAATAATCCCAAAATTTCACCTTAACCAAATATCAACGCTCTGATTAAAAATATGAACTCCATTTTATAAAAATAATTTTCTAAATATTTTTAATTTAATTTTTAAATAAAAACACTATTCACCGAAAATTCATTTTTTTCAGAAAAAACCCCAAAAATTACCATAGCATAATATCGGTGCTCTGAGTTCAAAAATTAAATCCGTTTTATAAAAATAATTATCTAAATATTTTTAATTAAATTTTTAATTAAAAAACACTATTCATCCGAAAAAACTAATACTTGAATACTAATTTATGAAACCATTATTTAACCATTTTATTGAATCACATTACTTAATCAAGGTGCCTAGATTATATTAATACTTTCTTTAAGTGAGATTACTAATCCATTTGGACACATTACTAATCCTAATCATAAAATCACTATTCATAATTTACTATTCATCGAAAATTAAGTTGATCTTATTAGACTCTAAATTTTGTACTGAACATAATTGTAAAAGACCATTTTTTGAAAATCATTACACATTTTTAATTATTTAAGGTTTACACAACCATTTTTAAAATATTCTTTTTCTAAAATTCATCAAAAATATGCATACTATATTTATCCGGTCATTTGAAAATTCATAAACTTCATCATAAGAAGAAATCCCAATTTTTATTTAGAACAAAGGATTACACAAGGCAGTTACGATCTCCTTACATAGCCCCTTATCACACCAGCATAGGACCTAAGTGTAAGGTGTGCTAAGGTGAGAGAATCCGAGGGAGGCTCGGCCAACATCGCACGAGTAGTAATTTCTATCAGTTTGAACTTCTCGCGAAGGCGATCCCGTTCTAGCTTTATACGATGAAGTTCAGCTTGGGTTTAGTCCAGAGCAAAGCCCAGTGGTGCTACCTCCTTCCCAAGTTCTGTTAGATGGTCTTCGATTGGTCCAAGACTACTGGGTGAGGCCATCGAATCTTCTTTCTATATTAATTAACCAAGATTACTTGTATTTAGAGACAATAATCAAAACGTTTAGTTTCCAGTGGTCATATTGACCAATGGTTATATAACAGTCAAAAACCAACAGTATCATTTTAATTATACTCATGTTATCAAATGAAACATTTTTGTTGAGTATAAAAATAAAATAACACATAAAATTAGGAAACAAGATTTATTCAAAATTTCGGGTTGTTACATCCATCCTTGAGGGGGACTCCCTTGACATTGGATGAATTCTCCATAAAAGTATAAGATAGATCAAACACCAGTAACCTCCCATTGATACCACTTGAAGGACCCCAGAACACACTGAGAGGGGAGGGGTGAATTAGGGTGTCAACTTTTTCTTCTTAAATTTGTGGATCTTGTTCCCACGTTGGTAGGAACCTATTAAATCTGTCAGTACAATTAAAGCAATGAGATGAAATATCACTTTTACTTGGTTCACCATAAAGGGATAAATCCAAGGATCATACACCGGTGGTCTGTCGGTCGTACCTAAATCCACTAATCTTCACCAGTTGTGTAGTACAAGTGTTCGGTCACAATCATTCTATTCCGGGCACACTACCCTTAAAAAAGTTTAAGGATAGCTCACCGCTTCCCTTAGAACACTTTTGTAAACTCCCCATAGCTCACTACTATGTGATAAGTCTAACTTAGTTTATCAACTTGAATGTAGATTCAACATAGAGGCATTGGATTCTTTGTCTCTATCCAGCATGAGACATTGATTTCATCAAAGACCTGGGTAGATGCTCACTGAAATCCCTAACTAATCAATATTGATACTCAATACAACCCTTAACAAAGTTCACACCTTCATAGAGAACAACCCTTTGTGGAGCTAACTGCTTCGCAGAGCATAACCCTTCCTGAATCTCACTGCCTCACAGAGCACAACCCTTCGTGAAGCTCACTGCATCATAGAGAAACCTACTTCACGAATCTCACTGAGCCAATGTGGAACACCCTATCTTCACAAATATCAAATGAATTAAAATCATTGGAATAATTTAACACTTTAAAAGTCTCTTCGTGAGGCTCAAGCTCACATAGAATAACCTACTTCGTGGAGCATCCCTTGATTTGTGAAGTCAGAGCAATCCCATATTTTCTCTCTCAAAAATCATGTGGAATGAAGAGGGGTGGCCTCTTATTTATTGGCACGATCGAACGTGGAGCTCTGTTTCTTCAAGTGAAAAATCCAAATTGGCCAAAAATGTCTTTGCAGAAAATCTCTCTCTTTGTAATGCTCATTATAACCCCAGATATCTCTGTCAAAACCCTTCCCACCACTGTAAATCACCAACACAAAGCACCATTCACAAAGAAAGTCTCGTAATCATAGAGCACACTGTCACAATCTTCATTTCTTTACGAAACACTCTTCATGAAGCCTATATCTGCAAAACTCATGTCGTTTCCATATTTTTATGATACCTTCAAGAAAAACCATTTTTCTCAATTCTTTACATTCCCCAAATTTTGGACCCCAAAGATTTGGAAAACACTGGGAAACAACGTCACCTTCAAAACTACTTACGACTTGAACTGTATGATCCGTTTTCCTAGTAGTATCCTTGATCATCCATGAGAGGATTGACAAAAAACACAAACCATACTCCTTTTTCAGAAAAGAACAACCTTGGTTCCAACATAATGATTATTTTTAAATAAAATTATTTTCAAAATGTATTGTGAAATTTTAGTTTTAAAAAGTTATTTTTAAAATAAAAAGGATATTTTCCTCAAGAATTATTTTAAAGTTATTTTTATGGTATTTATATTCATTCATGTCAACATCCATTTTATTCTTACTCAAATGGGTATATGATTTATTGACACCATCATTATTATTTCTATGGATGGTTTATGATTATTTTGAAAAAGGATAATATTGACATTCACTAGCTTGATTCATTTTTGTAGCCATTAACCTTCCCTTGAATTATTCACTTTACTATGATAATTGAAGATTAAATTTCCCCCAAATATCTATATTATTTACCATGTATACTCTTACTTCTTAAACTATATCTAATTTCTACAGATGGTGTTTTACCTTGAAAATTGTTTGATGGACTAGGGAAATATTAATAATCCACATTCTTTCTTCAATATATATATTTGAGGATTAGGGACATTTTTCATGAATTAAATTGATTATTTGATATATGAGGAATGATTTGGACATGTAGACATGTGTGTGGACTATTTATAGATATCCCCTAGATTCATTGGTAGTTCTCATGATAAAATTAAATAATTTATAATTAAATTGGATTTTACCTATAGTTTTAAATCGTATTATGAAATATCTCAATAGTAGAGGTATCATGTTCTTGAGACATGTATTACAATATTTAAGTAGTTACTTTATTATGAATTTAGTTATTATTAACCGTGATATTTTCAAAATGATATTATCTCAGGATGCATTTAATTCTAAGTTTATTCATTAAATGGAAAGTTTGTTTAGTTATTTACCTTTTTATAATGATTAGGCCTTATCTACTTATTTAATTGGAATTCATGTCCTGTTACTTACCTTTCTATATTTATTATTCCTTATATAGTTATTTAAATGGAATGTATGATTATTTATTTAATATTCCATATTTATTATGCCTTATACAGTTATTTAAATGGAATGTGTGTTCATTTGTTTATATTACAATGTTGATTATTCTTATTAATTCATAATAGCTTCCAATATACTTAACCCTTACGAAGAATTTGAGCTCAACCTTATTTTTTTCCATTCTTCAAGAATCCATGAAGTGTATTATTATTGATATAAAAGGATATGGTAGAGGGAATAATGTTATTCTGGATAAAAAATTATGTTATAATTTGTGTTTTCAAATGTAATGAAAGAACCAAGTATGTATCTAGTTTACCAATACTACTAAAGTATTCGGTCCTTTAGGATTATATTCCTTACATCTTATGATAATTTAATAAATTAAGACACTGGATCTAGGTTACTAGATCCACATTTGTTACATCATGGTTTTAATATTTATCAAATGGATATGAAAAATGAATTTTAAAATGAAATTATTTTAGAGAATATATATTTAAGAAAACCGATAGGATTTGAATATGATAAGTAACTTGATCATGTGATTAAAATTTATAAATATATTTATGGATTAAAATAATTACATTGAGCTGTTATAAGTGGTTATCTTAATTTCTTTTGAGAAATGGGTTTTTAAAGGTAAATTTTATCCTACATTGTTTATTAAGAGATTTTATAAGCATATTTTTCTTTCCTAGATTTATGCAGATGATATTATATTTGGTTTATTCAATGATCTGATTTTTAAGGAATTTTTAGAATTGATGACTAAATTTTTTTACATGAGCCTAATGAGCGGACTCAATTTATTTTTTATGATTTCATATTTTTTAGAGAGATGATTTAATATTTCCAAAATCAAATTAAGAATGATAAAGATTTAGTGAAGATATTTAGACTTGTATCTAATAAAAGTAATAATACTCCTATGAGTAAAAAATTTATGATTAATGAATATTATTATGGTAAATATGTTAATCAAAATATTTTTAGAGTTTTGATTGGAAGTATGTTATAATTAACTACCAGTAGACCTGATTTGATGTTCATAGTATACATGTATATCATATTTCAAGTGAAACTAAAAGAAATCCATTTGACTAGTGTTAATAGAATTATTATGTATGTGAAAGGAACTATAAACCCTGGATTTTTCATTATAACAAATTATTTATTTAAATTATTGAGTTACTCTGATTTATAATTTAGAGGATGAAAGATAAACATAAATATCACTACTGGTATGTATCATTTTCTAGGTAAAAGTTTGGTATCATGGAGTTCAAAGAATAAATTTTTAGTAGCTTTATCAACAAAAAAAGCTATGTTTGAGGTGAAAATAAGTTGTTGTGAATATAAATTTTGGATTAGAATGACTTATATTAGGCTTTGATATTCATTATAAAATAATGGAGATTATTTTTGATAATTCATTAGCTATATCCATTTTCAATATCCACCTAAAACATTCCAAAACTAAGTATATTGAAGTGTGATATAATTTTATCATAGATCATGTATAGAAAGTGATATCCATCTAGATTTTATTCATATATAAGATCAAGTAGTTGATATATTCACTAATGCTTTGGATGTTGCTAAATTTGAAAAGATTATGTATAATATAATAATGATAGAAGCATGGAGTAATTCCTCTATTACATAAAGTATATTACAATATATTTATATATTTTATACTTAATTTTATTATTAAATATTTATTGTGGATTTTTTGTATAGGAAATTTCATTCTATGAAATATTTAATTTTCATATCTTTTGAAGGAAGGAAAGTGTGGATTTAAGGTAAGTTTAATTAACTATTATTTATTTAATTATTTTAACAATTAGTATAATTGTTTTGGTTTGCGGACTATTATTTATTATTTATCTTATCTATTCAACCATTTTATTTATATTATTTAAATTTATATATAAACTAATATTTATTTTATATCTTTTTGATCTTTAAAGAAAATGAGGATAAAAGAAAAAGTTTTTTAATTATCAAAAAGAGGTATAATGTTTAGTGGCACTTTATATTTATCTTTATTTGTTTATCTTTTTATAATTATATCACTCCAATCTTGTTTTGAATCATATATTACATGTAGAATATTTTTTTATTTGTTTATATATTATTATTATTATGTTGTTCATCTTATTTAGATGATTTTTTATAAGTATAATATGTTATGTATGAATATTTTATGTTTTTAAAATGATATGTATCTTCTTGGATTTTTTAAAATATATCATGTTTTCTATGTTTTTGATATTTTTTCTAAGTATTAAATCTTATGCATTTTACTTTTATAGTTATGTATTTGAAAGTTTTTAATTTTGGTAAAGTAATGAAGTATAATGAAGTGAATTCTTACAGAGTGAAGTCTTACCAAGTGAAGTTATAAAAAGTGAAGTCTTATGAAATAAAGACTTATGAAATAAATTATCTTATAAAATAGAAGTATGAATCTTATGAAATGAAGTGAATGCTCCTATGTTTTTGATAAAGTTAGAAAATCATCCAAGTAACTTACTCTTATATTTCTAGTATTTACTCTTGTGTTTTTGATATGAATCTTATAATTTTAAAAATACTCTTATGTGTTTGAAATGAATATTATTTTTTCAAAATAAATCTTATATTTTCATATTTACTCTTACATTTTAAAATGTTTAATCTTAATATTTTTATTGATTTTGAAATTACTCTAACTGTTGATAGGGAAGTTGGAAGTTACTCTTACATTTTCTAGAAACTTACTCTTATATTTTATACTTGAGATTATGATATCTATATATTGAATTAATGATCTAAATCGTGATATTACATTATCATGAATAATGTTATCTTAAGATAGAATTAAATATTATGATATTGCGAGAGTGTGTTCTAAATAATTAAATTGAGGTTTCATCAAGGGAATAACACTTTATCAAGTTAGATCTCCAGGATATATTACAACCAATATATTATAATGTATCTATATGAAGTTGTGAATTAGAATTAACATAATCAAGGTTGAACCACTCTACTTGTTCATTTTTGGTATTTTGATCCATTATATTTTATTTTATTTTATTTACTTTGGTTTAACAATTTTAAAATTATTGTTTAATTCGAAGAATACTATTCATAGTTGTTTTGAAGTGTTTTTTATTGGATTAATCATGTTATAAGATGAATTTTTTGATTGTTATTCATTGAAGGTTGATATTACATTAAAACTAACATATTTTCAGTTATTTATGCAAGGATATGTTTTCATTGAATTGAAATATCCAGATGTTTTGTGATAATACATTTCATCAAACATTAAGTTAAGTGTTAACTCAAGATTATGATTCTATGAGATGTAATGTTAAGAAGTTACCACAACTATAATTCATGTTAGGAAATATGTTTAACAAGTTTTTGAGAATAAATTTCTTATCACATTTCTATGTTATGTTCTATTGAGAGGATACATTTAAGGATATGTATCTTTAAGATGTTGGACATATATTTTGGGAAACTATAATTTAAATTCAAGTATTTTGAGAAGGAAATTGAACTGAGATATTCTAGGAATTATAAAAATTATTTTGAATGAGTATTCAAGAATTATTATTATGGATATTATTTTGAATCTATTTAATGATCTCAAATGTCATTAGGGTTATTAAACTATAAATTATTTCATTATTCTAGGATTATATTTTGGAATGTTGTTCGAGTATTCAAAAATATTTATTAGTCACTATAATTGTAGAGAATATCATAGGTAATGCTATTATTTTTTATGATTAAATTAGTCTAACCATTATAATATATATAGATACTAAAAATTATTATATAAATGAAACCTAATATAAATATGAAGAATGATGTAATGGCCTGGACTTTCTTGTCCATTTACTTTTCCAAAACACGGCTCCACCAAAATGGTGGCACCGGTCACAGTGGCACCGTGACGGTCGCACCAGTCATGGTGGAACTATAAGGGTGACACCATGTCCTCACCGAGCCCTTTGTTCTTTTTTCCAGTCCCAGACTTTTCGACTCCCACAATGTATCTTTTGACGTAAATTAATTTTAATACCCCTTTTAAAGTCATTTAAATCCCATAATTAATTCCTAAAAATCCCGAGAAACCTCCCCGATAGGGGATATTAAATAACACCTTAATATCATCATGTGTAACTGCCCACCCATGTAGGAAACCACGATCCAACTTTCCAGGTGTTCAAAATTCCATATCCCGTAATAGTAGGATCTCCTCTTTATATCTCATGATAGAGTTTCCTTCTTCTTCTTCTCGGATGGTTTTCTTCTTTCTTCCTTGTGTGCCTGGAGTCCCTCCTTCCCAAGGCTTGTGGTGCACTTGTGTTGGATTTTTTTGCTCATCCTTGGAGTCCCCAACGTTCCTCCCTTTCAAGTCGTGCATCCCCTATTCTTGGCGCGTGGAGAATAGCTTTGATCCTTGATCAACCAAGTAGGTATTTTCCTTCGTCTCTCCTTTCTGTGTATCATGTTGGGTGGGTAAACTACTATTTCTGTGGAAATTGATGAAACCAAACCTTAATGAAGATAAAAAATGGACTTTTAAAGAATGAAGGGGAGGGGTGTGATCTATGTTCTGCTATTCTGTTTTCTCCTCTTCCATGATTATTATTTTGTAAATTGTGCGGGTTTATGACTAATGAAAATCATGGTCGTTGGTGGTCTTTCTTTGTTCACTAATGAACCATTGTCTTCTATGATGATTAAATGATTGTAACCTAGAACTTGGTTAATCACGTAAACTAGGTGGATTAAATGGATGCCCAGTAAACATAAATCCTTGTGTGGTCACCCTGGTTAACCAACAAAAAGAAGAACTTAATGAATGATGTGCTCGAATGTGGAAGTTTCTCTACTCTGTTTTGGTAGTAGGTATGTCATTCTGTTTGGTTGCTTATGGGGTGATGTGGGTTAGGATGTGATCCTCGGTTGTTGTGTGGTTGTTGGTTGTGAACCTGAAGCTGTGTGGTTTCTCTGCTTGTGACACGAATTGGGGTGGAATCCTCTACTATTGGAAAAATGATGGGTTCATGGTTTTGGGGATGTGTGGCTGTATCTTGAGGCCTACTTTGGTTCCAATACTTGGAGGGATCTCACTTTGACTTCTTTCATGATGTGGATTTACAAGAGAACTGGGTGTGAATGTTTAAATTGCTGTTGGCTATAAATTTTTCCCCTTGGATTGTGCTTATGCTTACTAGTTTCATATTAGTGCAGAATTTTACTCAAATAGGATCACTTTAACATGAAAACAAGAACGGGTTAAATAGGGAATTGATTCTGGGAATGAGTTGTGACTCGGCTATGAGTAGTGTGCCTTCTATGAATAGTGACTAGGCTGTTCGTGCTTGGGCAGAGTGTGGAACCCTAGGTTAGGATGAGTTCTTGTTACCTATATATATATTGTAGTTCTTACATTTCTTATTCTCGCCCCACCCAAGTTGATCACTTAGTGCCGAACACCCCCATTTCATGGGGGAGGGTGTTTTTCCCAACACTCCCATGAATGGATGGTTATTAGCTCCTTTTATGCTCCCTTTCTAGAATAGACCAAGACTCTTAGGGCATGATGTGATGGCCTGAAGTCCATTATTAGCCCAAGAATCTTCGGGCAGGGTAGTTTTGGTGGTTGGACCAGGTGTTTGCGGGCATGTTGTTACCCAAGTATCTTCGGTATGAGGCCCATGTGTCTTCGGGCGTGACATTAGTTTTCTGGCCCAAGTGTCTTTAGGTGTGGAAGTGGTTGTTCTGGACTAGGTGTTTGCGGGCATGGTTACATGTGGTTGTTGTAGCCCAGGTGTTTGTGGGTGGGATGACAGTTGTGGCCTATGTGTTTGCAGGCGGGATGTGTGGTTGTGGCCCAGGTGTGTGCGGGTGGGGTGTGGTAGTGGGACTGCAGTGAGAATGGTTGGATTGGTTTGATGCGTAGGATGTATTTAATAACCAGTGGTAAAGTGGCACGGGGTACCCAAACATCGATGTGCTATTACTATACATTACTTGACTTGGGTTATTTGGGGAGTGTGCCTTGGTGAGGCTTGGGTGGACAATTTTCCTTTCTAGGTGCTTGGTTGTCTCTTTTCTCACATGGCATTATGATGCCTCCCCACTTGTACACGATAGTCTTTGGATTTCTCTACTGAGTATACTCCTATGCTCACCCTATGTATATAAACTGCTTTCAGGTTTCCAGGAGGACTTCAGGGATCGTACAGGGCCGTCCTAGATCAGGCGTTGGGAAATTTTAGTTGCTATTTTTCTTTTCTTTTGGGTAATTTACCTTTGTAGTTTCCTTGTACCTTTCTGGCTTTTACTTTTGTAACATGAATCTGGGAATGGTTTTCTTTGGTTTTACTTTTACCCCAGTTTGGTGTTGTCGGGTTTCGCCATTTTATCTTTCGATCCTATAAATGAAAAAGGTTAATGCCTTCCATTTTGAGTGTGATTCTATACCCTTGGTGCTAGTTTCCACTCTGGGACCTATTGAAGGCGGGTCTCAGGGGTCATTATCTCTCCTCCAACTTGAAGAACGAAGGGTCTGGAAATATTTTATCCCTTCCCTCATCTTGGTGAAGGTGGGTCATGACAGAATGGTATCAGAGGGGTTGTTGAGAGATAGGATGGAGTCTGGGGTTAGGAATAGTGAGGATTGCATGGGATGGTAGGGAAACAGTGTTGGGTGGTCTTGGTGCATGAAATAGGCTAGGGAAGACTGTCTAGGACACGGGATTTTAGGGCACCCCATGATCCGATGCAAGGACTCTGGACCTAACGAACGACCAAGTGAGGCTACACTGATTGCGGGGTAGACACCCTAGGGAAGGTACATGCATCATAATGACTTTTTTTCTTGTGTTTCATGGGTATTTGGGGATTTAAAATGAATAATAAGTCTAAGAAAATTTAAGAACAATATTCATCACTACTTGGGATTAGGCATTACTTGTTTACCTTATAGCTATGGAACCTGGGAGACGAGCACGAGTAGTGAGGGCAATCGAGGGCCAGGAGGTTGACTTGGCTGACCGGCAGAGGACAGACCGAGAAGAGGAGGATGATCAGTGGAAGAAGATGCTTCGTGCCTTTCAACGGCAGACCCTTGGGAAGTATGGGGGTAACATATCTGACATGGATATAGAGAGATGTCTAGATGAGCTGGTGATAGCTTTCGGCTTGATCCGGGATCCGACAGAGTATTGGGTTCCTTTGGATGTGATCTAGATTCGGGGAGCGATGCGTTAGTGGTGGATTCTTTACCTTGGGGAGAAGAGGGAGGCTGAGGTGACATGGAATGATTTTGAGAAGGAGTTCCGGGAGGAATTCCTCTCTTCAATGATGAAGGCTGAGAAGAGTCAGGAGCTACTATCCCTCCAGCAGGGGAGCATGTCAGTAAGAGAGTTGGGGATCAAGTTCAAGAATCTCCTCCGCTTTTCTCTAGACCTCTTTCCAGATGAGGAGTCTCGGGCGAGACGTTTGGAGGCGACACTTCGATCTTCTCTCCAGTATGTTGTTACTCCCTTCACCCTACCGACGTACTTGGAGGTCTAGAAGAAGGCTGAGGTGGTGGAGAGGATGCACACACTGGGAGGTGTATCATGAGAGGGAATCCAGTTGGGTTCGTCGAAGGGGAAGGCCGTCAGCAGCAGGCCTCCAACATCCGGGCCCTCTAGGTTCTGACCAGCAGGGAGCAAGCCTCAGCAGTTCTAGTTCCGATCTCCTGGTCCTCACCCATTCGTTTTAGGCCCAGTGCCGAGATGCTTCATCTGTGGAAGCCATGGGCACCTTCGGAATTTGTGCCCTGACAGAGTGCAGTACGAAGAGGGTTGGCAGATTCAGTGCCCACCTCAGCAACAGTAGTTTCCAGCTAGGCCCTTTCAGTAGCAACAACAGGGTTAGCGAGCTCCCGCTCCTCCAAGGGTAGACGTTTCAAGGGGAGGCCGACCATAGGGCACTCCTCAGGGACCTTGACCTGGATGTGGTCGGGGAGGTGGCCGTCAGCCGAGAGGCAGAGAGGCTGGGAATGGGAAATTGCATGCCGTGGAGGCAGCAGTTTTAACAGGGCCATAGGTCATTTGTGGTACGATCATCTTTTTTATTACCCTTGCTTATGCCTTGTTCGATATGGGAGATTCACACTCCTTTGTTGCACCCAGTCTGGCCTGGTCTCTGGGTTCAGACACTGAGAGACTTCTAGTGCCCCTTGTGCTAAGCACACCGGTCGGAGGTTAGACTAACTTGTTTTATGTTTTCCGGGGGTGTAGACTGATGATAGGGCCACATCAGTCAGTCAGGGATATCCTACTGTTGCAGATCCATCCATACGTTGTTATCCTAGGCATTGAATGGCTGTTCTCTATATGTGCCATCATAGAATGCTTCTAAGGAAGGGTCGTGTTTTCAGACATGGGAGGCCGACGTGTAACTTTCATCGGTGAGTGGGGTGGCCAGAAGAGCAGCAAGCGAGAGGAACCCCTCCTTTCCTTGTTAGCTAAGCTATCAGTAGTGCAGTGGATGTAGAGATGGTGGAAGTTCCAGGGGTTGTCAGTGAGTTTATGTACGTGTTCCCTGAATAGGTGACAACTCTAGCCCCTTGATGTGATGTTGAGTTCAGGATAGACTTGAAACCTGGTGCCCGTCTGATTTCGATGCCCCCCTACCGGATGGCACCTTATGAGTTACGGGAGTTGCAGATTTAGATTGACGATATGACGAAGAAGGGTTTTGTTCGACCAAGTGTATCACCATGGGGTGCTCCAATCTTGTTCGCAAAGAAGGCGGATGGTGGTCTTAGGCTTTGCATAGACTACAGGAGACTGAATTAGGTGGCAGTCAATAATCGCTACCCTTTTCCAAGGATAGATGATATCTTTGACCAGTTGAAGGGGGCAGTATGGTTCTCTAAGATCGATCTACGGTCTGGATATCACCAGTTGAGGGTGAAGGAGGGTGACATCTCTAAGATTGCCTTCAGGTGCAGATACGTGCACTTTGAGTTTGTAGTCATTCCGTTCGGCATTATGACAGTTTTCATGGGACTCATGAACTCCATATTATGGGAATACCTGGATCAGTTCTTAGTCATGTTCATTAATGACATCCTGATCTACTCAAGATCAGAGGAGGATCATGCTGAGCACTTGAGAACGATTTTAGAAGTCCTTTGATAGCACCAGCTCTATGGGAAGTTGTCCAAGTGCAAGTTCTGGATGCGAGAGGTTCACTTCCTTGGGAACGTGGTGTCTGAGCGAGGGATAGTAGTGGACCCATCGAAGGTCGAGGTGGTTGTTTCTTGGGAATCACCCAAGAATGTGGCAGAGGTTCATAGTTTCCTCGGGCTGGCAGGTTACTACTGGAGGTTCGTACCCAAATTTTATCTAGTTGCAGCACCTTTGACGACTTTGACCAAGAAGGACCAGGATTTTGTGTGGAACGGGCAGTGCGAGGCATCCATTAGCTATCTGAAGGAGTAGTTGGTTAGTGCCCTAGTGATGAGATTTCCAGAAAAAGGGGCGGCATATGAGGTGTTCTGTGATGCTTTAGGACAAGTCCTCGAGTGTGTGATGATGCAACAACAAGGGGCGATCTCTTATGGGTATAGGAAGTTACGTCTTCATGATCATAATTATTCCACCCACGATCTGGAGCTTGCGGCGGTCGTTTTCACGCTAAAGTTGTGGTGGAATTATCTCATCGGGGAGCGCTTTGTGGTCTTCACGAATTATAAAAGCTTGAAGTATATCTTCTCCCAGTGTGACCTGAACTTACGACAACGATGGTGGATGAAGTTCCTTTAGGACTATGACGTTGAAATTTCTTACACCTTAGGAAAAGGGAATGTGGTGGCCGATGCCTTGAGTAGGAAGTCGCAGAAGGATGCGGTTTGAGAGTCAGCAGATGCTTGGAAGGCAATGGAGGAGTTGGATGACCTGCACCTGGATGAAAAGATGGATAGTGGTAGAGGTTGACTGTATATTATGACAGTGCAGTCTTCTCTCATGCGGCAGGTGGAGGAGTCCCAATGGGGAGAATCAGAAAGTTAAGTGATGCATGATCGGGTTTCCCAAGGCGATGCCCCATAAGGGTGGACGAAGGATGGTCAAAATCAGATGCTTTTCGTAAGGAAGATGTTTGTTCCAGAGATGATGCATGAGAGGGTTCTTGGTGAATTCTAGAACTCACCCCTAGCGGTGAACCCGGGAGTTTCCAAGATGTCCCAGGGTCTGAGGAGACAGTTTTGGTGGCCCGGGGTAAAACGGGCGGTGGCAGAGTTCGTGGCCAAGTTCCTAGTGTGTCAGCAGGTGAAGGCTGAACACCGTGTTCTAGGCGGTTTGTTGAAACCTGTAGATGTCCCCGAGTGGAAGTGGGACGACATCCCGATGGATTTCGTCACGAGGCTACCCAAGGTTCAAGGAGGCTACGACGACATCTGGGTGGTTGTGGACCGGTTGACGAAATCAGCTCACTTCCTGGTGATCAAGGAGTCGGGTGCAGTGGATTCCTTATCACAGAGGTATGTGGATGAGGTGGTGCGGTTTCATGGAGTTACAAAGTCCATAGTCTCATATAGGGATGCACGGTTTACCTCACGATTCTAGAGAGGATTTCAGCATGCGTTTGGCACCCAGCTACACCTTAGCACTACTTTCCACCCCCAGACAGATGGGCAGATGGAGTGAACCATCCAGACAATGGAAGATATGCTATGGGAACATATCGTGGACTTTGGAGGATCATGGGTGCGACACTTGCCTCTGGTGGAGTTTGCCTATAACAATAGATATCACTCTACCATTGGCATGGCTCCATTCGAAGATTTGTATGGGAGGTCGTGTCGCTCACCTGTATGCTGGACAGAGGTCAGGGAGTCAGGTGTTCTTGGCCCGGTGGTGGTGCAGAGCACGATAGAGAAGGTTCAGATTATACGGGAAAGGATGAAGGCATGCCAAGATCGGTATAAGTCATATGCCAATAATAGGAGGAGACCCTTGGATTTCGAGGTCGGGGACCACGTATTCATGAAGGTCTCCCCCCGGTGTGGGCAGCAGAGGTTCGATAGAGAGAGTAAGCTTTCCCCCAGGTTTTTCGGACCGTTCGAAGTGCTGCAACGGGTCGAAGAGGTGACTTATCAGCTGACATTTCCACCACAGCTACAAAGGATGCACAATGTCTTCCATGTGTCCCAGCTCCGTCGGTATCTTCACGACGATTCACAAGTACTTAACTAGGGAGAGCTAGATATCAAAAACGATGCAATGTTCATGGAGCCGCCAGTGATTATTGAAGGCTATGAAGAGAATGTGATTCGTGGATGAACCATTTCTTTGGTTCGTGTGTTGTGGAGACATAGTGGGCTTGAGGAAAGTACCTGGGAACGAGAGACGCAGATGCATGCCCAGTACCCAAAGTTGTTTTAAGTTTTGTTCTATTTTGTTTTTACTTGGTTGATGGAATGCTTTACTTTTCTAATTATGGATTGTACGGTTTTACTTTTCTCTGGATGTGTGTGAAGTGTCTTGAGATGTGGGGAGGGGAGGACTTGATCCCTAGTTAAGATGCATTAAAGTGGATGCGCCTAAACCCGTGCGAGCGAGTCAGTGTCGCCCAAAGTAGATAGTATCTTAACATGGAGGAAGGGAAAACCCTCACCCACATGACCGGATAGTTTAGTCTTTTGTTTTTGTTGGTTTCACATGGGATAGGAGCGGTATGATTGTGATTTTTCAAGAGATAGATAGAGAAGGGGGTGTTTTTTGGTAACAAATAGGTCTACTCTTGAGAGGTATATTTCGAGCTGGTTGTTCGGACCCCTCTCCTTTCTTCGGGTCTAGTTTTAATAATCGAGGGTGAGAATAGTTTGAGAGGTATCTGATGTAATGGCCCGAACTTTCCTGGCCATTTACTTTTCCAAAACACAGCACCGCCAAAACAGTGGCACCGGTCATGGTGGCACCATGACGGTCACACTGGTCACGGTGGCACCGTTTTCTTACAGAGCCCTTTGTTCTTTTTTACAGTCCCCGACTTTTCTTCTCCTGCAACGTATCTTTTGACGTAAATTAATTTTAATACCCTTTTTAAAGTCATTTAAAGCCCATAATTAATTCTTAAAAATCCCGAGAAACATCCCCAATGGGGGGTATTAAATAACACCTTAATATCATCATGTGTAACTTCCCACCCGCATAGGAAACCACGATCTGACTTTCCAGGCATTCAAAATTCTATATCCCGCAACAGCAGGATCTCCTCTTTATATCTCACGCTATAGTTTCCTTGTTCTTCTTCTTAGCTGGTTTTCTTCTTTCTTCCCTGTGCGCCTGGAGTCCCTCCTTCCCGAGGCTTGTGGTGCTCTTGTGCTGGAGTTTTCGGCTCTTCCTTGGAGTCCTCGATATTCCTCCCCTACAAGTTTCACATCCCATGTTCTTGGCACGTGGAGAAGAGCTTCAATCCTTGATCAACCAAGTAGGTATTTTACTTTGTCTCTCCTTTTTGTGTATCATGTGGGGTGGGTACGCTACAGTTTCTGTTGTAATGGATGAAACCAAACCTTAATGAACATAACAAACAAACTTTTAAAGAATGAAGGGGAGGGGAGTGATCAATGTTCTGCTATTCTGTTTTCCCCTCTTCCATGAATATTATTTTTTGAATTGTGCGAGTTTATACCTATTGAAAATCATGGCCGTTGGTGGTATTTATTTGTGCACTAATGAAACCTTGTCTTCTGTGATGATTAAATGACTGTAACCTGGAACTTGGTTAATCACGTAAACTCGGTGGATTAAATGGATGCCCAGTAAACATAAATCCTTATGTGGTCACCCTGGTTAACCAACAAAAATAATAACTTAATGAATGATGTTCTTGAACATGGAAGATTATCTATTCTGTTTTGGTAGTAGGTATGTAATTCTGTTTGGTTGCTTATGGGGTGATGTGGGTGAGGATGGGATCCTCAGTTGTTGTGTGGTTGTTGGTTGTGAAACTAAAGCTGTGTGGTTGCTCTGCTTGTGACACGAATTGGGGTGGAATCCTATACTGTTGGAAAACCGATGGGTTCATGGTTTTGGGGATGTGGGGATGTATCTTGAGGCCAACTTTGGTTCTAATACTTGGAGGTATATCACTTTGAATTCTTTCATGATGTGGATTTACAAGAGAACTGAGTGTGAATGTTTAAATTGTTGTTTGCTGTAACTTTTTCTCCTTGGCTTGTGCTTATGCCTGCTAGTTGCCCAGTAGTGCAGAATTTTACTCAAATAGGATCACTTGAACATGAAAACAAGAATAGGTTAAATGGGGAATTGATTCTGGAAATGAGTTGTGACTCGACTGTGAGTAGTGTGCCTTCTATGAATAGTGACTAGGCTGTTCGTGCTTGGGTTGAGTGTGGATTCCTAGGTTGGGATGAGTGATCATTACCTATATATATATATTATAGTTCTTACGTTTCTTATTCGCACCCTACCCATGTTGAGCAATTAGTGTCGAACACCCCCATTTCATGGGGGAGGGTGTTTTTTCCAACACTCCCATGAGTGGCTGGTTATTAGCTCATTTTCTGATCCCTTTCCCAAATAGCCCAAGACTCTTTGAGAAGGTTGTGATGGACTGAAGTCCATTATTATACCAAGAATCTTCAGGCAGGGTAGTTGTATTGGTTGGCCCAGGTGTTTGCGGGCAGGTTGTTTCCCAAGTATCTTCGGGATGAGGCCCAGGTGTCTTCGGGTGTGATAGTAGTTTTCTGGCCCAGGTGTCTTCGGGCGTGGCAGTGGTTGTTATGGAATAGGTGTTTGGGGGCATGGTTACTCGTGGTTGTTGTGGCCCAGGTGTCTGCGGGTGGGATGACAGTTGTGGCCCAGGTGTTTGCAGGCAGGATGTGTGGTTGTGGCCTAGGTGTGTGCGGGTGGGGTGTGGCAGTGGGACTGCGGTGAGAATGGCAGGATTGGTTTGATGCATAGGATGTCTTAAATAACCAGTGGGAAAGTGGCGCGGGGTACCCAAACATTGATGTTATATTACTATACATTACTTGACTTGAATTATTTGTGGAGTGTACCTTGGTGAGGCTTGGGTGGATAGTTTTCCTTGCTAGGTGCTTGATAGTCTCTTTTCTCATAGGGCATTAGAATGCCTCCCCACTTGTGCATGAGAGTCATTGGTTTTCCCTACTGAGTATACTCCTATGCTCACCCTACTTATATAAACTGCTTTCAAGTTTCCAGGAGGACTTCAGGGATCGTGCAGGGCCATCCTAGCTCAGGCATTGGGACATTGTAGTTGATATTTTTATTTTCTTTTGGGTACTTTACCTTTATAGTTTCCTTGTACCTTTCTGGATTTTACTTTTGTAACATGCATATGGGAATGGTTTTCTTTGGTTTTAATTTTACCCTAGTTTGGTGTTGTCAGGTTTCACTATCTTATATCCTGATCCTATAAATAAAAAAGGTTAATTCCTTCCATCTTGAGTGTGATTCTATACCCTTGGTGCTAGTCACCACTCCGGGACCTATTTAAGGTGGGTCTTGGGGGGTATTATCTCTCTTCCAACTTGAAGAAGGAAGGGTCTTTCAATCTGTTGTCCCTTACCTCATCTTGGTGAAGGCGAGTCGTGACACATGATAACCAAGTGTTTAATTGATATAAACAAGAGAAGAGTTTTGAATGCTATAAAAAAATAACATATGAAATTTCATGATCACCAAAACACTATTGTTATAATACTTAAATGATCTTGATCATATTAATTCATTAATCAAGGACATGTTGAGCATATAAAAATATAAACCACATTTTCTCTAATTTAGTTTTGAGTTTTTAACTATATTTTCTTATTTATTCTATTGATATGTAACTTTTTATCAGAATATGATTTTTCCTCAAAAAAGAAGATCTGTTTGGTTATAACTTCATAAATGGTATGAATTTTTATTTGGGTTTTAAACCCTTTTAAAATTTTTGTTGTCTCATGGTAGTGGTTCTATTAAAAAGGGATTTTTATAATAAGTTTTTGACTACCCTTCAACTTTTAGGCCTTTAAGTGAATACCATATCTCTAAAGGAGTATAGGGGTGTGAATAGTAGACATATGATCATTTTTTATCTAAAATACTATAAAAATTTCATGTGTTATTTTTTAGTTTCATTCTTTTACTTTAAGTTTTATATTATTTCAATTCACCCCTATTTACTTTTCAACCATCTTACCATCTAATAAAAACAAAGGATGTGTACATGTGTTAGTGTCTATAATGCATTTTATGTATAGGCATAAAATCCAAAATTTTAAAAAAAACACAAATAATTATAATAAATAATAATTATTATCTAAAATGTTAAATAAATAATAAAATTATTCCAAAAAGAGGTTTAAACCACACTAATTTTAATTATATAATCAACTCTTGCAACCTTTACATCACATATAAATACAATTCTCTCCTAACCTCCTAAAGTGGAGTTTTTATGTGTATAATGTTCATAAAATAGCTTAATGAATTAAATGGTAAAAACATGGGAACATGATAACCACCTATATAATAATCACCAAAGTGAAAATTCTTATGTGATCCTCCTATATGAGTATCCTATTAATAAGGGGTAAATTGATAAATACTCATGGATCCTGATCCCAAAGGTTGAAATCAATGCACTACCCTTCAAATTGGTTCATAAACCATTGGAAAAAATATCCTTTCAACTCTTACAATAAACTAGTACTAAAAATATAAATGTTGTTTTAGATTATAATTTATCTATTCCAGTTCCCATGACATCAAAATAAAAATATATTAATAAATAATAATGTATTTTCATCCCATATGACCCTAAAATGATGACATCAAGTTATATCTATCTATAACCATGTCTAAATTTGGTTAGTACCAAAAAAATCATTTAATACATTCCATACCAAAAAAATTATCTCATGTAATCTCCAAAATCATTTATTAAATTTAAAATTTCACTAGGAATACCAAACGTCAATTTTAAATTAAAGAAACACTAAAAAAATCGTTAGAGTATGTATTTAACATGATATTTAGTTACTAGAACCAAAATAATTTCTTAAACTCTTATAAAATAATTTAAAAACCACTTAATGATGACATAATACTAATCAAAAACAAATTATATATATAGAAATCACTAGCCAAGGATATATCCTTCTCAAATTCACTATATACATATAAAATGATTCTTATGATAGTAAATTTTTGATAAACCATATTATAAATATTTATAATTCCCTAATTCATTATTTTATAAGACTATATCTTTAGCCATGAAATAAATTATATATCCTAAGTCAATGAAGGATAATAATTTAAGTAAAACAATCTGAAAACCATTATAATAATTCTAAACTCGAATCCCCCATTTCCAAAAATATGTATAACTCCATTTAAGACAAAAAATAAGGGATCGATGCCACCTACGTTATAAATAATTTTAATATTCACAATAGATCCAATAAATACTCCCGAACATCTAATGGTGAATAAAGATTACATGACCTAAAACCCAGAATTCATTTACCCAAGGTTAATCCAAACTTTTTGCTAAAATTTGATATGGAGAAGGAAGGGAGGAAAAATAAGACTCTTGAAAATTCACCTTACAATTGAATGATGAAATCTAAAAGATTAAGTGGCAGATATCAAAAGTGTTTGGATCAATATGAGTGGTAAATGGTTTATCCCTCTCCCTACATGTGATCTTAGGGAGGTATAAGGGGGGATATATCAAAACTATTTCATTTCATTTAATAATATAATATTATAATTTAAGTATCAAATATTTTTTTCAAACCATTTATTAGAAGTTTACTTATTTTTTATCTAATTTACATCAATATGGGACTTAATATACCTAAATTTATTTAATAATATACTTAAGTTATTAAATTAATATATAGTAAGTGTATAAAAGAAAAATGATGGTTTAGTTTAATGTAATGTATGCCACAATTTACTAGCATGGTTTACAAACTATGAATAATAACAATTATTCCATAAAAATATTCCCCAAAAAATCATTTCAAACTCTAATTTAAATAAAAATAATAAAAATAGTTTCTAAAAATCGGGGTGTTACCATTATTCTTAGAAAAAAACATTATGCTATTAAAAAATCATCAATAATCATTATCAGTAATCAATTCAACCTGTTTTCACTCTACTTTAAATCTTATTTTCAATAAATACCCATCTCACACCATTGAGACCATAAGGGAGAGATTAATTCATTTTACAAAATATGTTCTTTTATAGAATTGAACTATGATCAATCATTCTTAGTGAGTTACTCAAAGATTCATCATCACCTATTTATAGGTGTGATAGAGGAAAACTAACATTTCAACTTACTAATCTATCACTACTTACCAAAATAAACATCTTATCATTATTTATAATGTTTTAATATCTAGTTAAGTCACTGAAATCTAATAAACACACTAAAAAATCACTATTCATCATAGGTTTTTTCAGCATAAATAATTTTATATTTCCAATACCTTAACTATGTTAAGGCATTAAATATAATTTCACATCTCCCTTGTCCCAATGGGGGCTTATCCTAAATTTCACTATACTTCCCAATAATTCCAAATCATCTTACTATACCACCTAAATTCATGTCATACTTATGAAGTAATCATTTTTAGGTACCAAAATACTCTAGTAAAAGAGTTTTCACCCATATAAACCAGAAACACAACATAATCCCAGTGCCACAATATAAAAATATGATGTTACAAAATGAAACATCCCCCATATGTGATAAGTTAGAATCAATTAAGTAAAATTATAATCACCTCGGATAGTGTCTATACCACTCTAATCAATAAAATAACTATATACCATATGTATCCCACCCATGAATTAGCTATATCATAACTAAACCATTAAGAAAACAACTTCTTATGTAAAGAGGTACTGCTATACATCATAAAAAAACCTATAGGTTTCCCAAATCAATGGTTTTTATATATATTTTTAACTAAATATACCAATATACATCCTCATTCATTCATGATTTATAAAATCATTTTAATTAGATGGATATCCCAAATTATTCCCTAAACATATATGTTGCACTCCTACCTTCATTCCTTTAGGACAAAAAAAACCTATACTGAATCTAAGTTTATTTATTTTAAATCCTCTTAATATCACAAGGATAACCCAATTATCTAGAAAATACACAATTATAACTAGTGGTAAAGTTACATAATCTATTAACTCACTAGGATATTAAGGGAATGAAACTAAACAAATATTCATCAGTTCCCTAATAAAGGATAAATTACATCATTCATCTTCAATAAATTTTCTATTAAATTATCTTTAATAATCATATCCTAAATTCAAACATTTTTTATAAATCTTATGAACCGCTTATATTCTTGAAAATATAGGTACCTGAAAATTAATTTCTTGGTGCTTGTGAAATTATCAAGATTATTTTGGTTATATGAAATCTAAAGGTTAGTTTGGGAATTTTGAGGATCTCAAAATAAAATTATGAGTGAACTATTGATCTTATAATATAGTGTGTATCCTATGGTATGATTTTAGTGGGAATATGAGAGGTTTGGATTTTTATGACCTTACTTGAACTTGAGAGGGTCGAATTTTTTAAATATATTTTAAATTAATGGAAACTATTTATATACATGTCATTATTTTGTATTGATATTTTAAATATAATAATAAAAATATTACTTATATTATTTTGGTGGAATATTAATTTACAAAAGTTGGAATTATCTATTATAAATATTTATTTATATGTGCATAGTCTTAAAGTAATTTAGAAAAAGTAAGGAATGAGGCTGAACAAGTATCATTAAAGTGGTATATTTCTAATTATTGGAATGAGAGGAAAAGGAAAGTTGACCAGACCATGCATAATTATTAGATTTACATAGGTGTGATAAATTAGAAATTTGTTTGAAACCAAACAAGAAATACTGTAAAGATATGTAGAATAGTGGAAGTCCATAGTAAAATCCTTAGAGAGGTGATGGAAATATATTATAACTTCAGGATTAAAACTAATATGGATTCCTCATGAGAATTCTACAAAGTAATATTTTATCTAAAAATTTTATTAGACTGTAGTTGATTAAGAAATGGTTCATTTTCATTTTTGAGGAGCCCGTGTGGATGGTATCCCTAAATAATCTAAGGAATTCTCTATTGGGTTAGACTATAAAGTAGTTCAAGATTTACTAAGTTGGGTTTAGTTAGGAAAAATGGATCTATCTAAGTTGATGAACACTCTTTGGTCTAGAGGTGGTTGTAATCTTAGATGTATTAGGTGAAACTATAAAGGAAGAAAATAATAGAACTATTGTTCCTATTTTGGTTCATTATAATTAGGTTAGGGTCCTTCCCTTACAATCTATCAGATCTAGTTATGCAAGAGAATGAAATAGTATTTTATTATTAACCTAATTTCCTAGACAATAAATTACCCAATATTTGATTTAGAGATTCATTAAATAGATGATTCCTCTACTTTTGATCCATAGCCATAGAAGAATTAACCACACATGAAGATAACATAATCAAGCATGTAAAATAGAAACATAATTTAATCAATCATTATAATAGAGTAATATTTAAATATGAGTAATTGATATTGATATGCTTACATAGAGTGAGATGAAATGGCACACTATAGAAATTGAAATTTCAAGCAATGGGTTTGGGATAAAAATAGATGACTAAAAAACTCTTCCATATGAGAAAAAACATAGAATAATTACAAAATGTGAGAAAAAAATGAAAACTAGGATAAAAAATGATATAATTTGAACCCTTTAAAATTCTGAGTGCCTATAATATAAATAGGCAGGATAACTTATGACATAAATGGATTTTATGAGATAAGACATCATAAATTTGTCTCTACTGGGAAATTTTACATTGTAAACGTCCATTTTAAAATGTGAATAATATATTTCTCATCTTTAGTACTCAGTGTCTCTATGATTTATGACCTGAATTAATTCATGGGGCCTTTGGGAAGGTTAACTAGATGTAGATCCAAGGGTCTTATAAAGTAAGTATTCATCTTACATCACAATTTTTCTTCTTTTGGAGAATTTTATATCTTAAAATGGATTTACATCTTGGGTCTGTAACTTTCTGGAGTATGTAATCAATAATTTTATATTTTAAATAATGGATTTATGATGTTATTATACTAAAATTAAAGATCTTACAGAATCAACTATTTTGCAACCTCAAATCCAATTCCCTTCCAAAATCATACAAATATCTCTATATCAAAGTGTAAAATAGGTACAAATCCCTATGAAATTAATCTAAATTATATATAAGAATCAATATTATCAAAAGTAAAGGAAGGTAATGTAATCTTCATTTTGTATGAGATTTAATATGGACCATCCATTTTTAATTTAGATAGAGATAAGTTACATTTTATTAATGAGAGGTTATGATTATACGATTAACGACAAATTAAAAATATTTGTACATAAATTTGGGTATGGAAACCCTATGATATTTAAGATTATCTTGAGACCTAATAGGTGTAGTGGAAGATATGGATAGAGAAAAATGGATGAAGAATGGTGTGTGAAGGATGTTGATTCATCACAAAGGCTGAAGTAGGTGACTATGGAATTACTTCTTATTAATCTATAGGATTAAATAATATTCTTGTTATTCATGGTTGATAGAGAATTAATGATATATTGGTGTAATAATTAACTTTATGAGTTGAAAGTATGAGATATACAAAGAATTAAAATTAAATTATGGTCTAAATATTCTTCATTGTTTCATTTTAATTTGTTTTAGAAGGATTAATTTAATTAAAAAAATGTAAAAAAGAGTATTATTTAATATATATATTAATATAAAATAAAAAAAGGATAATACATCTAGGAATCATTTTTAAGGAGGTATGGTGTGTGTGGAATTCCCAACACACAGGCGAGAGAAAATTTTAATAATAATAAAATAAATGAAAAACAATAATATAGATAGATGGTGAATATGGTTGTTTTTAAAAACATGACCCATATCAATAAATTTATAGAAAATATGATGTTATATCTAAAGGATACATGAGATGTACCAAAAAATAGGTTTGGTATGGTGGGTATACTCCTTTATATTGAAAATACCACTACTCAATACTCATAAGACCGCATGAGGTGGTATAAAAACAATTATTTTCATTTATAAAATTTCTCTATAAAAACAATTCAGTACCCAGATCATGGCCTAATGATATTTGGCTATACAAAACTAAATATTTTATTAAATATGATATTCACTCTACCTATAACTACTATATATAATGCCTTTATCAATGCTAGAAATTTCTTTTATTATCTATAAAAAAGATCAAATGTTTAGATAACTTATAAAATCCTTGTGGTTTTATCAATACTAAAAAAACATTGAAAAAGGAATCCTTTATCAGTGTTAAAAAACAAACTAGAAAAGGGTGACTTAATCAATGTGCATTGTATAACTGATAAAGGGATCCATTATTAGTGTATTTTGTTGCAAAGATAAATGTAACCTTTATCAGTCTTAAACTCAACATTGATAAAAAGGGACTTTATCAGTGTTACGCCAAACACTAATAAATTACATTACTAGATACATAATAGTGATAATAGTTAAATAAATATAACTACATATCAGTTTATAAAAAACATAAAAAATTTAAATTATAGTATAAATATTACCTCACACAAAATTATATTTTTATTCCAAAAAACAGGGCCTCGAGTAGGAAGAAAGTGATGAAAACCAAGAGCATCACCACAAATAATGGGTACATAGTCAGAGGGAAAAGGGTCAGTATAAAAAAAATTACATTTTTATCACTTGAGCTACCTTTCCTTACAAGCATATAAACAACATGATTCTCTTCCCTACAAGTGTGGTGAACCATCCTTCCCTGATCAATGCTAAACTTGCAGTTCATGATTAAATAAGTCAAGTCCCATGGAGTGTTCAAATTACCATTCGTATAGGCAACCAATCATTTAGAGTTTGATTCAACCTAAGAAAGATGAATGTTGCACTGTTTACACAAAGACAAATAACTATACAAAGCCTAGAACTCTGCCCCCAAGGAGTTTCCCATGCTATATAAGGAGCTAAAACTAAGGATAACTAACCCCCTACTATTGTGGAACAGCCTGCCCCCATCTATCCATCAAAACAAGATCCATCAACATTTAATTTCAGACCTATTATAGGATGATCCCACTTCACCCATCGTCATAAGTCTGAAGGTCCATTATTCGTATGATGCACCCCATTATGGAGAAGAATACTCTTTAAGAAATCTCTCATCCATCCATCAGAAATGAGGTATCCAAAATCAACAATTAGCATTCTCACTCGGACCTAGATGCTGAGATGAGAGGAGGCCCTTCCATTCCTCATGTTTCTACTAGCTTACCGAATCATGTAATAGACCATGATAAAAATTATATAGTGAGCTTTGAAATCATGACTATGATATACCCCCTAGAACGAAGAAGAAAAGAAATATTGAAGCATTTCACCTTGGACACCCATTCCCATTCACTGACCAATGAAATCCCAAATAACATGAGCCTATTTTCCTTTTAAAAAAAGATGTCAAACCATTTCTTCTAAAGGATACCTACAATACCAACACTAGGATTCCAGGGATATTTCCCTTCTTTGAAAATTATCAAATGTGGGAATTTATTGATTCATAATCCTCTAGTACAAGAAGTTATGTTTAGACAGTATCTCCCAGTACCAAAGATTTCATGCCCATTCATCCACCCCTCAAACCTCATTAATCATAAGATGATAAGACTTTACACTAAAAATAATGGACGTCGTCATAGTAAAAATTCCCTTTTATAGTAGGTCAACCAATCTGATATTCACATGAAAATCCTGGTGCTCCTGAGATAATATGGCACCAATGAAGGTAGGAAACAAGCTCACCTCCATGAAAGTAATATATAGAACTGGGTAGCCTAGAAAGAAAATATCATCAACCCAATTGTTCTTCCAATATGTGATGTAACTACTTCCTACCACCCAATGCACCTTGTCCTTTAAAATATCTAAATAACTAATCATACATCTCACAAGTCTAGAAGCTCTCCTTGGTTGATCAACCCAACCATTCTAATCCTCACCATACCTGTCCTTTATGTATTTATCTCAGAGAGTTTTACCTTCAATAGTATCCCATGCAAGTATCTCTTTCATGATTTTCATGGTATTTGAGATGCCATTTATGTTCTCCCCTTCTTTGATCAACCTCTCCAAATGACCCTAAAAATCCCAATGATAGTTAACTTCCTGATAGGCATCCTATATGAAGGCCAAAATAATTTTTTAAAGCTTACTGATAATTCCTTTGGGAGACCTGATCACTGAAAGTATGTTCATCAGAATGGAAGTAAGGATAGAGTTAACTAGATTATGTCTTCCTCAAAAATGAAAGAAACTTGTTCTTATAATTGTAAATGCAACCAGTGACTCAGATTACCATGTTTTTGAAAAAAAACATATTGATCCTACTATTAGAGATAGGTTCCCCAAGATAATCCATCAGAAGGTTCCAATTTTGAATTATTAATTTATCTTGAATGCAGGCGCTCCACCTTTGTCCGTAACATTTGAAAATAGAAACACAAATCTTATTACGATTCATCCTTTTCCCACTCCAATCACTATAGGTTTCCATAAAACTTTTGAAACCAACAATCAACCTATGCATTCCATTGATGAAAAATAATATTTCATCCAAAAACATTTGATGATATATAATACCAGATCCATTTATGTTGCAATAAGGAAAAATAATTCACTCCCCCAACTCATGATTCAAGTTTCTATTGAGTTCCTCCAAATAAATAATGACGATAATAGGAGATAGAGTATCACCCTAAATTATACCTTACACCATCTTTAAGAAGAAAAAGAGCCTCATCATGATCGAAACCAAGATCCACAATGAAGCATATCACATGAAAAATAAATCACAACCCCATTATTTATATTCTAGCTACCTCATAACCATAATTATGAATCCCCAGTCCATCCGTCATAGGCCTTATTCTTGCCAAACTTGGCCATAATATTTTCTCCCAACATATTTTTGTTGATATCAGCCACTATCTCCTTGGATATACCTATATCCCCTTGGATGTTATGCCCTTTAATAAAGCCATTTTGCTCCACTGAAATGACTGTTGGAAACAGAGAATCAATCCTTCTATTCAATAGACATTAAATAATTTTATAAACAAAATTGTTTAAGAAAATCAGTCTGAACTGGTCAAAATAAACAAGGTTCCTATACTTCATAATATACACCACTATAGAAGCACAAGAAGCCCTGGTAAGCACCCCTCCTCTGAAAAAATACTGAATTGCTTCAATCACCTAAACCTTGATTATATACCAAGACACAAAAAAGGATCTAGGAAAGCCATCTGGACCTAGAAGAGTTTATGGATTCAGAGTATAGATGGGATCTTTAATTTCCTCCTCCCTCGGAATGACCTCAGGATCCTCATTGTATTTTTCTAGAACCAACCTAGTCATGATCTACAAGAAAAAACCTTCCTGCTCACCCCTAAACATTCCCCACACTCCATGATAGTTGAAAATATAACAAGACCTTAAAAATGATCTTTATCCATCCTCCCTACAACCTCCACATCCCTAGTAAATGAACCATCCTCAATTCAAATATTAATTCTCCTAGAAACCATCTTCTCCTTTAAGTATCCCAAAAAAAAATTTAGTATTCTTATCTCCATCATGAATCCAAATATCTCTCAATCTCTCCCTAGTAACCATTTCAATTTTCAACAACCTATCAAAAAATATATTCTTCTAACTATCTAGATAGATGAAAACCTCATCACTCCATTCCTCCTGAAGCCTTGCCTCCAAAAGATAAATTTTATTCTTAATATTATCCAAACTAGAATTAAAATTAGTATTATTCAAGTGCCACTCCCACAAATCTTTTTTGAGCCATTTTAGACAAATAATAAGACTACCCTAAGATACTCCCTTCACTAGTTGATCCTAGGATCATCTCACAATCTATAATATCTGCTCATCCCTTGCCTAGATGTTAGAAAAAAAATGCTTCCCTCCTCCCAAGTCACCCCTCTTCAGTTGAACTAAAATAAGAGAGTAATCAAAAAGTGAAAAATTCAAATGTTTCACTTTATCTTGAGGAAAGGCATAAACCACCTATAGATTAGAAATACTATGATCTAGCCTACTCCAAATCCTACCACTACCATTTTGATTAGTACACAAAGTGAATGAATCACCTGAGAATCCCATATCCATAAGACAACTTTTCATCATGAACCCTCCAAACCCCATCGTGGAACTACTCTAATACATAACTCTTCCTATTTTCTAATTCATCATGAATAGTTTTAAAATCAAGTTTGGAAAACCAAGGAAGTATAAATATTAACATAAACACAAAAAGAAATTCAAATTTACATTGTACTATCATTTTAATAAAAATATTACATTAAATTATTTTAGTATAATAGAATTAAATTGATGTAAAATTCACTTAAAAAAATTACATCCAGTAAAAAAATTCTAGTTGTTGGTTGGAGTAGGAAACTTAATAGGGGGGGGGGGTGAATCGAGTTTATATAAAAATTTCTGTTAAAAAACTTTATTTAAAAACCTAGATAGTAATTTTAATCAAAGTAGTAAATCTATAATAGTTTAGATATTCAATTTATTTCTCAGAAGATTGATTATTTCTCATTTATAATAATATGAGATATTGGTATAACTTTTGAAACTAATTTACTAAACCAAAATAGTTATACATACTATAAAAGAATAACCATCAAAGTGAAACTTAGTTTTCTAAAATATGAGTTAAAATAGAGTAAAATAAATTTGAAAACATATCAGATTAAAACAAGAGGTTTAGTATCAAGACGAGACATAGTCCTCTCCACTTGGTTATCACCTTCCACCAAGAAAAATATATAATGTTTTGATCTACACTCTAGATCGGGGTTTACAAAACACTATAGAAACTATCTAGGTCACAAGTCCTCTACTATAGTTCTTCATGATAACTAAAACAACCAAGTCACATAGGACCTCTTCCAAAATTCTACATGGGATATAGCAGGTGTAAAAAGATTTTTGTGCGAGTATATCTTGTATCCTTCAGTTTAGTGCATGATACAATGTATGTTTAGCATACATATTCACACACTGCTCGAAATGTAGTAAAAATTCACACAAAAAATCAAGAAATAAAGTGATAGAGTTTAGAATTCTCTGAGTGTTGTGAAATGCAGATCTGTACTCTTTGGATGTAGCAAATGCGAAGATTGAGTCCTTTTCTAGAAACAAACACAGAAACCGGGTGTCACTGGATCTCTATGTTTTGGTTTCCAGAAAGATGGGATTCTCCTACTTAGTGTTTTTTTGCTACAAGGAGGATTGAATATTTGATGCACAACAATCCACCTTTAGTTTATAACAAGTAGGAATGCCAGTTCTTCACATTTTCTTCTTCTTGGTCTAATATCTCTGCTCGTATGTTCTTTTTGTTATTCTCTTCTTCTATGAAACTCATGTGCCAAGGTGTAATTTTATTTTGGGTGTCTTATATTTGACAACAAGGAGCATGTGGAGGTATCTCATACCTCATAGTACCCAATGACATAGTAATTAATGTTGTCTGTAAAAATCCTTAATTTAATCAGTATCATTAAAACACTCAAATGTGACTATTAAAGATAATTTTAAATAAATGAAAATTTAAAAAGTCTATTAGTGAATCTTTTATTTGAGAGTCATTCTATAAATGACTACTTATATCAATGAGTCCTTATGTTGGTATCAATGAATAATTCTATTGGTTATTCATTTTGTCAGTATCTCCATGCGTTAGTGACTCAATGCGTCGATAACTCATTTTGTTTTGTCGGTGAGTAATTCCTTATATCAGTGTCTCATTTGTACTATTGGTGAATTTTATATTGGTGATTTAGTTTGTAATTTTTGTGAGACATTCCTTCTGTAAGTGTCTCATTTTTACTATCGGTGAGTCATTTCTTCTGTCGGTGTCTAATTTTCACTATCGATGTCAGTGACTCATACATAGCCAATTTTCCTGTTTTAACTGTCATATAACATGAATGTCAACAGAATGTGTTAAATTTATAATTTCACATAGATAATCAAAATTATACATAACTAAACACGATTTAGTGTAAATAAACATTATTTAAATGATTAAACGTGATTTGTGATTATTAAAACCACAGAGGGTCCAACAATCTCATATAGGCCAATATTCTTCTATGGGCCAACAATCTCCCCCTTTTTGATGATAAAAAATCATGGAATTATAAAGTAAAATTATTTTATGATTAATATAATCATTCCACTTATTATCTCCCATTACTAATTTTCTTAAAAAAATGAAATTTCTCAAAAAAGAGATAAGGTTTGGAGGTAAAATAAATAATTCCTTATTCCCCCTCCTTTATCTTTTCTCCCCCTTTATCTTAATGAGATGTAAAAAAGAATAATAATAATTCCTTTCTTTTTCTCCCCCTTTTGTATTATCAAAAATATTAAAGGGAGGAAAGAATATAAATCAAGAAATAAAAAGTCATAACACACAGATATAATTGAAAGATCAATGAATTTCATAAATAATGTAATGTACAATATAGTGGAATAAAAAAAAAGTACAGTCAATCAACCCTATAAAAAATTGATCCACACCAATCCTTGGGATCTAGTTTTTCCTTTACTTTGTCAGAAGGATCAATAATAGGGTCAATGGTTGGAGGCTGAGAGACTGGATGATCTAAATGAATTCTCAAGGGAGGAAGTATAATGGATTCAAGAACATAAGGGGAAAGGGTAGGTTTGGTTGAACCATGAGGCTGGATCTGCTATGTGAATATAGAACAGATCTAGGTCAAGGCCTGAGCAACTGAAATAGAATGAGGTTGAGGTGGAAAAGAGGTACTAGGAGAGGCTGAAGAGGTTAGAGGTGGTTTGAGAGGTGAAACAACAGGAACCACTCTTGCTTCACTTTAATCATGGAGATTTGGATTCAATATATTTATGAAATCTATGATTATATACCCACCATATTTCATTACCTTTTCAAAATCATCCTTTCTATCAATAAAAATTTCATGAATAGGTGTGAAGTCCTTCAATTTTTGATCTAGATCCTTAAAAGATCAAGTAACAGGAGGCAACTTCAGATTCTATACCAAATATTTAAAGTGTTTAGTCAGCTGATTCTTGATGTAAATGCTTCTAAAATAGGAATTAATCCTATTTGTTATTTCTTCCTGAGTAGTATATGATTCCTTGGTATAAAATCTGACCATATCATTTACACGATCAGTGTTCTTCTCAAAATTTTCAAGGCTTTCTAGACCAACAACACCAACAAATGATTGCAGATCTTCTCAAACTACAAATCTGACCACTTCACTATCCAAATATTGAGAAGACTGAGCAGAGGTAGAAGGAACAATAGAGGATGAGGTTTTTTATTTAATATATTTCAGCACTGTCTCTAAACATCCATTATACTCAAAGGTTAACCCATTTATGGAAAAACCAGTTTTCTCATCTCATTTCCAAGATTAGTATTTTTCTCAACAATCCTGTTATCCGTTGAAATTATGTTTGGTTGAATCTCATCTATAAACTTCTATAAAACTCTGGCTGCATTAGTCTCACTCATACCAACTATCTAAAATGGAGCAGGATTAGTGAGAATAGACTATATCGTCTCTTAAATCAAATCCTTTAAAGATTTTACCTCATAACTTAGAGTAGGCATGGACATAAATTGAGTGTGAATAGATTACCTGACAGTTGATCATATTTCTTCTTTAAAAAACTCAAAATCTTCCTTAACTACATAGTCACTTGTAGGGATCTAAGCCCTTGATTCTCCTAGAACAGGCATAAACACCTCATCATCTGATTCTTCATATTCCAAACCAAGATCTACATATCCTATATTCCTTTCCCATTTACACATAACATCATCTTATAAAGGGGTGAGAGTGTCATGTCTCACTCTTCCAGCTTGATGCTCCCCCTCAGATTGATCTTTTCAATCTTGAAGCTACCCCTCAACTAGATATCTTCTGATTTTCTGCTCCCCCTCAACTTGATATCTTCTTCTAGTATAAACAAACTGAGGAACTATGATTATTTTAGATTTCACTTCTCTTTGAACTTCAACCACTACCTCTTCTATAGTATCAACTACTGAAGGACCAAGAGGGTCTATAATGGGTTCTTGATTCATAGTACTAGCCAGCTCTACATTAGTATCTTGATCATCACCAGGATGATCCAACCCATTTTCACTTCCTCTTCTTTCATCCTCTCCATAATTTCCATAATTTTAATCATCCTCCTCTTCCTTACTTCTAGAGCCACTGCATTTGTCTTCTTCTTCATTGCCTAATCCAATTTCTCTTGATGATGATTATTATTCTTCATCTCTTTCTTCTTCTTCTTATGAATCCTCTTCAGAACCACTAGACTTTCTATCATACTCCACACTTCCTAATAGTTGTGTCTCCTTATCACCATTGTCACCAAGATTTGGTTCATCAGAAGGTAAGGATAGAGGTGGACTAAAAGGTCCATATGATATACCTTTTTTTAGTTTTAGTGGTGTCAGGGTCACTTATATCATCAATAGGATACCATTGATCTCTATCAGGTGTAGCATCCTCTTCCTTATCAGAATAAATAGGCTCAACATCTTATGGTCCTAGAACAAGATCCACTAAATATCATGACCTAACATAATGGTCCACTAGGTTGAATTTTTTATAAAAATTACCCTCATCACCAACCCATTCCTTCTTCCATGGTTTCCAATAGATTTTCATCCTCTTGCATATCTCCTTACAGAAGAAAATTCCACAACAAGATGAAACGATTTCTTCCCATTAATCCACACATCCTTTCACTTGCAGTATGGCTGAGATCATCCTTGGGTAGAATATAAAATTGGTCTTACAGTAGGGATTTATCATTTCAATTATATGCACTATAATTTATCTATACAGATTCACTTTTATTACATTCTTCATCCGGTACACTAGGTACACATCTTGATACTTCAAGGATGAATGTCCCCTTTCTTGGGGAAAAGATGGTGCAGAATAAACTTGAACAAAAGTCTACCCTCCCCATCTAGTTCAGTAGCAGTAGGCCTCCTGTGCTCCCCATTCCTAGTTATCTCCTTTAGAACTATCTCATAGAAATATATTAAACTTATTGGTGGACTACTTCCCTGATGGTCATAAAATATTCCTTCATGTGGAACATTGAGGCATTATTTCCAATGATTAGAAGAAAAATAAATTCACCTTCCTTTAACTATAAATTTGATCCAACATACCTCATTTCCTTCCAAAAGAAATTCAGAATTTTTGTAGAAATCATGGACAAGATTTGGGTAATAATTACTCTCATTATTTGAAAACTAGTCCAGCCAACCTTGGGTTTGTAGTAACTTTAATAAGAGATATTAACTCTCTATCAACTATTCTCTGAAAACATCCTTTTTTGGTGTTACTACAGGATTCAAAAGAGTTGGATTGATAGGCTGAGACTTACTAGATTCTCCCTTCTATTTTTTAGTAGGTTTAAACTCATATCTAGATCCTCCTTCGAGTTCATGCTTCATCCTTTCCATTTCTGATGGTTTGGTTGAAGGTTGGAAGGTCAAAGGTCAAGGGTAAATAAAAACATTAGAAGAGTGTAAAGTTTAAAGGCGAGGTTGAGTAGCAGAGTGGATAAATTTGAATTTATATCATTTAGGGAATTATAGATCGTACATTCACAGACCGGGTTTAGTGAAATAAATGAAACAATGTTGTTTTGGTTAAGACCTGAAAATAATAAAACAATGGGTTCTATCGGTGTTGGCCTCAAAATATTAGCATGACATTATCAGTGTCGATATGAGAGTATAAACATGACACTATTGGTGTTGGCATGACAATATCGACATGACACTATCAGTGTCATCATGAAAGTATCAGTATGACACTATAAATGTCATCAAGGCAGTATCATCATGACACTATCGGTGTCAGCATAACAAAGTGTCGGTGTTAGCATGATCAGGTGTCGGCATGAAAATTGTGTCAGTGTTGGCATGACATTGTATGCATGACATTGTCAGTGTTGGCATGAAATATACACTTATTTTTCACAAAGTGTTATAAAAATAAGGTCCTTATAAATTAATCATCCCCAATTCATGTTTGATGTAATTCATTCTTTCATAGTTTAATTTATTTGTGAATATGTTAGCAATATGATGTTCAATGCCAATAAACTCTAGGGTTACAACACCTTTTTGAATATGATATCTCAAAAAGTGATGTATTACATCAATATGATTTGTTCTAGAATGAGAAAAAATATTCTTAGAGATGTTAACATTAGTTTTATTATCACCATTTATAGGGACATGTCTGAATTGATATCCATATTCTAGTAAAGTGTGTTTCATACACAAAATTTGAGCACAAAAACTACCAAAAACTATATATCCATTTTTAGTAGTAGGTAATGCAACAAAATTTTGCTTCTTAATACACCATGATACTAGAGGCTTTCCCAAAAAGTGACATGTTCCACAAGAGCTCTTTCTATCTAACTTACATCCACCAAAAGCAACATCAGAATAACTCAATAAATCAAATGGTTGTACTCTAGGATAGAACAATCCTAAGTTAGTTGTATATTTGAGGTATTTAAAAATTATTTTAACAATATTTAGATGATATTATGTAGGGTTATCTTGAAAATTGACACACATACACACACTAAACATAAATTTCATGCCTTATTGCAGTTAAGTAGAGTAAACTCTCAATAATTCATCTATAAGTGGTTTGATCAATAGATTTAACATTTTAATCAAGATCCAACATACAAGTGGCACTCATTGGAGTATCACTACTTTTTGTACCATAAAATCCAAACCTTTTTAAAATATATTTAATATATTTACATTGATTTAAAATAATTCCTTATTTATTTTGAAAGATTATAAATCCAAGAAATAATTTGACTCCCCCATTAAAATCATTTCAAATTAATTATGCATCATTTTTGAAAAATAAACACATAAAGAATTTTTTTAAATATCAAAAAATAATATAATCTACATAAATTTTAACTACTAAAACATCTTTAGAAATTCATTTTATAAAAAGATTAGGATAAAAAATACCTTTTGTAAAACGTTTGGAAATAAGAAAACTACTTAGTATATCATAACAAGCTCTTGGAGATTGTTTTAAACCATATAAATACTTTTTTTAATTTATAAAGATTATTTGGAAAATGAGGGTTTATAAAACTAGTGGGTTGTTCCAAAAAAACAATCTCAACTATATACCCATTTAGGAATGAACTCTTAAAATCCATTTGATATAGCTTGAAATTTAGACGTGTTTCATATGAAAGAAATATTTTATTGGCCTTAATTTTAGAAATTGGTGCAAAAGATTCCCCATTGTCAATACATTCTTATTGAATATAACCTTGTGCAACCAATCTAGCTTTATTTATTACAATATTACTAACTTCATCTAATTTATTTCTAAACACCTGCTTAGTGCCTATAGTCAAGGTGTATTTGGGTCTGTTTACAAGTGTCCAGACTTTATTTCTTTCAAAAATATTTAATTATTATTGCATATACATTACCCAAAATCCATCATTGATTGCATCATTAATTCTTTTAGGTTCAATATATGGAGAGAAATCTTGATGTTCAACCTGATTTCTAAGAGAAGTTATAATCTATGTCCATTTATCTAGGTCTCTAACTACAACATCTAAAGGATGGTTATTAAGGGTTTTTGTAGGTCTAGATAAAGAAGGGCTAGTTATTTCAGGTTCATCAGCAGGTTTGAGTTCATCGTGACTAGATTCTGGAGAATTTCTAGAATTAGATTATTTAACAGGTTTCTTAATAGTAGGGTTAGATGATTTTTCATTTATTTCCAAATTTGAAATATCATTATAAATATTTTCTAGGGAGGTATTGGGTTCATCTGGATCTGTTTCATCAAATTTTATATGTACATATTCTTCTACAAACTTAGTTCTTTTATTAAAGACTCTATAGGATTTACTAGAGTTTAATAGCCTAGAAATATTCATTCATAACTTTTGGACGAAAATTTATCATGATTGTCCTTTATATTAAGGATATAGACTTTAAAAACAAAAAATTTTAAATAATTAAATTTGGGTTTTCTATTATTCCATAGCTCATAGAGAGTTCTCTTAAGGATTGGTCTGATTAGGACTCTATTAATAATATATTAAGTTTTTTTAACAATTTCTACCCAAAAATAGATAGGTAAGTCATATTCATTAAGAATAGTCTGGGATATCTCTTGTAAGGTTATATTTATTCTATCTATAACACTATTCTGCTGAGGTGTCCTAGAAGCAGAGAAGTTATGAATATAGCCATTTTGTGAGCAAAAAGATTCAAACTCTTGGTTTTAAAAATCACATCCATTGTCACTTATTAAGGTTTTAATTATAATATCACTTAGGTTTTCTATTATTCTATAATACTTGGTAAAATGAGAGCAAGATTCACTTTTGTGAGCTAAGAAAAAAGTCTAGGTATATCTAGAATAGTCATCTACTAGAACATAGAACAAGTGATTACCATTTAGACTTGAAACTCTAGATGATCTAAACAAATCATTATGGAACAAATCAAGAGGCTGAGAAGTTGAAACTTATTTCTTTGGTTTGAATGATCTTTTAATATAATTACCCTTTTAACCGAGATTACATACTTTTTCATTTGGAAACTCAAGTTTAGGTAGATCCTTGACTAGTCCTTTCCTAGCAGGATTTTTAAGTGAATGACTATTAAAATTTCATAATCTCTTATTCCAGAGCCAATACTCTTTATGAAAGATCTTTAAGCATGAAATATTTTGAGAAACTAAAGAATCTAAGTTTACAACATAAAAATTTTCATTTCTAAGAGCAGTAAATACTAACTCATTTTTAAAATTAATAAAATTTGATGCATCATTTTCAAATTTTACATTAAAATCATAACCAATCAATTGAGAGATACTAAAAATATTGTACTTTAATCCATCAACAAAAAGTACTTTGGAAATTAAAACTGAATTAGAGTTTCCACTCTGGCCAAGGACAATGATTTTTCTTTTAGCATTGTCACCAAAAGTGACAAGCCCACCATCAATCTTTATCAGATTCTTGAAGAATGAATAATATCCTATGAATTTTCTTGACCATCCACTATCCAAGTATAATAGACTTATACAGGAACTCTTTAAATAACTTTCCTAAAAAAACATATTAAACAAGAAAAAATTTTGGTACCCATATTTGTTTGGGTCCAATAACATTAGTAATAAGAGATTTGGGAAACTAAATTTATTTTATGGGTTTCCTATACATAGTTTTTAAAGTATTAAAAAATAGACTTTATTTGGACCCAAAAAACTTTAAATAGTAGAAGATGTTTCATATATGAAACTTGAATTTTTTTTAGAACTAGAAATAAAACTGGATTTTCCATATTTAGATAGAAAATTGGTTTTGGAAAAATTTATTTTACCAGGTTCAAAACCAATAACACTAGTATATTTGGGTTCAACTTGTTTACTAAGAATTTGAACCAGGATATCCTTTCCATTGGTAAAATTATCTAAATCATTTTTCAATTTCACATTGGACAATTTAAGCTCATTGTTTTATTTAAGAAATTGAGAATTATTTTTCTTTTTAATGGTAATATTAGATTTAATAGTAGAAGTAATAGCATGATGTTTCTTTAGAGCGTTTTATTTATCTATTAATTCATTGCATGTATCTTCAAGCATTTGGAAATATTCAAACATTTTCTCCATATTCATATTTTTAGAATCACTTTCATCTCCAGAATAATAAGAATTTTGTGTAGGAGAATCAAGGGTTACCTCAGATGTGTTTTTCATGAAACACATGTTTTCTTTGTCACCTTTCTCATCATTTGATGATTCTAACTCACTGGAGATATCCTCAAAAGAACTCTAGGTGGCCTTCATGGAGACAATAGGCCGTATGTATGCCTGAACACTGTTTTTTTTCTTATCTTATTAAATGTAAGTATGTAAATGACACACACACACAGAAAAAAAAACACACACACACACAGATATATATAATTTTAGTAGCATTATTATGTCATATATTTCATATTTATTTAGTATATAAATTTATATAATCATCCTTAAATGGTTAACGTGGAGAATGAATCTCATCGCGTCTTGGAGATGGTAGGCCATACACACGCACAAGAAATAATAACTTTCCCTTAATGGTTAAATAGTATGTAATTGGATAGAATATGAATTATAAAGAAACAATATAATATAATATTTATTATTTAAATCCTTTTTATTCATCTTCATACGCATCAAAATAAACTATACATGAAAAATAGTTTACACCACGATGTGGAGATGATAAACCGTACATACGCACACATGGTGATATTGTTTATCGTAGGAGGGGTAAAAGAAGAAATATGATTTTTTCCATAATCATAAAAAAATATAAGAATATATTAGATTCTGTATTTATTACATTAATAAGGAAACAACTTAGGAAAATGAAGTAGAAGGGGAAAATAACATTGAAAGTGTTGGTAAAACAATTACCTCTTCTTCGAGTGTCTCATTTTGATTTGCAAAAGAGAATTAATTTGGTTGGATTTATTCCCAAATTATGGCCTCTAAGATGAAGTGAGGTAATTTTGGATGAGAAATGGGTAGGTTTTGGATGAACTAAATGGATGTAGAGGTGTGAATAAAAGAGAATGAGAGGTTCCCTTTTATAAGAGACGGGAGGGGTACTTTAAGAAACTCCAAAACTATTAATTTATTATAAATTAATTTTCTATTTAAAATATATACAAAGTGATTTATATCAAGTCTAAGGTGAGTATGGGATGAAATCGTCCCAGTCAATGTTTTTTAGAAAATTTTAGGTCACAAAATTATCCTTATCTTTTGGGTTTAATGCTAAGTTAAATAGTTTTACTCTTACTGTGTCAATTTGTATTTTTACACTATAGGGTTAGTATATTTACTATAAAATAAAAAAACCCCAATTGGATCATTTATGAAATATTTAACAATATAAAAGTTGTTTTTATGAAACTTATATTTTTATGAATTTTATATCTTTTAATAAAATAATATTTATTTTAAAATCTCATTTATGTAAATTTGGACACTATTTAATATATGATTTTTTTAAAGTCACAAAAACTTAATTCCTTATAAAAAAATACAATAAATAATCCCCAAAATGTCAATTTAAACAAAAAAATTTGTTGAATGAATCAAATATTTCAAATTATTTTTATGTTAATATTATTAATATCATTTAATTGATTCTTCCTTTAATAAATCAATTACTACATCATCATTGTGTCATCATTTAAAAAAATTATTTATTTCCTAAAATTATAAATAAATTACCATTACATAGATAAAAGTTTTATGTTTCTAAATAATATTTATATCCCACCTTATCACTTATATAAAATCATATTAAAAATGGTATAGTTATTAAAATTTGAATTTTAACATTTCTTTAAATAAAATATAATAAATGTCATAATATAATACAAGTTGCATAAAAAGGATTATATTTTCGACATAATGTTGATTTGGCTCGAAAAACACTTAAACAATGAAATTAGGTCAAGCGTTAGGGTAATTTTATATTATTATAATATTATTTTTACCTTTAATTACCCTATTTACCTTTAACTGTGGTAAATAAGATTCAAAAGTTACTATCCAACAAAAATTATTTTGATCCTATTAGACCAAAATTTTCATACTGATTACAACCATGTCAGTCCCTTTTCAGTAATTCAATTCAGAGAAGTGGTAAAATTATGTTTAATACTAATCCTGCAGACGTGACTAGAAAGCGGGTAAAAGGGACGTTCAAAAGTTCAATAATTTTTTATATCTAATTCTATTATAAAAATAATTCCAATGAAATACAACAAGTTAATATTTGTATTAATTATATTCTGTGACATTAAAATAAAGTTAAATTAAAATAATTATTTAAATTAAAATGTCAGTTTTTAAGAAAAAATGAAATATTTTTCACTTTTCATCAAAAATTGAAACTTTTCAGAAAAATACCAAAAATTCACCCTAAGATAATTATAATATTCCAAATTCAAAAATGAAGTCTATTTTCAAAAATATATTTTTTAAATTTTATAATGTGGTTAATACTATTCATAACCACTTTTTTAAATGGCTAATTTAGTATATCGTGGTATGCTCAGACTCGATGTTGTGGGCAGTGTAAGTTATTTAATTTATTTAAAAAGAAATATATTGTGAAATATTGGGGTGTTATATTCTCCCATACTTTAATAAATTCGGTACTCACAATTTTCAAATTTTTGTTTGGTAACTAAGGTTTGAATATTCAAAAATTCCTTTATTGAAATCCTACATCGGATATAGGGTTAATAAAATATACTGTTAATAATAAGGGAATGTAAATGTGAAGTTTAACACCAAATTAAGAATTTTAATAGGATAAAATTATTGGAAAGTATAGATACATAAATGGAGGAAAAATTTAAATATTTATAAGTAGTTATTGAAAACAACAATCACAAACAAGTAAATGAAAAATGGAAATTTGAGGGCCTCAAAGCCTTAAATATATGATGATTTAAAATAACATTGGTTCAATAAAAATTAAGTTTTTAGAATAAAAGAAATTTTTTTAGATATGTTTTACTAGAGTTGATAGATTATTTTACTATCCAGATAAGAAGTTGAGAAAACCTACTTGATTTTACTCTATGTCTCAATGTCATCCTTTGGTTGTTCTTAGATCTATTTTCTCTTCTTTTTGTTCACTTGGAGATGGATATTAAAGATGATTCTTTATTCATGAATCACTTTTAACAAATCATAAAGTCTATAAGTATTTCATTCATCCTTTAAATGTTTACTAAAATAAAAAATGTTAGGACATAATATCCAATAAATCATACTTAATCCTCAAACAATAATATCCAATGTCCAACTTAACCCATTCAATCCTTAAGACATGACCAAAATAATTCCATCCAAATTCACTGTCCAAAAGGATCTCTAAATTTAAAAAATCAATATTAACATCATATTGCCCAAATAACAAAATGTAGCTCTTATTGTCACATACCAAATATTTAATCACCTTAAAAGCCTTAATGAAAACATTTATACCTCTAAATACTTAAAGAAAAAGTACTACAACAAAATACTTATATATCTCATTATTCTCATAATCAAAATTTCATAATATAATACATAAATCCAATAACACAAATATATTAATTATTCCAACTTCAATTGTATAAATAGTGCATGCATGACCTTTATCCCTTTTCTTTTTAATGCTATATTTCCTTGACGCTTGGGGAATTCATTTTCCTAGTGCCCCATATATTTACAGTGGATACAATTCACATTGGAAAATTATTTCATTTATTTTCAATAATGACCATGGTGTCATTTTTATCCACACTTCAAACGAACTCCTTTTCCTTTTAAGTAGGAACCGTGGTGTTTCCTTCCATAATTGTCACATGTGGGGAAATCCTTCTTTCCCTTCTTCCCATTATCTATCTCTTTCTCCACCATTCTCTTCATCTATTTCTTTCCCTTAAATTCATAATACTTAGAAAATTAATTCTCTATCTTGATATCACATGATACTATATATTTATATGATGAGAATTCTTGGGAGACTATTTCCCTATGAAATATTGGCTAAATACCATGAAATATACGATCCTTCTTACTCTTTGGATTACATGCATCAGTGAGGTTCTCATTACTTCTACTAGGAACCATTTCTAAATGACAACGTACAATATATTAGATCATATTATAATGTATAATCCAAAAAATAGCAAAACACTAAACATAAATTGAAATATTTATGTGCATATAGTCTCATAATCATAAAAATGGTTTCTTAAGAGACATATTTACTAATAAATCCTTCATAAAAGTTTGTAAATAAAATTTACATTATCTAAAGAATATCCCCCAGGAGTGTCAAAATAGGTGCGTAGTAAGACCCGTTGTCGTGTACCAAGTTACCCTCATTCATGCCCGGAACACCTTGTCAGAGTTATTACTTCTAGGTATATCTATTCTAGAACCACATTCACTTTTAGTATCCAGACATGGATATATTTTCTAGGAATATCCACATAATCTCTACCTTACCAAAATTATTGGATGTTATTATATTCTTATCCTCAAAATCTATCTTAGGTTTATGTTCCCTAATCTATGTTTTCTAAATCTAGTTTCCAAGATTTTTTCTAAAATTTCTTTAATACCAAATATAACACCCAGACCCCAGAATCCTAGAGATAGTAAATTATTTTAATACATTAGAATGATTATAACTAATCATGTCCTGAAGGACTAATTGGTTTAGTAGTCTTGGAAAATATATTGCATAATTTAACTTTACATTACAATTCAAAAACATAATATGAAACAAATAAAAATCTTTTAGAATTCCATTATTCTCATAGATTAACCCTTCATATCAATCATAAAATACTTCTTGAAATCCTGGGAAAATAAAATATAAGAAAGGGGTGAGCTCAGATGCTCAGTAAGGTTAAAAAATATAGGAAAGTCTTTTATAAATAAGCATAAACATTTAAAGCAATGAATACAACTGAAACAAAAGCCTTTTAAACATAATATTCATCATAATATGGAAACAATAAATCAAATAATTACATTTAAACATTCAAATGGATATACTACTAGTTGAATAATCACATGTAATATCAATAACTAATATCATAATGAGAGAATTTATAATGCTGGTCATCATACTATCAACACCTTATGAAAAGACCATATAGAAGTGGGTAAGATGTTAGTCAAAACCCACACTATTTTTTCTCATGAGAACTACCGATGCATCAAGGGGCTTTCATTAACCAGTCCCCAACCCATAGGGCTTTCATTAACCAGTCCCCAACCCATAGGGCTTTCATTAAGCGGTCCCAAACTTGTCACTTACTAAGTCCAATGCATTCCTCATATGAATAGGGAAAACCATAACCAATATAACCATTTATATAAAAATTAATAGAGTAAATGTTAATACATTAACCATAAATCACGAATGGTATCAAAATAGCCCATTCATAGTCAAACATACCCTAAATAGTTCAATACAAAATGGTATATTTTATAATAAGTAATCAACCTAAATTAAGAATAAAATCCAACAAACGATGTTTACGTAGATGAAAATAATCTAATAAAATCATTAAAAATATCTTGAGACAAATACCCCCTTTTCTTTGAAATCATTTATTCAAAAGTTGTGCACTTATAAAAGAATACATTTAAAAAAATATTTTTGAATCAAAGTTTCCCATACCACTTTGAAAATTTTGAAATGAATTAACAAAAACATTCAGGTCCATATAAATAAATCCTTAAAACCATTTTGAAAACATGGATATTAATGAGAAATATTTGGAAGAATAAATCTTTAAAACATTTAAAATGTTGTTTTAGTTAAAGAGACCATTACACAAAAACTTTAAAAGATTCATTTTTGATTTTTTTAAAATTAACTTAAAAATAGACCTAAAATTTCCTTTATAATCATTTTAAATCCATATAAATAGTTTTGTAGAATAATATTAAGAATATTTAAATGGAGAAAGGATTAATTTTGTAAGCATTCAAAGCATCCCATACCACTTTGAACATTTAAATAATAAGACCAATATCTTTAAATGAATATTTAAATACTATGAGGATAAATTTATTCATGATATTAAATATAATAGTTGTATTACATACACCACACACAAGAAATAGGTCGTGAACATGGCTTATATCTCACGAAAAATAAGAGTGAGAAGAAATTACCTTACAAAGATCATGTCATTAGAGTGAGGATATATCAATGATATAATTATGTGTGAAAAATATAAAAATACCCAATATAATTGGATATGAATTATAAAACAACCATAGGTTATTCACATATATTCTTGGAAAAATATAACCAATGACATAGATGTTTAACTCAATGAATGGAAATTGAGTTAAGGTTTCCCTTACCTTTGGTCTGATATTCACCGTATGTGTATAAAACTACTGTATAATGGTTTTAAACATATTAGTAACTTAAACCAGAATCATAATAATATTTATTATATTATATATGAATAATTTATGACTTTATGATACTCGCTTGTCAATAATTTCTATGTTAATGCAACAATTTAGGTAATAATCAATTTGTTTATCGTAGGTGTTTTGACTTGTTACTATAGATATTATTAATTATATAATTATTTAATTACTTATATAATATAAAAAATGATTTATATATCATATATATTCAGTATATAAATATATATAATATATAGATAAATGAAATGGAACACACCATTCCTGGAGATGGTAGACCGTATGTACACATGAATGATGTTTCTATTTTCTTATCATATTGAATGGAAGTAAGTAGATGAAATATATATATATATATATATATATTATTTAAGTAGAATTATTATTTCATATATTTCATATTTATTCAGTATATAAATTTTTATAATCATTCTAAAATAGTTAACGTGGATAATGAATCTCATCGCGTCGTGAAGATGGTAGGTCGTACACACACACGAGTGATGATATCATTACCTTGATGGTTAAATGGTATGCAATTGGATGAAATATGAATTATAAAAAAACAATATCATGTTAAATTTATTATTTAAATACTTTATATTCATCATTATACCTATCTAAATAAAGTATACATGAAAAACAGTTTATACCACAACGTTGAGATGGTAATTCATATGCATACACACATGGTGATATTGTTTTTAGTAGGATGGGTAAAAGGAGAAATATGGTTGTACCATAATAATAAAAACATCTCAGAGTATATTAAATTCTATATTTATTACTTTAGTATAGAAACTATTTGGGAAAATAAAGTAGATGGAAAAAAAACTTTAAAAGAGTTGGTAAAACAATTACCTCTTCTTCGAGTGTCTCATTTTAATTTATACAAAAGGACTCACTAGGATGGATTTATGAACAAATTATGGACTTTAGGATGAATCAAGGGAAGTTTTGATGAGAAATGATCAGGTTTTGGTTGAACTAAATGGATTTATAGGTGTGAATAAAAGAGAAGTAGAAGTTCCCTTTTATAAGAGAGGGAAGAGACACTTTAGGAAACTCCAAAACTATTAGTTTATTATAAATTTATTTCCAATTTAAAATAGATAAGAAGTGATTTATTTAGGGGATAAGGTTATTATGGGTATAAATCCCCTCAACCAATGATTTTTATACATGTTTATGTAACAAAATTAACCTTATATTTTCGGTTTAACCCTTAGTTAAACAACTAAACTTTTACCGTGTCAACTTGTCTTCTTACACTATAGGGTTAATATAGTTTCTATAAAATGCCTAAAAAAACCCAATTGTATAATTTATAAAATATTTAATACTATAAATGTTATTTTGATGAAAATTATATTTTTTTGACTTTTATATCATTTAATAAAATATTATTTATTTTAAAATCTCAATTATGTCAATTTAGACACAATTTAATACAAGATTTTTGAAAGTCATAAAAACATGATTATTTAGAAAAAACTACATTAACTCATCCCTGAAATGTTAATTTCATAAAAAAAATTTGTGTATGGCCTCAAATATTTCAAATGATATTTATCATAATATTATTAATATCATTTAATTAATTCTTCTTTTAATAAATCAATTACTGCATAATCATTTGGTCATCATTTAATTTAATTATTATTTATTAATATTATAAATAGATTACAATTATGTAGATAAACATTTTATATTTGTAAATAATATTTATAGTCTATCATATAAATTATATAACCTTATATTAGAAATGATATAGTTATTAAAATTTGAATATGACATTTTAAACTTTTTTTTAAATATAATATAATAAATGTCCTAATCTAACAAAAGTGGATTAAAAAGGATCATATTTACAACCTAAGGTTTATTTGGGTCTAAAAAAATTATATTATTAAATTAGGAAAAGTTTTCAGGTAATTTTAAATTATTATAATATTAGTTTTACCTTTAATTACCCTATTTACTTTTAACCATGGTAAATAAAATTCATAAGTTACTATTCACAAAAAATTATTTTAATAATATTAGAACAAATTTTTCACACTTATTACAACCATATATTTCTATTTTTTTAAATTTGATTAATAGAAGCAGTAAAATTTCATATAATGCTAATCCTGCAGATGTGACTGGAAAGAGGGTAAAAGCAACGTTCAAATGTTCAATAATTTTTTATATCTAATTATATTATAAAAATGATTCCAATGAACTATATTTTGTTATTATGTGTTTTATTTATATATTTTTACTTTAAAATAAATTTAAAGTAAAATAATTATTTAAATGAAAAAGTCGGTTTTAAACAAAAAATGCAATATTTTTCACTATTCATCAAAAATTGAAACTTTTCAGAAAAAATACCAAAAATTCACACTATACTAATTTTGATATTAAAAAAATTCAAAAATGAATTCTATTTTAAAAAATAAAATTTATAAATTTCATAATGTGGTGAATACTATTCATAACTATTTTTTTAAATAGGTAATTTAGTTTATCGTGGTATGTTCGAACTCGGTGTTGCCTGCAGCGCAAGCTATTGAATTTATTTAAAAATAAACATTCCATGAAGTATTGGGGGTGTTACATAAAGTGTGTTTTCTTTATTTTGATTATTTGACTCATGTTTTTGAACTAAAATGCCACTTTTAAATGAAAACATTAAATTTTAATCATACTGGACACACCGTGCATTATGTTGATTTGGGGTTAATTCATACACATAAAAAATGAATCATAGATAATTTTACTAAATTATCATGACAATATGATCATATTTTCTTAGTTTCAAGTACGTGACACACACTTTAGACTAAAATGTCACTTTTAATCTAAAAACATGCACCTTTAGTTAATATGATCACACAATGTGTTAGATTGATGTGTGGTTAATCACGAGATTGCACAAATGAATCATGTATTATTTTACTAATGTATCAAGAAAAGAAAAGACCATTTTGTTAATTTTTTTGATTTGATATGAATTATGGGGTAAAATGTTACTTCTATACTGAGAACACACACTTTAAGTCATACTGGACACACTATGTGTCATATTGATGTGAAGTTGATTCATAAAGATCAAAAAAGAATCAAAAATTGTTTTTCAAAAGTATTAAGATAATAAAAACATTTCTGCTCATTTTTGAGTATGTGATGCGAGTTTTAAAATTTAATATCACTTTTAAAATAAAATACACAATTTTAGTTATTATAGACACACTGTATGTCAGATTGTTGTGTGGTTCATTCCTAAACATCAAATATGAACCACATATCATTTTTCTTAAATTATCATGAAAACCTAAGAATTTTTGTTCAGTTTTGAGTATATAGGGTGCATTTTGAACTAAAATTTCACTTCTAAATGGAAATGAACACTTTCAGCCATACTAATAACTCTGTATTTTAGATTGAGTTAGGTTTAATTTATACACATAAAAAATTAATCATGGAACTTTTTCCTAATTAATCAAGACAACTTGAGTACGTTTTCTTATTTTGAGCAAGTGATGCTTGTTTTTGACTAAAATGTCCCTTTTAAATTAAAAAAATTCACTTTCAGGTATCAACTTTATATGTGTTTTACTCTTAAATTTTCTTATTTTTGAGTATGTGAGACATGTTGTTAGATAAAATATTACTTTTATATTAAAATAAAATACTTTGAATCGTACTAATGAAACAATGTATCAAATTCACGTGTGGTTTATTCTTACAATTAAGAAATAAATCAAATATTGTATTCCTAAATTATCAAGACAGTATGAGCATGTTTTTTCATTTTTGAGTAAGTGATGAATGGTTGGGACTTAAATGTTTATTTTAAATGAAAACACACACTTTCAGTCATAACCACATCGTGTATCATATTGATGTGTAGTCAATTCCTACTCATAAAAAATGAATTACAGATTGTTTGACTAAATTATTAATAAAATATGATCACACTTTCTCAGTTCTCATTATGAAACACCTTTTTTTGACTATATTTTTTCCTTTAAATGAAAATACACATTTTCACTCATATCGACCACACCGTGTGACTGATTAATGTATGGTTAACTATTAAACATAAAAGATAAATCAAGAATATGTTTCCTATAGAATCAATATAATTTGAGTTAATTTTATCATTTTTGAGTATTCAACAAGAGTTTTGTACTAAATTTTCACTTTTAATCTAAAAAAATGAACTTTAGTAAATTTGGCTATACAATGGGTTGGATTAAATGAGGTTAATTCATACACATGAAAAATTAATGATGGATAGTTTTCCTAAATTACCAAGAGAATCCAAGTATGTTTTCTTGATTTTGAACATGTGATGTGCATTTTGAACTAAAATGTACCTTTTAAATGAAGGCACACACCATGTGTTAGATTGAAACAAGTTTAAATAATATGCATAAAAAATGAGTTTTAAATATTTTTCCTAAAGTATAAAGGCAATCTGTGTGTGTTTTCTCATTTTTGGCTATGTGTTGTGTGTTGTGAACTAAAATGTTAATTTTACACTAAAAACACACACTTTATGTCATATCAGACACACCATGTGATATATTGATATGAAATTAATTCCTATAATCACACAAGAATAAAATAATAGTTTCTGAAATTATTAATAAAATCTAAGAGTGTTTTCTCAGTTTTGATTATGTGACACACTCTGTGAGATAAAATGTTACTTTTATATTGAAAACACCCACTTTTACTTATACAAGTTGTGATATATATCATATTTATGTGAAGTTAATTACTACATGTCAATAATAAATCATAAATCATTTTCCTAATGTATTAATGAAATCAAAGTGTGTTTTATTGGTTTTAATTATGTGACATGAATTTTTAAGTGAACAATAATTTTTTATAACAACACTCCATATATTCTATATTATTTCTAATTATATAAAAACCTTTCAAATTTAAATTCTCTATATATGAATCCGATGTAAAATTATAAGAAAATTGGATAAATATGAAATAAATAAACCAAATATTCATGATATCTATGAAAAAAATATGATAAGAAATCACCTCTTCGTGATGTCAGCAGACATTATGACACCTTGTAAGATGTCCACTCATTCCTACAAAAATCTACTTAATCTTTTGAATACATAGAAAATATATAGTTCTATTAGCACATTAAATATATAAATAAATGGGTAATAAATATTTTAAATTAAATTTTAATTACCATCAGAAATACCTCTTCGAGGATGCTAGTTATGGATGAAATATATTATCTTTAAAAAAATTAAAAATTTAGTAAACATAATCCTTGTCATTACATTATTTCGGACCCTATATAAATACTGATAAAAATAAGTAATTTATTTTTAGGTATGTTTTTATACTGAAATATTATTATATATACCCTAATACTTATTTAGTTTATGTAATCTATAGGCTTCATATACGCATTGGCCATACTCATACCATGGTTTTAATGATAAATAAAAATTACTCTGTCATAAAAACGATGGTTAAAAAATTATATAAAACATATAATTTTAATTTTATTTGTAAAATGTTGAATGTTGTGTATTACAAATTCATAAGGGACATAATGCGTGGTTGATTTTTTAGATATCCATGATTTTGATACAAAAAACATATCTTAATTTTATCCAAATTCATCATAATGAACATTTAGTTAGTTATAAAGAGACATAAATGAATTATTAATGAAAAAAATGAAAATATATTTTATATGATGAGATTTTAATGTTTTACCCCTAAATTGTAAGCATTAAAAAGATAATATCATTGTCTATTTTCTTCTTAAACGTTACTACTACTTGATGCACTTTTATTTAAATTTCATCTTTCTCCATTGATAGTTTTATGTTGAAGTGACATGGAACTATTTAATCCACATTTTTATTCGTAGGTTTTCCCTTTACATTTTCATAATATATAAATATATAGAAAATATAAATAATATTAAATTGAAATTAATATATTATATCAATTTTTTGGAAAACATATTATAAAAATATACTTCATGTATACATTCATAACTAAGTATCACAACCATTAATGCTTGATAATTTTATTTACATTATCAAGAATAATCATGTCAATAATGGAATCTATGTTGATTTTTTCTTAAAATTCAATGTTAGCTATATCTTTATTTTGGAATATTTTATCTATATTTAATTTATCAATGATTATTCCTCCACACTTTTCCATATCGATATCTTTATCACTATCCATGGAATATGATATTTTATTTGTCTATGATAATGGATCATCATCTACCGGTCTCTAGTTAAGCACAATGGGTGTTGCACCATCAGGTTTCCCAGACATTAACTTTAGTGTTTTGGTGGAATACTCATTTCTTGTCTTGTTTATGGGATTCTTTTATCATACTTATCTACTCATCCAATGCATCAATAAGGTGGTCTATGTTATGTAAATCTTAAACTCTATTGTCATAATTGGTTCCTAGTCCACCATATAATTCCACTCATGGATGTGTTTAGTTAGATGTGGGATCCAATGTTTATCCTCAACTATATAACAGGTCTAATTATTGAATAATAATCAAATGTTTTCTTTCAAAATCAGAAACTTTAAATTCTCTTGTAGGAAATTTGGACCAATATTTGGTTAATTAATGTTATATGGTGGTGTTGAACTTCTTTATTGTTACCACCCAGATTAGAAATCGAACCGATCCTATGAATATGTGATACTCTTATTTGGCTCTAGTCTTTGGCATTTCTATTGGTGATCATCTGAATATGGTATCTAATATTATGTTTGTTGAATTTTAGGGGCTCATCATATGAAAATTGGTAGTATAAGAAAAAAAACAAATGTGCAATCTGTACTCGATAGAGACAATGTGTAATATAAATTAAGAAGATAAAATATGATTAACTGGATACCCAATGTAGTAGAATCAATCTTTATTCCCTGATGGAGTACACTTGATAACGATCACCAAAATAGAAAACAAATGTTTCTTTCTTCTAAGGTATTACATCGACCTTGAATCGTGATTTTTATCAAAGGATACTTGAATATATCAAAGAGGCGATATCACCTTCTCTAAGAGAGATGAATGAGTTATGAGAAGAAGAAAGTATTGGGTGGGTTTCCAGAAATTTTTATATACAACAAGAGGGATTATATCCCTTTATATATCCATTATTTATGCATTTAATTTAATGAAACACATCAAACATATTCAATGTATCTCTATATATTTATTCTCGTTTTCATTTATTTATTGAATCCTATTCAAATGAATATTCAATCCACTTAAACCATTCATAATTTATAAAATTTTGTGAGTAGAAAGATACATCTAATTAATATGATTTTAGTACACATATCAAAAATATCTAACTTTCACATAAATCTATAAGAATTTGTTTCATAATTCCCAATAACATTTCAATCCATCCAAAACACTTTTTGGATACATTTTAAACAAACTTTCTTCATTTTGGAAAAAAATATTTTGTAAAAAACTTTCTCTATATCCAAGATCCTAACTACATGACCCTAGAACCATTCACAATATTGAAAACATATATAAAATCCCAATTTCATAGATATAAGAAAATGTATTCCTCAAGAAAAGAATCAATTATAGTCAAGATTCTAAGTAGTCTGGTGTGATTGCGATCAAACATAATCATATATCTTTAAGAACATTTCCACCACTAGATATATTATATAAATCATATGTATACTTATATAATCCTTTTTCCCATGACATCAAGTGACCACTAGACATGAAACATTCCAATATAGTATAGGACAACTAATATTTTCTAGATTATATGAAATATACTGACTAAGTTGATGAATACATCAAATTTCATTTTTCTTTTAGATAATCACATCACCTTATCCATGTAGGCGAACCTTCCAAAAGTGTTCAAATTAAGCATGACCATTCATTTCCTCAGTCTAATTCAATAGAGGTATGAATGCATTTTCTTATCATACATGTGTGTAAATCTTATATTGTTTGCAATCAAACCAACAACATGATAAACAACATAACCAACCACTCCCTGATTAGTTAAGTTTATATTTTGACTTGAATAAATAGGGTATCAAAGTATAAAGGTTCTAATTATTGGTATCTTACCAAACATAGGAAATAAGGACTAATAATAAATATACACCCCAAGTATATTGAGGATTATATGATATTCCATAAGATATACATTTGTGGGCCAATAAATATAATAAGACTTTATTTATTACCTCTTGAATCAATTATTCATATCACTTATACAACCCTTTTTAATGAGTACAATAATCTATTAAATATAATATTAAAAAATCATCACTAATCATAATACTATGTGATGATCATCAATTTTGGACAACTTAATGTTTTATACTATGATGAAATATTTACTATTTGACCATTCATGTAAATTAAATTTCATCATATATGAATAAATGTTAAATGAATATTTCCTTTATTATGATATCACAATACATTATAAAACTGTTATATCAATTTCTCAAGTATCTTATACCAAGAGATTATATATGAATCTCTTGATTCTTCTATGATAACAAATTTTCAATCCATTACATTTATATATAATTCATGTCAGATATCTATGTGACCATTTGATAAAATAATCCCACTAACCTATTAGTGAGTAATATATATGAAGAAATCAAGTTTGAATAATAGTGATAGTTAGGAATCATATTCCTAATATATAACAATTTGAACATATTCAATCTCCTTAACTCCATAATAACAAATGTTATGATGTTATTTTTCATTGTATATTTAGAACTATTTCTAATTTTATTCATCATCATAATTTAGAATCTATTCTATCAAATTTTTCTTTAAAATAAATGTAACTATTTAAACTATTAATAATAATCATATCATAAAATATTTTAACATAACGTGACATGAAATTTAATTTGAATAATCCTTTATGTGATATTCACCTTCTTACAATAACTTAAAGTAACTATTTATATTTTTATTCACAATCACAAATCCTAACTTTTTAGGATAATAAATAAAGAATCACTTAATATTAAAATAGTATAACACTTTACTTAATGGTGATATTCACTTTTTCGTAGTAAATATATGTAATTATTTAATTTTTTATTTACTATCACATATCTTATCCCATAAGTATATAAAGTGAATAATAAATTAAACTAAATCTGGTAGAATATTTTATTTCTTAATTTTAAACTTCTAAAAGTTCAAACATACTCCAAATAACCTCTTATACACTATATTATTTTCAAATCATGTTAAGATACAAAATATTTTATGTTCATAAAATACCACTTATTTATTTTTAGTAGGAATATTTGAAAAATAAACTATTGTTTCCATACCATATATGGTATTCAATGTGTTCAGATAATTTCATCCACAAAATTTAATTCATTAAAATATACCAATGATGGGTGTTAGGAAAATATTCCATAAATTTTAATAAAATAGTTGAACACTTTATCCTGGATTAAATTTTTTTATCCTAATATTTTTATCAAAATATGTTATGTAATCAAATGAACCATAAAAATGATGTATATAAATAATCATATCAAGTTGTTAATAATAAATCTTTGTTTAAAAACTACACATCTTATCATATAAGATAGGTGAGATGAAGATACAAATCCCTTTCTTAGATTAATATGAGACTGATAAAATACTTTACATTCAAATCCTTGATACCAAAAAAGCCCAGTTAGAGGAAAACCTCTGACCATTTATTAAAATAAAAGAAAAATATAGAAAGAAAATACAAAAACTTGAAAAGAAAACTAAAAATCCTAAAAATAATAAGATTTATCAATTATTCCCATGATTTTGAACCCTTGTATATTCACAACACTTTTAAAGTATAAATTTGGTATCACAAACACTTGAAAATTAAATAATAAATTTCTATAACACTTATATCTAAAATGTATATTCTATGGAGTTCCCAAAAAACCTTTAGTTATTATATATAATCCCATTATATGAAATCGTTAATCCTTTATAACAATACCCCCACGTTCCAAATAACCTAAACTAGATTCTAGAATAAAAATTATTTGACTTCCAAATTTTCTTCTTATAGTTTAAACTTGTACATTATTATACTATTAATATATAACCTTTACTTATATATCATATTCCTAATTAATTTATTCCCAACACTTTTAGAATATAAATTAATGTTTTTTAAATCATTAATAGTTTCATAATATTTTCACAGATGAAAATAGAATGAATTATTTAACTAGAATAATATTTATAAAAAATATTTATTCTCTCCCCATTATTAACATATTTAATCCTATTGAATATCATTGAAATAATTAATCATATTGAATATATGAGACTATAATAACATAGTTAAATTTTAATGTACTGATTTTAAAACCTTAAATGAATTATTTCATACTTCCATAAGCATCTAGGGTCACTTATTAAACAATTTAACTACTTGGTTACTCAGGAAGGAATTTTTCTAACACGTAGAATATTTATATTTATTAATAAATTTTCCTAATTTAAAATTATTATTAGTTTCTTACTTTAATATTATACTTTCAAGAATTAATTTTAATGTTTTATTATGATTACGTTATTAATCTACAACAAAATAAATTATCCGATGTGTATCATATATGACATATTTTTATCATGGAATTTTAATAATAGCCTCCCACTAAAATTTTCAACTCTTCAAATCATATCCATTTAGTGGAAAATATCCATATTTAATTAAATATTTAATCCTCTTTAATTTTTATCTCACCACTTAGTTATTTAGGTAGGAAATCATCATAATAAAAAAAATTCAACTCTTGGATAGTAGAGTGGGTAAATATTTATTCAAATATATCTCTATGAATAATAACCAACAATATTCTTTTGATAACCTAATCCAATTAGGGTCTCCTAGCTAGTTTAACCCAAATATAACACCAATAATAAGTTGAAAAAGGATTATTAAGGGGAACCTGGATTTTTCATGAATAAACCAATATAAAAAACCCAATATAAACATAACATACATAATACATTAATATCATTATTTGAATAATACATATCAGAAATTGTTTCAAAACCCAAGGACCTAAAATTTTAGTGAATTAAATATTAGATACATAAACATCTTAATCTATAATCATTTCTCTATAATCAAACTCCTCTAGACTCCCTTATAGACTTTACATAAGTTATACTTATCTTCCTATCCTGGGAAAAGGAAAACATAAGAAAGGGGTGAACTTAAATTCTCAGTAATCAAAACTTATCAAAATGTAATAAAGGGATAGATAATAACTATATGAGAAAACATGGTAAAAGGAGAAATTTATTATTAAAAATAATATAGAAGAATAAGGGTTGTATATAACTCATGATAGAAGGAAATATAACCTAAAATGAAAAAACATATACTATATAAAATGTGTGAAATCACGAGACATTATAAATGAGTCAAGGAGAATACTCATAGACATAATATTATGAAATAAGAGTGTTTTATAAAAATAATAATGGAAACCATATGTCAAGGACACCCGGATAGAAATTAATCATATAATAGGATTGTGATAACCACCTATGTACCTTCTAATCCTGGGATAACCATCCCATGAACCCTTGTAATTGGGATAAAACCTATTGTGTACCCTTTTGGATTGGGGTAAATCTTCTTGTATACCCTTCAACTTGGGATAAATCCTCTCGTGTACCCTTTAGATCTCATGAAACATAAATTTAAAATATCATAGGATATCAAAAAATATAATTTTACAAAAGAAATCAGATCATAATATAATATATAGTATGATCAAAACATAACTTAATTGGATAAAAACCTTGGATAAAAAATATAAGTGAAAATATAAATATTTTTACAAAACCTTTTTATACATTATTATAAAATGTTAAGTGAAAATTACTTTCAAAATTTTTTTGAGAAGGGAAAGAGAATAATTTTAAAAATCTATCATAAAGTGTTAAAAATAAAATATTCATTAAAATACATAAATTTCATCAAAAATTTGGATAGTAAGATAAAAAATTTTATTTTTAAGGGATGAGAAACCATTTTTTAATTTTTCTTCAAAAATATTTTTTTGAAAAACCAACCTCGTAAAAAGAATGTTGAACTTTATATTAAAAAGTCATAAAGATAATTATGAGAATCTTAGAAAATAATCCATATTATATTTCCCAATATTAGTGGATAAAATTAGTGATAAGGAAAACATTTACGTGTAAGAAAATATTCATTAATAAGATTGAGAGTTATTCTTAACATTGTTCCACATTTATTTTTGAAAACATTTTACCAAATAATTTCTTATTGATGATGAAATTTAACTTCCATAGATAAAAAAAACTTAAATTCCATATAAAATAGGATAATTTTAGGATAAAAGTAAATTTTAAAAAATTTATTCAATTATGAAAGACTATGACCTAATGAATTTGAAATTGAGTTGACAAAACTCTTACGGAATTGGAAAAGATAGAATCAAATGATTTTGAGAGGAAGACCATGAAATGAAAATTAAAATCTCATAAATAGTAATATATTTTCATATTTTAAAGAAATTTTTCAATGAATACACTATATAAAATAAATTATGGTGAATAATATCAAACATTTCCCATGGAGTTGAAATTGTGATAAAGAAACCCTTACCTTTACTCTTGATTTCCACGAAAGTAATTTAAAATCTTGTATAAAAACATAACTATATTAATAAATAATTTAAATAAAATATTAATACCTTAAAATATTTATATTTTTCATTTATAACCATTCTTTACAAGTATATCAGTTAGTTTTTAATGATTTTTCCACATCAGGTTTTTGTAGTTTTGACTGTTTGTACTATTTTTATTGGAGCAGTGTCAGTATTCTCTTTTCTCATAAAATTAATCCTTAAAAGTTTATTAAATTTAATTTAATGGATAAATTATTATTATTTATGATGTTTCAATTACCTTTTATGAGTGTTTTATTCTATATCCTTGAATATGAAATCGATAATAAGCACACTTCAATGTTTTTCTTAACTAAAAAATGTGTTTTTATAATTATTGAGTTAAATATTGATATATCAATTATATAAAAAAACATTAATTAAATATTTATATAATATTATACCATTAATTATTTTTTTATATTAATCCATGATATAATTTTTTGGGTTTGTTCAAGTAGGTTGTCAAATTGACCCATACATGAACATACCACGATTAATGGGTGGGTATGAGGTGATTTTGTTGCAATATAATTATACCAGAAGAATAATTAAGATAATCAGTGTTTATTAGTGTTATATATAGTAATTTTATGAAATTATAGTAATAATCAATTAATATGAAAATATTATATAATATGAATAAATTGTTTTTCCTTCTTAGTTTACTTGTTTAAGATAGTTAATTTTTTAAAAATTATTTATCATTCATACCATTAATAGGTTATTCGGTTAGTAATACCATAAAATTATTCATATGATACAAATAATATTTATCCTTTGAAACTAGTATCATGACCATCTATGTATGTAATTGATGAAATTAAAAATAGAAATCAATCATGCCATAGAAGCGATAGTCCATATGTACGCATGGATGATGATTTCATTTCCCATAGAATAAGGAAAAGAAGTAATATGGTTTATCATTTTAGAATATAAAATATATCATATATAACATAATTTAATTTTAAATTCCCTATTAATAACATCCTTGTATGGTGGTGAAGGAAAATAAAACATGTTGCATTGTGGAGGTGGTAGTCCGCACAACACACAATTCATGTTTTCAATTTTCTTAATGGTAAAAGAGAGGGTGGTTAATGATGGTAATATAATTATAATAACATAATTGAATAATAATGATACTTATTTTATCATAATAATATGGTGAAAATAAATTTTAGTAATAAGAAAAGAACATCGATAAGTAAGAAAGATGGAGGAGCAGTTAGAAATCTATACCTTACTACTTGGATTATCTCATTAGGGGATTGAACCCTTTAGAGATGGTATTTTGAGAATAAAAAAATATCTTTAAGGTTTATAAGAGTTTTTATAGAATTTTGGTCATATTTTTATTTGAAATTAATGGTTTTTGGTGTGATACAAAATGAGGATAGGAGTTCCCTTTTATAAGTGAAAATGGATGGCATTTTTATAAATACCCAAAAAATTTCAATAATGGGAAGTAAATCTAAAGGATAGTGGATAAAAAATAAAAATAATGTAATTTAGAAGATATTATGTTAATAAAAACCTCAAAAACTCAATTAAAAATATTTATTCAAATTTTTTAATCCCATTACCCCTTGAATTATAACTTTTTTCATTTATGCTTTAACCACGATAACTAGATTTTACCTAAGGCAACTTAATATTTATGCCTAGAATAAATTGGTAATTATTAGATAATTTATAAATAATAATTAATTTTTTGAAATCCATTTAACTTGATTCAATCTATAAAAGTGTTAAAAATTAATTTTAAAAGACCGATGTATAATTTATTAAAAATATTTTTTGATAAAATATTACTTATTTTATAAAATACCAAATAAAGGGTTATAATTAAAAAATAATATTTGAAAATATATAATTTTAATTATAATTCATTTTTTTGGTCAAGAAAAATGTTTCATAAGTTTTACGTTATGCTTATACCCAAGTAATGTCCTAAAAGCCATAATATTCTCAAAAAATGGTACTTTTCACTATGAACCTAAAAATCAATTATTTTAGAAAAATATAAAAAATTAATCTTAAAATTATATTGTTAATATTAGTAAAATTTATATTCATTTTTCAGATTTAATATCTAAAATTTGAGAATTCGATATTTAAATAAAATCCCAAAATATAGTAGAAAACTGTTCATAGTGGAAAATAACTTTTTAAAATGTTAACAATTATTTATTCTAACTTCCTATCAATTAATAATTAATTTATTGGTAGTATATTATTCATATTATAAATATATTTTATTGTTATTTAATCACAATATAATTAATTTCTTGAAATAAAACATTAATTTTATAAAAATATTTTTTTTGCATAAAATGATTTTTTAGCTATTTTAGCTATACTAATTCAATTTACTTAGTATTAAAAGTAGAAATTATTTTAATTATACAAATATTTAATAATGTTTAAACTCTAATTCGTGCCTTCTAATTTAATGGGTAGATATTAATATTTATATTTTAATCTATATGTATCATGGTTTTCATTTAAGTTAAACATTGCTTGTGGAGAAAGCTATCAAAAAATGTATTTATTTAAATAAATATATTTTAATATCATGGGGTGTTACAAAAAAAGATAATACAGAGTAGATCATAACTTTATTTAATTAAAAAAAAACCATGGGAACCCTTCTTTATCACAACCTACCCGATTGGATGATTGAGGTCTTGAAAAGTGTCATTTTGGAAGGAATATCTCACTTAGTATGTGAGGGGATTTATTTCAAAGTTTCACCAATTTAATTTATATTATACACATATTAAATTCATAATTATTAAATATTATTTAATTATAATATTCTCATGTTTTATTTCTTTTGTTTATGCATTCTTATATGGATTTAGTTTTAGAATCCCTATTCAAACCACCAAATTAATGTGTTCAAAAAACATTAATGTGTAACTCTTTACACAACCCAAAGTATGTGTTATGCATCCAAAAATATAACTTAAACACACTCATAAATATCTAAATTCCTCATATTCATAAGTTACATGAACTATTTATGTAAAGGTATAGAGATATATGAAAATGACAATCTATACATGAGTAAACTTGAAGTGATAAATAACCGAACCTGTTCACTTTTCTAGAACAAGGCATAAGCTCTAGATAGGTGGGTGGTCTGATCCCAAGTCTCTCTCCATGGGGAGAATTTATTCCACACACATGGTGTTGATTTTAGTTATTTTCATATATTCTTGGTCTTTATTTTATCTCAAATATTTCCCTAGTGTTTTTATTAAAAAATAGAGGTTTTTGGGAGACAAAGGGTGACACACAGTTAGTTCATGGTTAGTAGAAACCATACTATATCACCTAGAAAACTATATGGACCAAAAAATAGAACTAAAGTACCCACATAGTTTTTTGAACTATTCAACCCAAACCATCTGGCCTCCACCTTTTGGGATAGATGATCCTGGTTGGCACATTGTTTAACATACCATACAGCCAAACCATACGGTCTTCCCATTTTTCTAAAAAGTGTATTAAAAAAATAACACTATCTTATTTTCCCCATTTCACTATTAATTTCCCACATTTTACTTCTATATCCCTTTGTGTGCCTCCCCACCTCTCCACCTATTTCGTGGAATCAAATATCAGGTGGTTTTAGATTTTATCTTCAAGAAAAATCCAACTAAGATCCTCTTTTTAATTATCCTTAGGCTCTTATCCCTTTCTTCTTAGGTTTAATTCTTTATGGTGGTTGTGTTGAACTATAGTGGGTTGGATATATTTTTTTGGTTTTTTTTGATATTGGTGGTTCATTATTTTTTCCATAGGATCTCTTATTGTATTGGATTGAGAATTTCAATCAGTTAGTGATGGTTTCAAGAAAAAAGGTAGGAAGTTCCATGTTGTGCTATTATTTGATGACTTAAAAATGAATGCCTATATTTCTAAATGTGTTATAAATTGTGTGTGTAAATTAAAATGGGTTATTTAAAATATATTGGTGTGTTTAAGGATTTATAAATTGTTTTTAACCTATGAAAATTGTTGGAAATGGTTTTCTTGGATTGTGATAAGTTGGTTTATGATGAAAGGGGATTTTTATTGTTTGAAAATTGAGCCAAGCACTTGGAAAACCTGGGTACCTAGGTGGGAAGTCTATGAATAATAAATATAAGAGATGATAGGGCCTCAACCTAGTCCCACTAGTATGATTATGATGAAATAATAACTAAATGACGTGACATGGACTATTACTATTGGAACTTGTGTTCGTCATATCTGATGGCTCATTCACAAGAAGATATATTTATATCTTCAATCACCAAGATATTATTTTCCTAGAACCCCACCAAAAAATCTAATTAAGGGTTTCACATGGTTCTTATGTCATGTTTTTATATGTTTTTCAGTTACTCTTGCATATTCGATATCCTTTGTAAATCTAAAAAATGTTTTCAAACCAAATTGTTAACTTTATTTTAAAACTAGAATTTTAATTTATCTTATACTGTATATGAATAGAAAACATGGTTTTATCCTACTAGGAAAGCAAGATAACACCCTACATATACCCAATGGGTATATGTAAACTTTTTTTGATTCAGGTAAAGGAAATACCTCGTTTGGGGGAAGTGATTAATCATTATACTTTCTATCATTTTGGGGAAATGTGATGGTTATAGCATTGTAGAGGATGGTCCATGTGTCATGAGGAGGCTTGTGTTTCATTTTTGATCCCGTCCTCTTTTGGTTCATTTTGGTTTTTTGTTATAAATGTAAATATAACTTGTGATTTTTATATTCCTTTTTTATAACATTGTCATGGATAATGGTTTTGATGATTTATTTACATATGAGTTTTTTTTTATTTTGGATATGGATATTTATTATTATTATTCTGTGAAAATCATTCATAAAAGAGTTATTTTATTACCAATAACTAGTTTCCATATTGTGGGGATCGGGAACACCCTTCAGTCCATGCCACAAGACAAGTGTTGGGCTTGATGATAACTCATATTGGTTCATGAAAAAGTGGAATGAGAGCAGGTTTTTTCATTTATTTTCTTTTTTATTTGGGAATGTATGGATACAATGGATCTATAACTATTTGTCTTGAGGTTCTAGTCATGAGTGGTGTGTCAGGACAACACACCTCATGATAGGCCTTGGGTTTCTATAGGAGGTTTGGGATTTTGTTCGACTCCTCCTTAAGGTGTAATGAATAAGCTATAGACTAGGATTGGTCACTGAGGTAGGGTGAAGTGGTTTTGATTTTTCTTGTAATTTTTCTTTTATTATTATTTATGTGGGAGTTTTATTATGTTAATTAACGTTTCTTCATGTGTTTATGTATTAATGGTTCCTTTATTATATTTTTTTTTGACTTATATAGATTTATACCTCCCCATAAATATCCTATATACCCACAAGAGGAGGCCTAAGAGAGTTATTCATCACTAGTTGATCAAGTATTAGTTGAGGAAGTGTTTTAGGCTATCGAAGACATGGATCAGGGAGTGAGACCTGGTCCTACCCAGGATAAGGAAGAAAAACTGAATCTTGAAAGGGATCAGGATTAAGATTTTATTAAGCATAATCCCCCTAAATTTTAAGTAAGAACAGATCCATAGGTAGCAGAAGACTAGGTGTAGTATATTGGGAGGATCTTTACATTCATTGAAACTTTTGAAGGCATTAAGGTAAAGTGTGATGCATTTTTTTGGAAGTCCCTAGTCACAGGTGGTGAGATTTAGTAGTTCAAGTAGTGTATCATGAGTAGATGGGATGAGAGAACTTTAAAAAAATATTCACTAATTTTTACTTCCTTGAGACATTTCCCCTCACTGAGACCTATGAGTACCTGGACCTTCATCAGGGAGATTGTTCAATGTTTGAGTATGACAACTACTTTTTAGAGCAAGTCTGATTTTATCCTATGGTATTTTCTAATGAAAATTTGAATGAATAATGATTCAAAATGGGGTTAAAGATAAACATTTGATCTCAACTATTATTTTTAAGATGAAGACCTATATTTATTTAGTTGACCAAGCTCTAATGGTGGACATAGACCAGGATAATATGTTTGTATTGTATGGGATGATTCTAGTATCAAGAAAGAGTGGGGTTAGCTCTCATAAAAAGTTGAGTAAGTGTGAGGAGTAGGGAAAAAAGGGTGGTAGTACCTCTGGATATCCACCATGTCCACCTTCATTAACAAAAATTGGTGGTGGATCTATTTTATGCCATTAATGTGGGAGATTAGGGAACACAAGGTCCACATGACCAACCCCACCCAAGCTGTTCTATCTTTGGGGATGTGTGGGATATATGAAAAGGTTTTATAGGGTTTAACCACCATTTAAGAGTTTTATATAATCTATTGTTCCTATAGGAATAACATATCTATCCAATGTATTCTGAACTATAGAGTCTCATTTTGGAGGACATGGTGCAAAGAACAAATATTAATTTGGGAATAACTAACATAAGGCAGAGATGTGGGTTAGTAGTTGACCATAAGCATAGATGGAGATAATGAACATGCATGTTACAGACTAGGCACTAGTGAAATTTGGTGCTGGCCCCGTGATAGTTTAAGGAACTATTCCCATTACATTTTCCATGGTAATTACTTTGTTTGATAGTGGTACTTCCCACTCATTCATTTCTATTTACATTGTGTTTTTTGAAACTTTTGACCGATCTTATGACATATTCCATGGAGATGTTTAAAAATATTTACAGGAGGAAAGAGTGGGGTTTATAATGCCCATATTTTGTTTTCTCTTTATTATATGTTAAGATGATCTAGGATTTTCTTATCCTAGAGATGTACCTTTTCAACATGATCCTCATGATGGATTGGATGGCATATTTCAAGGATGACATCAACTACTATCATCAGTAATTGACTTTAAAATCCCCAAATGGGAGGAATTTTGTTTTTATTGAAGAATGGGATCCATGGTTAGGATGATATGGACCTCCACTTTGGAAGCCAGGTTGGTTTTCTTATCAGGTGTTTTCCATCATGCTGGAGGATAATGGGAATGGATCAAAGAGTGGGATACCTTCTATGGTGGATGTATATGGACCCAACCTTATTACATTACCCAGTCTTTAATTTAGTCAATAAATAACTTCCTTTTACATTGAGGATCATTTAAATTTTATAGTTTTAGAGAATTGAGACAATACATTCATAACATTACACATTATTATAGAGTGGATACCATAAAAACAGAACTCATTTGTCACGACCCGCCCTCGGGGTCCGTGCCGTGACTACCCCAAGCCCGCCTTCCATAGGCCAGGGGCTGGCGACTAGCACCAAGGCGTAAATCCCAGTAAAAAGGGAAGGCATTGCCTTTGAAAAGTAAACAAACACCACAGAGTAAGCAAGCGGAAAGTAAACACTAAACAAAAGCAGAGTACAACTGAAAGTGCGGAAAAGTAAATGGGCCAGAATACAAACCCAAACTGAAAGTAAAGTACAACTCGAAAGGGAAAACAACAACTGAAAAGTAAAAGCCGCTACTCCGAGCTGTCCACTGGAAATCCCACCTGAAGGGTGTATACAGATAGCTCCTCTGCTCCACGGGTCCCGCCGTCCGCTCCGAGCACGTCCCGTCCAGTGGTCCACCTCCGGGTACCGTCCTGCTCTGCAAGCCCCAGCTAAGGTCAACGCTGTCCGTCGTCTGCAACCAACACAACGTAGTGCGGGCAAAGCCCGTGCAGGGGTGAGTATAAGCTACTCAGTAGGGACCCCGAGACCCCTGAAGGTCTCTCAAATCCACAAAGGATAAACCACGAAGAAAAGTAACAATCACGAAGTAATAACCGACACTGCTTAGGTATATGCCCATACATATACCTAAGTCATCAATTCAAATACGCTCTAAACTCCGAGCCCAAGTACAACTAAGTCCACACAGGAAAGTAAACGTATTCCACACAGGAAAGCAAAACGTAATCCACACAGGATTGCACAACACAATCCACACAGGAAAGCAATAGGTTTCAGCTCACACAGGATTTTCACTATCAAAAACGTAACTGCTGAAGAGCCCCATCTCTGAAGTGTACAATGTCCTGTCACGACTCTGAGATGCTGCTCACTAACCTAAGACTGCTGAGGTACTCCTCTTGTCGAGTACTGCGGGTCTGCCGCCAACTACCGGGCGCTCCGTCCGCTGAGGGTCTGCTGCCAAATACCGGGCGCTTCACCCAAATAGCCTACAGAGGTACTCCTCCAGTCGAGTACCGCGGGTCTGCTGCCAACTACCAGGCGCTCCGTCCGCCGTGGGTCTGCCGCCAATTACCAGGCGCTCCGTCCACTGGGCTAGTCGACTCACTCCAAGTCGTGTCGGTCGAGCAGTCTTCAGGTCTCAGCCGGCTACACGATCTCCGTACGCTCGTCTCCAGTATCGCAGGTCTGCCGCTACAACCTAGCGCACCACCTCTTTCGAGTAAAAAAGAAGATTCAGCTCACACAAATATACTTCTTCGGATGATGATAAAGATGATCATCGAACCATCTAAGTCGTCGGACCCACGAAGGATCGATAGGTACTAACTCCCACTGTGACCTACACAGGATCGGACCCACACAGGATCGGGCCCATGCAGGACCTGTAGCACTGATCTACGTAGGATCGCTGAGTGCAGTAGTCGTCGTCGTCGAATCCACACAGGATCTCTGTACTGTCGTCGTCGCAGTCACAGTAGCTGTCGTAGCAGTAGTAGTCACAGTAACAGTCGCAGCCAGCACTAGGGTTCCCGCACACAGAAAGCTCGTACGGAGGGTCCGCTCCACGAGCCGAGAGGCTGATACATCAACTGTCATGAAGACCAGAGTTGATGTATCCAAAAGTTCCGTATCGTCAACAGGAACTCAACGCAACAGACGGTGCGTCGATCGGACGCCCGGTCTGAGAGTTATTGGCATTTTCGTCCCCGGGGCCCGGTTGGTTTTTAAGACAAAACCAATCCGACCGTACTCCACCTGCATCCAAACCTCGGGCGGAGTATTCCAAAAGATCCGTCTCACTAAGAGGAACACAACACGGCTGACGGCACGTCAATCGGACGTCCGTAGCTCAAGATATGAGCGTTTCCGCTCCGAAGGCCCGGTTGGTTTCGTGAACGAACCAACCCGGCCGAACTCAAAGTAATCCGAAACCTTGAGTACGATATACCGAAACGACCGTCTCGATCCAAGGATCGTGTTGCCGTAGACGGTTTGTCGATCGGAGGTCCGAGGCTCAAGTTATGACCAAAAGACCAGAACTGGTTCGAAACGGGGGGGTTCGGGTCCGGGCCGACCCGGCCCGACCCCCCCCTGGGGCGGCCCGGCCGGCCGGCGGTGCGGCGGCGCGGCGGCGCGGCGGCGCGGGGGCCACGGCGGTCTGTCGCCGCATGAAGGCAGCGCAGGGGGATTAATTCCCCCGCTTCTTGGAAAGCCGGCGCGGCTAAAAGCCGCGCCCCTTGATTGAAAACCGCCCCCACGTGGGGACCGGTTGAAGTAAAAACCGGGGGGCCGGCTGCCCCCCCCCCCTCCCTTCAAAGAACCGCCCCCCTCATAAAGAGGGGGGTTTTAGTGTCTTGGCCGGGGGATTAATTCCCCCGGTTTAACTCCATCCGGCCGGCCAGTTGGCCGGCCGGTTTTCTCTAACGGGACCGGAAATTCCGGTCCTCCCCCTTCGGCTTCCGACGCCGGCGGCCCGGAACCGGCTGCGGTTTTCGTCATCCGGCGCGGTGCGACGGCACCGCGCCCCTCCGCCGCACCTCGATTTCTTCAACGCGGCGCGACGGCGTCGCGTTCTTGTTGTTTCTTCCATGGTGCGCGCGCGACGACGTCGCGTAAGTTAAACGTACAATTATCCGCGTGGTGCGACGACACCACGCCACCTTGCTTTTGCCCGCAAGAATAAACAACATGAACGATGGAGGAAGGTTCGGCGTGTTCATGCGGTCCGGCCCCCCTCACATTAAATAAAAACACAACTAAAGAATATCCAGTTGCCTCATGTTTAGACATGATAAAACCACGATCAAGAATGGAATAAATAATCAATAAATCAACAACCCCTACCTCGGGTATAGGTTCGAAGATTTGACAACGTCCGCGGAAGTCAACGTCGCGGAGATCGGGCGTTGCGGTCGTCGTTCGTCAATTCCGTTGACGAAGAGATGTGTCCGATGTGATACGTCGTTGGCGAAACCTCTTATGTCGACGAAGGGAATCCGAGGAGGAAGCGGCGTTCCCTCTCGTTGACACGGAAGACGAAGAAGAGCGGAGCGACGTTCTTCGTCGGAACTTGAGCGTTCTTCGTCAAGTCTTGAGGAAAGTCAAATAAAAATAAAACAACGAACTCAAGAACCCCTACCTCGATAGTCGCACGTTGACGTAGTCGTGGAATATCGGTGTCGATTCCTTTGACGTCGGAGGAAGAGTCGTTGTAGATGGCGTTCATCGCGGAAAACCGTCGCGGAAGAGATGATGCGGAAGGAGAACGTCACGTCGCGGATATGGCGTCGCGGAAAAACCGAGTTCTTCGGCGAAGAAGTTCTTCGTTGAAGAACGGCGTTCTTCGTGTTCTTCGTCGAGGTTGAAGAAGATGAAGAAACAAGGAGAACCTTCCCAACTCTCTCAAGGAGACAAAACTAAAACCCAAAATAAAATAAGACTCTATCTTATTTTATTAACACAACAACACACTAGAATTTCAAAAGTTTGAAATTCAAAGAAGAGATAACTCCACATTAATTAACAAATTGTCATGTTAATTAAAGAGGGGTTAAGGGAGTTTGAGGGAAGATGTAAAGTTAGGTTTCGTGTGGGCCCCAACACACTTAATCCTCTCAAGGGAGGTTATGTGGGTGTGGGTCCCACACCTAACTTCCTTTGAGAGAAGTTAACTATTAAGTTTAAATAAAAATTGTGTTTACATATTTTTATTTAACTTATTCTAATCTCCCAAAAACTAACTCTCAACCCGAAACAAACGCAACTCCCGAAAAGGTATCTTTAAGCGAATATCGGCGCTGCGAGTTCATCGGTGCCCTCAGATTTCAATTCCGAGCACCGGATCAAAAGTTAGAAATTCCCGCTCGTTCGTTCACTGAACGTACCCGAGCCAAACTTCGGAAATTGATTCCGGGCACTCCGGGCCTCGGAATCAGGTGTCGTCTAAAACCGCGCTCTTGTAAAATTCCAAAGAAAATTAAGAAAAAATTTCCCTTGAATTTTACGGGTCTTTACATTACTCCCACCTCAGGGCTTTACGTCCCCGTAAAGATACATCAAAACTAGGGAAACAAATGAGGGTACTGAGCACGCATCTGAGCCTCCCGCTCCCATGTGCTCTCCTGGAGATTCCCGTGCTGCCATCTGATGCGCACAAGAGGAATCGATCGCCCACGCACGACCCGCTCCTGACGATCCTCTATCTCCACCGGGACCTCCGTAAAAGTCGCCCCATCGTCAACGTCAAGCTCCCCATGGTCAATGATGTGCCTCGGGTCGTGCACGTATCTCCTCAGCTGAGACACGTGGAAGACGTCGTGCACCCGGTGCAACTGAGGTGGTAGAGCCAGGCGATAAGCCACCTCACCAACCCTGCTGAGGACCTGGAAGGGTCCGATGAAGCGCGGAGATAACTTGCCGCCTCGGCCAAAACTCCGAATACCACGTCGAGGTGAGACCCGCAAGAAGACGTGGTCGCCATCCTCGAACTCTAGTGGCCTCCGCCTCCTGTCAGCATATGACTTCTGCTGGCTCTGAGCTGTACTCATCCGCTCCTGGATGACCTGGACCTTCTTTGTCGTGGCCTGGACCACCACAGGTCCCACAAGAGCTGCAAGATTTCTTCTTTGCCGAAAAGAGAAATCTGGTCTCATCCCCTGGATGAACCACATTCTTTGCCTAAAACAGTCAATCCTAACATGGATGATACTAATCCATACCAAGGATGACGTCGTAAGGCCTCGACGCTACTACTAAGAGATTCAACCGTTACTCTCGCCTCCAAGGGTTGAGTCACACTGTCGGAATCAGTGTGTGGTAACTGGGTCTCCTCCAGTAGATGTCTCACAAGTGAGGGTCAAGTCAACAGCCAAAACTGGAACCTCTTAGTAACAACACGAAAGAGGACAGGAACGAAAATATCACAAAGGTATGCGTCTTTTATTATTGCAGCTCATAATACAAGACGCTACACAAATGCAACAAGGAACCAGATGTACAAAGGATGTATCCACTAGTTCTTCTCCTGTCCATCGGCTCCCAGAGCTCCATGATCGAAGGCCTCGGTTGCCTGAAGTTGAGCTCTTGCATGTTCACCTACTCCCTGTGGTCGGGGTGGACCTCCTGGTGGTGGTGGTGGAAGAGCCTCAAAGCGTCGCCCACCACCGGCTGCTTGTCCAGCTCCTCTGCCTCGTCCGCCTCCTCCCTGCGGACCGCCACGGTCGAACCTTTGCCTCTGCCTGGGAGGTTTTTCACTTAACTGCTGATCATCAGCATGGCGGGTCGGACAGTCACGAGCCATGTGACCAATCCCGCCACATGAGTAACACTGCCCACTCTCGGCACGCCTGGCTCTGACTCCACCCCGGCTTCCCCGTACAACTGAGCCTGAGTCGTGTAGTCGGCCACCGGTAGGTCTGGTCTGCCTGGAACCCTGATTCATCCGTCGACTGCCTGCTGCAGATGACTCTGCCACGTGCCGCCCTGCGGTGGGTCTCTGTGCTGGTGTAGACTCAGCAAGGAAGCTCTCGATCAGGAGGGCCCGCTCCAGTACTCCTGTCTGAGTCGGTATGCTGAGGGAGATCAGCGATGCCTTGATCTCGTGTCTCAAACCCTGCTCGAAGGTCCGGGCCCAGAAGAATGGGTCCCGTACCATGTCGGTCGAGTAGCGCGAGAGATCGGTAAATCTCGCCGAGTACTGAGCGACCGTCATGATGCCCTGCCGCAGCTGTAGAAGCTCCTGGATACGCACCGCACGAAGGGTGACTGGGACGAACTCCGAGCGGAAGAGGCTCTCAAAGTACGTCCAAAGTAGAGATGCCTCATCGTGCACCTGGAGCATCAAGCTCCACCATCGTCCTGCTGCTGCGTGTAGTAGGCTCGCAGCGAGGACCACCATGAGGTCTGCTGGTGTCCTCACTAGCCTAAACACTCGTACCACTGCCTCCAGCCAGTCCTCTGCTGCCTGGGGATCCGTCTCCCCACGAAACCTGGGCGGTCGCTGGTGCTGAAACTCATGCAGTGCGCTGAGGCAACGTGCATCGTCAGCGGTTGGTGCTGGAAGTATCGGGGGCTCGGCGGGTAGTGCTACCGCCGGTGCCACTGCTGACAAAGGGCCCTGCATCGAGGCCTCGTCGCTCGGTGGGCTGTCGTCACGTTCAACTCTCGGAACCCTAGCTGGCTGCCGTCGTGGGGCCATCCTGAATAGGAAACAGGTGCGCCACGGTCAAACAGTATACCTGGTGAGCTGACAAAAAGAAATCACAAAGAAATCTTTGAAACACACACGCAATCAATGTTTTCGTGCATTAAGTCAGAAATCAAAAGTCAGGGTCCTGGTGTACGGATACGTCGGCCGCCGCACCAACACTGGACTCCCTGGACTGATAACCACACTCAATACGCTAAACATTATTGCTTCACATAGAAAAGATCAGAGTTCGTGGTAGAACCGAACTCCTTTGATACCAATTTGTCACGAACCGCCCTCGGGGTCCGTGCCGTGACTACCCCAAGCCCGCCTTCCATAGGCCAGGGGCTGGAGACTAGCACCAAGGCGTAAATCCCAGTAAAAAGGGAAGGCATTGCCTTTGAAAATTAAACAAACACCACAGAGTAAGCAAGCGGAAAGTAAACACTAAACAAAAGCAGAGTACAACTGAAAGTGCGGAAAAGTAAATGGGCCAGAATACATACCCAAACTGAAAGTAAAGTACAACTCGAAAGGGAAAACAACAACTGAAAAGTAAAAGCCGCTACTCCGAGCTGTCCACTGGAAATCCCACCTGAAGGGTGTATACAGATAGCTCCTCTGCTCCACGGGTCCCGTCGTCCGCTCCGAGCACGTCCCGCCCAGTGGTCCACCTCTGGGTACCGTCCCGCTCTGCAAGCCCCAGCTAAGGTCAACGCTGTCCGTCGTCTGCAACCAACACAACGTAGTGCGGGAAAAGCCCGTGCAGGGGTGAGTATAAGCTACTCAGTAGGGACCCCGAGACCCCTGAAGGTCTCTCAAATCCACAAAGGATAAACCACGAAGAAAAGTAACAATCACGAAGTAATAACCGACACTGCTTAGGTATATGCCCATACATATACCTAAGTCATCAATTCAAATACGCTCTAACCTCCGAGCCCAAGTACAACTCAGTCCACACAGGAAAGTAAACGTATTCCACACAGGAAAGCAAAACGTAATCCACACAGGATTGCACAACACAATCCACACAGGAAAGCAATAGGTTTCAGCTCACACATGATTTTCACTATCAAAAACGTAATTGCTGAAGAGCCCCATCTCTGAAGTGTACAGTGTCCTGTCACGACTCTGAGATGCTGCTCACTAACCTAAGACTGCTGAGGTACTCCTCCTGTCGAGTACTGCGGGTCTGCCGCCAACTACCGGGCGCTCCGTCCGCTGAGGGTCTGCTGCCAAATACCGGGCGCTTCACCCAAATAGCCTACAGAGGTACTCCTCCAGTCGAGTACCGCGGGTCTGCTGCCAACTACCAGGCGCTCCGTCCGCCGTGGGTCTGCCGCCAATTACCGGGCGCTCCGTCCACTGGGCTAGTCGACTCACTCCAAGTCGAGTCGGTCGAGCAGTCTTTAGGTCTCAGCCGGCTACACGGTCTCCGTACTCCGTATGCTCGTCTCCAGTATCGCAGGTCTGCCACTACAACCTAGCGCACCACCTCTTTCGAGTAAAACAGAAGATTCAGCTCACACAAATATACTTCTTCGGATGACGATAAAGATGATCACCGAACCATCTAAGTTGTCGGACCCACGAAGGATCGATAGGTACTAACTCCCGCTGTGACCTACACAGGATCGGACCCACACAGGATCGGGCCCACGCTGGACCTGTAGCACTGATCTACGTAGGATCGCTGAGTGCAGTAGTCGTCGTCGTCGAATCCACACAGGATCTCTGTACTGTCGTCGTCGCAGTCACAGTAGCTGTCGTAGCAGTAGTAGTCACAGTAACAGTCGCAGCCAGCACTAGGGTTCCCGCACACAGCAAGCTCGTACGGAGGGTCCGCTCCACGAGCCGAGAGGCTGATACATCAACTGTCACGAAGACCAGAGTTGATGTATCCAAAAGTTCCGTATCGTCAACAGGAACTCAACGCAACAGACGGTGCGTCGATCGGACGCCCGGTCTGAGAGTTATTGGCATTTTCGTCCCCGGGGCCCGGTTGGTTTTTAAGGCAAAACCAACCCGACCGTACTCCACCTGCGTCCAAACCTCGGGCGGAGTATGCCATAAGATCCGTCTCACTAAGAGGAACACAACACGGCTGACGGCACGTCAATCGGACGTCCATAGCTCAAGATATGAGCGTTTCCGCTCCGAAGGCCCGGTTTGTTTCGTGAACGAACCAACCCGGCCGAACTCAAAGTAATCCGAAACCTTGAGTACGATATACCAAAACGACCGTCTCGATCCAAGGATCGTGTTGCCGCAGACGGTTCGTCGATCGGAGGTCCGAGGCTCAAGTTATGACCAAAATACCGGAACTGGTTCGAAACTGGGGGGTCCGGGTCCGGGCCGACCCGGCCCGACCCCCCCCTGGGGCGGCCCGGCCGGCCGGCCGGCCGGCGGTGCAGCGGCGGCGCGGCGGCGCGGCGGCGCGGCGGCGCGGGGGCCGCGGCGGTCTGTCGCCGCATGAAGGAAGCGCGGGGGGATTAATTCCCCCGCTTCTTGGAAAGCCGGCGCGGCTAAAAGCCGCGCCCCTTGATTGAAAACCGCCCCCACGTGGGGGCCGGTTGAAGTAAAAACCGGGGGGCCGGCTGCCCCCCCTCCCTTCAAAGAACCGCCCCCCTCATAAAGAGGGGGGTTTCAGTGTCTTGGCCGGGGGATTAATTCCCCCGGTTTAACTCCATCCGGCCGGCCAGTTGGCCGGCCGGTTTTCTCCAACGGGACCGGAAATTCCGGTCCCCCCCTTCGGCTTCCGACGCCAGCGGCCCGGCTGCCGGTCTTCTCTTCCGCCATGGCCCGGAACCGGCCGCTGTTTTCGTCATCCGGCGCGGTGCGACGGCACCGCGCCCCTCCGCCGCACCTCGATTTCTTCAACGCGGCGCGACGGCGTCGCGTTCCTGTTGTTTCTTTCATGGTGCGCGCGCGACGGCGTCACGTAAGTTAAACGTACAATTATCCGCGTGGTGCGACGGCACCACGCCACCTTGCTTCCGCCCTCAAGAATAAACAACATGAACGATGGAGGGAGGTTCGGCCGTGTTCATGCGGTCCGGCCCCCCTCACATTAAATAAAAACACAACTAAAGAATATCCAGTTGCCTCACGTTTAGACATGATAAAACCACGATCAAGAATGGAATAAATAATCAATAAATCAACAACCCCTACCTCGGGTATAGGTTCGAAGATTTGACAACGTCCGCGGAAGTCAACGTCGCGGAGATCGGGCGTCGCGGTCGTCGTTCGTCAATTCCGTTGACGAAGAGATGTGTCCGATGTGATACGTCGTTGGCGAAACCTCTTATGTCGACGAAGGGAATCCAAGGAGGAAACGGCGTTCCCTCTCATTGACACGGAAGACGAAGAAGAGCGGAGCGGCGTTCTTAGTTGGAACTTGAGCGTTCTTCGTCAAGTCTTGAGGAAAGTCAAATAAAAATAAAACAACGAATTCAAGAACCCCTACCTCGATAGTCGCACGTTGACGTAGTCGTGGAATATCGCTGTCGATTCCTTTGACGTCGGAGGAAGAGTCGTTGTCGATGGCGTTCGTCGCGGAAAACCATCGCGGAAGAGATGATGCGGAAGGAGAACGTCACGTCGCGGATATGGCATCGCGGAAAAACCGAGTTCTTCGGTGAAGAAGTTCTTCGTTGAAGAACGGCGTTCTTCGTGTTCTTCGTCGAGGTTGAAGAAGATGAAGAAACAAGGAGAACCTTCCCAACTCTCTCAAGGAGACAAAACTAAAACCCAAAATAAAATAAGACTCTATATTATTTTATTAACACAACAACACACTAGAATTTCAAAAGTTTGAAATTCAAAGAAGAGATAACTCCACATTAATTAACAAATTGTCATGTTAATTAAAGAGGGGTTAAGGGAGTTTGAGGGAAGATGTAAAGTTAGGTTTCGTGTGGGCCCCACCACACTTAATCCTCTCAAGGGAGGTTAAGTGGGTGTGGGTCCCACACCTAACCTCCTTTGAGAGAAGTTAACTATTAAGTTTAAATAAAAATCGTGTTTACATATTTTTATTTAACTTATTCTAATCTCCCAAAAACTAACTCTCAACCCGAAAAAAACGCAACTCCCGAAAAGGTCTTTTTAAGCGAATATCGGCGCTGCGAGTTCATCGGTGCCCTCAGATTTCAATTCCGAGCACCGGATCAAAAGTTATAAATTCCCGCTCGTTCGTTCACTGAACGTACCCGAGCCAAACTTCGGAAATTGATTCCGGGCACTCCGGGCCTCGGAATCAGGTGCCGTCTGAAACCGCGCTCTTGTAAAATTTCAAAGAAAATTAAGAAAAAATTTCCCTTGAATTTTACGGGTCTTTACACATTCCTTACAAAATTTAAAACTTTCCAAATAAAACATGAATTATTTGATATATCTTCAAAAATTTAACATGGATTCCTTCACTTTATTACACATCCTTATAACCTATGAAAATCATTTAAAAACTTCGGATGATCACAAAAATCTCAATAAGGGATATAAAAAACACATTAGTCTAAGAATACTTTTAACATATGAAATCACTTTCAAAAGACATGCGGGTCTCCCATATATACTTACATTGTAAAACATGATACTTCCATAAGATTACCACAAAAATAAGAACATAAATATAACCATAAAGTCATATTGGGGAATTACTTACATAATATTGTAACCCTCACAACTACCTTATAATTTTTAACTCTCACGACTACCTTACAATTTGTGTAACCATCGCAGTTACACATGAAGTAACCATATGGCCAACCTCCAAGTTACACATACCCAATGCATTTTAGGGAGATATAGGTCCCACCCTTAATCATAAAAAATTCCCAAGATCCAAAACATAATTATACAACATGAATAATAGTATAAAAACATTGCTTTTGAACTTTGTAAAACAAAATTTTAAAAGTGGATTTTAAAAGGAAAGTCCATTATAAATACCATATAATTGAAGTGAAACTTAATAGAGTGGATGTAATATGTATATACAATGTAATAAGACACAATTCAACATAATATAATTAAAACCCATTACACAATAAATTTTAATACCACATAAATAATGAAGTAGGAAGTTAACCCAAAGAATGGAAATCGGGTTAAGAATTCCCTTACCTCAGGCTTGTCTTACTTAAAAATTGTTTAAACTTTCTGTATAATGGTTAAAATAGTGTTATTAGTATTTTAATGAAACATTTTAATGTATATAACATATTATATGATCATTTCATAACATCCTTTCACCCTTTAATTGTTAGTATTTCTCTCCTTGCAATATTTTTGGGTGAGTTCTTTACATGATTTCCATGATTGGTTCATGATGGATGTTCTTGTGGATTGGAAGTGAAGATATAGAATTGTAATGGAGTTTTATTTACATATTTAAATTACCATAAATTATACCATTTATCATTTTTAATTCTTACATGAGGATGATTCATAAGTTAAAACATTAATGATGTTCGTTTAGATCATTTTAGTGGTTCTTTGATAATAACGACCTCATTTTGTTTTATAAATTAAAACCATGTGTAAAAAAGAATTACAGAACCATTGGTGAGACATAATAAATAAATTATAACCTGGTTAAACCATAAAAATGGTTTCATGACCAGATTTTAAGGATTTAAAGAAAAATGAAATCACATCGTCCACGATGTCGGTAATTCGAGACATCATGGACAATGTTTTTAATTCCTTGAATAAGTGGGAGGGGAGAAGAATAGTGATGTTGAATTTTCCATGAACATGAGAACATCCAGAATATACACGATTCCTAGAGATTTAATGCATCTTAGTTAATTGGAGTTGAGTAAAGAAGAATAAAATAAAGGAATCTTGAAAAAAAAGAAAACTTGAGAAATTTCTCACGATAATTCGGCAGCCTAACGACGTCACTTAAAATTTCATAAAAATATTTTTATGAGACAAAGGGGATATCTCATCACTCTTAAATAATATGGGAAGAAAGGGGGGATATGGATGAAATATACCAATCTAATCCAAAGGTAAAGGAAGAGAATAACATAAAATGAAAGAAAAGAAAGAAAAGAAAAGAGGATGTTTACATCTTGATCTCTTCTCCTTGAGATCCTTCTTAAGGGCTTTGGTTTTGGTCTTTTGGTGAGACTAATAGCTCTAGAATGTGGTTAATATCCTTTGGAGTATTATTGGGCAGAACATAGGAATGGATCGGGGCATGATAGGTGTGGGAAGAAGAGGGGAGTGAGGGTGGTATTTATAGTGTAGAGAGGGGGTATTTTTCATTATTTTAATCATTATTATAATATTTCTACCAAAGATTATGAATAGTCTTAGTTAATGTGATCTAAAATAGTAATAATGGAATGTGATTTCTAACCAAGTGAACTTACATCACTTATGATTTCATAAATAGTGTATTTTACTGGTAATTTGATTATACAGTATTTTATCGTATTCACTATTCATTGAAAATTCAAGATTTTCAGAAAAATCCCAAAAATTTACCCTAACCATTTTTCGACATTTATAATTCAAAAATTAAATCCATTTTTCGAAAATAATTTTTTAAATATTATTAATTTAATTTTTAAATAAAATCATACTTAATTAAAAAATTAACAATTCTAATTTTATAACAACTTCTATATCATGATGAAAAATTAACCAAGATGTAATTATCTTAAAGCCTTAAGAAAATAAAATAATAATAAAATTTACTATTAATTAGGGTCATATTACTATTCATACGGGTATATTACTATTCACAAAAAAAACAAGTTGGTTTCATCAGACTCCAAATAACTTACTGAACACAATTGTAGATGATAGTTTCTTGAAATTAAAAATATTGAAGTGGAAAAATAATGTTTAAAGGTTATTTATAAATATCTACTTAAAACAAAGTTCCATGAATATCTATTTATTTTTAGAAAAACTTGGGGTTTTATAGGATGAGTTCCTTGAGGCATTATCAGTGGGTTTATTAGGTTTACATATAGAATAAGATGTGTAGTTCACTATCAATTTGGAATTGGGGACATATCTGATATCTCCACCTTCATATCATATAACCCCCACCATGTTTAGGGAGTTAAAGATATAATTGTATGATTTGGAATCAAAAGGGTTCATTCATCCGAGCATATATCCTTAGGTCATGCTAGTTCTCTTTGCTAGGAAATATGATGGATCCCTTCAGTTGTGAATTAACTATAGGAATATGAATTGGGTCACCATAAAACATAAATACACCATTCCCAGTATTGTTGATCTTTTTGACTAGATCAAGAGAGCATGGTGGTTATCAAAGATCAATCTCCGTTCAGGGTACCACCAGGTTGGGGTGAGGGATGTGGATATTCTGAACACTACTTTATGAAGAAGGTATGAGCATTTAGAGAATTTTGTGATGCCTTTTGGATAGAAAAATTCTCTCATAGTTTTCATGGTTATTATGAACTGGGTGTACCATATATTCCTTCCCCCTTCATCATGGTGTTTTTGGATGACATTTTTCTTTATTTGCGATCAGAAGAGGATGAAGGAAAATATTTGAGTATTTTTATAGGGTTACCACGAGACTATAATTTTTATGATAAACTATTTAAATATAATTTCTAGGTCCATAAGAATAAATTTTTTGGACATGTGATCTTAGAACACTGGGTTTTAGTAGACTCAAAGAAGATCAAGGTTGTGATGTCATAAGAAGAGTCAAGGAATGTATTTGAGATTAAAAATTTTCTAGGACCAAAAGAGTACTATAGAGAGTTCATCAAATATTTATCCATACATTCTTCTCCTATAATAGTTCTCACTTAAAAAGGGGTGAAGTTCTCATAGAAGCTAGAATGCCAATAATATTTTGAGGAGCTTAAGAGGTTGTTGACCACCACCACTAACTTAATTTTTCTTGAGGATTGATAGGGTTACATGGTCTATTGTGATGCTTTAGGTATAAGATTGGGTTGAATTCCTATTCAGGGTGACCATGTGGTGGTGTATCGATCCTGCTAAGTCTAACCACATGAAAAGAATTACCCAACCCATGACATGGAGCTTGCGATGTTGATTAATGTCCTTAAATAAAGGAATCATTATCTTTTCATGGATAAGTTTACATCCTACTCAAAACACAAAAGATTATTCTATATCTTCTCCCACATGGATTTGAACTTAAGGCAGTGACAATGGATCAAGTACCTTTAGGGGTTTGGCTTCAATATTATCATCACCCGAGGTAAAGGGAATATGATTACTGATTCATTGAGTTAGAATTTACCAACTTAGGCTCTAAATGAGTCTTTCTGATGAGTGGAGTTTAATGGACCTCTTTTTATGCATCTGGAAGCTAAGGAGGAGATATATGTTATGTTTCTATCTAGAATATAGTTGATTCGCTCCCTTATAAAGTTGATTTTGGAAGAACATCCTAGAGATGAGTTATTCTAGTGATCTACCTAGTTTTTAAATAGTGGGTAGGTTCCTATTGATAGGTTATTGTCTTTTAAGGGAATTTTATTCTTTAAGGGATGTTTTTTTGTGTTGTTATCTCTAAGGAAGGTGTTGGTGTAGGGCTATCATCAATCTCAGTGGGCTATACATCCTAGTTCCACCAAGATGTTTTATGACATGGAATTCTAGTTTTGGTATCCGGGTATTATACATGATATAAATAACTTTGTATCTCAATGATATACTTGTAAGCAATTCAAAGATAATCAACCGAATCCCTCAATATTTCTTCAACCTCTTCCCATCCCTATATAGAAGTGGGATGGGTTATCCATGGATTTCATTATTAGGTTACCCCATAAACCCTATGGAATGAATGTGATTTTGGGGGTTTTATATCATTTGACCATGTCTTCTCACTTTTTCTCGATGAAGGACACTAATAAAGTAGAAGAGATGGGTGGTTTGTATGTCTAATAGATTATAAATATTCTTAGGGTTTTGTTTTCTATCATTCCTGATAGGGACCCCCATTTTCCATCTCATTTCTAGGAAGTACCCTGGAAGTTAATGGGATCACAATACATTCTTATAATGATATACCATACTCAAATAGATGGACAGATATAGTGGGTGAACTAGATCCTAGAATAAATGGTTTACACTTGTGTGTTTGACTTTGGTGACTTTTGAGATAACAATATTGTATTGGTGTAATTGAACTATAATAAAACTTAACAATACTAAATTTGTACGAATCCATTAGAATTGTTGTATGTTCAACCATTTCTATCTCCTCTATTCTAGACATAAGTAGGTGAAACTTCCTTAGTGGGACTAAGAATCATATAAGAGACAACTACAAAGATTTAGATGATCAGGTATCATTTTATGAAAACTTATAGTTTATATAATTTATATTTGGATCAATGATGTTGAGATTTGTAATTTTTAGTGGGTGATTAGGTGTTTATAAGGGTGACACCTCACCAAGTTCATCACAGTCTTGGAAAGCAAGGGAAGCTAACCCTAATGCATTTCATACCCTTTGAGATTAATGAGAGAATATGATGGGTGGAATACCACTCAGTGTTTATTCTCAATTGAAATCCATTCATGATTTTTTCCATGTCTCAAAACTAAAAATTTATAACCCAGACCCTTATCATGTGTTAAGTTGGGAAGATATTGAGTTGGTACCTAATATTCTAGTGACCAAGAATCCAATTTAGATTATGGACTCATAAGTGAAAGTACATCAGGGGAAATATATTCTTTTAGTTTGGGTACCATGGATGAAAGAGAATAATGAGAAAGAGATATGAAAAAAAATTTCTTGGGATGAGGAGAAGTATCCTCAATTTTTATATGATAAAACTATGGGATGAATTTACAAGGGTGGAAAGTATCATGGTGTGGATAATTGTCACATGCAAGGTGTTTCTTTTAAGTATTTTAATTTTTTTTTGTTATTTATTTTATCCCATAGCTTTAATGGGTGTTTTGTTTTCATAAAATGGATGTTACTAGGAGTCATAGGGTGGCACAAATTTAGTAGAAAATGTACACCAAAACCCAGAAAACTATGTAGACTAGACAATGGAACTGGAGTGCCTTCATGTTTTAGGAATAAGGTTTTTAAAACTTTGTGGAACAAACAATTAAGACTCCACATATTGGTAAATATATGCCCACATGGTTAGTTCATGATCTTCAAGACCATCCGGCCAAACCATGCGGCCTGTCCAGTTTTTTAGAAAAAGTTTCTTCCTAAAATACGTCTCTTTTATTTTAACCCTTTTCACACCTCTTTTCCACGATTCAAATTCTATAACCCTAAGTGCACCTCCCCTCTTCCCCATCTCCTTATTTACATTAAATATCGAGTTATTTTGGATTATATGTTCATGTTAACTCTATGTAAGTTCATCCTCTCCATTATACATGGGCTCTTCTCTATTATTTCTTGGGTTTTATTCTCTCCAGTGGTTGTGATGACCTAGAGTGGGTTGGATCTGATTCTTTTGGCTTGGATTTTAATGTCGGTGGTGTGTTCTTGGTTTAATAGGATATCCTCTTGTCTTTGATTTTATTTTCAACTAGTTGGTAGTGGTTTCAAGAAGAAATATATATGTTTCCATGTTGTGATATTATTTTATGATTTAAATATGCTTTCCTTTATTTATAAATGTGTTCTGAATTATGTTTTATATGAAAATAGATGATTCCAAAGATATTAGTGTGTGTAAGGATTTGAAATTAATTACCCTATGAAAATGGTTGGAATTGTTATGTTTGGCCTATGATAAATTGATTTATGGTGAAAGGGGATTGATATGATTTGAAAATGGAATATATCACTTGGGAACCTCAGGTACCTTGGCAGGTAGGCTAGGACTAGTAGCTAGGTGAGCCAGTGGGGCCTCAGTCTGGTCTATTTAGTAGGATTATGATACATAAATAACAAAACAATGTGACATGGACTATTAACAATGGAAATTGTGTGTTTACTCTCTAATGAATTGTGTATAGGAAGGGATATTAATATTTTTTTGTCACTGAGATATGATGTTCTTATAACCTCACTAACCAAACTATTTATGGGGTTCCCATGGTGCTTACACCATGTTTTAATTATTTTTGGTTACTCTTGCATCTTTATCTTCCTTTATAAATCTAAACAATGTTTTCAAACAAAATATTTTACTTTATTTTAAAACAAGAATTTTTATTTATTTTATAATGGATATATATGGAACACTTGCTGGGATCTTAATGGGAAAGTAAGATCACAACTTATATATACCCAATGGGTATATGTAAACCTCATTTGTTTTATGATTCAGGTGAATGAAAGGCCTCATTTTGAGGAGGTGGTTACTCTTTCTAATTTCTATCATTTTGGGGATAGTTAGTGGTGGTGGAATGGTGGAGGGTGGTCCCCATTTTATGAGGAGTCTTGTGTTTCATTTTTGATCCCCTCCCCTTTTGGTTAATTTTTGTTTTTTATTATAAATGTAAATGTAAATGTAACTTGTGATATGTATATGCCTCTTTGTAAGAAAATTATTATGGATTATGGGTATGATGATTTATGTATATGTTTGTTTTTATTTTATTTGGATATAGATATTGATTGTTACTATTATGGTAAAAAAATTCCCAAAGGTGTTCTTTGATTCTCTGGCACTAGTTTTGAGCTCATGGGGATCAGGAATGCCCTTCTAGCCATGCCATAGGTAGGGTCAGGTGTTGGGTTAGGTGTCATTGCAGAATTTTTCTTGACACTTTAATAAATAGATAATTCAATTCATGATATCGATAACACCTAATATAAAAAAACTATGGCCAATAACTAAATTCATACTAATAACATCAAGTAAAAACTAAGGTCAGGTTAGATAACAACTAAAATTTATGGAGTTTTACCTACCATGAAATGCAAGGCTCTATTTCCCAAAATAAATTTATCACATAAATTAATCATAGAAAATGTTCAAATTATAAAAAATTATATATATAAATAAATAAAGGAAAAATTCTAAATAATTAAAAATTTCAAATATTTAAACATGAGAGGAATTTATAAAACTTTTCAAAAAATAATAATAATATTATAAACATTTTATAATAAAGATAATATTATGATTGTTCCATAATTTCATATATAAACACTTTAATATCCAATTACAATATGAAATCATTCATATTTTATATTATATGGAATATATATATATATTAAATTTAATTAATTAATTTATAATTCATTTTATTTTATGGAAATCCTTTTATATAATTTACATATCATATACATTATATTATTTAAACCTTTAATAATATTAATCATCAAAATATTTTTGATGTAGTATAAATAATATCTTTAAATAAAGCCTTACTTTTAATTTGAATAATTTGAAATTAATTAATTATGAATAATTCATAATTATAGATATAAAATCTTTTATATTTATGCCTTATTCTTTTAATTTATAAACTTTTTATGAATTATCATTTTAATTTATAAATAATTTTTTTATTTAAAGTATAACACCTTTTCTAATAATAAACTAATAATTACATAATTTATAAAAAAGGATTCACTTTCATGAATTTAAAATATATTTTCAGTTTATAGTTTTAAAAAATTAGGAGAAACATTACATAACAAAGTGGAAATTTCCACACAATATACATTTTTTCCACAAGAATTAGTTCTTATGTAAAAAAATCTATTTTATTCACGAAATGTTTTCTTCATACAATACATGTCAACACTAAACTTTCTATAATACTTATACATCCTTACATCTTATGAAAACAAATTAAAAATTTTTTATGATAAATTTTTTTTTAATAAGAGATATAAAAAAGGAAATCCATTAATCCATTTGACAATCATGAAAATCCCTAAGAGATATTAAGTTTTATCAATATAAAATTTGAGTTAAAAGAATTATTTACTTACTCATGAAAATAAATTTATCACCCAAAGATTCTCATAAAATATTTTATGCAAACATAAAGAAAAAATCATATCCATGATTGTTTCTTGAGAAAATATAAGAACTCATGAAAACCATTTCCTTGAAAAATAAAAATTTTACCTTTAAAAGGTAAACACCTTTAATAAACACATTTAATTACCTCATTAAAACAAAATATTTCTTTTAACAATCATATAAATCATTAAAAAAACATTTAGGTAGCTGGGGACAATATCTTTATAATCACCCATATAAGAACCCTTATAAAGTAATAACTTTCATGATTAATTCCACATGTATCTTCTTAAGATCATATCATTAACCAATGACATAAAAGGTTATATTAGAACCGATCATCATCATATAAAATTTACAATAATCATATCATGAGTAAAAAACATTAAATATTTTATTTTTATAAAAAAACTCATAAAATTTTTCATTAAATATCTTAAGATAAAGAACTTTCAGTTGACTCATAAAACAAGAAGAAATATCATTTTATTTTGAAAAACATTTAAGAGAAAAGATTAATAGAACAATGAGAATAAGATATTATTTGAAAAAACATATACAATTAAAGAGAAATATTGATAAAAAATAATGACTATGATGTTTGGAAAAGGTAGTCAAATGGTAAACATTAAAAAATATTATTTTTTTACTTTTGCAGTGGAAGTAAAAAAATAACCATAAGGAAAACATCAAAAGGATTCATTTTTAAATCTTTTTCTATAATAAATAAAAATATTTGAAAATTTAATTTAATAAAATTTTAATTAAAAATAGTAAAATTATTTAAACTTTTTAAAATAATGTGGATATTTATGAGAAAAAGTTTAAAACATTTAAAACAATGTTTAAAAGAAAAATACCTTCTGGAATCGTCACATACATATTCAATTTACTAAATAATAATTATGTCATAAATATTTTATATATTCATTAAATTAATATTTATAACCAACCATGTGAGGTAGTGATAAAAACTAAATAAATCACTTCGTGGAGGTGGTATTTCGCACCTACACACAAGTAACATTTTCATTCTCATAGATGGAAAGAAGGTATAAAATAGATTTTCCATAAACCTAATAAAATTTAAGTATAGTAAATATAGTGATTTCATTATATTAGTATGGTTATAATTGATTTAAGGAGGTATAAGAAGAAATAATATTGAAATAATTAGGTTAAGACTTATACCTCCTACTTGGATATATTCCCTTGATTTACACCTTAAGCCTTCTAGGATTGGTCCTTTGGTTAGACCAGAACCTCTAGGACATGTACAAGAGATTAGTATATTTATTTTGGTATATATTTTCTGATATAGGTTTTTTAAAGTGCGGGGTTAAGTGAGGATAGGAGGTTCCCTTTTATAACTTAAGAGGAGTTATGGCTTTATAAATATTAATTACTTTAAAATATAATAAATGTATTTCTCAAGTAAAGTGTCTCTAATGAAACCCAATTTAGAATATAAGAAAGGATAAATCCTAAATACCATCAATAAATAAAATAAAATATATAGATGTTTTAAAGATATTTTAAGCCTTATTTGTTTGTCTAACCCCCCTTGTTAATGCTTTTAACCTTTACCATGATGAATTTTTTTACCATTGTAACTATCAATTTTTACTAAAAACTGAATTAAAATCATTAAAAAATATTAAAATAATGATTTCAAATATGTAATTAATTTTTTATGATTAAATTTCCAAAAGTGTTAAAAATTAATTTTAATATAAGTTTAAAAAATGTAATGAAAACCCATTTTTAGACAATACCCTTTTTAAGTATAAAAAGATTTCTCAAAAAAATAAAGTTTAATGTTGATTCTAATGTAATTAAATATATTAGTTTAAATTAATGAAAAATTATTTTAATTTGAAACCAAACCAAACCAAACCAAAACTAAAATTTATTTTTGTATAATTAATTAAAAGAGAAGATCCAAAAAAAAATTTAAAAGAAAAAATTACTCAGATTTCAAAAATGTAAAACATAGCTTTATAAGATCAAAATTATACTTTTAAATGAATTATATTACTTATTAAATAATTATTTGGTATATCAATGATGTTTCATGAACATTAAATTCATTCTTATATCATGATAATTTCCTAAAATAGATAATATTTGTAAAATCGATATTTTTCACTATTCACCTAAAAATCAACTATTTCTGGAAAACCCAAAAAATAACTCTAAGATAATTTTGACATTATCATATAAGAAATAAAAAAAATTTAATAAAATTATAATTATTAATATTTATAACTTTAATGTTTAAATAAAACTATATAATACATGGAAAACAATTTGGCTAGAATAAACTTAATTTTTTCATTTTAAAAATTACTTAAAATTTGTAGAAACTTGGGTTTTTTGAACGGGTCAAAATCCAGAACCTGTTTGAATTTTTGACTTATTTCTGAGAAAACTGGGAAAATCTGGGAAGTTCTGGATATTTCCATATTACACATTGTGTACTCTAAAGTACATGCCATTTGTGGGTTGGGTGTGTACTATACATGTGATGACCAAGTACATGTCGTGTAGTGATAGTGGAAGAATTTCCCACTACATGGTGTGTAGTGTTACTTAACACATCGTGTATCTTACTTCCGCATACCAGATGAATCTTAGTCATGTGTTGACCCGTGTGGTGAGTCCAAGCCCTGTGGCTACCTCCTCTTAATTTGGAGTACAGACAAAGTTACTACACGGTGTGTAGTCCTTAATACATGCCGTGTATTTTTATTTTTTATTCGTTATATGGGAGAGCGTCATATCACTTTTCTAAAACTATCTTCTTTTTCTCCATTTTCAAAACTATGTCACTCTAGGAGGTCAAGAATGATTCTTCCCTTAGAATCATCATCCGACATTCGTTCTTCAATCCGTTGGTGGCTATAGGATTGTATCGGGAAGGCTAAACCCACGAACCCTCTTTCGTTCTACTTTCTTTTCCTTACACACCGCAGTTACCATCTGAGTAGAATTGATGGGATTTGACGGAAATGTATATCTATGAAGATCAGCTTCAAATTGGAGCTCGATATCAGACGTTCCTGCTTCTACAATCCTCAGCTAGGTGGTACATACCTTATTTTGTGTTTTCGGGGTCATTTGGGGGTTGCATATTTTTAGCATGATGTTGGGTATTAAGAGAGACCATTTTTTAATTACATTGAAATGATCGTATGCATTGTGGGATTCCATTTATTATTCCCTTTTCCTTTTTTGCTTGAGCGAGGCTGGGTTAGAGGTTGATGCTCATTTGGGGAATTTTGACCGAGGGTTCCAAAATGGATATAATTGAATTTCTATAAATCAAACTGTTGAGTTTGAATTGTTAAGCATGATTATTTTTTTAGAGGCTTTCAAGACCTTGGTGCTGGTATGGGACAATACATAGTTAGTGAAATTCATCTGTTTAATTAGTTTTTCCTATTTAAATTATTTCTTTTGATTATATATATGTGATGTATGATATTTCGTATGCTAGAACATTTGGGTTATGTTGGGCATGACCTAGGTATTATTGAGTGATGCTGATCATAGGTTGGTCTTGGCCTGAATACATTGGGTGGTTCTGACCATGGGATTGGGTGTCATGGACATTGTCTTGAGGCAGTGTGACTGTCAGGTTGGGTGTGGCCCGAGTTACATGGATGGCGAGTCTGTCGGACTTGAAAAACATGGTCGCAAGGACATGGGGTGTTAGAGGTATTGTGTCTTGGGAATTTATTTTGGTGATTACTTCTCACCATGAACTTTGAGTAGTGTGCACACAAATAGACTTTATGATGAGGTGGTTTTGACCACTCATAGGGTAGAGGCCCCCGATAGATTCAGTTAGGTATAATTGGTTTGGAGGTGCTTGCTATAGGAAGCCATGTGGAAGGTGAGGAGCCTTTAGGGGATAGCATTTAGGATATTGGGTTGGGGGCATAGGCTCACCATGATTTGAGGGAAGAAATCGATGTCTCTCTGATTACTAATTTGAGGGTAGACATCGCTATCCCTTTGGTTACTGATTTGAGGGAAGACATTGTTGTCCCTCCGATTACTAATTTCAGGGCAGTCATCACTGTCCCTCCGGTTCCTATTTGAGGACATGCATCGTTGCTCCTCCAGTTGTTGTGCCATGGGAAGGTGTGGGATTTTGAGCAGGGTTACTATTGTTTGGGTGTGCCTTCGGTATGTTAGTATTTGAGATACGAGGTGTCAGGAGGCACATGGTGCCGTGTTACATGGCAGATATTCCAGCATTGGCTGAAGTAGATGACACTCTATGGTGGCTGCTAATCACCAGTGGAGTTTATGTTTATTAATGCGTTGTACTATTTATTTTTTTCATTTAAATTTATGTCTTCTTAAACACTTATATTATTTACGCACCATTGGGTGGTATCCTTCTGATATTCATCTCACATCCTGCACGGGCCCTTCGGGATGCTTTTAGGCTTTATGGATTTATGTGCAGGAAAGAGATGAGCTTCAGGAGCTGGGTTGTATTAGCTATTGCATGAAGATTGTATATACCTTGAGGTCTTTCCTAGCTGGAGTTTTCTTGTTTTGATTTCTTTCCTATATCAGCATGCTTTCCTTGTTTATTATAGCTACGGTTGGTTATCCATTGGTGCCCCTTTATATCTTAACAAACTATGGATGCATGACTTTTCTGTTCTAGTCATTGTTACAATTGGTTTCAAAAAGATATTGTGTTTACATTCTACTACTTCTGTTTGTTTATTGCGTTCGTTGTTTATTTGATATTGTTGTGATTCTACTATGCGGGTTTGGTTCAAGTCTGCAGATTTTGTTATTTTACATTATACTCGTTCCAATACATTTATTATCCTCTGAGAGGGTATAGCCTCCCCACTATACCTGTTTAGACCCTCTCTACTAGTCGGCATCCTTTAGTGTTCAGAGAGGTTCTCTTAAGGTAGTAACACCCGACCCGTTTAACACTATTCGGGTGGCTGTTTGCGTCTGGGATGTTACAAAGTAGTATCAAAGGTTTCTTGATAAGTATTTAGAAGAAGTGTTTTGCTGGATACTAATTAGATCAAGACTTCTCTTTTTTTTATACTTGTTTTACTATTTGGGATATAGTAGACTGAAGATAGGTTGTTATTTGAACTGGGTTTCTAGCTTGTGCTTGGATGCCTGCAACCCTAGTTATGAGGGATGGACCAAGTTGACTTGGGTGGGAATTGCTGTTTTTCTTTTTTCAGATTATAGTTTATATGATTTCCACCTCAGTGGCTCACTTAGTGTGTGATGTTATGGATTTTCATATGTAACCCTTGACCTGGTGCGGTAAGGGAGAATTGGACCTTGTCCCAGTATGGAAAAGAGATGTTTCTTACCTTCTTGATAGACATATTTTTAGGGTATTTCAATTTCATAACTACATGTATGATTTGTAAAGTTATAATACCATGTGAATAATATCAATTTCCGTGCTATAGATTGATTTTGAAATGTGATATGTGAAATTCCTGAAAAAATTGATAGTTTATTGCAATGTACTATTCCATGCTTTATATTTTGTGAATTACTTGTGGAAGGAGATTTGGGCCTAGTTCTTGTATGACTAGGTAGGTACTATGGTTGAGGTGATTTTTGTCACCAGGATTAGGGGACTAGGTTGTCAGTTTGAGGCAACATTGGTTGTCAGGACGGGCATGGCCCGAGGTACTGTTGATACTTGGCTCTGTTGAGGGTGGGTAAGAAGGCCATGCGACCGGGATGCCATGGGAATGGGTTTCCATAAGGGAGAGTAAGGGAAGTTGTTATATGATACCTATTTATTGCTTTCCTTATCTATGTTTAATATATTATATATATATGGGATGTCTGACCATTTATGGTATTCTGCGGGTTCCTTCTGGACGACTTAGATGGAGTGTCAGGTAGGAGATGGTACAATGCCATAGGAGTAGGATCCGGTTCAAGATCCGTTGCAGGCAGAGCATGAGCTACAAGTACAGGCTGAGGGGTAGGATTAGGTTCAGGATCTATTATAGGAAGAGCACCAAGTTTGGCAGTGTTCTGGTCGTGGCTCGATGAGCAGCTTCGAACTAGCCTAGTACGTGTCTTGTAGGGGATCGATAAAGGTACGCAGGGTACAGATCCATCTATGGAATATCTGACACGGGAGTTCTAGTAGTTTAACCTGCTGCTTTTTTAGGGTGAGGGTGGTCCACAAGAAACAGAGAACTAGATAGAGATAATGAAGATGATCTTCAAGCAGTTCGAGACGCATCCTCGGTGGAGGGTCAAGATAGCGATATACATGTTGAGAGGACTGACAAATTCTTGGAGGGATGTGTATGTTTAGGCTCTCAGGGACAAAGGATTGGCATGGAAGGACTTCGAGGATAGTTTCTTCGAGTAGTTTTACCCAGAGACACTAAGGGAAGAGAGAGCTCAGGAGTTCTTGAGCCTTTAGTAGGAAGACATGTCCGTCATGGACTATGAAACATCTTTTACTGAGTCATCTCACTTTGCACCAGGTATGGAAAGTGATGACTCCCTAAGGGTGAGGCACTTTGAGGATGGATTATGACATTCCATTCAGATCCAGGTAAATATCTTCAGGCTGGGTTCATTCTCATAGGCATTGAATCAGGCTCTCATGGCGGAGGGCAACAAGAAAGAGAGGTCTCACTTAGGCTGGATGATGGATTTAGGTGATGGTTTGGATAGCAGGAAGTGAGGTCAGGATGAGTTCTAGTAGGGTAGTCAAGCCAAGGACTCATCTAGACTAACTAATAGTAGTTCATCAATAGTTTTATTTCAGTTTGGACAACTAGGGAATGTACAGACTCAATGTGATAGGCCTCCAATGAAGTTCCAGGCATGTGGATAGGTTGGGAATCTCAAGAGGTTCTGCAAGAAACCTTCTCAGATGGCTGGTAATCAGGGACCGGGATAGACTATAGAATCTGGGGTTGGTTCAGGTTTGGTACCAAGATAGGGTAGACGAGTTTCAATTGTATGAGGAGGACAGAACAGAGAAAGTGGGACCCACCTGAGGGGTCAATGGTCGGCGACTGGTGCAGCACCATAGGGAGGATAGGCTTCAAGCAGCCGTGTTTTGGGACATGTGCACATTGTGGATCTTCTAGGGGCTGACCGGGATGGTGAGCCGATGATGGTTATAGGTACACCATGAGTGTGGCCATGACTTCCTTGTTTCTGTTTTGGCATGAACTGTTGAGGCATGTACTCTTTGACTGCATGAGGTGCACATGATTTATGTGGACTGACTAGATGCTGGTCAGTGGGATTGACCCCATTTTGGGTGTGTGATATATATATATATATATATATATATATATATATATATATATATTTGTGTGTGTGTGTGTGTGTGTGAGAGAGAGATATGTGTAGAATCAAGAGAATCGAGGATGCAGGTTACTTGAGGTTCAGTGGGCATCGAGGCATCGAGGGTGCATGTTACTTGAGGTGAAAGGCAGCAGGTTTTACTCTGAGCATCCATGGGATGTAGGACCTCATGGAGGTAGACACCGATGCAGTTTGGGATACGTTTGGGTGTCAGAAACTAAATAAGAGCACCGATGAGTTGCAGGGCTGGTGATGTGTCACGTGAGGTCCATGGGTCTAGGAAATAAGTCATTGGACCTCTCCTTGATTTGAATTTTGGTTGGTTTGAGACCAAGTTAGGAATTTTCTAAGGTGGGGAGCCCCTTGGGGGTGGTATGTTCAGTTCCATATTCAGGTTTTCTTTGATGTCATTGGGATGAGTTATGTTATGGTGTGGAGATTCTAAGAACTCGAGTTTTTGGAATGGTTCAAAATCCCGAACCTGTTTGAATTTTTGACATGTTTTTGAGAAAACTGGGAAAATTTGGGAAGTTCTAGAAATTTATATATTATACGCCATGTACTCTAAAGTACAAGATATGTGTGGGTTAGGTGTATACTATCCATGTTCTGACCAAGTACATGTCGTGTGGTGACTATGTAATAATTTCCCACTACATGGCGTGTAGTGTTACTTGAAACATCATGTATCTTCCTTCCGCGTACTGACTGAATCTTAGCTGTGTGTTAAATCATGTTGTGTGTCCAAGCTATGTGGATACCTCCTCTTAAGTTGGAGTACATACAAAGTTACTACATGTAATTTATTCCTTAATACACACCATGAATTTTTATTTTTTATTCATTATATGGGAGAGCATCACGTCTCTTTTCTGGAACTATCTTCTTCTTCTCTATTTGCAGAAATATGTTGCTTCAGGAGGCTGAGAATGATTCATACCCTAGAATCATCATCTGACATCCATTCTTCAATCCGTCAGTGGTTTCGGGATTGAATCGAGAAGGATAAACCCGCACAACCTCTTTAATTCTAGTTTCTTTTCCTCACACATCACTGTTCCCATTCGAGTAGAATTGCTGGGATTTGATAGAAACATAGATCTATGAAGATTGGATTTGAATTAGAGCTCGATATTGGACGTTTCTGCATCTATGAGTATCAGGTAGGTGGTACATACCTTATTTCAAGTTTTCGTTGTCATTTGGGGGTAACGGATTTTCAGCATGATGTTGGGTATTGAGAAAGAACTTTGTTTAATTATATTTAAATGAATGTATGCATTGTGGGATACCCTTTGGTATTCCCTTATCCTATTATGCTTAAGAAAGGTTGGGTTAGAGCCCACTTCTCATTTGGGGAATTTTGGCTGGGGGTGAAAAAATGGTTATAATTGAATTGCTGTGAATTAAATTGGTGAGTTTTAATTGTTAAGCATGATTAATTTTTTAGAGGATTTAGATACCTTGGTGCTAGTATGGGACAACACATAGCTAGTAAAATTCAACTGTTCAGTTTATTTTTACTATTTAAATTATTTATTTTGATTATATATATGTGATGTGTGATATTGAATATGCTAGAACCTTTGGGTTGTGTTGGGCATGGCCCAGGTATTGTTGAGTGATGCTAATCACAGGTTAGGCTTGGCTTGGATACATTGGGTGGTTCTGACCATGGGATTGGGCATCATGGATGTCAGCATAAGGTAGTGTGACTTTCAGGTTGGGCATGGACCGAGTTACTTGGATGAATAGGCCGTCAGACTTGAGCGACGTGGTCGTAGGGACACAAGGTGTCAGAGGTGTTGTGTCTTGGGAACTTCTTTTTGGTGATTACCGCTCACCCAAAGCTTTGATTAGTGTGCATACAGATAGACTCCATGATGAGGTGGTTTTGAAAACTTATTGGGTAGAGGCCCCTGATAGATGTGGTCAGGTACAACTAGTTTGGGGGTGCTTTCCATAGGAAACCACATGGAAGGTGAGGAGCCTTTATGGGATAGTGTTGAGAAAATCAGATTGGTGGCAGAGGATCGTCGCTATTTGAGGGAATACATCACTGTACCTTTGGTTACTAATTTTAGAGAAGACATCGTTGTCCTTCAGGTTACTAATTTGAGGGTAGACATCATTATCCCTACAGTTACTGATTTGAGGGTAGGCATTTCTATCCCTCCAGTTCCTATTTTAGGAAAGGCATCGCTGCTCCTCCGATTGTTATGCCATGGGAAGGCGTGGGATTTTGAGCAGGGTTACTATTTTTTGGGATTGCATTCGAGATGTCATTACTTGAGACATGAGGTGTCAGGAGGTACATGGTGCTAGGTTATATGATATAGATTCTAGCATTGGACAAAGTAGTTGACACTCCCTGGTGGTTGCTGAGCACCGGTGGAGTTTATGTTTATTTGTGCATTTTATTATTTATTGTTTTCCTTATAAATGTATGTCTACTTAAACACTTATATTAGGTATGCACCATTGGGTTTTAGCCTACTGATATTTGTCTCACACCTTGCATGGGACTTTCAAGAATCATGTATACTTTATGGATTTACGTGTAGGAAAGAGATCAACTTCCGGAGTTAGACTATATTAGTTGTCACATGGAGATGGTATGGACCTTGAGGTCTTGCCTAGCTAGAGTTTACTTGTTTTTCCTTTCTTTCCTATATCAGCATGCTTACTTTGTTTATTGTAGCTACTTTTGGTTATCCATTGGCACCCATTTATATCTTGACTTTCTATGGATGCATGACTTGTCTATTCTAGTTATTGTTACTAGTGGTTTCAGCATGCTACTGTGTTTACATTTTGCTGCTTTTATTTTTTTATTACTTTTATTGTTTATTTGATATTGTTGTGCTTACGCTATGAGGGTTTGGTTCGAATCTACAAAGTATCTTATTTTACATTATACTCAGTCCAGTACCTTTATTATTTTCTGATAGGGTATAAACTCCCCATTGTACTTGTTTAGACCCTCGCTGCTAGTCGGCAGCCTCTGGCGTTCGGGGAGGTGCGCCTATGGTAGTAACACCCGACCCATTTAGTTTTGTTCGAGTGGTTGTTCAGGTCCGAAACGTTAAAAAATTATCATTGTGAATATTAATTAATAAAATTAAATCATGAATATTAATAAGACATGTAATTTATTTATTATTACAATTACTTGGTTTGTCACATTATTTACCTCTTTTTCATCCTTATAATTTTATTCATTAGTAAACAAGTGGGTATAATTTTTTCTCATATCCATTTAAAATTACCTTGTTGCTTCTTCAATCATATGGTTCATCCATTAAAAATTTAACTAGGTGGGTTAAATAATTCTATAACATTTAATCTCTATGATTTTTAATCTGAACTGGCTTCTTCTTATAAGAAATATTTTCTTCTAACTGAATTCAAGGATCAAAACATGAGATGCATCTAATACATACTTCCTTAACAATGAAATATGAAACACAGAATCAACCTAAGAAAAAATCAGAGGCTAGGCTACTTGGTAAGAAATTAATCCCACTTTATCTATAATTTCATATAGACTAATAAAACATGGACTTAATTTTTCTTTCCTATCAAAATTGATAACACCGTTATGAGGAGATAATTTAAGAAAAACATGGAATCCTACCTTTAACAAAATATCTTTACTATGGTTATCTACATAACTCTTCTGATTTATTTGAGTTACCCTCATATAGTGCCCTTATCAACCATCTCTTCTATATACACTATTCCTAATAACTTTATTTATCTAACTTAATCACAACCTTCTAAATTTTGACACTATTTTCCATATAATTCCTCAAATGGTTCCTTCTATATACCAGAATGAAAAATTTTAGAATAAGAAAATTAAAATAATGAAATATATAAATTCTAAATTCATTAATAATCTAATGAGAAATTACAAATCATATCTTTCAAATTATTAATTATTTGATCTAACTATTCATCAGATTGGGGATGAAAATTCAAAATATAATTTAATTCATTAACCAATGACTTCAAAAGTAAATTCCAAAAATTATATGTAAATATTGGATCATGACTAGAGAGAATAGAGATGGGAACTCTATTTAAATAGACTCTTTTTAAGATAGAGTCTACAAAGCCGATCTAAATACATAATATCTTGAATTGGGAGAAAATATATATATTTACTCAAATAATCAATAATAACCCAAATCACATTATCACCTTGAGGTGTCTTTGGTAATAACAATATTAAATCCATATATATATTCTCCCATTTACATTTACGCATTGTCATTGGCGGACACATTCCCTTCGATAGTTATCACCTAGATTTATCCTTTTGACAGGTCAAACATTTAATGGTAGAATTAAAATTACCTTTCTTAATTCCTTCTCACCAATAATATTATTTAAGGTCACTATACATCTTAGTTCCACCATGATAATAGAAAATGGAGAGTTTCAAGATTCAAATAATAATTATTTCTTCAACTAAAAATCACTTAGAACACATAACCTCTTGCCAAATCTAATAATACCTTCTTTTTAAATATTAAACTCCAAAAATTTACTTTTATTAACCAATTCCACCATTATTTTAAAACCATGATCTTCTTTATGAGCCTTATTAATTCTTTCTAAAAAGGATGGTTTTATTGATACCTAAACCAAAATTTAAGGAGTTCTCATATATATAAATTTCAGTCCGATATTTATTAAATCATTAAATATTGGATCATATTCTGAACATATGATGGTTAATGATGTATTATCTTTTTGAATCAAAGAATCATCTACCTTATTTGATTTACCTATATTATAGTGAATTGCACAATTATAATCCTTTACTGGTTCTAACTATCTTATTTTCCTTATGTTCAACTCATTTTGGGTGAATATATAATTCAAAATTTTATGATTCTTATATATTTCACATTTTACCCCATATAGAAGATACCTAATTTTTTTGAAAAAAAATCCACCACTAAAAGCTCAAGATCATGGGTTGGATAACTCTGCTTATGAAGTTTCAATTGGTGTAATGCATGTGCTATTACCCAATCATCTTGCATCAAGAAACAACCAAGGACCTTAAATGTAAATAGTAAACACCCCATTCTAATATGATAATGTTAAAACAGGTGAATTAACCAATATTATTTTCATTTTATAAAGATATTTATTCTATTACTTTATCCATATGAATTCAACTGACTTTCAAGTTAACTCGGTATAGATAACCGAGAAAAGTTTTCAACAACCCATTGGTAGTAACCTACCAATCCTAGAAAAATTTTAATATTTGTAAAATTTACATGTCTTTTACACTCTTCACCACCTTATTTTTAGCAATATTAATAGTTATTTTAGCTTTAGAGACAATATTCCCAAGGAATGAAATTTTATATAACCAAATTTCATATTTTCTAAATTTTCCACAAATATTCTTTTATTATAAAATTTATAGAAAAACCCTTTAATGTTTCTCATGTTCTACATAAATTTTAGAATAGAACATAATATCATCAACGAAAAATTACATAAACTTATCTAAAATCCCATGGAAAATCTATTTATAATATTAATAAATAAAACACATGCATTTTTTAACTCGAAAGGCATAACCACAAACTCATATTTTCCATACCCAGTATAAAACACTATACTTGAGATGTCTTCTTCCTTTAATTTTATTTGATGATACTCAAACCCAAGTTCAATACTTGAAAAATAATGATCACCTTGGATATGATCAAACAAATCATCGATATGAGGCAATAAATACATATTCTTAATAGTAATTTTATTAAGTCCTCTATAATCAATACGAAGGATCCTAGAAACATGTTTCCTTAAATAAAATGATCACCTCGAGGAGAAGTTCTAGAGAATATGAAACCCTTATAAAGTAATTATTTTACTTGACTTTTCAATTCTAATAACTTCATTGGATCCATTTGATAATGAGATTTTGAAATTGGATTAGCATCCGGAACTAAGTCAACAGTGAATTCAACCCTCTGATCATAAATAACTGCATAAATATCATCAAGAAATACATATTAAAATTCATTTAAAATAGTCACATAACACAGATAAATAATTCTCTTTATTATAATTACATGTGAAAGATAAATTTTATGCCCATATTTAATCAATTTATTATCTTCTTGGTATATTATCATAGGTGTGAACTCATTCTTAAATACAAATTAAAACTCACTATGATAATTGAATATGAATTATTTACTTCTTTAATCTATCTTAACATGATAAACTAAAAGAAAATATATATCTGTAATAACATCAAAATCTTCTAAGGGTAAGACAATAACATTTTCAGGAAAAATCATTCCACATACGATAACAGGAAGGCTCCTCTAAATATTTATTGCTTTAATACTTTCAACATGAGTTACCAAAAGTTCAATCTTCATTTCTTGAGGTGATATTTCCATTTTACCAGTAAATACATTATAAATAAAATAATTTCTAAACACTAAATCAAAAAATAAATTGTAGTAATATAAATAAACAAGTAATTTACATGAAACCACTTCATTTGATGGTCTAACATTTTATTAGGTAGTATAAAATGATATATCCACCCCTTATATTTATGGTCTTGATGATATAAATCCATAATAATTTTATTATTACACAAAACTTTATAATGGACTATCTTATTACAGTTAAAACACTTTATTGATAACTTTTCATAATTGATATGAAAATTACTATTTCTATTTTCTTTATAGTCATTAACCAGATGTCCCAACTTACTACACTAGTAACACTTTCCAAATCTCATACTACATGTACCATGATTTCTTTTAGCATAGTTATAATAATAATGAAGTTTAGTTTTATTACCTTCAGATTTATTTGATGAATGATTCCTCATTTCATGCCTGTTGGAAAAATTATTATCTTAGTGTATATAAAAAAACATATCTTGAACTTCTTAGCACTTTGACAAATTTCCTAATAACGTCCAAACTCATGAGTAAGAAAATTACTTCAAAACATTTGTTTATTTATTGAATAAAATCTATCAATTCTCCTAATATGGTCCAAAATAAATTTTGTTGTGTACCTTGAAAATATAGTAAAATTTTCTTTATAGGAGGCAACTGAATCTTCCTCTCTTTTTTAAACACCAAGAATTAACTTTATATTCTAATATGAAAAATTTTAGGAAAATATTTCATAAGAAAAACATCCTTAAGTGTTTTCCACTTCAAGGAATCAATTTCATCTTTCTTCTTGAAATTATTAACTAATGACCACCAATAGTCGACTTCACCTATAAAATGGTAAAGGAAGATAGTTTCCTTAAGATGCACTAAACATCCCTATATATAAAATATATTTTACAAAGCATTGATCCATCCTTCCAATACCATTGGGTCTGAGGATCCATCAAAAGCTGTAGGGTTTTGTTTCATAAAAGTTCCAATATATACATATTCCTCAATGGATAAATCAGTCACTACCTTTCATGGGTACCATAATTGATAGCCTATATAAATTGTGTTAACACAACTAAAAAATTATCATTTCCAATTACAATTATTCCATGTTACTGATTTAGGAGGATATAATTCCCTTAAGGCCATCCTAATTTATTCTCCATGTTTCATTCATGGAAAACCATTTTTAATAGTCATGGATTTGATGATTGCATGAGATATGGATTCAATGCAGTGAGGTGGAGATCTGGCTACGATAAGATGAAAGTGGAGACACTTCAAGAGGGTGGTGGTTTTAAAGGTTCCGGGCGTAGTAGAAGCGTAGTTTAGACAGAACCCAACTTTAATTTTTACCATGATCAAGGATAATTCCAGGATCAATATAATGATGAATTCCAGTCTCCACAGAATAAAATAAAATATTTAGATAAAGAAGGAAGAGGCTAGAAACTTTTAAATAAGATCTTTCAAAGCATGTTTATGATTAATTTAATTAATTTAATAAAGAAAAAGAATACCTGGACCTTCGTTATTTTCATCATTGATGATGTTGATCATCTATAATGAACCTTACAGATTATCTCATTGCACTTATAAAAATCCAAACTAGAATCCCTCTAGCGGTGATCCACACATGCTCTGATGGCCTCTGATCGACACCACTTGTTCTCCGAGTGCTAGAGTGGTGAAGATAGTGTCTTATGTCAGTTGTTCTTGATCATTTGTTCTTCGTCCTTAAAGAACTTCTCTCATTCTTGAGAGGGACAAGAAGAGTTTCAAGAGAGAAATTTTTTAGCTCAACAATTCTCAATTCACCAAGCATGTGGTGTGTTTCCTATGGCACAATAGATATACTTGTCTATTTGTCTGACTGGAACTTCTATTAAAATATTTAATTGGATAAAAACAATTAAATACATTCATGAACTTAGAGAAAAACCATGATCATAATAATAATACCACATCATTATTTACTATGCACAAACTTTTGCAAAACAGAATTATGAATAAAATTCCGCATCACAAAATAATAGCAGTGCCATTATTATTTTAACTTGTGCCAAGTAATAATTATTTTTTGTCTTTAAAATTATTATTTTATAACCAAACCAGCCTTGGTCTACTCGAAATCCACTTCCATTTATGGAACACCAGAATAAATAAATAAATAAATTATTCTCTTAAATAAATATTTTATTTACAAACTAGTAAATAAATATTTTTAAATATTTAATAAAATAAATAAATAAATTTTATTTAATTTATGCGATCATCTTAACTTGAATAAAATTATTCCACAGTCTTGAGAATAATATTTATTTCTTTAATTAAATTCAAATAGAATTTAACCGAGACCAGCAAAAACAATTAGTGTGTGTCCATCTAGGATTATTTCTCATCGACATTAGGCGAGCTTGCCTGAAGTCCAAGGGTACTATTTAGAAACAGGTCAAGGAACCCAATAGAAAGAACATAAAATTGCAACAATGATATCCACATAAGAATGATCACTATGTAATATAATCCCTTTGTCTCAATATCTCATCAAGCGGGTTTCATGACAGTGTCATCAACCTTTATACATGATACATCGTTCTTTGACTACCTAAAATAAACTCATCATTTCACCATGGACATGGAATTTTGCATGATGATTCTATTTCAATCAAAGGTCTGAGATATCAACTTCCATAAATGGAAGGGACAAATCCTTCCTCAACTTATCCATTAATAACATGCCACTCATGTTGCACCCAACGTACCCTACTTCCTGCCAACTGTTTGTGTGACAGTTTTCATCATTAAATCGAAGTGCACGAGTCATGAAACATATTAATGATAATATTAAAGTCTATGGATCATTATACATGCTTGCAGATAAAAATATTTGATAACTCCAAAACATGTGGAATTCCTACTAGCGTGTCTGTTCTCATAATCTCCAGTCTTGGATATTACCAATTGAGAACTTCATGAGAGGAAGTATCATCTGCTTATGAGTCCTCACACTTGAAAGTTTTCATGCTATGTGTCCCATAATCATATATCATCCAACCGTATAACTATATTTAAGAATATTGTTATAGCATTTCAAGGTTCTCATCATAGCATGGAACTTCCATGATCTTATCAATGTAACAAATACTCCATGACACTATTAAATCATATTCATGAAGAACAATGAACAATATGTAATAAGATGTTTAATATTTAAATACATTAAATGTACATGTAATAAAAGTACATCCGATTGGTTCTAGGACACCAACCCTTACAAACTCCCACTTGGACTAGAGTAAACTTCCTACGACTTTCAGTCTGCAAGACCTCACATGGTGATCATGTTTCTGCTGAGTCATGGATTTAGTCAAGGGTTACTCTACATTGTATTACATGGAAATAATTCTCATGGTAACTTAACATCTCTGAGAAAAATCACTCAAGAGATGATACTTTCAAAGTATGTGCTTCGTCCGCTGATGTGACCTTGGCTCTTTTGGGATAGCCACCACTGCAGTATTATCACAATATAATGTGATGGGATCTTTACTGGTAGGTATCACATCCATCTCCTGGATGAATCTTCACATCAAAACTACTTATTTAGCTACCACACAAGCTGAGATATACTCGTACTTTTCTGTAGAATCTGTAACCACACTCTACTTTGGGCTCTTCCAGCTCCCTACACCTCCATTCAAAGTGAAGTTGTATCCTATTTATGACTTCATGTCATTTTGATCAGTCTGGAAACTAGAATATGCATATCATTTGATGACTAGCTTCTTATCTCTTCCATAAACTAGGAACATATCCTTAGTATGCCTCAAATACTTTAGGATAGTCTTGACTTCCATCCAATGGCAGTCACCTGGGTCTGATTGATATCTTCCTACCACACTTAATGTGTAGGTGATATCCAGCCTAGTACATAGCATGACATACATGACTGACCCAATCAATGATGCATATGGATTCGTTTCCATTATATTTCTTTCCTCATGTGTCTAAGGACACATTTTCTTAGAAAGATAAATTTCATGTGATGCTGGAAACAATCCCCACTTAGATTGTTCCATACTAAATCTTTTCAGTATATTATCAATGTATGTACTTTGACTTCGGCCCAACAATCTCTTGGATCTATCATGATGGATCTTGATCCCAAGAATATATGCTGCCTCACCCAATTCTTTCAAGGAGAAGCATTTATTCAACCATGCCTTAATAGATTGTAAGACTAGTATCTCATTTTCAATAAGTAATATGTCATCAACATATACTATTAAGAAAACTACTACACTCCCACTAAACTATTTGTAGGCACATGGCTCACATTCGTTCTTGATACAACCAAATTTCATTATGTCTTCATCAAAACAAAAGTTCCATGACCTGGATGCTTGCTTTAATCCATAAAATGATTTTTGCAACATGAATACCTTATTATCATCCTTTGGAGTCATGAAGCCTTCACATTGTGTCATGTAGACATCTTCTTGAAGGTTCCCGTTAAGGAAGGATATTTTGACATCCATTTTCCAAATCTCATAGTCATGGTAAGCAGCAATGTCTAATATAGTTTTGATGTATTTTATCATTGCAACTGTTGAAAAGGTTTCATCGTAGTCAATGCCTTGACGCTGTTTGAAACCTTTTGCAACCAGTAGATCCTTATAGGTGTTGAATTTTCCTTCCATGTCCAGTTTCTTCTTGAATACCTATTTTCAACCAACATAATTTACATCAAATAGAGGATCTATCAAAATCCAGACTTGGATTTGGTACATGGAATCCATTTCAGAATTCAGGTCTTCTTGCCACTTCATAACATCTATGCCACTTACTGCTTATTTGTAGGTTATATAATCATTATTATCAACTGCTAATGATTCACCATCATCGGTAAATAAAAAACCATACCATTATGGTTCTCTAACCTCTCTTTTACTCCTACACAACTCTTGTGTCTCGGGAACAGTTCTTTCTTCCATAGGGCTTTGTGGAATCTGTTCCTGTACCAACTCTTGTATACCTTGAGCCTCAAATTCTTTTAAATCTATCTCTCTCCCACTATTTATTTTTGGAGATGTGATCCCTCTCAAGGAATATGGAATGTCTTTCCACTATAACAATTTTGTCTCATGGGTTTTATAGGTAATTTTCCCTTGTTTCCTTGGGGTATCCTATAAATGTACACTTTGTGACTCAGGGTGCAGGTTTGTTAGTTGAAGAGGCTTTCACAAACACATCACTTCCCCACACATGTAAATTCAATAATATGGATTTCTTTACACTCCAAAACTCATATAGGATAACACTTATCAATTTAGTTGGTATATTGTTTAGTATGTTCACCACTTTTTGTAATGCATATCCCCAAAAGGATAATAGAAGACTCACATGACTCATCATTGATCTAACCATGTCCAACAGGGTGTGGTTCCTCCTTTTTATCACACCATTACACTGGGACAAGTATGGAGGAGTGAGTTGGGATAGGATCCCAAACTCCCATAAGTAATCAATGAAGTATTGATTAAGATATTCTCTACCTCAGTTGGAGAAAAGTTTCATAATCTTCTTACCAAGATGGTTCTCGACTTCATTCATGTATTCTTTGAACTTATCAAATGAATATGACTTATAACTCATTAAGATGATATATCTATATCTACAAAAATCATCAGTAAAAGTTATGAAGGATGAGAACCCCCCCATTACTTCAACTATAAATAGTTCACACACATCAGTATGGACCAATTCAAGAAATTATTTAGACCTTTCACCTTTCCCACGAAATGGGGTTTTGGTAATTTTTCTTTGTAAACATGAATGTCATACACCAAGTGGTTTTAGTTCGAAAGAATCTAAATATCCATATTGATGTAACTTTGTCAAGTGTTTCTCATTTACATGACCTAGTCGATGATGCCAAAGTTGGGTGTGGTATGAGTCATGTGAAGTATCTTTTTTATCGATTTCCATTACTTGGTTTGGGTAGTCCACCATGTAAAGACCATTGTATAAATGTTCGCTACCAAAACAAATGATATCTTTTTAAAAGAAGCAACATTAATTTACAAACATGAAAAAAATCCATCTATATCTAATTTGGATATAGAAATAATGTTTTTAGTAACAGAAGGAACATAACAAAAACCCTTTAACACCAAGATCATCCTAGTTGGAAATGTGAGGTGGTAGTCCTCGACAGCTACATCAGCAAGTCTGGCTTCGTTGGCTTCTTGTAGATCTACCTCCACTTGTCCAATATTCCTGAATATACTTAGTTACTATATATGGATACATATGTGAGAACCAAAAGCTATATCTAATACCAAATTTTTAGAAATAGATAGAGTTCATTCGATAACAAATGTACCTGATGCTTCCCCTTTCTTCTTAGGCTGGGTGTAGTTCTTCTTCCAGTGGCCCTTCTTGCCACATGCAAAACAAATAGCCTCCTGTTCCATTGCCTCCCCTTTGATATTTATTTTCTTGGAAGGCCATGAAGAAGCTTTGGGATTAAATCTCTTTGCCTTCCCTTTAATCTTATTCACTATAAGGACAAAAGTCTTTTTCACACTTCATGTCTTTGTCTACTTGGAGAATGAGGATTAGAAGAATAGATAAATACTTCTCAATGTTGTTCATATTAAAATTCATGACAAAGTTAGAGAAACTCTATGGGAGTGATGCGAGAATGAGATTGGTTCCCTATTCTTGGGGGAGTTTAAACCCTAGAACCTCCAGGCACTCAATGTAGCCAATGATCTTAACTACCCGAGGCCTAGTTGGGGAACCTTCTCCAAGCTTACTCTAAAATATTTTCTTAGTTATCTAAAACCTTTTTTGTCTTACTCTCTCCCAGTAAAGACCAAAAAGGTGCTCGATCATGCTATAAGCATCCATATTTTCACGAGACTTCATGAGCTCACTAGACATTAATGATGACATCAAACATTGAACGTTGACCGTGTCATTCATATGTTTCTCATAGACCAGAAAATCCTCATCACTCACCTCTTTGGAAGGAAGATCAGGTAATGTTGACTCCAGCATGTAAGACTTCCATTCATGGTATAGGATAACATGAAGGCATATAAACCATTCCTGGAAGTTAGTTCTGGTGAGGATGTTTTCTTTATTCTAGAATTTATCACATGGATAGTGTGGTTGAAAAGCTTGTAATTTTTATTCTACAATTAAAAGAGAGTATCATTATTACTTTCTTGATTACATTTTATGAGAAATAATAAATTTTTATTATGTCTACCACTATTTTATCAAATCTCAATGTCCCTCAACATTGATCTCAGAATGTCTATTTTCTATGAAATTCTAGTGGCAGGGATCCATATTCCCCTTCGTATAACCCTAATAAGTATTGGTCAAGCTGTCAGAAGGTATTTAGGTAGGAAGGACTTTTCCAACTATGGGATTGTATCTTCTTGATCTATTGAGTGGACTCCCTAATCCTGAAATCATGACTTTTTGATTTCCTCAACTCTTGCCTCTAATATTACACAAAATATTGAAAGGGATACTACTCTTTATGTAATATGGTTAAGTCAACCTGAAACCTTTCATAAGGGATTTCTGTATAAAAGTAAGTGTCCCAACAAGGGTTGGTCAAACACATAGTTTTACTAAGTTTTTCCCTTAACCAAGTAATGGAAGTCTTCATATTACTAAATATTTTATTTGAGGTATTTGTATCTCTTATGCATGAATTTTTTTTACCATTATCACATGCTTTTTAATATTAAGTGAAACTTACTTAAGTGATTAACCATGTCTTGATAATATTTACGCATAAGTATGGTTTATTTTAGTTCCACCTTACATTCTTGTTTAATTCATTAATTATGTGATCGTAACAACACATCCATAATAATAAACCATAAAACTAACAAAAATAAAATAAAGGTCATTATCATGAGCTTTTCTAATGGTTAGTTTATCTAGCGGTTAAAAAACTATCCTTGACCTAGGGGAGAAACACCTTGATCCGTTTGGACTCGTGTTTACAAATTTCCACTTATCCACCTCTGTATCTCATGGGATTGGTTTCGTCTCAGCTCCAGCTTGAACCAACTCCACTAGCTTGGGAGTTCCATCCCTTAAATATACCTTTTTTTAAACTCATATGCAGGTGAGGGGTAAAAAAGTGGTTTTACATAAAAGAAACCTTGGGCATGCATGCCTTAAATATTAATGAGGGGAAGAATCATAGGCCAAAAAATTTAATTTAAATAAATAAATTAAAAGAAACCATACACATACAAAAGTATTGGTCTAGCTTATGATCATCCATACATGCAACAATATTTATGAATAAATGAAACTATCATTCAATTCTTTAATCATTATTGATTAAGATAAATCACACTCGAATCAATTAATTATAATCTTTAATTAATAAATCCTTTTATCTTAAACCCTTTTCTAAATTTCTTTGTGATTATCATCAATCATAATTTCAAACAAATATATTCATTAAAAATTATCTTTGTACGTAACTTGTACCTTAGAGGCAACCCGGTGAATTCCCGTTCATAACTACCATATGAGTAGAAATGAACATTACACAGATGTTAAATTAAACACACATATATAAAAAACCTCTCAAGTGTTGTGCCTCATATTTACGCCCACACTATGGTACACGTCTCAAGGGTTTGTATAATATAATAATAAATTTTAATAAATCTACCTAATTTGGATGAGTACACGGTGTGTAGTTCTGACTACATGGCGTGTGCTATCGTTCACCATCCATCTTAAGTACATGCTTGGGGACATGATGTGTTGATGTAATTCAGAAATCATTAGAGTATATGGTGTGTTCATTGGGCCACATTCTGTGTAGTATCCGTGTTACAAGGTTTCCAGCCGGGCAAGCCGTGTATGGGGTACACGGTCCAACCCTAACCCGAAGGGACTACATGCCGTGTCCAGTGGACTACACAGTGTGTAATCTAGAAAACATGTGCCACCTGTTCCTGGTTAACATACAGAGTCATTTAAGACTTAGAAAGACTCCAACACATATCTTGGTTTGGCGGACCGGTCCAATGCATTAAATCTTGACTACATGGCATGTATTACATAATACACGCTGTGTGTTCTGGTGTTGTACGACCAGAAATCATTGGCACCTCCGAATGAGATCCCCTATTTTATTTTAATCAAAATTAAGAGAAAAGACCATTTCTATAAGGTGAATGTGAAACGAAAGAGGAAGAATGGATATCAAAATTCATATTTTCAGAATGATTAACTTTAATTGAAACAACTAAATTATTAAATGCTAATGTCATCCATGAAATATTTAAATAATTATAAACTATGATGTTACTGCTCTGATAGAACTTGAAGGTTCCAGGTGCAGTGGAAGCATGGTTGGGACAAAACCGAGTTTTAATTTTTACCATGATCAATGATCATTCTGTGATAAATACAATAATGAATCCCAGTCTCCACAGAGTAGAATCAAAGATTTTGATAAATGATGAAGAGGCCCGAAACCTTTAGAGTGGATCTTTCACATCATGTTTATAATCAATTTAAATAATTTCATAATGAAAAATAATACCTAGATATTTGGTATTTTCTTCATTGATGATGTTGATCATCCAGAATAACCCTTCCGAATTACCTCGTTGTACTTGTAAGGATCCAAATAGAATCCCTCTAGTGGTGATCCACAAGTGCTTCGATGGCCTCTGATGGACACTGCTCATTTTCTGGGTGATAACGCAGAGAATCTAGTGTCTTGTGTCATTCATTATTGATCACTTGTTCTTTATCCTTGAAGAACATCTCTTGTTCTAGAGAGGGGAAGGAAGAGGATTTTAGAGAGAAATTTTTTATCTCAACAATTCTCAATTCACTAAGCGTGTGGTGTGTTCCCTATAGAACAATAGATGCACTTTTCTATTTATATGTATGGAACTTCAGTTACAATATTTAATTTCATAATAGAAATTAAATACATTCATGAACCTAGAGAAAACCCATGCTCATAATAATAATACCACATCATTATTTATGGTGCACCAACTTGCAAAAAATAGAATTATGAATAAAATTCCACATCACAAAATAATTGCAGCATCATTATTATTTTAACTTGTGCCAACTAATAATTATTTACCATCTTTCAAATAATTATTTTACTACCATACTGGCCTTGGTCCACTCAAAATCCACTTCCATTTATTGAACACCCAAATAAATAAATAAATAAATTATTCTTTTAAATTAATATTTTATTTACAAGCTAGTAAAAAAATATTTTTAAATGTTTAATAAAATAAATAACTAAATTTTATTTAATTTATGAAATCATCTTAACTTGAATAAAATTATTCCACAGTTTTGAGAATAATATTTATTTCATTAATTAAATTCAAATAAAATTTAAAACGACACCACCCAAAACACTTTATGTGTGACCCTCTAGGATTCGTTCTTGTTGGAATTAGGCGGGCTTTTCTAATGTCCAAGAGTACTGTCTAGTAACGGGTCAAGGCACCAAAGATAAAGAATGTAAAGTCACAAAAACGACATACACATAAATAATATCACTGTGTAATATAATTCCTTTGTCTTAATATCTCATCAAATAGGTTTCATGATAGTGTCATCAATACATGATACATTTTTCTTTGAAAACCTGAAATAAACTCATCATTACACCATGGCCATGGAATTTTTCATGACAGTTTTATTTCAATCAAAGGGCTGAGATATCAACTTACATAAATGAAAAGGAAAATTCCTTCCTTGAATTATCCATTAATTACATCCACTCATGACACACCCAACGTACCCTACTTCCCACCAACTGTCTGCATGATAGTTTTCATCCATACATCAAAGTGCACGAGTCGTGAAACATATTAATGATAATTTTAAAGTATAAGGATCATTACACATTCTTGGAGATAGAAAAATCTCATGACACCAAAACATGTGGAATTCCTACAAGCGAGTCAGTTATTATAATCTCCAGTCTTGGAGATTACCAAGTGCGAACTTCATGAGAGGAAGTTTCATCTACTTATGAGTACTCACACCTGATGGTCTGCATGCTATGTGACCCATCATAGTATGTCATCCAACCATAGAATTATATTTAAGAATATTGTTATAGAATTTCAAGGTTCTCATCATAGAGGGGAACTTCCATGACCTTATCAATGCAACAGATACTCTAGGAAATTATTACATAATAGTCATGTAGAACAATTTAAAATATTTAATAATATATTTAATATTTAAATACATTAAATGACCATGTAATAAAAGAACAACCAGTTTGTTTTAGGAAAACAACTCTTACAGGTTCTAGATGGATTTGGAGGCCTATCAGTGACAATTTTGGTTTTGCGTCAGTAGTTATTACATGGCTAGATGATTTAGATTTGTAATGGTATTGTTTTGGTTTTTAATGGGTTCTGTGGGATCTCAGGCCATTGAATTTTAAGGCTATGTGCCTTTGGGCCTGTAATGGGGTTTCCCTTATCCCATTTCTAAAATGTTTCCTATTTTATTTTTCTATTTTTAATAAATGGTATTTCCCCAATGTTTTTGGTATAATATTTTAAAAGTAACTTTTAATATCACCTTTACCTACAATGTTATGTAAACATTTTATTTGATAACCAATATAACAACCTTTATCATAATGAAACCCTACTTATATGATTTATAACAAGGGTTTTACTTTATTATACTTATCTGATCATTTTCTTTTATAGTTTTATAGAATTAGGAAAAATATTACATAACAATGTAGAATGTTCCACATAGTGTAATTTTTTCCACAAAATAGGTTCTTATGTTTACACTCTTATTTCACCCATGAAACTTTTCCTTCATTCAGAACATGTCAACATAAACCTTTTTATAATCCCTACACATACTTAAGTCTTATGAAAGACATTTTAAAACATTATATCAGTACAATGAAGATTTGTAAGGGATATAAAAATAAATAAAACCCATTATTCTATTTGATAAACATGAAAATCCATAATTAAGTTTGTCTCTTTTTACAAAATAAACTTTGAGATCAAATAATAAATTACTTAATCATGAAAAAACTTTATTACCAAAATTTTCTCATAAAACATTTTGTATCAATTATAAATTAAAAATCATAAACATGATAATTTCTTGATAAAATATAAGAAGGCATGAAATCATTTTCCTTAATAAAGGTCAGAACATTTCATAAACCCATTTAATTACCTCATGAAATAACAAGACTTCCATTAAAACTCATAAAAATCATTGAAAATCTATTTAGGCATCTTGAGACATTATCCTTATAATCACCCTTATAAGAAACCTTATCAACGAATAACCATCACAGTTAATTACACATGCCTCTTCAAGAAAAAATATCACTACCCAATGAATTAGATGGTTATATCAGACCCAACTACCCTCATATAAAATTTAAAAGAATCATATCATGATAAAAACACATAAAATATTTCATTTATATCATAAAAATCATAAAATTAGGCATTAGAACACATAATAAAAATCAATTTCAATTATCATTAAATGAGAAGAAATATCATATCTTTTGAAAAAAATTTAAAAGTAAAAAATTATTAGAATAATAGGAAAGTGATATTATATGAAAAACCATATATATTTATAAATCAATATTGAAAATGATTAACATCTATGACGTCCATAAAAATCAGTCATATGGTCAATGTTAAAAAATCATTTTTTATACTTTTGTAATGAAAGTAAAAAATAAGAATATGGAAAATGTTAAAATGATTTATTTTTAATTATTTATAGAAATTAAAATGTAGTTTAAAATTACCTTTAATAATACTTGAATTATAAATAATATTTTTTTGAAACATTTAAAAGAACCTGGATATGAAAGTGAAAGAGTTTAAAACATTTAAAACAATGTTTTAAAGAAAAATCCCTTACCTCATGTCCCAAACCATCAAGTACATATTTTAATTTATAAAATAATAAAATAATATTAATTATTTCATTTATTAAGAAACTTTTTCATGATAATCCCCTTATTATTATCCCTTTTATTTCATTTATTACCATGTTTTATTTAGTTACTAAACTAGTTTTGTCCACATTGGGTGTTTTAGGATTGTTAGGTCCAAAATAAACTTGGTGTGTTAATAGTGGTCAAAAGGTTCAAGGTTAGAAATTTTATAATTATCATTTTTATATATTAAATATATTTTTTATAACCATTCATGTTAGGTGTTCATGAAAAATTAAATTCATTATTTCATGATGGAAGAAGTCTATATGTACACATGAGCAACATTTACATTTTTAATGGATAAAAAGGTAATAAAGTGGATAATGGTTTAGATTTAAAGAATCATAAAAATATTAAAAATATAATATTTATTCATTAAATCCACCCTTATGAATAACTATGTGAGTTATAATTGAAAATATAATCACATCACTTCGTGGAGGTGGTCGTCCACAAGTACACATGAGCGATGTTACCATTTTCAAACAGATGGGAGGGTAAGAAGGTAAATAATATATTAACTTTATAGAATCATAATTTTATCATAAATATAATATATATTTAATAAATCCATCCTTATAATGAGTTACATGAGTTTGTGATAAACAATTAAACATATCACTTCATGGAGCCGATATTCTGCACGTACGCACGAGTGATGTTTTCATTTACTATAGGATGGAAAGGAGGTAGAAAATAATTATTTCACTAACATAATAATATCTAGGTATAATAAATATACTTATATTATTATATTATATTTTTATAATATATTTTAAGGTGGTAGAAGAATAAATCAACTTGAAATAATTAAGTTATGACTTATACCTCCTCCTTGGATATCTTCCTTTTAGATTACACCTTAAGCCTCATAAGATTAGTATTTCGGATAGACCAAAACCTCTAGGACGTGGGGAGGAGATTAGGGGATGAATTTGAGTTGATATTGGTCAATATATAGTTTTAAAAACATGTGGATAAGTGAGGATAGGAGCTTCCCTTTTATAAGTGAGAGGAGTGACACCCTTGTACATATCAAGAACATTAAAATATATTTAATGTATTTATCAAGGAAAGTGGATTCAAAGTAACCTAATTTAAAATAAAGGAGAGTTTAAAGTCTAAATTTTCTCAAAAACACAAATATATAGAATTTTTAAAGATATTTTAAACCTTTTCTCTTAGTTTAACCCCCACTGTTAACCTTTTTAACCTTTACAACGATAACAAACTTTTTCCATGGAAAATCTTCATTATGACTAAAAATGAAATTTAAATCATTAAAAAATTTGGAAATAATGATTCAAAATATTGAATCCATTTTTGACTATCCAATTTCCATATTTAGTACAAAATATTTTAAACATAAATACTCAAAATGTAATAAAAACCCATTTTAAAAAAAATTCCCTTTTGAGAATAATATAATTTTACACCAAAATAAAGAATAATTTAGACTCCCATGGAATTAATTGGATTATGTTATAAGAAAGAAAAATTATTTTACATTAAAACCATACCAAAATTGAATGGAACCTTATCAATACTTGATTAAAAAGAATATCCAAAAATAGTTTCTATTAGAATAAAAACATCACTTAGATGTCCAAAAAGTCAAACATTAATTTATATGTTCAGCACTATAATTTTAGGTGAATTATATTAATTATTAAATATATATTTGGTATACAAAAATGGTTTCATAAAATTTAAATTCATTATTATACCATGATAATATCTTAAAATGTATAATACTTTTTAAATCAATATTTTTCACTATTCACCTAAAAATTAATTATTTCTGAAAAATCCAAAAAAATTACCCAAAGATAATTTTGACACGCTGATATGAAAAATAAATTCCATTTAATCAAATTATAATTCCAGAAATTTTATATTTTTAACTTTTCAATAAAATTGAATAATAAATGGAAAACAAATTGGTTAGATTAAAACAATTTATTTTTCGATTGAAAAATTACTTAAAATTTTCATAGTGAATATGAATTTATAAAATCTAATAATGAATTTTAGTAACACATGAAATTGATTTACTATTTACATTACTTGGGTTGTAACATAAAGACTACACAAATTTTATATAATTTGATAGGTTTTAAATACCTTTTAATTATTATTTAAAAACATTTTATTAACCATATTAATTTGAAAAATATATTTTTAATATTAAGTTTTTAATATTTCAGGAATTTTTGTAATAAATGTTTTTAAAACTTTTAACACATTAACCACAAAAATTTTATAGTAAATACATTTATAAAATAATTTTTATAAATTGTGTAAACATTACAAAAAATAAATCTTTTCATTATTCATAAACCATTTATAAATATTCCAATTTAATTGATGATTAAAATAAATAAACACCTTATTAATAAATAAAAACAATTTTATATTTCATATAGGCTTATAAACCAAATTTTACAAAGACTAATATAATTTTATAATCATATTATAAATTAAAATCTTTACATTCATTCTATAATATGAAATTTTGGTATTATACATTATATGGAATGAAATATTATGAATTAAAAACAACTTCTAATCCATTTTCTATTACGCAAACATTTTACATAATCGACATGTAACATAATTAAATATTATTTAAACCATAATCATATTAAACATCCAAAATCTCTTGATGAGGTTTATATAATTTACCATATAATAACCCTTCTAAATTTGAATAATTAAAATTAATAATTAAAAACATTTATTAATTTATATATAGAAAATTTTTATTTTTTACTTATTTTTCAATTTATAAACTATTTATAAAATTCCCTTATGATTTATAAATAAAAAATTCATTTTAATTACCTCAAGGTATTCTATAAAATAGGTAAAAGTAATTTTCAAATATTAACATTTAATATTTTATAGTATTCTCATTTATAATTAGTTTATAAAAATTTATTTAATTAATTATACAAACTTTGTATAATTACTTAATTTAAGAACACTTTACAAATTAAAATACTACCAAAATTCCTTTTAATATGATTTATAAACCCTTTTATAAACTATAATTCTTTTAAAAATATATTAACACATTAATATTATAGAATATTTTAATAAATGTTTGAAAAAAGTCAATAAGTTAAACATAAATATTTTATAATTAATTAATTTAATAAAAAATCATAAATTTTATAAATATAATAAAATATATTTTCATTATATATAAAAATATCATAAATAATTCAATCCCCAAGTATAATTAAAAAAATAATTTATTTATCCTAAGAAATGAATATAAACTTTTCATTTTTAAAAATTATTCTTGAAATATCCCATTTTTTTGATTTTTAAAAAATTTTATTTATTAAACAGTAAAAATAATACAATGATTTGTCAAAGAATCCTCACTATGATACCACTGTTGAGTTTTAGGGGTTCATTATATGAACCTTAATAACTGAAGAAAAAATAAAATGTTTCATCTATCCTTGACAGAGTTAACATATAATATAAATGAAGAAAATAAAATATTCATAACTAGATACCCAATGTAGTATCCACAATCTGTAATCCATAATGAAGTATGCATGATAATAATCACTAAAGCTACAAAAAAGTCTTCCTACCTCAGAGGGATTACACTGACCTTGGATTTAAATCTCTATTAGAGGATACCCAAAGCTCTCAAAGGGGTAATAGAACCATTTATTGGAGTGATAAATGAGGCTCGATTAAAAAAAAGTATTTAGAGGCTTTCATGTAGTCATCATATACAATATGAGTGATCATAACTCTTTATATGTCCATTCTAGACACATTTCATTTAATAAAATACATCCACCGTATTCAATGTATCCATATACATTTTTCCCATTGTTAATTATTCATTGAATCTCATTAAAATGAATATGAAATCCACTTAAATAATTCATAATTTATAAACTATTTGGGAAGATACATTCACCCAATTTACATGATTTTAGTTGACATATCCAATAGTGTAATCTAGTTATCTATTTTAGGAGGTATGTTCCTTTGTTATTAAAAAGTTTCAATTTATTATTTACCTTGATGTTATTCTCTGTTGTGCATTACCTTATTAAATACCCTAAAATTTCTTGATTCAACCTCTCGACATATAATTTACAAGAATCCATAGTGTTCTCTAATGAATATCCCTTCAATAATGGTGTCCAATGACGTCCCATTAGGAGGAAATTGCTCAACATCATCTTTTTTTTTGTTTTCTATTGTGTCACCGATGTTGGTTGTGTTCCTATATACTGTTTTTTTTTCTTTTATTAAGAAATTTAACATAAATAAATTTGGTTATGATCCATGACATTAGAGAAAAACTAAGTTATATGAAATAATACAATAAACCAAATCATATTTTGTTTGTAGTATTATCAATTATTTAAGCATACAATTTTATTCATAATAGCAAGCCTATTTCTTAGACATGTTTCCTTCAATTGAACCAAACCATTTAATGAAAATTAATAATCTAAAGGAGTTTCAAATTTATGTAGTATTTTTAAAGCAACTGAAGATTCTTTAAAAATATTTAAAAATAAAATATTGAGTTCCCAATAAAAGTAAAACCACTAACCTCATATGGTTTTCACCATATCAGAAGGGTTTTCAAAATAACTGGATAAACATGATTCAAATGAATGATTTGAAATAAACAATTGAATTATTAAAAATTAACCCCTCCTTTAAAACAAAATAAACTCATCCAAGAGAAAATTAAAGGTTTAAAAATAATTTTTGATTATTCATACACTAGTTTGATTTTGTAAAAGATAAATTTTCACTCCATTTTAAAACTTTAAAAAAAAATCAATTTATGTTTCCAAAATACCATGTTAAAACATTTCCCCAATCAACTCTATATTACTAAAAACCAACCTAAATACATATTTTTACCTCATTATCGAGATGTGAGAACTTTTATTTCATATATATATATATTTTATATATTTTATAAATATAAATTTTTTATATGGTTAAATAATTAATGTTTTAAAAATTATAGTTTTCAAAAACATTACAAAGATGGTATAAGGGGTGAAAACCCATTTTATATTCCTTAACTAATCATTTACCAAACATTTCAAAACAACCTTGATAACCTAATGGATTTGAAATATTCATTGAAGTAATAAATACACAATAAGAATATATAGAAATGTTTTAAATAAAAATTTCACATGTTTTCACAAAAACTTCATGCCCACATCTTCATTACCATTTAAAGTGAGTTTAGAAACAGTTACACGACTAACATTAGAAATGAAATTGAATAAAAATTTTCACTTTCTAAAAGAATTTATAAGGAATTATTATTAATAAAACATTTTTCCACATTAAAATAATACCTTAGAATAATATTTTATTCTTGAAAAAAGTTAGTTTTAAGAAAATAATAAAAAAAAAATTAAAAGAAATTATAATATAAGAAAAATATTTATTTTAAAGAATAAAATTATTATGGTTATAGTTATAAAGAAAAAAATTTGTGGTTTTAAAATCTCTTTGTAAAAAAATTTCCATGCCTCATATTTTAAGGAGACAAAAAAATGATTATACTAAAGATAAAAATATGACTATCTCATCCATAAAATGATAACCCAAGTTGTGTTTATTAAGAAGTAAACTATATAGGTATTCACTAACTATTGATGATGAAGAAACCTATAGATTAGATCATGGTAAAGTTAGAAACCTAATCCCCTGATCGAGATGAATGAAATTGGTCAATAAACTTGATAGGAGTGGAGGAGAAGAAATGGGTTCTACATGCACTATTTTGTATAGAAAGAACAATTAAAAATATGAAAACTCAAGCATGATCAATGAGAAATACTTAAAAACACAATTGGAATAACAAACCTTTAGTTTTATGGATCTTGATTCATATAAAATATTTTACAAAATCACAATAAAGATCATCTTTCATGAGAACTTGAATGGAATGAGTGAGAGACATGATTTTGTATGTTTTTTTTCAAAGAGAGGAAATTTTTTTATTAGTTTTACCTAAAAAGTGCAGATAAAAGCTACATTTTCAGTGATGAAAAAGAAATCATTTATCAGCGCTAAAAAATCACTGATAAAAGTACCTTTTATCAACACAAGATTGAGCACAGATAATAAAAGACTATATCAGCACTAAATTTAGAATTGATAAACACCCCAAAAAAATGAAAAATGAATAAAAGTGAATACATAAAAATATTAAAAATTGATAAACAATATTAAATGAATAAACATTAAAAATTAATAAACAATATTAAATAAAAAAATATGAAAAAATAAATAATATTAATCACATAAATTACAAAAAAATTAAAAATGAATAATTTTTTTAATTATCTAAATTATAAACAAAATTAAAAATTAATAAATTATATAAATTATATAAATTATTAATATTAAAAATAAACAAATAATATTAACTATATAAATGAAAAAATTAAAAATGAAAAAATAATATTAATTATGTAAATTAAAAAGATACTAAAAATGAATGAATTTTTAAAATTATATTTAATTAAAAACATTTAAAATAAATTAATAAATAAAATAAATAATTTATAATTTTATAAAGATTTAAATACATAAAATATTAAAAGAGGAATGAATATATATTAATTATATAAATTTAAAACACATTTAACACATTTAATATTATTAAATAAAAATGTATCAATAAATATTAAAAAATAAATTAATTATAAATATATTAAATTTAAAAAATATTTAAAAAATAAATAAATATTATTGAAAATGTATAAATATTAAAAATGTATAAGTATTAAAAATTTATAAATTATATTTAATGAATAAATATTAAAAATGTATAAAATTTAATATATATAAATTAATAAATTATAAATACATTATAAAATGAATAAATAATTTTGATTATATAAATTAATAAATAATAAAAATGAATAAATATTAAAATAATAATGTATAAGTTTTGAAAATTACATTTAAGTATAAAATATTAATAATAAATTACTAATTAAAGATAAATAAATAATAATTATATAAAAATTTAATTACCAAAATAGTAAATAAACTGAATTAATACAAATTATATAAAATTATAAACATATTAAAAATAAAACATATTAATAAATAAAAATTTATAAAAAATATTAAAAAATGAAAAAATTATAAAAAATTTTAAATGTATAAATGATAAAAATGAATAAATATTAAAACTAAATAAATAATATTAAATAATTAAATTTTAAAAATGAATATATATTAATAATTAAAAAATAATAAATTGTTAAAATATTTAAAAAATCAATAAACAATATTAATCATATAAATTACAAGAAAAGTGTTAAAAATTAATAAATATTAAAATAAACACAATTAAATATTAAAATTTGAATTCAAATACAAATGATTTAGAGTAAATTAATTATTAGAAATCAAAAAATAATAATTGTATAAAGATTTAAATAACAAAAAAATTAAATAAAAATGATTAAATTTAAATTATATAATTTAGATTCATATTAAAAATATTTAATACTAATAAATAAAAATATATAAATAAATATCAAAATATAAATGAATTAAAAAATATTAAATGAATAAATATTAAAAATGAATAAATTTGAAAAATATTAATAACAAATAAATATTAAAAACAAATAATAATATTTAATGATAAACATTAAATTTGAATAAAATTTAATAATTAGAAATGAATCGATTAATAAAATATTAAAAATTGAAAGAATAATATTTGTTACATAAATTTAAAAAAAATTGAAAATGAATAAATATTAAACTAAAACTGAAGAAATATTTAAAATTACATCTAAATTTAAATTTTTTTTATAATAAATTACTAATTATATATATATATATATTATAACTTCCTGTTACCATGTTTCAGGAATTTCCTATCTATTTAATTTATTTTCCATTTTATTATGTTGCATCTTGGGACTCTTGAGGATGTAGATCATTTGTTAGGGAAAATGAACAAAAGTTATGGGATATATCTTTGTTTTAATTAATGGAGTCCGTGTATAAACATGTTAATGAATTTTCGGAGTTCTCCCAATGTTTGGAGAACATTTGAGGCGGTTTGTTGTTTTTTCTGCTAAAAATGGGACTTTTCATAGTCTAATGGATATTTACACGCTGTGCATTTGTCTCCTAGAATATATCATGAAATAGATTTAGGGTGTGAAAGGATTACAAGCCGTTTAAAATTTACACACAGTGTAAATAGTGAAATCAAGATTTTTAATCAAAGGTGATGCCTTTTTCAGTGTATATGGGATTCATGGATTACATGATGTGTAATGGGATTACACAATGTGTAAATTACACAAGTTATTCTTTTATGGTTCCACACTAGTGATTTCTATTTTCATTCAGCCACAACCTCATTTTCTCTCAACCTAGGAGCTCTCCCATGTGATTTTGGAGACCTTCACTCCTTTCGGATCACTTTGTTTGAAGATTGATCATCAGGGTAGTTTAGTTGTATCTCTCTTGGTAAGAGATACTTTCTATATATTTTGTACCTTGATCGTAGTAGCACCATTTCATTGGGTTTATAAATCTTTTGATCCATCATGGCATTTCTTCTTATTTTATTCTAGATCCATCGTGTGATATTTCGCTGGAGGTAAGGCCTTATATTGGTTGTGGTGTTGGGTGTGAGTTTCTTTAAGGTATGTTGTGATCTTTCCTCTTCACCGGCCCTTTTGTTAAATTGAATTGACTATGAGATGTGTATATTGATTCTAGGGACTCTGTTGTTGTCATTGTTGTTGAACACTCTGTGAGATTGCTATTTTAATAATCCCAAATCATTGCTTAGTCTTTTGTTCAAATTGTTCTAAATGTGTTTACATATGTTTAAATCATGTCTACATATGCTTATCTATGTTAATTTATGTTTTACTATTGACCTGGACATATTTTGGACTGAACAGACACTTTGTGAAAATTCCATGTTTTGACTCACCGTTAGTTATTTTCCTGTGTCACTGATGATGAACGGTCGCACTGATGATGAACAGTTGCACCGATGATGAACGGTCGCACCAATGATGAATGGTCGCATAGATGATGAACGGTCGCACCGATGATGAACGGTCGCACCGATGATGAAGGGTCGCACGGATGATGGACGGTCACACCGATGATGAACGGTCGCACCGATGATGAACGGTCACACCGATGAAGAGCGGTCTCACCGGAGATCAAAGGACCTACCAATACCAATGATCAAAGGACCTACCGATACTAATGATTAAAGGAGCTATCGATACCGATGATCAAAGGACCTACCAATACCGATGATCAAAGGAGCTACCGATACCGATGATCAAAGGAGGTACCGATACTGATGATCAAAGGAGCTACTGATACCGATGATCAAAGGAGCCACTGATACCGATGATAAAAGGATCTATTGATACCGATGATCAAAGGAGCTACCGATACCGATGATCATGACCTACCGAAACCAATGCAGATTCAAAATGACTCACCGATCTCATGACTCACTGATAGTCATAAAAACTGTTTGAATTTCTATTAACTCCTATTTAATTCCAACGGTCATATTTGACGTTTTTAATGAAATTAATGATATTTAATGTTATTTGTTGGCATGTACGGGAACCTTAACTCGTACCTATGAAAATATAATCATTCCTATTGTCGGAGCTTGTGGACTATAAGGAAGATCGAGCTGTAGTAAAAAGACACACAAGAAAGAGAGGCAAAAAGGGAATTCTTCCATGCACGCACATACATGAAAAGAAGAACACATGAAGAACTCTCATACTCATCTAGAACAAAAATTCAAAGAATAATTTCAAGGGCTATAATGTTTACTCATACTCGAGTTGAACACTTATACTGGAAGTGAAAGAAGGAGAACCACGACACTCTGTGTTTCTACACAAACACCAGAGAAGGACTCATAAGCATTTCTACTGAATCGAAGGAGTCCAGAGCTACACTGCTTATCACTAGAGCATTCTAAACTCTCATATACTCTCTCTAAGTGATTCATTATTTACTTTTTCGAGTAGTGTGTGTACTCGGTATAATTTACACACACACACTGACTCATGTTTTGAATTGGAGGATACTAAATCCTCACACCAATCTTTCCACACTTTCTTGTATCCCACTAAGGATAGTGGTAGAGGTCAAGTAGGACCTGGATAGACTGTGTGTTGTTTCTATCATTTGTTTTCCCACGTATAACTATTATAGAGGTCTTAGGACCTGGATAGTCTCTTGTACTGTTGTTTACCCTGATCCAGGGTGTGGATCAAATTTATATAAATTGTTTGAGAGGACTAAGTCTCGGCTTGAGATTAAACCTCTTGTTTCAAAAACTATTGTGCTTATCTATTTTGGTTATAAACTATATTCAATATTCCGCTGCTAATTAATTTGAAATACTATTTGTTTTAAATTTACTTTGATAGCTAAAATAGCAAGTGTTTATACTTATTGTGAACCAGTAAGTTAGTTTCAAAAGTTAATTTAATCCCATGATTAAATTAACCGAGACCTAATAAATCTTTGAGAAACTAATTGAACATTTACAATCTACATAAATTCACTACAGTTTAACTTGTCTTTAAATTTGGGGGATTTTAATAGAAATATTTCTTAAGAGAAATTTTAATTGGAACTCAATTCACCCCCCTCTTGAGTGTCCAATATGACCAAAATTTGGTATCAGAGGTTGCTTTTATTAATACAGGATTTCAAAACACTCTATTTTTCAACTGTGATTTTAGTTACATATTTAAAGATCATAAATTTCTGTTAGTTCTAAATTTTATCTCTTTCAATATATTTTCTAAAATCTAGTTATGGACAATAGACTAGAAGGTACTGCTACCAACATGCCACCCTTCTTTAATGGTACAAATTATGCTCAGTGGAAGATTAAATTGAAAATTCATTTGGAAAGTATGGGGTTTGATATCTGGACTGCTACAAAAAATCAATATAAGATTACAAAAACTGATAGAACTACTTGGGATGAACCTACTAAGACTGCATACAATAATAACTATAAAGCAATGAATGCTTTGTACTACGCTTTAAAAGATGAAGAATTCAATCGCATATCTGCTTGTATAACTGCTTATGAAATTTGGGATACCCTGGGTGTTTCCCATGAGGGTACAACCAATGTTAAAGAAATGATAATGAACACATATACTATTAAATATGATAATTTTAAAATGAAGCCTAATGAACCTATTTCTGATATGTATCTCAGGTTCAATGAGATTGTCAATAATATGAGCTCACTTGGAAAAGTTGTTCCAGCAAAGAAGCAAATCATGAGGATACTAAGATGTATTCCAGACCGATGGAGAGGAACATCTGTGTCAATTAGAGAATCATGTGATATTGGTGATTTACCTGTTAAAGAGCTTATTGGTAAGTTAATGATGTATGATGAAGAGCTTAAAGTAAATAGGGAATAATATGATGAACCAAAGAGGAAGTCAGCGACTTTTAAATCTACTGCCATAAAAATCAAGGACAAGGAGAAAGTTCACACACTTACTAAAAGTTCAAAAAGTGAAAGTTCAGAATCTGATAGTGATGCTGAGATGGATCAAATATCTAGGAGGTTTATAAAATTCTATAGGAAGAAGAAATTATTCAGAAAATCAAACTACAAAGGTAAATATGAAAACAAAGGTTATTAGAAAAAGGATTGGAAGAAAACTTATAAGAGTGATGAGGTTGTTTACTATGAATGTAAAAGAAAAGGTCACATTAAAGATGACTGCCCAAAATTAAAGTTCAAGAAGGAACATGACTACAAGGAAAATAAGTATAATGAAAGATATAAAAGCTACCTGGAGTGATTCATAATACAACACAAGTGAATCTAAAGTTTCTGACTCTGAAAAGAATCGAGCTAACATGTGTTTTATGACAAACACATCTGAGGTAACACTGGATACTCCTAATTTAAATTCATATTACTCTGGAGTTGAATCTGATTCTGAATTTGAAAATATGTCTAGTAAAGAAGTAGATGAATACTGTAATATTATAAAAGAAACCTGTAATTAACTTAAGGAAAAATATATGTCATTGAAGAAACAACATGCTCTCACTGCAAATGTTAAATCTGCACTTGATGTAGAAAAAAGAAAAGAATGCTCAATTTCTTAAGGAAAATCCTAAAATAAAATTTTCTAATGAGAAATTAAGGAAGGACTTAGAAAAATTCACAAATGGAAAAGATAATCTTACTCAAATTCTAGGAAAACAAGCGACACCAAAGTATACTACTGGTTTAGGCTATTATCCTGGATAGAGACAATTTACTAGAACTATATTTATTTCTAATTCTGAACAGAATGGGGCTAGTTCAAGTTCATGAAATTCATATGTCTCAACTAGTTACTCACATAGTTACAGATCAAAAAAATTTTATCTTTTGAAATCTATTGATTCTATAAATTATATGAAACCCATAAGACTAATTTGGGTACCTAAAGCTTTGCTTGCTAACCTATCTGGACAGAAGAAGTTCTGTTTACCAAAATCATTTTCCATCTAAATCTGTTTTGTAGGAAACTTGCTTAAAGAGTTCTCATAAGAAGATGTGGTACTTGGACAATGGATGTTCAAGGCATATGAATGGGGACTACTCATGCTTTAAGAGTTTAATCAAAGTTGATGGAGGCCATGTTACCTATGGTGATAACTATAAAGGAAATATCACCGACCTAGGCCAGATTGGTAACACTAATTCAGTTTTAATTTCTAAAGTTTTATTTTTTGATGGAATTTAATATAATCTGTTAAGTATTTATCAGTTATGTGATGATGGTTTCAATGTTAAATTTGAAAATGATTCTTGTAATGTTTTTAACTCTAAAAATGTTTTAGTATTTTCTGCTATGAGAAATGAAAATGTATATGCAGTTGATTTAAATTCTTTATCCAAGAAAAATGTTACTTGTTTAAATTATTTTAATAAGGAATCTTGGATTTGGCACAGAATATTAGGACATTTCAACATTTATTCACTTAGAAAACTGACTAGGAGGAACTTAGTTAGAGACCTACCCAAACTTGAATTCCCATCCGACAAAGTTTGTAATCCCTGTCAAAAGGGAAAGCAACATAATGTTTCCTTCATGTCAAAGAAATAAGTTTCAACTTCTCAACCTCTTGAGTTGGTTCACATGGACTTGTTTGGACCTTCTAGAGTTTCTAGATTAAATGGGAAGCACTATGTCAATGTCCTAGTAGATGAATTTTGCAGATATACTTGGGTATAATTCTTAGCTCACAAAAGTGAAGCTTGTTCTTATTTTTTAAAATACTCCAAGTCTGTAGAGAACCTTAGTGGACTTAATATTAAAAACTTAAGAAGTGATCATGGCCGTGATTCTGAAAATCATGAGTTTGAGTCTTATTGCTCACACAATGGCTATAGTCACAACTTTTATACCACTAGCACACCTCAGAAGAATGGTGTAGTAGAAAGGAGAAATAGAACCCTTCAAGAAATTTCAAGAACCATGCTCAATGAGTATGACCTACCTATTTATTTTTGGGCTGAAGCTGTGAATAAAACTTTTTATATTATCAATAGAGTATTGATTAGACCTGTTCTTAAGAAGACCCCTTATGAACTGTGGAACAATAGAAAACCTAATGTTAGTTACATCAGAGTCTTTGTCTGAAAAGTCTTTATCCTCAATACCGAGGATAATCTAGAAAAGTTTGCTTCTAAGAGTGATGAAAGAATCTTTTTAGGATATTAAATTACTAGAAAATATTATAGAGTTTTCAATAAGAGAGCCAAGTGTGTGGAAGAATCTGTTCACATCAAATTTGATGAAACTGATCCACATGAACCTAAACCTTCTCTTGAAAATCATGAAGGAGATTTGTCTGTTCTGAACATTAATGATAGAATCAATGAACCTACTGTAAAGACAACTAGTTCTGGAAATATTTTCGAATCTGCTCCTAATAAACCCGAACCTAGAGAAGAACCTGAAATCTCTTGTCCTATCTTTACTATATCAACTAGGATTATAAAGAATCATCCTTTAGATGTTGTTGTTGGTAATCTTGATAGAGGAACACAGACTAGATCTCCTCTAAGAAATCAGGTTGAACATCAAGCCTTTCTTTCACAGTTAGAACCTAAAAATATCAATGATGAAATCAATGATGAATTTTGGGTAATTTCTATGAAAGAAGAGTTAAATAAATTTTAAAGAAACAAAGTCTGGGAATTAGTATAAATACCTAAGGACACCTTGACCATAGGCAGTAAATGGGTTTTCAGAAATAAGGTTGATGAATCAGGAAATATAGTTAGAAACAAAGATAGGTTAGTTGCAAAAGGATATATTCAAGAGGAAGGAATAGACTATGAAGAAACCTTTTCACCTGTTGCTAGATTAGAAGCCATTAGGATCTTACTTGCCTATGATGCCCATCTGAATTTTAAGTTATATCAAATGGATGTCAAAAGTGAATTTCTAAATGGGTTTATAATTGAAAATGTTTTTGTTGAACAACCACCAATATTTTTAGACCCCCATTTTCAAAATCATGTTTTAAAACTTTCTAAAGCTTTATATGGTTTAAAAAAAGCTCCAAGAGATTGGTATGATAGACTTACAAATTTTCTTATTTCAAAAGGTTTTACTAAAGGAATTGTTGATCCCACTCTTTTTATGAAAATAATTTTAAAAGACATTTTGATTGTCCAAATCTATGTTGATGGTATTATTTTTGGATCTTCCAAACATTCTTTATGTACTGATTTTTAAAAGATTATGAAAAATGAATTTGAAGTGAGTTTAATAGGAGAACTTAAGTATTTTCTTGGATTTAAAATTTTTCAAAAGAAGGATGGTATTATTATAAATCAAAGATAATATACAAAGGATCTTTTAAAACGTTTTGGTTTGGATAGTAATAAGGGAAGTGAAACACCTATGAGTACCACCTGAAAGATGGATGCTGATGAAACTGGGAAACCAGTTGATCAAACCAATTATAGAGGTATGATTGGAAGCTTACTTTACCTTACTTCTAGTCGACCCGATATTATGTTCAGTGTATGTATGTGTGCAATATTTCAAGCTAATCCAAAAGAATCTCATTTACTTTCTGTTAAAATAATTTTTAAGTATCTTAAACACACTATAAATTTAGGTTTGTTTTACCCAAAGGACAATCTTTTGAATTAATGAGCTATTCAGATGCTGACTTTATTGGTTGCAAGTTGGATAGAAAAAGAACATCTAGAACATGTAATTTTCTAGGTAAGTCCTTAGTATCTTGGTGTAGTAAGAAGCAGAATTCTGTAGCTTTGTCCACTGTCGAAGTAGAATACATTACTGCTGGTAGTTGCTGTGCACAAATTCTGTGGATGAAAAACACACTTTTGGACCATGGATATGATTTTAAGAATGATTCAATCAATTTTGATAACACTAGTGCAATTATTATTTCTAGGAATCCTGTGTCTCACTTCAGGACTAAGCACATTGATGTAAGACATCACTTCTTGAGAGATCATTATCAAAAGGGTGATATTTCTCTAGAATTTATTGACTCTGAACATCAGTTAGATGATATTTTCACTAATCCTTTAAGTTCTAAAAGGTTATAATTTATTAAACAAGAGTTTGGTATGATCGAACTATGAAACCAATCTGTGAAACCAATATGTGGAATCGCTATGTGAAACCGATCTGTGAAACCGATCTGTGCTACTAATTGAGTTGTATAGTTAGTAAAACCGGCAATGTTTATCAAAACGATATTGTTTTACTAAATTGTTATTACTGTTTATTATTATCATAACCCTAAATGATAAAAATAATGACCCGAGGCTATTTCTAAATGACTATTGACCTTCCATATCCCGTCGAAATCTCTCTTCTTTTTCGAATCCCAAACTTTTCGAACCTTCTGAACCTTTCCAAACACTCAATCCTCTCAAACCTCCAAATGGAAAAGAAATAGCAACAAAGAAAGGAATCTTAAGGTTCCTATACTTTAAAACGTGCTTGCAGAGAATTTAGCAGCACGAAAAAAAGCCAGTAAACCCGGAGCTGGAAAAACGGGTAGTTACTGCAGAAAAGGAAGTTTGTTCAGAATGGGTATTATCCAGCAAGTCTGCTCTGTTGAAAGTGTTGGAAATGAGAGGTTGTAAAAACTGGTTCTACGATAATAATCAAGTCTATCACCCATATACAATGCATGAGTTCTATTTAAACTTATGTATAGTGTTGGATGGAGAAGAAGCTGAGAGACTGTCTTCAATAGTTAAAGGGAAAAAGATTACTTTTTCGTCGAAGCAGTGAGATGAATGTTTGGGAGTTCCTCACAATAGAAGATATGAGGATTACACTGGTAATATCCCTCCTACAACTGATTACTTTTCTTATGAGCTAGCTCTGGAAATGTTGACTGGTAAGTCTGAATCGAGAAGATTATTTGCTGTAGAATTGGATAGTGAGAGTAGAGTTTTGTTTAAATTTATTCATCACCAAGTCTGTCCAAGAAAATGTGACTTTTCTTTAGTAAAGTACTAGGATTATTTTCTATTATTCCTTTTTTTTAATGGTGAAAAGATCAACCTGTGTAGATATTTTGATGAGCATATTGCTGAGATGATAAAGCCATCAAAGAAAGCTACAACTTTGTTTTATTCTAAGCAAATCTCTTCCATGCTGAAATTCTTGGGCTGTGTTGATAATGGAGATGAGTGCATCTCATCCAGTAGATTCTGTATTAACAAGGATATCTATAGGAGGATGAAGATCAACTGGAACCCATGGAAGAAAGCTTGGGTTTCTGATGAGGAGAAGTTGTATGACTCCTTCAATCCTACTGATCATCCTAAGAGATCAAAGGGGATGAGAGATCCCAATTTAAAACCTGGTGAGGAAGTGGTTTATTCTGATGAAGAAGAGGAAGCAAATGTTCCTAAGGAAACTGTGAGTCCAGTAAAAAGGGAATAGAGGAATAAGATGCTGATGATAATTTGAATGCTGAAAAGGAGGCTGAATAATCTTCTGATGAGAGGAGTGATCCTGATATAGTTAGCCTGAAGAAGAGAAAAATGGAATTTTGACCAGCTAGTCCACCTCTCAACTTACTAGAGATTGAATCTATTTTAGTTGATGAAGAAGAAGAAGTTGAGACTGAAGAATCAAACCCTGAGCAGTATGAATCTAGTAGTATAGATAGTTCAAGTAAGAAATCGTTTAATAATGATGATGATGAAGGTAATGATGGTGATGAGGATGATGCTGATGTTGATGGTGATAGTGATGGTAGTATCAGTGATGGTGATAGTGATGATGCTGATGATGATGATGCTCGACATGTAGAAGGTAAGAATGTGATCCAAGATGATCCTCAACCCTAACCAAATGAGCAAGAAAATGTCCCTGAGGCTGAGAGGACAGAATAGTTAGAGATTGATGTGAATGAAGAAGTCTCTCCGGAAAATTCTGGAATAGCTAGGTTTGTGAAACCTCTATATCCTTCATGCCAAGCTGCATGGGAAGAACACCCAGGTCTTCCAGTTTTGAGATTAGATTATCTAGAGGAAGAATTAATAGAAGTGGATCTTACAGGAGTAAGTGATTCAGTTAAGGCTCAATTAGTTGCTGAGTATATGGAAAGAATAGATGTCAGACCTGGTCCTTCAGGTTCTCAATCCAGAACTGATCCTTCAGTGTCTCAAGCTACACCTGGTCCTATAGTTGCTCAATCTGATTTTAACAGATTTAAGGTTGAGTTGGTTCAAGTAGTTAGAGAGACTATGAAAGATGAGTTATCTCATGTTCCTACTCTTGCTCCTATGTCTTTATCTGAAGCTTCTATGGATTATTTGGCTCAAAGGGTGGTAAAACTTATCGAGATAGACCTGTGCAATACCAGTGAATTGATTGGCAGGCACATTACCTCTTTGAATCAAACACTCATAGATTTAGTCAGTAATCTGGTTTCTTTGTCAGATGAGTTTAGAGCAACCATCTCTGGTATGATGGAATTGTTAAGAAATCTGATAGAACATCTGAAGAAGTCAGACTTGAGAAAGTTGAAAGCTGAGATCACCCAAGTCATTTCTCAAGCTAGTTCTTCAAAGGTGACCAAGATTAATGGTCATGAGATTAATGCTTTAAAGGATGTTATTAAGGAAGATTTGGAAACTCTTAGAAATATTTTTGGATTTATATTCTTTGAAAAAGATGAAAGAGAACAGTGATCATATTCACAAAATGGTGCAGTTGTATTCAGCCAATGCTACCAAGGCTTAGAATGATATTGAAGAGAAATTGGATCATTACTTCTCTAAGATTTATACCAAGCATGAGTTGAACCATTAGTTCAAGGTTTTGGATGAAAATTTGAGGCTTCCTCTGGTTACTTAGGCTTTTAAGGCTCCAGTTCAACAGCTGAAGGATTTTACTCCTACATTGGAGAGTTTCATGCATAAAAAGTATAACTTTGAAAAGGCTATAAAGTACGGTGGAGAAGTAATTCAAGATTTTATCATTCTGCTCAAACCTTACCTTCATGTACAAGTGAAGGCCATTGTTTTTCCTACTACTGATCCTCTTAATCCATCAGGTGTTGCTCCTGGTCAGTTATCTGTCTCTCAAGCTCTATCAAATATCCGTCCAGTCATTCAACAACATCCTTCACAAATATCTGATGCTCCCCAACAAGTGACTTTGAAACCCACCATTCGTTCGGCCAGAGCTGTCCTGCCTCTTCTCTCCATCCGACCAGATCAACCTTCTACAAAGCCTTCTTTTGGACCATATATTCTTCTAAATTCCAAAAGAAAAGGTCCATTTCACCCAAAGAACTAGCCTTGTCTATCCATTTTTGATAGGGTGTCTGTTTCTTGTCCTTTACAACTTTGTATCTGGTTCTTGTACTCTTTTTAAAATATTATTTCAGTGGCCTCTTCTTATTGCTTCTATTCCTTATCTTTTCTTTTTGATAATCCTAGAGGGGGAGAAATCATGACTATGAATAAGGGGGAGAAATCATGAATATGCATATGGGGTGAACTGAATATGAATGTGAGCCAATGCTTCACTGTTTACTACATGCATGCATATACATAGGGGGAGAAATTCTGACTATATATCTAAGTGGGAGCAATGATTAAAGGGGGAGAATGAATCGTATTATATGATTTATATTAGATGGGGAGAATGAATTATGCTATTCTAACCTTGTATTATCTTTTGGCATATTTTTTATATAGGGGGAGCATACTGAATGACCTACTATCTTCTCTATTACTTTATACCATTGATTTGTGATTATCAAAAAGGGGGGGATTGTTGAACTCTCTATGAGATGGATATTTTAATAATCCCAAATCATTGTTTAGTCTTTTGTTAAAAATTTTCTAAGTGTGTTTACATATGTTTAAATCATATCTACATATGTTTATCTATCTTAATTTATGTTTTACTGTTGACCCGGAAGTATTCTGGACTGAACATACACTTTGTAAAAATTCCATGTTTTGACCCACCGTTAGTTATTTTCCTGAGTCATCAATGATGAATAGTCACACTGATGATGAACGGTCACACCGATGATGAACAGTCACACCGATGATGAATGGTCGCCCCAATGATGAACGATCACACCGATGATGAACGGTCGCACCGATGATGAACGGTCGCACCGATGAAGAACGATCTCACCGATGATCAAAGGACCTACCAATACCGATGATCAAAGGACCAACCGATACCGATGATCAAAGGAGCTACCGATACCGATGATTAAAGGACCTACCGATACCGATGATCAAAGGACCTACCGATACCGATGATCAATGGAGCTACCGATACCGATGATCAAAGGAGATACCGATACTGATGATCAAAGGAGCTACCGATACCGATGATCAAAGGAGCTACTAATACCGATGATCAAAGTAGCTACCGATACTGATGATCATGACCTACCGAAACCGATGCGGATTCAAAATGACTCATCGAAATCATGACTCATCGATAGTCATAAGCACTTTTTGAATTTCTATTAATTCATATTTAATTCAAACGATCATATTTGATGTTTTTAATGCAATTAGTGATATTTAATGTTTGTTTTTGGCATGTCAGGGAACCGTACCACATACCTATGAAAAGGTAATCATTCCTATTTCTGGAGCTCGTGGAATATAAGGAAGATTGAGCTGCAGTAAAAAGACATACCAGAAAGAGAGGAAAAAAGGGAATTCTTCCATGCACACACATACATGAAAAGAAGAACACACGAAGAACTCTCATACTCATCAAGAACAGAAATTCAAAGAAGAATTTCAAGGGCTATAATTTTTACTCATACTCGAGCTGAACACTTACACTAGAAGTTAAAGAAGGAGAACTACGACACTCTGTGTTTCTACACAAAAACCAGAGAAGGACTCAGAAGCATTTCTGCTGAATCGAAGGAGTCCATAGCTACACTGATTATCACTAGAGCATTCTAAAATCTCATATACTCTCTCTAAGTGATTCATTATTTACTTTTTCGAGCAGTGTGTGTACTATATATAATTTACACACACAATGACTCCTGTGCTGAACTGGAGGATACTAAACCCTCACACCAATCTTTCCACACCTTCTTGTATCCCACTAAGGATAGTGGTAGAGGTAAAGTAGGAACTGGACAGCCTATATGATGTTTCTATCATTTTTTTCCCACGTATAACTGTGGTATAGGTCTTAGGACCTGGAAAGTCTCTTGTACTGTTGTTTACCCCGATCCAGGGTGTGGATCAAATTTATATAAATTATTTGAGAGGACTAAGTCTCGTCTTGAGATTGTACCTCCTGTTTCAAAAACTATTGTGCTTATCTATTTTGGTTATAAACTATATTCAATATTCCACTGCTAATTAATTTGAAATACTATTTTTTTAAATTTACGTTGATAGCTAAACTAGAAAGTGTTTATATGTATTGTGAACCAGTAAGTTAGTTTCAAAAGTTAATTTAATCCCCTGATTAAATTAACTGAGACCTAATAAATCTTTGAGAAACTAATTGAACATTTACAATCTGTATAAATTCACTACAGTTTAACTTGACTTTAAATTTGGGGGATTTTAATTGAAATATTTTTTAAGAGAAATTTTAATTGGAACTCAATTCACCCCCCCTCTTGAGTGTCCACTCTGTCCAACAATTGTGTTTTTCCTTGTTAGTGAATCCCTTTACTGGCATGCATAACCTCAAGTTTGAGGTAGGTTGTTCTATATCTAGCCTATATTGGATGAACTTCATTGATTTGGTTTTATAAATTGTTTTATAAATGACATTGAATGATTTATTGGTTGATTTGTATGTGTGGAAAAAAAGTTTGAACCCTTGTTTTTGTAAAAGAAAAGGGTATTTCAAATAATTTTGAAACGGATTTCGGAAATGGTTTGCAAATAATTGTTTTGATGAATTGGTTTGGAAAATGTAGTACATTTGAAGCCTTGGTTACTTATGTTGATGGTTCATTGATAGGACTCGTCCACTGATAATTTCATGGGGTGTTCCTCTGCTCCCTAGTCCCATTGTTCTAGGGACTTTATAGACCCGTTGGTGGGGGGGGGGGTTCACTTGAAGGGGTGTTCATATACTCTATAAATTCAAGGCATATATCTAGAGACTTGATGCTTTCGATTTTCTATGTCGATGGTACGTGTTTCCTAGCTATAATTACCTATAGTGATCCTTGGTGTGATGTTACTTGTGATTTTTCTTGTACTATTTTAGTTTGCACTTCCATGGATATGATATGATATGTGATACATGATTTTTTAATGATTTTATTTAGCTGTTTTTATATATGAAATGATTTAATTTTTTTACCTGGCATTATTTGTAAATTTAGAAAAACAAATAGAAAATTAAATGTTTTCCATGATTTTGATATAAAAACTAGCTAACTTTTTTATCATTCCTTGTTTTATTTAAAGTTTATCACATTTATATTATTATATAGAGACTTATTATAGAACACCTCGGTGTGATCCTACTAAGAATGTTAGCTCACACCCTACGCACCCCTTTTATGGTTCGTAGACATTTATATGTATTTCGATGTAGGGAAGGGAAATGTACCATAGTGAGGTAGCGAGGTTTCTATTTGCTGAGTATGGGTAACTAGTGTTGAGATGGTGGAAGTGTTCCCATACTATCACATATATTAGTTAGTTTTTATTTTAGTTTTCCTTTGATGCAGGACTTGTACTTTGGGATGTTCTGACCACTTTCAAGTTGTTCATTTATGTGGTCTTCTTTTTGTTATGGCATATATTCATCCTTTCAAGTTTTCTATAGGTGACCATGTTTTCTTGAAAGTTTCTCCTCAATTGGACCAGTGTTTGATTAGAGAATAGGAAAATTTGGATTTGAGATATGTTGGACCATTTGAGGTCAGTGAGCGGCATGTAAATGTTTCTTATCGATTGAAATTTTTGGTTTAGTTTATGGGAATTAATTATGTATTTCACATATCATAAGTCAATAAATACCATCCTGATCCCTCTCACATTTTGGGTTGGGAAGAGATTCAGTTAGAGCCAGACAATTCTATTACGGAGAATCCAGTTTAGATAATTGACTCTTAATTGAAAGTATTCCATGGAAAGTATATTTCATTGGTTATAATGTTATAGATACATGGATCATATTCTCACAATACATGTGAGCATGATTCATTGATGAGGGAGCAGTGACCTCACCTCTTTACCGGACATCATTCTTCCATATGACTTCTTAGGGATGGAAATTCTTATAGTGGGAAGTTTATAATGTCCCATCACTATCTTTATGGTATTTACCATATCTTTAACTTATTTTCCTTTTTATTTGGGTGAGTCTTGGGACTCCCAAGGATGCAGATCATTTACTGAGAAAATGACCTAAAGTTCGAGGTTATATGTTTGTTTGAATTATTGGATTCTGAGTATAAATGTTTTAATGGATTTTTGGAGTTCTCCCCATGTTAAGAGAATATCTAGGGTGGTTTGTGGTTTTATACTAAATACTAGACTTTTTTAAGTCTACTAGACATTTACACACTATGTAATGGGAATAAATGCCATGAATTTTTGGCCAAGAAAATTTTGTGAACTAGATATAAGAAGTGAAAGGATTACAAACTCTGTAAATCTTACATGCCAGGTAAATGGTAAAATCTATATTTTTAATCCGAGGAAATTCATTTTTTGGCATATGTTGGATTTTGGACTACACGATGTGTAATGGGATTATACTCCATGTAAATCGCCTGATTTTTTCTTTTAGGGAACTGCATGGCTGATTTATATTTTCATTAAGCTTCAACTACTTTCTCTCTCAAAATAGGATCTCTCCCATGTGATTTTAGAGACCTCCACTCCTTCTATATCAATTCATTTGGTGTTTTATAATTATTGCAGTTATTTTTCATCTCTATGGGTAAGATATAATTTCTATTTCTTAATTTCCATTGATCATGGTATCACCATTGTGTTGTGTTTAAAAATCCATTGATCCTTCATGTTGCTTCTTCTTGTTTACATCAAGATCCATCACGTGGTCTTAATTTAGAGGCTATACCTTGTCTTGGTTGTGTTGTGACGTCCACGTTTTATCGAGGAATGTTTTGATATTTCTTATTCTATAACCTTTTTAAAATGGAATCAATTAAGATATGTGTGGATTTATTCTAGGGCTGCCATTGTCTTTGTTGTATTCTTCATTATTGGTGGATCCCTTTATAGGCATGTCCGACCATGATCATGAGGTAGGTGGTTCCATATTTGGCCTATGTTGGACAAACTAAAATAACTTGGTTTTATAAATTATTTTATAAATGAAATAGAATGATTTATTAGTTGATTTGAATGTGTAGAAAATGATTTTTTTGATAAAACATGGGTTTACCTTGTTTTCGTAAAATAAATGGATATTTTAAAATCATTTTGAAATTGATTTTTAAAATGGTTATAAAATCAAGGTTTTTATGAATTGGTTTGGAAAATGTAGCACATGAGAAGCCTTGGGTAATTATGTAGAAGATTTAGTAATAGGCCGCATTCATTGATAATATCAGGGGGTTTACTCAGAGGGTGTTCCTCTACTCCCTAAGACCATTGTTCTAGGGACTTGATATAACTGTTGGTGGGTTCACCTTTTGGGGTATTCATATAATCATTAGATTCTCTGCATATATCTAGAGACTTGATGCATGTGATTGTATCTATTGAGGGTACAAGTAACCTAACTATCCTGACCTGTAGTGATCCTCAGAGTGATGTTACCTATGCTTTGGCCTGTACTACTTTAGTTTTTACTATCATGGATTTGATTTAATATGTGATATATGATTTGTATGAGAGTTTATTTCAATAATTTGATATATTAAATGATTTTAAATTGATTTACCCATATTTATTTGGAAATGTGGAAAAAGAAAGGTAAAATTTAATGTTTTTCCATGATTTTGATATAAAAACCATTTAACTATTTATCATGCTTTGTTTTATTTAAATTTGATCATGTTTACATTATTGTATAGAGACTTGCTAAGGAAAACATGGGTGGGATCGTATTGATCCTGTTAGCCCTCTCCTTACACACCCGTTCAGTGCTGCATAAACATTTGTATGTCTTTCGATAAAGGGAAGGAAAGAAACCACAGTGTGGCAGTGTTGTTTCTGTTAGCTGAGTATGGGTAGTAGTTGGCAAGATAGTGGATTTTTCCGATGATATCACATGGAGTAGCCATATTTTGTGTTTTCCATTGATGATGGACTTGTACTTTGGGTTGTTCTGATTGCTTTGGAGTTGTTCATTTTTTCTTTCTTTTTTCAGTTATGGAATATA